>ML682004.1:13831472-13926472 GCA_007922195.1 Podocnemis expansa | reverse complement strand
GTTAAGTGTAACAGAGTCGCTGCATGGCTGAGCTACTGGAAATGCTCCTTTAGGCTGGTGGCAAAGCACTTGCCTGGGAAGCTAGAGGCTTGAATTTGAGTCCCCTCCAATGACCTCTCTTTTTAAAATTACTCCTCTGCATACTCTTCTCTGTGAAGTGATGGCCTTCAGTTGCAATATTAGTAAAGAAAATCACATGCAGCAACACAGTGGAACGTGCTTATTATATGAACTGCCAGTCTATCTGAGAAAATTCCATGTTTACTATAATTTAGCAGATCTACTGCTGAACCATTGAAATGTGCAAAGCCATGCAACACATGTCCTGTACTGGGAATGTGATGCTTAAAAAAAAATGCAGTAAAAAAGTGTAGTGTCTGTCTGGTCTGCCTGACCTGTTCCTATTTGTTACAGCTTTAGTCAAGCTTCCTTCACTGTTGTTTTGAATTGCTTGCTTATAGATTATATCCCTTTTAGTAGAGAGCTCTGGAAAAATGAAGCTGTATTGGTTTTTTTTTTTTTTCTTTTGAATCAGTAAGTAAACATGGGTAAGACTGAAGTTGGATGGTGTGATTTAGTGTAGGTTAATGTGGTACAGAGGGTATTTGGCAATAAAATTTAAATTAGGGGGAACATATTTACTGCCTGTCGTGAAGCTGGCTTATGAACTATAGGCTTGATATTTGGCAGAATGGGTAAGAACTGATAATTAGGTGTGTGTGCAGATACTGACATTTGTTTAAAACAAAGTACTGTAAAACTGAATTCATTTATGCCTCTTACTTTGTTCAGTTTCTCATAGACAAGTAATAAAACGTACCAATATCTCTCTTTACAATAAGCTTTAATTATAGACACCTGATAAAATGCAGATGAGCTATCTGCTCTCTGCACATGAGGATTCTAATAAATAGAACTGGCAGCTTGTGTGTGTGTGCACATGCGCGCGTGTATGTGTGTGAGTGAGAGAGAGAGAGGCTCATCCATAGTAGCACTGATAGCTTTGAAGACGGGTCTCGTTGGTTTTGCAGTTTTATTGGCTAAAATTATCTTTATCAAATTAGAAAAGGGTGGGGGGGTTACCCTTTGTGTAGCTAAGTCAAGTAACAGATACTCTAAACTAAACTATTTCCTACTTAATGTTTAGTTCTGTGTGTTTTTACTTAATTTTAATAAAGTTTTTTTTTGGGGGGGGGGGTTAATCCTTGTGAGAGTGAGATTTATCTACAGTAGCACTAGCTAGAATTCAGACACTGGACTGTGTGCTGTTTAAGCTTTCTCACTCACTTTTATCTGTTCCTCAGTCCTGAATTGTGGCACCCTGGTACTCTTCAGAGGAGAGACTGCCAGTCATGCTGTATGTTTTGAGATTGGACAAAAATTCACTAGAGGACAGATTAAGACCTCCCAAATTACAGCCAGTTGCTGTGAGGTACTGTATGCTTCTGAAAGAGATTGTGGGGTTCAGTAATTTCTATGACCACCTGCCTTAATCAGGAAGATCTACTTCGTACCTGAAACTAAGTCCCCAGAGATAAAAGGTTAGTGTGGTAACCATGGTCTTGTTTATTCATCTTCAACCTCCCTTAACCTCTCAACTTCTACCAAAGATTATTCTATTATACTTCTGAACTGCACAGCAATTAGACATGGCCACAAATAAAGTAAGGATGCACAACATGGTAGTGTAAATTAGCATCTAATTATCATTTTTAAACTATGCAGATAGCTTTGTGTCACACCACCCCCTACTGGTGGGAATCAGACCCACATTAGAGTTTGTTGTTTTGTAAAGGTCATCTTCTGGTGGCCAACCTGCATAGAGAATATAAGCTTTTTGGGGAAATGAATGGATTGTCCACAATTGCTCAGTAGGCAGATTTTCGTGTGTGGGTTTGTGCATTCCTGTCCTTATGCTTCGTATATACAATTAGTTTACAGCTGACATTGCTGTGTAAATAGGTATTGTTATAACATCGTTTCCATTCTGTTAGGTATGAGTGTCCAATTTTATTATTGTTGTTGTTGTTCCCAAAGGTACCAATCTAGATTGTGACCCCATTGTGCTAGGCGCACTGTAAAAGCATATGTAAAAATGTGGCTCTTGCTCCAAAAAGCTATTCTGCCATATCTATGAAGTCATTGCTTTGCTCTGAGTCTGCATCCATCTACAGTAGTTCCGAGGGACTCAGCTTTGACACTTTTTGCTGCATTCTTTTTTACCTTGAGACATGGGCTTCTGTGGGTCTTTTATATTTTTGAATTAGCCAAAAAAATTGCAGAATTTGTGAAATGAAAGTGATTTGAAAAAAAAATCAGGAAAATATAAGGCATTAATGTCAAACTTTCCAATGATCAAAAATTCACACCCTTTTGACGAGAAAGTTTTATAAAGCAAATGATTAGATGAATTCAAGCAGTGGGTGTTTTAACAGCTTTCTTTAACCACCTGTACAATAGTGATCTATTGTATATACATACTATATACATCTTGTTTATAAGGGTGCCATACTATGCAAACACATTATATGTTTATTGTGGTACATACTTTAAGCACACAATCAGTGGTTCAGAACAGAGAACGAAGCACAACATTCAGGTACTTCTCTGTGAATCACTTGCGTTTGTAAGTGTTACATGGTAGAGATGTATGAATGGGCTGCTATTGGATTTTGGCATCCTAAATACTCAAACGGTAGCCCCGCTATTTGATATATCTAATGCTCAGCACCCTGTCACATCCTTATAGGACTCTGTTCCTCTGGGCCAATCTTTTCTCAGCAGTTGGTTTGATGTTAAGTGTTATCTTTGCATATCAATCTCATTATTTTATTTTATTTATATTTGAATTTTCTTACCTTTTCCTCACAAGCTGCAGTATTAGTTAGAAGGAACAATTCCAGTTTAAAAAAAAAAGTGTGGTAACTAGTGGTGGAAGACTAATACAAAGGAGTCTTGACAAGAAAGGCACTGAAAGCAAAGAGAATGAGAATGAATGGCACACCACATAAGGGACATAGTATTAAGCGTAAAGGGCAGCAGAGGAAAAGGCATAGAGCTGTTTGTGGTATGTGGAGGCTGGGGCCCTTCAAAGCATGTGAATATGACAAAAGTATATGGCACAGGTGAGTGGGGGAGTAATGGAGTAAAAGTGACAAACTGTAGACAGAGTACAGCTGGACAAGACCTTAAAGATGAGTGCAAGGATTATGAATAGTTTAAGATGGTCAAAAGCTAATGCAAGGGTTCTAGGATTCTGCAATTGAAATAGCTGGCAAGGAAAGTGATTTTAGCTCCAGCATATACTGTGGGTTTGTGGGAAGCAATATGGGAAGTGGGGAAACCAAGTGACTATAGGCTTCAGGAAAGAAAGCAAGAAACTATCAGAGATTTAGTAATGATGATCTGGAGGAAGGAAAATCCTTATATGCAAATAAATATGGACACATTAAAGGAGCAACTAAATAAATACTGTACACAAGGAGCAAATTCTGGTCACTTTAGCTGGGTGTCAGTAAGTTTTCCAGGTTGATACCAACATAACTATGAGCAGATTTTGGCCTATTATGTATATAAATAGCAGCAGGAAACACTAAATGTGTTAACTGCTCAAATGCGTTAATGAGCTTGGATTTGAATAAAGACTCTCAAGAACAGAAGGGAATATCTCACGGGGACAAATTTATACACAAGCAGCAATTACTTTTTGGACCTCATAGAGAAATAAAGACTTGAGAGAGGTAATAGATAGTTCTGGATTCCTGAAAAAATACAGAAGTTATACTTGGCCTTTAATAGTAAAAATCACACAAAATGTATTCTTTCTAACAATAGCAGTATTACAAGGAGTAACATGTTATATATGGCTTTTGGTAAGGCGGTGGAGGTAAGTTAGTTTTTCTTTAGGTATACAGCTGCAGTAGCAAGTTAGACATGAAGTTTATTAGGCTTCATTAATTTTCCTTCACTTCTGGAAACTATAGAATTTTACCCAGCTGCTGTAGAAATTTGGCTCCTTCTACAAATATCTTGAAAGAGTGAAAAAGCAATTCCTTAAATAGGCAATTAATGTGTAATGCATGCAATTGGAACTAGACATAGCAGGAAAACTTCTAGACTAGATCAGGCAAAAGTTACCATTTCTAGGAGTAATATCAAGATTTTATTTTTAATTAAAATGTTTGTTTTATGTCTGAGTTGCTTTTATAATGTGATTTTATTTTTTTTAACTATCCCAGGATATCAAATAAATTTTAAAATTACAACAGAGGTCAAGCAACTATAATGACGGGGAGTTTACGGATACTAATAGCATCAGTTTAAGGAATGAGCAACAGCCACTTAAGAGAATGAGCTATTAAAATGTTTGCTCATTTCCACTGAAAAATACTAGGTAAATGGCCAAATTCTGGGTGTTTTGTGTGCAAGAAGCTTTTGCTTGAACACATGTTTAGCTTTTCTGATGCACAGCACACAACTAATGAAATCATCCCAAAGAGAGGGAGAAATTAATCTAGTGATTAATACATATAAGTGTTAGTTAAGACATCAATGGTCTATTCCAGGGGTCTCAAACTCAAATCACCACGAGGGCCGCATGAGTACTAGGACATTAACCCAAGGGCTACATCACTGAAAACTTTTCATATAACAACATTGCAAATATTGATAGTGATAATGTTGTTGTGGACCACAGGAGAGAACTTCAGGGGGCTGCATGCAGCCCATGAACCACGAGTTTGAGACGCCTGATCTATTCCCAGTTTGGTCCAAGGGAATGTGGGGTGCAAGTTTTCTATCCAGATTCTAAGACCCTTTCTCTCCAAAAAAAAAAAAAAAAAAAAAGCAAAGAGAAGATACTTTGAAGCCATTCTCCTTATTCCCAGCAACAGCAGCTATTCAGTATTGTTTCAGGCAAAGGGTTATGGGGTCTGATACCATGGTGCACTAGCATGTGTTTGTGTGTGCGCGCGCCCTCTGAGCTGGCAATAGTAAATACATGTCCTTCCAGTTCTCAGACTATTTGTTCTCTATGGGTATGTGCACGCATAGTCTTTAAATCTAAATAATGCACATTATTTCAGTTTAAAAGATTGTAGGTCCCTACTACATTTCCTTATATCGAGATAAGGAGCTCCTTTATCTCGCAAAAAGGAAAGTCATTTTGATATAGTAAAATCTAGTATTATATTGAAATGATGGTTAAATAGAAACTTATTTCAAAATAAATGCTGTGTGGATGTGTTATTTTAGTTTAACAGTTTTTTTGATTTAACACTTTTGCCTTTCTCCATCCCATGGTGCTGTCCTTTTTCTATATATTGGTTGGGGACATGGCCCTTCTAGGGGGCCATCTTGCCACACCTCCCATGGTGCCCCTCTCCTAAATCGAACTAGCAAGTTCTGTCCATGGACGTGCTCGTTCAATTTGAGTTTCTAGTGGGGACCTGTTAAATCAATTTAACTTAAATTGCTCTAATGATTTTATATTGATTTTATTAAATTGATTTAACTTAAATTGATTTAACCATGTAAGTGTGGACATAACCTATGATCCTCTGCCTCCAGTATGCAGTGATTATATCTCTTCAGAGGACCATCTTAAACTTAGATTGTAAGATCACTGGGGCAGGAACTGTTTCTTTCTTGCATATTGTTAAAATGCTGAGCACAATGGGCCTGATTCTGTGACTGGGGCCCCTTGATGCTACCATAACACAAATAATGCATAATGATAATACAGGTGCACAGTTAATGCTGCTCCTGCAACATGCAGAACTTTGGCCCTTGTTTTGGAGGAATTTCCATAGGGAGGCCACACTCGACTCAGAACATTTGCTTGGTTCCGTGGAGATGTTCTTCATATATCACTCCCATTAGTACACTGTGTATGGGAAATGAATTTTTTGAAAATAATCTTTTTCATGCATCCAAAGAATCATTCACATTACACAGAATGAACAGGGGAAATGTATTAGTCTCACAATTAGCTCTGTGTGGTTAGTTGTTTGTTTGAACACTTTGAATTCTGCCTTTGGATGCACACATGTGGCTTTCATTGCCTTCAGTGGCATACAGCTACAGAGAAGTTAATGGAAATCATGCATGTGGGTTGATGTTGGCCATGTGGTAAACAGATATACTAATGGTGATGCACATCTTTCCCAGTTATTATAGGGTTGTGTGTAATTTTTCATTCCATGGGTCAAAATTATCTCTATCATCTCTGCTACCTAGAAGCTGCTATTTTTTTTTTTCACAACTGAAAGCATTTACTTAAGATTGTCATATGGCATTTGAGTTTTGGCCAAACTCAAATCCAGACCTTGTTCAGTGGGGCCTGTGTGTTACAAGGTGTGTGAGTGGTTACCCTTCTTCATTTGCATTTGCTGATGTGGTTGGAAGGATGAGTCAAAAGAAAAGCAGAGATAGGGAACAGAAAGAGAGAAGGAGAAATAAGAGAGATGGAACTAAAGAAAGGCAAAAATACATAGTGAAGAAGATGGCCAGGGATAAAAAAGATCTATGGGAAAAATAATATTTAACAGTTTGACAAACATGGCAGATGAATTTTTGGTAGGGGGGATATTTTTGTAACACAAAAGCAGAGGGGGAAGATTTTCAGACCTTTTTTTGACATATATCTTATTTCTTTTCCTCTCTGTCCCTCTTTCTTTGTAGTGAACTGGGATGTGCTCCTCTTTTAGTGCATTGTGTGTCAGATTTTTTGGACAGTCCAGCTGCCTACATATTGCCCAACATCATTACTTCACCACAGTAATTTGAATGTGGAATTTGCTTTTATGATGGTTAAAGTTTGGAATCAAAATGCTGTCATTTTATCAGGAGGAAGGAGAGGAAAAAGCACACAAGCATCAAGCCCCCTAAGCAATACTTCATGTAAACGTATTATCTATTTTTTTATTTTTGTAAGCAAGATGTGTACTGATGGAATGGCAGTAAAGAACTATATGCATTCACTCTATCATTCCTGTAAAGGTTTTCCAGCTACAGCCTGGCTCCACCTTTTTTATTTTGCGGGGCACTTCACAAAGAGAAAGATTCCTCTATGGACCACCACGGCTCTCCCAAATAAAGTAGCTCTGTGTACTATTGAAGGTGCTCTGTGGACTACTAAAAATCACAAGACCACAGTTTGAGAACTGCTGCTTTAGGATAAGAGAATTTAACTCCACACAAGACAACAGTACACAGCCACTCTATATCTGAATTCTACTTTAAACGATTATTCCTTTAAAATGTGCATACTGTGTGTTTGTCGATTGCAACAATTCTGTCTAAATTTAGATTTTGTGATCCTTCAGCCTGCATTCAGTCTGTAGTTTCTGGCCAGTATTGGGTCCATTGGTGGACACATGCCAAAGCCAAGCACTTACTTCCTCTCTTGACCCTTTAGGAAATTTGAATCCAAATTTCAAGGCTAGCCCTTATGTCTGTTATATGCCAGGCAAAAGTCTAGATCCATATGTTTAGATCCCAACTTTGCAGCCCTGACTCACCTCTGATGATTGATGGAAATGGGTATATGTACTTATTTTTTTAAAATGACATATGTAAATATGACTGACTCATTTTGCATGCCCAAACCCACTGTAGCTTACTTAGTATGTGAAATTATGTATTAAGAGGGAAACACTGACCTAGTTCAGTATCAAAATATTTTTTTTTTCTTTTTTTGATATGTATTAAGTATTAGGCAGGCTTGTACAAGCGTGGCTATTTGTTCTATGTCACTGAGACACATAGAAATAAGAGGAAACCGAAGTGTTTGCTTTTCTCAATATACTTCTAAGGTGCTCAAAGCAATCATAGTTCAACATCGTGAGTGCTAAGGTTGCAAACCTGGCCCCATTGAAGTAAAAAAGAGTTTTGCCATGGACTTTAATGCCAGGGTTTCATCCCAAGTTTCTACCTAGTAATTGTAACATTTCTATTCTGTGAGAAACTTTTACCTCCTCTTTATAGAAGCACAATGCTGTTGATAGTGGATTTGACACAACCATTTAAATAGCTTGATTACATCATGGAGGCAAGCAGAAGAATTTTTTTTAAAGTCCCATGTTCAAGTATCTCTGCTGAAAATTCATTGAAAACTGTCTGCGTTCTTTCTGTAAACACTTTGCTTTTTCTTAAGCAACACAGCAGATGATCTATGATGAATAAAACACAGTTCAGTCAGTATTGAAAAATATATTCACATATTTGCCAAGTTTAGTGAATTTGAGATTTTTCATGATAAAAGATACCCATGTTTATTTGGAAAAATGACATGATTAAGGGGGACTTTTTGTGGAAAAGCTTCCTGAGAGGGTATAGCCAAACCACAATGCCATTAAACAGGTTACACATACAAACACCTATTGTAAAATACAGATAAGGCTAGCTGAACTCAAACTGTGCCAGGAAACCTCTTTCATGCTTCATCAGAACATAATTTGTTTGAAGCAATGATGACTCAGTTACATGTAATTATCTGATTATTGGGGGGAACAACAGGAAAACATGCCTAAACATGCATTATAGGGTTTCATTTAGTCATTATAATAAAACAAACAACATAAATAAAAAATCAATTAAATGATTTGGCCACATTACTCATAGATTGCAAATTTGAATGGCAAGACACTTATTAAAGAGGAAACTTTTGATGATCTTCATTTGTTGTTTACAGTGTGTTTTGATATCATGGTAATTTTGGAGACGGAGTAGTGTGTGTTTCTAGAGAAAAGAATGAAGTCATGTAAGCACATCAAGTTGGTAACTGTGTCTCTAACACTCAAAAATTATGTAAGGTATGCTTTTTAATCCCCATGTTTTCAAATGGTAATAGGATTAATTTTATTTGCATTTCCTGTGATGTTTTCATTTGACATTTTCAAATTTCGTTATTTAGGTACAGTTCCTTCATAAATTCTGGATTTTGATAAATTCACCAAAAAGTGAATAGTATCCTTTGCTTTACTGTGATTTTAAAGGGTCTTTTTTATGAGATTATGAATTTTGTAGTGCTTTCCACTTTTAGGCAACAGTGGTGGAGAAAAGTATGGGAAACTTCAGTAAAACAGCTTAATACCTTTCAGCAGTATAGGTATTTAACCAGTGCATGATCATTTGCCCTTCTTCCACTTCAGTGGAAGCCTTTCCATGTCATCATCATCTAGCTTGGCCTCTGTGGATTGTTGAGTAGAGGGGACATTGTCAGCATGACTAAATTAGCATGCTTTGTCTCTTTAACTGTTAAAACTCAAAGGATGGCTACTGTACAAGATACCTTGTCTGCAACATACCCAGAAGGGGAAGAGCCACGGGAATTGATGTCGCTACTGTTAGCATTAACCTTCATGTTATTTCATCATTACATTGCAAAATAGCTTTGGAGAAGAGTGGTGGTAAGCCAGAGGTGGATGAGGAAGCATTGTCGGAGTCAAGGGAGAATTTGGAGACCATGAGCAGCAGTACTGTGGGGAATGCAAGAACTGCACTATATCTCCGTGGATTTCAGAGTATCTACAAGCTAGGATGACCATCCAAGCTACCTGTTCAGCAGAGAGACAAACCATGCCCTCATGACAACCAGTGGGAATTCAGAGTCTTCTGAGTTCCTTAAACTCTCAAGAAGGCTGTTTATTTTTTGACTGAAGATTGTAATGTTGCCTCTTTTGGGAATTATCTTTGCTTATTTGAAGCTTTCTTGGAAACCCTATCCATCATCAGTTCAAACATCCCTGAGGGAGTTTCACTAACACCTTTGTTTAGATGTCTTGGAAATAAGAAAGACAGGCACAGGGCTAGATAGAAAGAAAGGCACAACAATAATGTAATATAGAGTGTCACCACCATAGTATGGAGCCGATATAGCAACACATGACCTATACAGACTTGCTATATGCTATTTAACATAGGTCTGACTTCAGAAGTCATTGAGATGCATGCGTTCAGTACCTTTGAAATCAGGCCATAGCATATACATCATATACAACATTCTTCATTAGCTAAATTGTCTGATGAACTCAACCTCTTTGTCATAGCCTACATGCACCTACTCTCTACAGACTTTGCTCCTCACAGCAATTTTGAGAATATATAAACAATTTAGTAAACTATATAAATTTTATATTTTAAAACTTCTATATATTTCTATTATTATGGACTTGAGAAAGCAACTAAGGAGTTTAGGTAACACCAACATCAGAAACAGAAAATACTTTCCAAAGTCAAAGAGCAAGGAGGGTCCTAAGGACTGTTAGGGTATATCTACATTGCAGCTAAGGGTGAGTGGCAGCTTGTATAGAGGTACCATGCTAGCTATATTCAAGCTTGCTAAAAATGGAAGTAAGGTCATATCATAGTGCAGGCTGCACAAGTAAATATGTACCCAGCTGGGTCAGGTGAACCTGTGCTAAAGCCCACAAGCTTATTTCCATTTTTAGTGAGCTAAAATTAAGCTAGTATGGATACACCTACACTAGCTGTCATTTTCTACACCAATGGCCGTAATGTAGACACACACTTCACTCTTGTCTATCTTGGATGGAGGTCAAAAACCTTCAAGTATTGAGAAGATGCCTGTGAGATAGTATATGAGATTTAAACTAAGAAAGATCAAATGTTTTGAAAACTGGAGCAGATGGTTTAGGACAGGGGGGAAGGCAACCCCTGGCACATGTGCCAACAGTGGCGTGTGAGCCTGTTTGGAGTGGCATGCAGTACCTTCTGTGGTACCACAGAAATTGCCTCTCCTGCCACTGAAAGCTCCTCTAGGTGTCTTCTTTCAGGGGTGCAGGGGGTCCCCACCATGTTCATGCCGCAGGCATACTGTGGAAAGAAGCTGCTGAGAATGGCTCCTCTCTCTGGCATGCTGCCACCAAAAAGAGTCACTCTGGGTGACTTCTTTCCATAGCATGCCTGGGGACCCCTAAGAATAAAACACTGTGCAGCTTCTTTCAATGGCGTGCTGCGAAAAGAAGCCACTCCAGGTGGCTTCTTTTTGTGATGTCCCTGGGAAGCCCCATCCACAGGCATGCTGTCAAGAGGAGCTGCTCTGGGCATCATTTTTCATGAGTGGCTCCTTTAAGTTGCGTGACTGAGTAGCACCCTCTACACTCCAGCCATGGCCATCGCTGAATTTTAAGGTGGGCACTGCTTTTCTTGGCAGAGAGGGCTGCTGTCATTGGCTGAGGGTCGAGAAGGAGGGGACAGCACAGGGGTTGGCAAAGGTTGCTGACCCTCGGTTTAGAAAGGTGGGGTTACTGTGAGCCATACGTTGAATTATTCATGTCAGTTCTTGGAGTTAAGCCTTACAGTGGCAGTAACTGGGGTACTGGAAACCTGGAGTGATGGTGGCTGTTCATTTGTCAATGTCAGTAATATATTATATTTTTTAAAAGTTAAAATGATCTTAAGGTTATAAAGTCAAAAATTAGGAAAGGCCAGAAATAAAGCTGCAATTTTAATTTGCACCCTTATGCCTATGCATTATGATACAGTCTTTAATTACATGATCACATGCTATTTTTTCTACGTGACCTCTGTCTCATTCCATGCACGGTACGGAGAGTCCTCACTGAATAAGTAGCTATTCAATAATATTTTTTATTCTCCTTCAGTGTGCCATGTATGCCTTATTTAATGAATATCATGCAAGACCCTACTTCATTCACTACACACCTTCCAGTTTCTGCAACAAAACTAGTCGGCTTCCACAGCCAGCAGCCTGATTCACAGCTTAGTCCTGATTCATTCTGAGAGCACATTACATCGTGCACATTGTGCATCATGCTAGACTGGGGTCCTATGGAGGAAACCGTATTTGATCATGCAAGTGAAGATTGTGTGGTACTGCATATACACATGGGGGTTGAATTATGTTTACCTAGAAAGTATTTCTTAACCTTTGCCTAAGCATATTCATAACCACATGGCTCAGAAACAGTGTTTGAATATCTAGATCCAAAGCACAGCTCGCTACAACTTGAGCTAATAACAGAGTAACCATAGCAGGCTTGCTCTCCTGTGAAACAGTCTCTAGAGGGGACTTAGTCATATGGCTTGCTAGCAGTTTCAAAACTATTTGCCAGATGGTAATGATGGGACTCAGACATTCTTTTTCAGGTTCTGGAGAAGAAGGTGCGCTAAAGTTTGCAGACCTCTCTGCTTCTATTATTCTGCCTCTATTTTTGTGCATCTCACTTGTTCCTATCTCCTTCCTGGATTCCCATTGTACTTGCACAGTGTTTCTCATCTTTGCACCTGTTTCAGGCTGATTCCTCCTTCCCCATGGGGATCACAAGCAAGAGAGGCTCCCTGCTCTCAGTTCTGGTGTTTGGGGCCACAGAGGCCCTGGCAAAAAGGAACAGCAGGGAAACTTGCTCTGCCTCTGGGCTGGAACTTCCTCATCGCAGATCTTCAGGAAATTTGGTTGCCTAACTCTTGTAAGTTTCTTCAGAGTACATATGAAGGACAATTTCCACAGGCCTTAATTTAGCCAAATCTGGATGGATTTTCATAGGGACAGAAAAAGGTACCACTGTGCTCTTACGTTGACCTCTCTTCCAAATTTTAAGCACAGGGCACTAGGACTTCTCCATGATATATTGGAAGGAACTATTTTCACTGTTAAAGACTAACTTTCTTTCCCTAGCCTCATTCTCAGAGTCACTTTTGCTGGAAGTTTGCAAAACTATTCACCCCAAAAATTCGCCCAGAATAGGAAATTTTAGCCAAAATGATAATAAGCAATTGCATACAGGGTCTCATAATGGAAAGTGTTCAGCAATGTTAGCTACAAGCATCCCTTTCAACTCTGTCTATAATGTGTATAAATATACATGTATAGCTTATTTGGGTGTAGATGCAGACAAAACTCCACATTTAAGGTTCCAAGACATGTTGAACCCTGTTTTTGCCTCCTTGTATAACTGTATCCTACTTATAGTTGTTTATCCTGATTCAGGAATCATGCTCAGACTGCTTCTGTCTCGGTGACTGAAGATTCGAGTTAATACAAGTGCCCCCCAGCAGCCTTGGTCTGTTTTATTTTCAGCATTCTGATCATAGGGCACCATTTAGGGTTTTCCTACAGGGTTGTAGCAGATTATTGTCTAAAGGTTTGAATACTGGAATTTTTCCAAATTCATTCACTTTATATTTTTTTCACCTTAGTCAGTAAAGAAAGGAAAAATCAAAGCACTGAGCCTGATTTCCTTGCTCCTAACTTCTCCATTAACTTCCTCCACTGAACTTTTCCTAAATGAGCTTGTCCATGAACATTTTTGTAAAATTATTCCTGTTGTGTTGCCTCTGTCAGTTCACAATTTTGATCATTCATACTATGACAGTGTTCATAAAGTGCTGAATGCTTTCCAAATTTATATTAAGATACTGTATCCCTCCCAACAATCTCAGGAGGAGGAAAATATTCCCCTGGAAAGAATTTAAAAAGAGTATAATGGGCAGAACAGAGAAGAAGTGCCTTTGCTTTTAGATATATGTTCTAGACACTGACTGAGATTTTTACTTGGTTTCACTGAATTGGGCGTGTATTGGATAAGCACATGTGTAGTACTTCAGTAACATAGTCAAGAAGGAAGCTCCTTAGAAGCAAGTCTTAAATTAGGTTTCCAGCAAGCAGGCTGGGAAGGCTGATGCTGTGGCACTGAAGAATTTTCTTCTTGATTTCAAATAATTGATATAATGTTCCGCACGAGAAACATGTTAGAAACCTAATGGCTTGGCAGCTATAGTTTAACTTCATAATGGAGTAGACAATTCAAATAAACCCTTGACAGGAAATAATAGATCTGGCTCACCATAAGCAGCTGCATAGATTGTGTCTTAAAACAGTTAAAGTTCAGATGGTCTATGAAATAATTATTACTGTGAGGTGGACTTGAATTTGGCACTGTCAGAGTTTTCTTGTGATACAAGAGTTTGTGATACATCATGAAGTTTTGAAAGAAGAATCTTCTGGGAAAATTGGAAAACTTCATATAAAGAAGAACAGAAGTAAAATACTAATTTGGGGCTAGAAATTGTCTTTCATTTGAAAATCGTGGCCTTCACATAAGCATTTTGTTGTCATTGTTGCCAGACAAGCTCATGTTCTAAGTAGGATCTGACTCCATGAGCTCCTATATGTATCCAGGGGGAGTAGACGCCATTGAGTTATTTTAAAATTTGGGTTTAGATCATGGGTCTCAAACTCAAATCACCACAAGGGCCTCATGAGGACTACCATCCTAGGCCAAGGGATGTACCACTGAAATCTTTTCATACAACGATATTGCAAATATTGGTAGCAATAGTGTCATTGTGGGCCCCAGGAAATAGCTTTAGGGGCCGCATGCAGCCTGTGGACCACGTGTTTGAGACCCCTGGTTTAGATTATCTATGCCAGGAGTGTGCAACATTTTTGGCCCGAGGGCCACATGCCATCTGTGGCCATTCAAAATGGGCCATAGATGGGGGGGGGCAGGTCATGGAGGGTGCATGGCCAGCACACACTCCCCAGAAAAAGGGATGGAGCTGGGCTCTACTCCTCCTCCCTTCAGAGCTGGGCAGGAGACACAGGTGGCTGCTCTCTCTCCCCCTCCACCTGCCCCATCCAGCAGCAGCTCGCTGTGGGGCAAGAGCGTTGCTGCCGTTTCTTCTCCTTCCCAGCTGAAGCTGGAGCTAGGAGGGAGAAGCAGCAGTGGCTGCACTGTGGCCCCAGTGCAAGCTGCTTCTGCCTCTTTGCCTCCCCACAGCTCTCATCCCTGGTCCAGCAGCAGCTCATGCCAGGACCAGAGCACAGCCGCAGCTTCTTCTCCCTCCTAGCTCCAGCTGAAGTTGGAAGGGAGAAGGAGAGAGCTGGGGCAGAGCTCTGGCCTCGGCAGGAGCTGCCCCTGCCACTCCTCTTTCCCCTCCCAGGACCAGCGGTGGCTCACACTGGTGCTGAGCAGCTGCTGGAGCTGGGAGGTGGAAGGAGAGCAGCAGCAGCTCGTTCCACTCGCCTTCGCTCCCAGCTTCAGCACTGGGATCAGACACAGCGCTACTGCTTCTCTGTCCCTCTCCTAGCTCCAGCAGCTGGGAAAGAGACACAACGGGTGGCAGTGCTCCCTTCCCCTCCCAGGTCCAGCAGCAGCTCAGGAGCAGCATGAACCGCTGCTGGCCCTGGGATGGGGAGGGAGGATAGCAGCTCACACTGGGGCAAGAGTGCTACATCGCTCTGTCCCTCTCCTGAACCTGGGAGGGGGGCGAAGTGGTGGCAGTGCTCTGGCTGCAGTGGAAATCCCTGCTGGAGTTGGTGGGAGGGGTGGGGAAGAGGCGCTCATGGCCAAGGTCCAGCCCATGGGCCAGAGTTTGCCTGCCTCTGGTCTAGCCTATTGTAAGGACTTTCCAAAGGGATAGCAGCGTTAGTCGAGTTCAGCAAAACAAACAAGGAGTTCCTCCCTTCTTCTAAGCATCTGACAAAGTGGATTTTTTCCCATAAAAGCTCATGCAATAAATAAATTTGTTAGTCTTTAAGTGCCACAGGAGTCTTTGTTTGTCTTATTGTAAGGAAGGGGACCACTAGAGACTGGAATACTTCTTTCACTGTATCTTTAAATATATTTCATATATATGCTCTTTCCAGGTAGATTAATGGAGTTTGGTGTACGCCAGGTCATTTTCCACACTTATGGTCTTCACAGTTATAAGAGATGGGAACTTTGAAGAGAAAAATGTTGTTAGGATTTAAAGGAGAAATATAAATGGCAGGAACTCAAGATTTGATTATCGTTGTTGGAAATACATATCTTTTTTGCAATTTTGGATTAGAAGTAAAGATAAATGAATGCCTTTATGGTGTAATCTCCAGGTTGAAAAATCAGGTAACTTTAGTCCACAAACTCCCTTTTAGCACAATGAGTTTTTATGTTCTTTGTATCTTCGTTGTTGGATGAGTTGATGTTTAAATGCTCATTCGTCACTTACTATATAAAAGAAAAGCTATTACCTGAAACTCATTTTTACTGTTGCAGGCAAACTGAAATAATCATTTTCAAGGACCTAAAGCTGTTTCTTGAAGAATGTCATCATTTTTTGCCTTATTTTACTTACCTCTTACACTAGTATATGAGGTACCTTCAAGAACTGCACCTTGCAAAATTTCGCTCCAGATATTGCCAGCCACCGCTGTCTGCATGAAGAGGGCTACCAAAACTTTCAGTCTGAGCAAACTATATTAATCTTGCAGACAGGACAAAAGAACCACTATGGAGGTGCAATTCAACAATAAACATGTCCAGTTTACATGGTGTCCTAGCCTATACACGTTGATATTAGTGGGGATGGGTCTGAAAGGATTTGTAAGGTATGGTACTTAATGTATTTTAATGCTCAGTCATGTTCACCTAAAATTAGACACTTAACAAAGACACTCCACAGACCAAATAACAATGAGCTCCAAAATCACCTTTGAAAGGATTGTTTCTTTTAATGGGCTTGGTCTTAGAGCCTTCCAGACGCAGAGTTTGAGTAACGAGGCTGTGCACTGAGCAGTCTCCATGTGGCTTAGGATGAAGGGAAAGTCCACAGCCTGTACTATGACACAGAACGGAGATGAGAGAAGTTTTGAGAGTGGCAGTTTCTATGCTTTTGATGGTGGTGTAAAGTACTCATTCTCAACTGGCAAAACAGAGATGCACTGTGTCCATTTTAGAAACTGATTAGATTTAGAACATATGGCATTTTTTTACTTCTGTCAGCCCTTACGTTCACATTTGAGTGTGCGTGCATGTGTAAAACACATTGTTATATATTTATATAAACCTTCAATTTAACTTTTTAAATCTTATTTTTACATTCCTTCTGAGTGGTCTGTGGTATCTGGTAACCCTACCCATGGAAGCTCATGTGATAAATAAATTTGTTAGTCTTTAAAAGTGCCACCAAACTGCCTTGTTTGTTTGCTGGACGAGACTAACACGGTTACTCCTTGGAACTTGGCATTGTGCTATATAGTATCCTTATATCCTTCTCTATTAGGAATCTCAATAAACCATTTCCAGATGCTAGGAGAATGGATGAGATTCATTGTGAAGATCCTTTGATTCTTTTTCTTCCTCCTGATTAAGCTCCTTCCTTGAAAAGAAAGGATGCAAATGTGGGGACGTTAAACTTCTGAGAATTTTGGCCCTATGAGTCAATTCTACTTTTTACCATCGAGGTTGAGGTTTTCTCATGTTGGACAGGCATAATAAATAAGAATTTTTAAGTGCTGAGGAAGTGAAATAATATATGAATGTAGCTGTGAAATTAAACTGACCAACCAAATGGTAACAGAGAGGATCCTTAAAACTTGATTTTGTATTTATGCTTGCTGATACCCCTTGGGATGCCTATAATTACATTTCTTTACAGCTTCACTTCACAAACTTAATTTAATTTTTATTCTACCTTTACCGTTGCTGTATTTGTGCATTGCTACTTATTGTTCAGTAATACAGTGGAAGAGTATTGTAGGTGGTAGCCAGAATTTACAGAACCTGTGACGGAGTAAAAGTGACTCACACTCCATCTCCTTTGTTTTCTTCCCTAACTCTCCTAACCCTCTTCTTTCATTTGTTATGTTTGTTATCTTATCAAATGGCTGAGGCGGACACATGGGGTATGTCTAGGCTTGCAACTTAGTTCTAATTAAGGAGGCTTAATTCGAATTAACTTAGTCCCTGTCTACAGTAGGCTTTCATTAGTTTGAACTAAGGAATTCGTTAATCTGAACTAATGAAAGCTTAGTTCAAACTAGTAAAACCAGATGGTTAATTCGAACTAAGCCGTTAGTTTGATTGTTAGTTCGAACTAAGGGTGATGTAGACAAGGATTAACCCTCTTTTTGAACTTAAGAAGTTCAAACTAAGGGTGGTTAGTTTGAATTAACAAAATGGACTAATTCGAACTAACGTTAGTTTGAATTAGTCCACATTGTTAATTTGAACTAATAAATTTGAGTTTAGTTTGAACTAAACTCGAACTTATTAGTTTGAATTAACAAATGTGAACTAACTTTTCCTAGTGTAGATATAGCCATGAAGTGATTATCTGAAACAGTCAGGTGAAGAGGCCAGCAGCAATGGTGCAGAAGAAATCTTTTCTACTCTCTCATCACTATAGGCAAACTACAGCCTTTAGTGCTTACCTCCACTTGGATTCACAGTTCTGCTTTGATGCAACAGGGCATTAAATTGTATTTCAGTACATCCAAACTGTAGTCTGCCTCCTGCTGGTTAATCTGTGAATGAATTGTCCTTCTCAGTCTCTGTGTGGCTTGCAGGAAGTAACAGAGAAATTGAGGTTCAAAGAACCCCATTAGAAAGATTAAAAAGATGCACTCCTTAATCCTACTAAATCCAAGCTGGCAACAATATCCATGTTATAAATGTTAATCTACAACATCTAATTTTTAAATAGTACCTTGCTGTGATAGTTGGGGGTGGTCCTGCTTTGAGTATGGGGTTGGGACTAGATGACCTCTTGAGGACTCTTCCAACCCTAATCTTCTATGAGGGGATGAAAAACGAGAAGTTAAATATATATATCAGAGTTGAAAAGCTGAATTTATAACCACTGTAGGAAAGAAATTTTACTACTTTCTAAACTAACTACAATTTGCTGTAACTACAGCTGTCCCGCAACTATAATACATGAAGATTACAATGGGATTGATTTACTTTAGTGCCTGAGCCTGTGTTTTATCAAACTCTATAGGAACATTTAAGCAATTGTAGTTTGTGTAATGTAATATCTTGTGAATAAGCTGGTGAGAACAAGCCACTTCATTTGTACCAAATGTGTTGTTAAGGGCCAATCCTGCTCCCATTGAAGTCAGCAGGCATTTTACTATTAATACCAACAGAAACAAGGACATGTACGTGATTTTATCAGTGCATGAAATACGCTACTATTGAGAGAGAGAAAAAGCATGCTGAGAGTTAATTATTCAATGATGGATTTAGGGCCTCTACTTAACTGTTGTCCAGCTATTCCAAAAGGTCAGGAGACACTTAATATGGATTTAATCAGGCCACAACTTTATTATTAGACATCTAGGACTATCTTGCAGATAAAAGTATACTGTGCAGGCAACTCCAAGTTCATTCAAATTACTACCTGGTGCTTCCACCAGCCCCTTTAATTTTCCATACAGATTCCTCAGCTTAACCTGTGGCTTGGACCTTACCATCTACCTCCCTCATAGGAGGGTTAAAATTAATTATAAGAAAAGGGGGGTAGGTTTCCTGCTGTATTGATTGTAGATGCCACTCCCCAGTTCTCCCCGCCACCCCCCTGCAAACTGTTCAAGTCTTTTACCAGGCTACTTATTTGGTTACTCTTGCTGTTTGGAGAAAGGGCTTCTAATGCCCAGGCTTGCGTCTTTTAAAGCCTTCTGCCCTTACATTCAGAGGGCATGAATCATTGGCACCAAGATGACCCCCACCCACCTTTTTGTGCCAGTTTCTGACGTTCTTTCTCCACCCCACCCATAAAGCATTGCTATTTTCCTCTGGCAAGTCCAGACAAGATCGTGACCCCCACCCCCCCATACCCCACTTTACGTCATTTTCACTTTTGCAGCTCTTTTTTCTATTTTTATTTCTTCATAGAGCAGTGTTTTCTGTCATACTGACATAATAAGAATTTTATTTTGCAAGTATGTGGTCGTCAGCACTACCAAGGAAGACGCTAGGTGAAGTGACTAAAAAAAGCAATTAACACCTTTCCCACCTTTTCACTTTTAGTTAAGTTAGTTTGTTGAAGGCTCAGTTTACTACAAATGTGTAGTGGCAGGGTTTTGCAATAGCTCAGGCCTTGACAGTTTTGTATGAGAAGAGGTGGCACAGTGTGAGAAGTAAATGAGTGTGTTATTTACCTACTAATTAACATTGTATTAGCAGGTGATAGAATGTCATACAGAACCCTCAAATTCTGTTCAAATCTATTTTTAAATTATATATTAGGATTAATAATCTGTGTAAACCGTAGAGATGGTCAAAATGTGTTTAGTGTGTAAGACACTCCTGTCCTGTATTAACAAGTTTATTTATCATGTGAGCTTTCATGGGAGAAAATCTCACTTTTTCTCCCACAAAAGCTCATGCAATAAATACATTTGTTAGTCTTTAAGTGCTGCAGGACTCTTTGCTTCTTTTGCTGAACTAGACTAACATGGCTGCCCCTTTGGAACCTGTCCTGAATTGTAGCTCTGCCATTCAGAGAAATTATAGAATGGGCTAATACGTCTTGGAAATCTTTTCCTGGCTGACTTTTCCAGTTCCTTTCAATGTTAGAAGTGTCAACTTCCAGTATCTTATCAGAAAGCAAAGTTTGCATTTTTCCTAAAGCCTAGGTTTTCTTCTACATGCATTGACACAAATTTCAATAGTACAGGATAAAAAGTGTTTGAATCCTATTGTTTGAGTTCACTATTAACCTTTTCCTCTAGCACTTTGAGTGTGGGGCCTTTTCCTTTTAGAATCAGAAAATTATCTTGCTCAGATGCAAAGCGGAAGCTGTATCATAAACCTTTAAGAAAATAAAGAAAATCTGCCTCCTTCATAGGGAGAAGTAAAACCTGCTACTAGAACAGAAAGTTCTTCCAGCTGGTGTACATATTGTCTACTAACATTTTGAATCCACACGTCTGCCATATATAGCAGTCAAAGGTGTTTTGCTACTTTTGTGTAAAGAGATCACACTGCATACCTCCTGCTCTTACCACTGAAGGAAACAAACAATCACGGAGGGTGAGAACATTACTTTACATAATGCAGGGGCCTGAAACACATGGCCGGTGGGCCACATGCAGCCCCTAAAGCTATTTTCTGTGGCCCGCAACAATACTATTATTACTGATATTAGCAATATTGTTGTCTGAAAAGGTTTCACTTGTGCGGCCCTCAAGCTAACATACTAGTTCTCATTTGGTCCCGTACTAATCCTGATGCAGCCTTCACGGTAATTTGAGTTTGAGGCCCCTAAAGCGTATGAGCCCTGTGAATAGTAATTAAATTAGCGGTCTGGACCCTAACTTATTTTCATAAAGTTGAACTTTGTAAATATCGAAGGAGCTGATTGGGCAGAAAAATTCATGTGAAGAGTAAAATTGATGAAAAACAAAATGAGCAATAATAGTCTGAGGTAGTACTACTAAGGAATGTAATAGGAATCATGCTGTAAAACAGCTGATGTCATTTCAGTGGGTCGAGGATCAAATTTTGATTTAACCGTGTTGTCCTTGATACCATTTGTCAATAGCTGAAGTTTCTGGCTGATGCGTCACATGAATCCATATCATATGAATTGTTTATTTGCATGTAAGTAAAAAGATACAAAAGGTGACCAAGAAGTATTTTAGCTTTGATTAATTTGGTATGTAGATGGTTCATTTCTCACTGCTGTCTGATTGATAGAAGGTCTTGGACTTTAATATTTAAGGACTAATTCTGTAACCTCTACCAATGGTCTATAGCACTTACTTAGAGGAGTAGTCCCATGAAAGTTAATGGAATCTTGGCTTTATAGGCCCAATCTGCAACTTCCCTTATGATTTTAATTAGCTACTGGAGTGAGTAGATAGTGATTCCTTCCATGTGACAAGGCTATTACATAACCTATTGCTACCCTGTCTTCTGTCACCTGACTGGAACTAGAAAATAAAGTTCAGTCTCAGTAGCACTCCTCTGTGTCACATTCTGATTACAAGCATGAGTGAGGAATGATGAATCAGATCCATAACCTTAAAGGCAGAACATCTCATCACAAGAGAAGGAAGTAAAACCATCTATTTTTGGGGAAACACCAGATTTACTTTGCGTGGATTTTGTGAATCTGCAATAAAGCGGCTGGTTTGGTTTGCTCAGGTTCTTATGCCTGAGATATGCTTGCTGGTTGAAACTGGTGACTCCTTTGTCCACAGAAAGGGGTTGGACTGATTTAACTATATTAATTTTTCTATCAGTTTAGTTAAATTGAAGAGAAAATTGTGTTTAAACAAACTCCAAATTTATCCTATGCTTAAGTGTTTTCTGAATCATTGTCAGATTTCAGGAACTTGCAGGATTGAGCCTTCCCTGAACAAAAAACCAAAGTAACCAAAAAAAAAAAAAAAAAAACCCAACCCACAACAACAACAACCTGGAAGTTTTGGGTTTCTTTTTAATGTTTCATAGAGTGTTTTGTGTAATGTTATAGAAAAATATATGCTGTGTGTTTGTTTTTTATATATCAGGAGACTGTTATTGCTTAGTATGGATACAGCTGGTTGTGAAGCAAAATAAAGAAGAAGCTGTGTGGCGCTTTTAAAGACAAATATATTTTTTGCATGAGCTTTCATGGGCAAAGTTTCACTTTGTCAGATGTCACAACAGGGAAAACTTATATTGAAAAAAAAAATTCCAAATTCCAGTGCTTGTTAGAATGGAGAAAAACTTGCTCAGACGTCATGAGTGTTTACAGTGCTCAGAATGGAGTTTTGAATATTTTTATGTATATATGTATATATCTGATGAATACAACAGGACATGAGTGCTGATTTATTGTTTTTTTTTTTGCCAAGCTGAAATTCTTAAATTCGAGCAAGTTATTCTGATAGGATTCAATGTTCCTTACTACTGATGACCCTCACGAGGTCTGAGACACTACTTATACTCCATGCTGAAGATTTAAGCCACCCCTAGATCTTGGGAATACCTTATACCTGAGAATACATTTTGCTCTTCTAGAATTCCAGAAAAGCACCAGGTAGATTGATTTTTCAGAAAGAAAGTTTGTTTGTTTTCAATAAGATTTTTCTAAAATGCAGTAAATCACACCTGGTAGTTTGAGAAAAAGCTTCAAATTGTTCCTATCAATTTATTTTTATAGCTTCCATATGGCACTCAGAAAATTCCTATATTTGCTTGACTAACTACACCTGCTCCTGTCTCTCTAATAATGGCAATGTACAATTATAGGGATATTCATATCTGTGGTTTGGGTGCCTTTTGAACAGAACATTAGGAAATAGTAATGAGACAAAGCATGTGAGGTAATATCTTCTATTAGTGAGAGAGGCAAGCTCTTAAGCCACACATAGCTCTTTTGAGTGTTGATTTGCCCATTCAATCTTGAGAAGATGTGGAAAAGAATTATTCTACTTCCCTTGCCTTGAAGACCCAAATGAAGGACCGGGTCAGCCAGTTTCCACGGCTGGGAAACACAAGCAATCCATCAGCCAACATTACTGGGAGGAGAAGGGTACTGAGGGCAACCAGGTCCCCATGTCAGCAAATGTCATTTGATATTGAGGTTCCTTTCAGAAAAGTGGAAAAGCTGGAAGAACCTGCTTGGCGGGTCACATGAAATTCAATCCCAAATTTATGAATCTTCCTCACATTGCATAATTCTCAATAGTTCGAAAATATTTCTTCTGTTTTCTTCCTCTTGGATCAAAAAGGAGGCTTTTTTCTGGCTCTACCTAAAGCCCTGTAGAAATAAAAAGGTTTACGTATTTTCTATCTGTCACACAGATAGTTTTGCTCAAAACTAGTCTCAGATTCCCTCCCCGCCCTCCTCAATGTCCTTAGAGAACTTTTTGAGGACCTTCTCAGTCGTAACAAAATTTAAATCCAGACTCTGCATGGGAGTTTGGGTTTCATTTTGTGAGCATTTTGCACAGTGTTACTTGTACAGTGCTGTCTCTATTGCTGCATTATCCAGTACAGTAAGGAATGAAACTACTGCACTGACTGTTGAATCAAATCCTACTATCCCAAGAGCTCACAGTACAGTAACATTGCACTACCAAGAACTGACCGTAATGTTCTGTACTGGAGATGGATATAGGGCCAAACTCTAATCTCAGTTATCCCAAAGCAAATCTGGATAACTGGATTTAAATCCATGGATGAGTCATCCCTGCATTACATGGGTATGTAACTGATCTCAGGATCTGATTATGGTCTCGGCATTTACCATATCCAAAACAGATAAAATATCATAGCAGATATTTGATATAGTTTATATTACAAAATTTATGGAGCTAAATATTGCTTATCCATGATCAAAACTTGCCCTTTGTTGTACAGAGTGGTACCCTACTGTATCTTGAAACATTTAACCTATTTTGGGGGTGGGGGGGTGTCAGTGTTGTTGCATATGCAAGACACAATCTCTGTGCAGATAGCATATGCTCTTTTCTCCTTTAAAAATGTCAGAAATAGAAATTCCAGGTATTTGACACTGTGCTAACTTGCTGAGAGTGGGCTGAAGATGTAGCTTTTTCTATAATTGTTTTGAGCAACGGTATGAGTTGTAATATTGCAATAATTACACGTTGAAGTCATAACTGAAAAGAAAAAAAAAGAATTTGGGGCTGACATAATTTAAACAGGACTAATTTTTACAAAATATGACCCACTAGGTTGTCTGGCCTGTGCCTTACAAGACATACTAAATTTTAAGCTGATAACTCAAATGGTTCCTGAGATATAAACTTGTGAAAAGTCACAATTTTGCATTGTGCTGAAAAGCCACCTTACAATGCAGTGACTACCATAGCTCTTTAATATCCAGCAGAGTTCTCCTGCTGTGCTTTGTCAGTCGGTAGCAACATCCAAGTCTTCTTGTAAAAGTAATTCACACTTTTTTCACAACACTGTTGCTTTAATTACCACTGAACTCTGCTGTTGCTCAGACAGGCCTAGCAGGACCAAGAGAGGGTCAGTGCCACAGTCACTGTAAAAGAAGCAAATGGCTTTTTTTTTCTTACTTTAATATTAACAAACCATCTTTGATTGAAATGTTCCTAGCTTCTGAGACCTAGTCTTGTCTCTGTGCTCTCTTGGGGTATTCATTATCAAAGGATACCCACAGATGTCAATCTAGAAAAACATCAGAAATAATATCTAACATCCTAATCAGAAACTTCAAGTGAAGAAAACACACATATCTTTAACATGTAAACAACTGGTTGCATTTATAGTATATGCACTCTGGATGTCTGATGAAAATGGACAAACTAACTAACATACTGTGTATTCGAAGGCTTTAGAAATGATTGTTATACATTCATATGCAATTCCTTTATTTTTCCCCCCCCATTTTTAGTCGGTTTGCAAAACCTCATTAGAATCAGAAACCTCTATAGTAGAATTGGAAGGCATTGTTTTAAAGTTTAATTTAAAATTACAAGAAAAAAAAGCATAATTTCTTTTCTATAGTATTGCCTAGGAAAATATCACACATCTTTCACCACCAAAAGATTGTAAAGAACTTTTCAGATGTGCAAGCCCCATTTTCAAACTTGGGTTCCTAAGAGAGACACCCAGATTATGCAGTTGTCCAGGTGCATTGGTATGGAACAAACTGGAATTACCTCAATGCACCTAACTCGGGAATTGAAGTTTGAAAATTGTCCCTCTCCCTGTATATTTCATATAGAGAAATCAATGGATTTGCGGCTGAAAAGGCAGCAGCTGGGAAGGGGGATGCAGGGGCTCTTTATTAGGGCATATCAACATTGCAAAATAGTTTAGAGCAGGAAATGGGTATAAATTCCCGTTTCCAAGGGGCACTGCAGAGAAAACTTTGGTAGATAAGAATTTAGTAACCCAGTGTTAGAACTAGCACAGTGTACCAAGATTAACCCACTGAAAAACAAAACAAAAAACAAAACAAAAAACACCTATGTGACCTTTGACAGAATCTCTTCTTCATATCTCACCAGAAAGATGGTACCTCTAACTGAACAATTCTATTTAACACTACAGTAGGGCACAGATCTATTGCTCGTTTGAAGAGAAGTGTCACCTAAACAAAACATTGCATTATGCAGTGCTCTGGGTTTCATTTGGCCCAACCCTGCTTAAGTTATTAAATCTGAAAAAGTCAAAGCCAAAGACAGCATAGCTGCAATCTAGTAAAATACTCTAAAAGACAACATGCCCCAATTAGGGATGAGATTTTGAGAGGCACAGTTGGTAGTTGGGCACCCATCTCTTATTGACTTTCAATGGAAATTAGATAGAAAACCTCTCCCTGTTTTTTTTTTCTTTTTTTAAATAGGAAATAATTTTTTAAAAATCCAGCACAAAAATTCAGCCTAGGCAGCTCCTTTTAAAAAGTTACACCTGTGGTTTTGAATACCCAGATAACCCAACTAACATAAAAACAGCAAGAGTCCTGTGGCACATTAAAGACTAAAACTATTTCCACACATAGACACTTATTTCAAAATAAGTTAATTTGAAATAAGTTAATTCAAAATAAAATCATTATTTTGAATTAACTTAAATTGAAATAAGCAAAAACCTCAAATCGAAATAGCAAGTCTAGACACAAGAGTTGCTATTTTGAATCAGGAGAGGGGCAGCATGGGAGGTCTGGCAACATGGCCCCCTAGCATGGCTATGTTGCCAGCCAACATATAGAAAAAGGAAGGTACCCTGGGAAGGAGAAAGGCAAAAGTGTTAAATCAAAATAATGGTTATTCTGAAATAACACATCTTAATGGCATTATTTCGAAACAACCATTTTGAAATAACAGCTATTTTGATTTCAGCCTAGGTTTTACTATTTTGAAATAAGGTTCGTTATTTTGAAATGACAGGGCTCGTCATTTTGAAATAATGAAACATTGTTCGGACATGACAACTTTTAAATACCATCATAGGTCCTAATCAAGCCTGCTACTCCATCAAAGACTCATTTACCTGCACATCTACTAATGTGGTCTATGCCATCATGTGCAAGAAATGCCCCAACACCTTATATATTGGACAAACAGGATGATAGTTGCTTAAAAGGATGAATGAACACAGAGCTGATATCAGAAATCAAAGAACAAAGAAACCAGTTGCTGAGTACTTCCATCTTCCTAATCACTCGATTAATGATTTGTTAACAACTGTCGTTAGAGATGTAGCTGGGACATCAAGACTTCAAAGAGAAACAGCTGAACTTGAATTAATATGCAAGCTAAATTCTGTGAAAGCAGGACTTAATCGAGACTATGGGTTCTTTTCCCATTACAATAGGTAATTTGACTTCAGGCTTCCCATGGTTTGAGCCTGAAAACTGCTCTGATTTGCTGTTACTTTATGACCTGATCCTATGTTTTACACCCCCTTGCATTTAGTTTCATTCCCTTCTGTAAGTTCACCCATCTTTGAAGCATCTGAGGAAGTGGGATCTTCTCCCACGAAAGCTCATGCAAAAAATAAATCTCTTAGTCTTAAAGTGCCACACAACTCGTCATTGTTTTTTAAATAGAAACAATGATCATTGTTTCGATTTAAAAGCAGCGTGTGGACATAGCCTAACAGATGACAAAGTGGGTTGGAGCCCACAAAAGCTGATGCCCAAAAAAATGTGTTAGTCTTTAAGGTGCCACAGGGTTCTTATTGTTTTTGCTGTGTACAGACTAACACAGCTACCCCTCTGGAAATTTCCAACTAACTTAAAATCTGTAAAGGAACATTGAGTATTGGATAACTCTAAAAATGACATCTCTGAGTTGCTCCAAATCTATCGCCTCCCCCTTCAATTTAGGAAAGGGATTTTATAGGACCCCCCTGGGTCCTAGTTTATGAGAACATTTCTAACAGTGAGCCTGCCAAGGGGTTAAGAATTCTGGTTATTGCATACTGAGTCACTTTAGATTAAGCATAGTGTATTATACAATGTGGTTAAATGCTCCCCCTACTGAAACCAATCACACACTGGGAACAGCAATAAATAGGCAGTTGCATGATTAGAACTGGACACGTACAGCTGGCACAGGACAGGAAGTCTCACAGTGAACAGGCATACCGTGTGTCAGGGAGCATGTTACTGTTCGTCTCAGCAGCACAATATGTATTCTTCACCATCGCTGGCTAGTGCCTGTTGCCGGTGGCAGCGTAAATGTGAACCAGTCAGGATGCTGGATGTGCCGTTGTTGGTATCCAAGTGTCTCACCAATGATCTATGGATGCAGCCTGCATTGCTGTTTTGTGAAGGTGTCCACCTGGCAAACTGCTTCCACTGTACTCTTCGGAGGAGTCCTCACCTAGCAGGTTTTGCAGCATAGGTGTTCTGCTGAGCTGCTTGTGAGAGGAAAGAGAGAGCAGGATGTGTTTCCTCTGCATCATGCTGCTTGGTAGCATTTCTTGGAGCATATTGTCTGATTCCCTGTTGTCTGGGGAAATGTTTTCTAATGATGCTATGAGCTGTCTCTAATGAAAACCATCTCTAAGCCACAAAACATAAATAAAAAAACTGAAATGAGTGCTTTATATATGGATTCGCAGTGGCCAGGATACATATAGCCAGCACACAAATACTTTTTTTTTTTCCAGAGAAGCAGAAAGTTATTCATTGGTATTAGTAAAAAAAAAAAAATCTTGCTTCTTAATACACTGCTGAATGATTCAGCTAGAACTACTCTCTGTCCCCTAACTCTAACTCTTCATTGCCTTCAGATTCTGTGCACTTTTCTCCAAGTGAGCTGCAGATTGTCTGCGCTGCAAAATGACAACCTCAGGTCATACCACTTTCTACAAGTTCTTTATTTCTGGTTAACTACATAAAAATTCTCCACCTTTTTAACCATATGTGCCACACTACAAGAGCAACTGATCATGCTCAACAACGTTCTTAGTGAGTAACCTTGCTGTATTAGCACAGAAAGACTGTTTCTTAAGTTTGGCTATAGCAGTGACAATATTTGTTGCATCCTCTTTTCTAATTCTGTAAATTCACAGATAAGGGATGCAGGAAAAGACAGAGTTACCACTGCCATAAACCCAACAAAACTTCTGTGTTGTTTAATCATTTTAAAACAAAACAAAGAACAAAAATCCTTTGGATTGCTTCCAAAGTCATCTGTGCTAGAAAAAGTACTGCAAATCCCACCCTCCAGACATAACACACTGCTGATCAATGTTGCCAAAAGGGCCAAAAACATTGAGGTCGAAAGATATGAAAAGACTCGAAGAAAAGAGTGAATCTGACGTATGAGCCTCTGAAAGTTATGATAATAGATGAGGATCCAACTCTCCACTGGATAAAACCTGGAATCACAGATCTCATCTCGGGTACACACACAGATGATGCACTCTGATAAACAGAAACCATTCACAGCAATTTATTTTTAAGAAAGAAAAAATCTGAAGGAATTTAAATAAAATTTTAAAAAATCAAAGCATCTCTCTAGGAGGGAAAAAAAGGTAAAAAAGAGGCCAACATTTCAATTCATCTGGTTTGGCCAACTGGTGGTCTATGCACAACCTTAAGAGAGGGGACAATAATAGCTTAAATTCCAAAGAGGCAGCTGTGTTAGTCTAGTTCAGTAAAACAAGCAAGGAGTCCTGTGGCACTTAAAGACTCACAAATTTATTTATCGCATGAGCTTTGGGATTTTCTCCTATGAAAGCTCATGCAATAAATAAATTTGTGAGTCTTTAAGTGCAACAGGACTCCTTGGCTATGTCTACATGAGCCAATTAGTATGGACTAAGCAAGCTTAGTCTGGACTAATTTAGCCTGTGTCTGCACTAGCCTTTGGATAGTTTGAACTAAGAAGTTTCTTTGTTTGACCTAGGCAAAGTTTAGTCCGAACTAATAAGTTTGACTGGAGTGATGTAGACACGGACTAATGGCTAGTTCAAACTAAAGAAGTCCAGACTAAGCCATTAGTTCGAACAACTGCACTTACTAGTTTGAAATAGGACACTCTGCTAATTCAAATTAAAGAGCCTCAGTTATTCTGAACTAGCTCGAGGCTAGTTTGGAGTAACCTCAGGCTTTTTTAGTTCAACCTAGAAAGTTCAAACTGAAAAAGCAGGTGTAGACCTAGCCCTTGTTTGTTTTAATATCTTAAAGTCACCTTTGAGAGGTATTGACTGATGATATGGGGATTCTGTAAGGTCCCCCATCTTCAGAGCATCTGATGAACTGGGATTTTCTCCCATGAAAGCTCATGTGATAAATAAATTTGTTAGTTTTTAAGTGCCACAGAACTCATTGTTTGTTTTATTGTGATAATGTGTGAGGAAGTGGAGGAAAAGTAGCCATAAATGTGGAGGGGGGGAGAGAGACTGAGATTCTGCACCACCCTCAACACTAGAGTTATGCCAGAAGCCCTAACCACATTTCTGTTCCAGTATGAGATACCCAGGGAGCTCAGAGTTTAACTAAACTATGAACACGATAGTGCCATTTTACCATCCCAAATCATCACTTTTGCTGTCTTGTTCATAAAGAAAATTTCCCCCTTCTTTAGTTTCTGTTTTCTAGGAGCAAGTTTGAAAGCTGTCATAGTTAGTTTAAAAAGAAAGAAGATGTTCTCTGAAGATCATTTGCCCTCTCCAGTTCTTTTGGCATCCCTTTCCTTGGCATCCTCACTGTGGTTGGATGTTATTACCAATTGTGTTTCCTTTCCAGTTTAATTTGTAAGCTCCTGGGGGTGGGTACCTTATCATTTTACTGTGTCTGCATACTGAGATGGCCACCTCTGGTGTGATATAGATAATAAATTATAATAATAACATTTAGATGCTGTAATTGTCAACCAACTGTATTATTGCAGCACCAGGAATAGAACGTGTCACTTAAATTAAGGCTTCTAGCAAAGATCTTCAGGGCTTGTAGTGTGGCTTCCTATGTGTTTGTCTCCAGGACATTACAAAATGGGACTAATACTGTGTTTGAGGCCTTTGAATTCTACTGCAGGACAAATAAACAATTATAACTAATGAGTTTCCAAAGCAGTTGTGTTTCTTCACCTCTTTGAAAGAACCAATCTACATGTGCTTGAAATATTCCACCAAACAGAAGGCTGTAGTACTATCCATAATGTTGGTCTATTATATGCTTTCCCTCTTCTCCCAGTTACACTTGAAGAAAAACACTGACTTAACTGAGAATGTGCAGAGCTCACAGGAATTCAATCCAACACTTATATGCTGGTTTGAAAGCCCACTTGTACTGTACCAGGGAGATTGATAAGAATATGCCAAATATATCTATCTCTCTTCTTGTCTCGTAATCAAACCTGAACCTCCCTGGACATAGAAACCCAGTGAAATTAGTTTAGAACTGATCTTGTTAATATTTCTGGGTTGGCTTTTAAGGTACAGTGCAGACATATGAAAAACAGTATATATTTATTCTTCAAAAACAGAAATTCACTTATATACACATATCATGTGTTTGGGCAATTACAGAATATATGTTCTTACTTTTTATAGACATACATTCTGGAAAAGTATATTGCAATGTTCTGAAGGCAAGATGAAAATACGACAGCTAAAACAAAATGATACAGTCCCTCTGAGCGTGGTAATGATTTTTAAGTACTCTACCGTAGAATGTGGCATTCAGGCTCAGTGTCTTAATAATGTGTTGTAGAATGGACAACAAATCCAGTCACATCCATAACAGATCTGTATTGGTTTCATCTGGGCCATCTGACATTATTTTGCAACAACTGTGTTTGACAGCCAAATCAACTCCATAACCCAAGAAATAGCTTAGCATGTTCAGATTTAAGATACTGGTTAAACTTCTGAATCAGATTTCCCATATGTGGACATGACAACTATGAAAAAACTATAATTTAAGACATACAGTATTCTCTTTATCCTTTTATGTAGAATTTCACTTTAATGTGATGCAAATGACAGTAAGAAATACATTCACAGAATGTTAAAGTCTTCCTATTAAAAATTCTGTCTGCATTTTATATTCCAATTCATGTACAGTCAAAAATCCTGATAAAATCACAGGCCTGATTTGACTGCTGCACTTATTGTATTAATGAGGATACTTTATACCTTTTGAAAATTGGTTTATAGTCCATTATGTGATTGTAAATGATGTGATTCTGTCCCATCAGTTTGTCATTCAATCCCTCCCCTCCCTTCAGTCAACTGTGTATATAAGAAGGACCATTGGTGAACACATTTCTGAGGATCAAAAAGCTAAATTTGATATTTTTTTCTTCTTTTGTCTTCTTTTCACTTGTTAAAAAGTGAATACTTTTTCTGAATCCTGAAATTCCATCCAACTCTAAAAGAAAATTCAAAAAGGAATTCAAACACACAAAAAGGAGCACCAAACAAGGCTCTCAAAAGGTTTCTACTTTGTTTACTATGTAGCCACAAGTTAGATCAGCTCCATTAACTTTCTGGATGGTTATAAGGTGGCTAAATATAGGAAATCCTTCCCACCCCTGAAAATTAGAAGCGTGCGTCTACACTTATAATTTAATTTGAATTAATGAGGATTAATTTGAATTAAATTAATGCATGGCTACACTGGCTTTCATTAATTCAAACTAAGGAATTCCTTAGTTTGAATTAATGAAGGCTTACTTCAAAGTTATAAAACTTATCTTAACTTCAAAGTAAGGATTAATTCGAATGTATTAGTTCGAATTAATCCAGTGTAGCCATGTTAATTCGAACGAACCATTAATTCAAATGAATGCTTTTTGATCTTCTTCCTCCCAGGGTGCTTTCCTCTTTCTATATATTGGGTGGGGGCATGGCCCTTCTTGGGGGCCATCTTGCCACACATCTCATGGTTCCCCTCTCCTAATTCGAGTTAGCAAGCCCTGTCCATGGACATGCTATTTCAAGTTGGGTTTGTAGTGAGGCCATGTTAGTTCAAATTAACTTAATTCGAGCTAATCATTATTAGTTCAAATTATTTAGTTCAAATTAAGTTAATTTGAAGTAACCTTCTAAGTGTGTACATAGCCTAATATATTAAGAATTCAAAACAACTGTTGATGTTGTTTGAAAAAAGAGACTCTTGGATTGTGCCGTATTTAGAATTTTTGATATTTTCAATTTTCTTAATTACTGACAACCATTTATTCTGCCATTTAGGAACACTCAGTGAATCCAATGCATAGTTACAGCCGCATATGTTCTTGTAGATTTTCTCTAGTATTTCAGTTTCTGGTTTTGAGTCAGTGGTGTTATGCCTAACTTGGTGAAGGTCAAAAATCTCTCTTCCATACCCGAGGCTACTGTGTGGCTTGCCATTAGTGAAACTCCTTTCCTGAGGCAATCAAGTTTTATAAACTTCCTGCATGATAAATCCCAAGACTGGCAAACACTAGTGGCATTAGAGTTCCTGGCTCAAAGACACACTGAATGCAGCACCCTAAATAGTAAATTAAATCTACATGCTGATGCTATTCCCCCAGTTTCTAACCATTAAGAACTTCATTCTCTCTGTAATGAGGGTCTCCATCATTATCTGGTAAAGCCAGTGCAACTATACAATGTTAGTGGGTGTTCTTGGGACCACGGCCACCTCCACTTTATTTCCCAATGGTTGCCTGTAGTCTCTTGTTTAGTAACTATCTTCAATTTTACTTCCCAGAGCATTTTTCTATTGAATACCTCATAACAATTTTTTTTCTGCTGTTTTAAACTTCACTGAGATGCCACGGTCATATGCAGCAGAATATGCTCCAGTTTATTAGAGGCTTGAAACACAAATAGTCAAGTTTCCTAACACCTGCAGTGCAATCTTGGATTTCTGACTTTTGGTCTTGTTCGTCTAGGAGCCTGATCTAAAGACTTTATGAAGATATATGTTTTCCCTGAGTTTGGTTATCAAGGATGAAACTGCTGATGTTTTTATTTTTCTGTCACTTTCCTGCTGTAATATGAATAAATGTATTAGAACACACATTCAAGGAAAATTAGCACAATAGAACATAAACTTTTTTTTATTTTAAAATGACCTTTTGGGGTAAAGAGATGATGTTTCATTAGAATATGTTTAAAGGTCATAGGAGCCTTTAATAGTGGTAGATAAATTTTGCCCTATTTATATTCAAGCCCAATAAGAACTTTATACAATCTTTTGGACAAAGCTTGCAACGTTCTAATCTCTGCAAATCCACTCTGTACTGTTCACTGCTCTTCTTATTAATCAGTTCTACAGAGCTGTACTCTTCTCAATATTGTTACACACACTGCATTTTTATTCTTCAACTTCAGCATGGCCTTTCCTATATTTTTGCTTCATCTTACATTCAATTACCCACAGTCTAGTTTGCAGAACCCAATACCATTGGTAGCTGCATTTAAGCAACAGTACATTGCCATCTTGCTTCATACATTTTACTCTGGTCTTTCAGGATAAAGCTCATTTGAGAAATCTTTCCTCTGCCTTTGGGGAGAAATTATTTGCCTTCTTTTATTTGGTCTGAAATTTACCTTCTCAGTGCCTTTGTTTAAAAAAAAGAAAAAACAACTTATTTACATCTCCTTGGATACTATTAGTTAGCTAAATTGCCTAATTGTTGCAGTTTTTAGGAATGCCAAGCCATTTTCTCTCTTCAGTCATTGTGGCACTATTTATTCCATAATAGAACTTAGTGGTCTAAATTCAGAGTCTACTTTCTTCAGAAGCTTTTGTATTCATTTTAGTGTATACCGTCATATCTGAGACAACCATACCTCAACCATACATTTGAAATTGAAGTAAGCAGTCTTTGAAAATGGAAGATATTAGCCCAGTAAAAGACACCTTCTGAAAACTCCAGAGTCAGAATGAGCCCCACCTACAGAAATTCACTGTCCCTTCTCAGGGATGGTACTGGATATTCAGTTCTAGACTGATTTAGAAGTGCCAGTCTTCTCATGATGTCTCTGTGGTTCCTTTTAATTAATTTCTCTATCCAAGTTGCTGGCCCCCTGTTTCACTTTTTCTGCACAGTGCTTAGTAAAGACGGGCAAGCACCCTCATTATGACATATAGTAAGACAGGGGTTGGCAGCCTTTGCTTACCTCTGTGCCAGTCTTTCCTCCTTGGCCCTCAGCTGATGCGGGTGGCCCTCTCCTCTGAAAAAATGTGGCAGCTGCCTGATAATTCAGCAGCAGTCATGACTGGAGTGGAAGCAGTTCCCAGGCATGCCACAGAAACAAGTTGCCCAAAGTGGCTCATCTTGGCAGTGTGGGACAGGGGTTCCCAGGCATGCCACGAAAAGAAGCGGCTCCTTTCAGGGGGTCCCAGGCATGCTGCAGAAGGAACCTGCCTGGAGTGGCTCCTTTGAGGAGCATCACACTATAAAGAGGAGCTACTCCAGGTAGCTTTTTTCTGTGTCACAGGGAGGCATAGGCATGGGGAGAACACCTGTGTCCCAGCTGCACCTGAAGGAAGCCGCCCAGCATGTCTTTTAGTGGCAGGAGTGGCAATTTCTTCGGTACTGCAGAGGTTGCCATGTGTTCCTCTGAATGGGCTTGAGTGCCACTGTCAACACACGTGCCAGGGGTTGCCTATCCCTGTCACTATGTGTCTGCAGATAATCAAATAATTTTCTTTCTATGAAAGAGAAGCATACAGCATGTATTAGTAACTTTCTGCATCCTTTTCTGTAGCATCGATAACTTTGATTGATTTTGCCCAATGGCCAAATGTTGCCTTTACTTAATTGGGAACAAATCCCAATGAAGATGAAATTTCCTTTTGAGGACTGAGACAGAATTTTGTTTTTAGCTTTGACTTAGCCGTATTTTTCTTCTTCCTGTGATGAGCCAGTTTTTGAGGGGTACTGGCCACTGCCTTCCACTATATGTAGAATCTGCCAGTTTTAACTGATCCCTTCTTGAACTTGAAACAGATCCCATATGCCAGGTATGGAGAGAAGGTTTCATATTATAAAAGCTAGTTGTGCATATTTTAATGTCTAGGACTCCAGTTGAGTAGAGAATAAACAAAGTATTGTCCACGATTTAATGCAGCTGGTTAAAAAAAGACAGCCAAAGGAGTGAAAGTTTCAGAGTGACAAAAAAGCACAACATTTAGAAAATCGTATGCTTTTTATGCTTTGTCAGAAATGTTCTTCTTTGCTGACGTTATTCCCCCAAAATGCTTAGCTGTTCATTTAAAATATAAAATATAGTGGCACCTGAAAGTTCATGCCACCCCTTCCAAATAATTGTCTTTAATTAATATTATTATTGATCACATAATAGAAGACCCAGTCTGAGTGATATAAGGATTTGAAGATTTCAAGGCAATGCTTTACAACTTAATTATGTTTCCCTAGGAGATTTAACATAATTCAATTTATTTTTCCCTTGTGTTTCATCAATCATTATATGAATAGAAAAGATGTCTGAGTCTCATTTCTATTTGAATTCGTGCAGATTCAAGAATTTTCAACCATATACAGATTACTGGGAGAAAAGGAGCACACCTTCTACACCTGAGCCACCTAAGCCTTACCAATGAGAACACTGTTCTCTGTTGTTGCTCAGTCAATAAATTTGCTGAATGCAAACTGCTGAGCTACACAGCCTTTGTAAGCTAAGTTCTGTTGCATCTAACAAGTTGAAACCAGGCCTACTTATTGTGTTCTCTTCGCTCTTTCTGAAAAAGCTTTATTGTACATGGAAGGCATACGTATGGCCTTTTCTCTTGCAAAAAGTTTTTCAGCTGTTTATTTTGGTCTGTTTCCTCTGTGATTTTCTATTACTGCCATAATCCGTATCACAGTGTGAGATGTGGGTGATGTCAAATCCTGCAATTTCTGAGCACCCAGCAGGCTCTGCATCTACATTTGGGAAGTCACCAACCCCACTGGGATATTCATCTCTTTTTATATGAGGCTTCCAAAGCACCCACTGAAATGAGATTGAGTTTAATTTGGGAGCCTTTACACATAGCCAATATATTGTCAGCCATATTTTAGGACAGGTCTGTTCTATATTAATGAAGCACTCGTACTTCATCCCAATAGCCTTGGTATTACTGATTCTCAAAGCAGCAAAATAGATGCTGTTTGCCTATAAACTAATTGCAAATGGGGATCACTGTAGACTCTTAGCATCATAAGAGACATCTGGCTGTATTGGAGCAGTTTGAAGGGTGGCAGTCAGGAAGGCTGTTATTGAACCCAGTAGTGGGTGCTCCAGAGTTTGCGACCAACATGCAGTCATAGAATCCTAGGGTTGGAAGGGACCTCATAGGTCATCTAGTCCAACCCCCTGCCAGAGGCAGGACCACTCCCACTAAACCATCCCAGTCATGGTTTTGTCCAGCCGGGCCTTAAACACCTCCAAAGATGGAGACTCCACCACCTCCCTCGGCAGCTCATTCCAAGGCTTCACCACTCGCCTAGTAAAAAAGTTTTTTCTAATATCCAGCCTCGACCTCCCTAACCGCAACTTGAGGCCATTGGTCCTCGTTCTGTCCTCTGTTATTACCGAGAACAGTCGAGCTCCATCTTCCTTAGAGCATCCCTTCAAGTAGTTGAAGGTTGCTATCAAATCCCCCCTCAATCTTCTCTTCTGCAGACTAAATAAGCCTAATGCTTTCAGTCTTTCCTCATAGGGCTTGTGCTCCAGCCCTTTGATCATTTTGGTTGCCCTCCTCTGGACTCTCTCTAATTTGTCCATGTCCTTTTTGTAGTGGGGAGCCCAAAACTGAACACAGTATTCTAGATGTGGCCTTACCAGTGCAGAATAGAGGGGAATGATCACATCCCTTGATCTGCTGGTAATACTTCTTTTGATGCAGCCCAGGATGCCATTGGCCTTTTTGGCAGCAAGAGCACACTGCTGACTCACATGGCATTTTAAAGTTTCATTGCCTCCTGTAACAGTCTGTCTTTCCTCACCTACTGTACAGTCTGGCTAGCAATGGTAGGAGGAATCAGAAATATTCTATTGCTAGAAGGAGCTTTTTTAAAAAAAATATCAAATAGTTCCAGATCTGAGTCAGTGACTTTTAAAATGAAAGGTCTTGTCTGTTACCATTAATGGGCAGGCTTTCATAATTCCTTGCTATCACAGTACTAACTTCTTCTTTTCAGAGCCTTTCTGAACCTCTCATTGTCCAGCATTTGTATCCTTCACTTTAATGAGCGCTAAATAAGAATTATATAAGTATTTCAATAATTCTCACTGGACAGTTAATTAAGCAGTGCTGAATCTAAGGAGCAGTCAGCTATTACCTCCTTTTACAGACAAGTGCATCCACAGACACAAAAGGGAAGAGGTCAATTTTAAAAAAAAATGATGTGTGGATTTGTAATTTTTCTCTGTAATAAATGACCTAGCTAACAAGCTGAAACACTGAAATAAAATTTCACCTTTTTTTGTCCCCTCATTTTTCCAATCCACTCTCTTGTGTTCCCTCAAGCTTCTTTTACACAGGAAATGAATTCCCTTTAACTTTTTAGGGCCTGAAAATGTTGAACTAAAGCTCTCCAAATTTGCTTCCCTCAGTAAATTGCATAGGGCATGGCCTTCCCAATCCTTCATTACACATTCTTTTTTTTTTTAAACAGCTTCTGTTTTTTCTCATATTTGATAGATCCTACCACAAACTTCAACTAGAGTGAGTGCAGAGGACCATAACACCAGTCTTACATACAGGGTATTTTATTAAGTCCGGCAGTTAAAAATGTACAAAGTTCCTAGTAATAATCCATTCATTCTGTTTTCGCCTGATTCTTGGAGTAAGCCTGCACAATTATTCAAATCCCAGCTTTTAGCTACAGCATACACCTCGCCATGGGGCTGTGCCTCTGTAATCTTGCTTTGGTCTTGCATGTCAAATGGAATTAACTCCCATAAGAAATGTATGCGTAGACAACCCAAAGTGTCTAATCCTACTGCTGTCTTAAATTTCTGAAACTCAGACCTGTCATCTTTTTCTATAGGTTTGCTGAAGTTCTCACTTACGCTTCTGTCCATCCACAGATGAAGTTTAGGGAAATTTGCATTTTTATATATTTTTCAGTTGTTCAGTCCTGTGGCCATTTTTCATGTGTTCCCTTTGTAGAAGTGTTTTTTCCTCCTTAACTCCAGTCCTCGTTTATACTTGCAATATTTCTAAGAAAGGTGGATGCAGTTGTTTTGGTTGCTGGAAATACATACGTTTAAACACAAAGAGTATATTACTCTGTAATTTAGAGGCCAAACCAAAACAGAAGCTGGGGCTTGTCTGAGTGAGGAAATAACGATATCATTATTCCTATACCTTAACACCTCAACCCAGCTAATCACAAAAACTAATTCCGCCTCGATTAAATCTCAAACTGCATTGCCTCCTTCATGAATAAAATGCTCACTGAAATTAGCTTTGGTTAGTCTAACTACACTCTTTGTTTTTGTATTAAGAATAGATTATCTAAAGAAGAAACCTTTCTGATGCTTCTTCTCTTGTGTATGCTTTGAGATATCAGCAAAACATGCCAGTGTTGTAAATAATGTTTGTTTGTTTTTTTTAAAAAAAGGGAGCAAGACTAGCTTTATCATTCAGAACGTAATTTCCCACTTATTTGATCGAATATCACCCACATTTGATTAAGCTTGGGCAATTTTATATGAACTAGCCAAAATGTATTTACATAGAGGAGTTCAGTTTCAACATAAATTCAGTAAATAGCAATTACAAAATTATAGTCAAATAAAAAGCTGTATCTTCTAGCTGTCTTGGGTGAGTGAGGTTGGCAGGGTAAAATTGTACCTTATTGTAGTAGATATTTAATAACTGGTAAGCCACAGCACTCTCCACTTGAAAGTTAATTAAGGCCATAGAATGACCATACTTGTACAGAAGATACGTTAATTGTTTAACCATGGTAACAGTCACAACAAAGCCCAGCAAAATAATATGACTTTATGCATCATTTTTACTAAGCATTACAGAAATACTTACATTTTTAAAAAAAAGGGACTAGCTCTTGTTTATTCCACATTTTAGGAACTAAGCATGGTAGCAGTTACAAAAATTTTGGGACATCTTAATTTCACTGAAGTTAGGTACTCATATTGAAATTTTTTGTGTGAAGGAGATCATAGCGTATTCACTTGTAATGAAATTATATAAATATGGACTATATTATATGGCCTTTTTTTTGTTTGTTTTACACATGGGTTTTGAACAATAGACTCTTTAACTTGAAGAAATTCACCTAGTCTTTCTTACCTTTTTCATTTAGAAGTGCTATTGGTGTGTGATTTTTGTTGTTGTTGAATAATCATGCTCAAAGGTAGAGAGGATATAAAATCAATTATCCTACTCAATACACAGTATGCTCAGTGAGTCAGATCCTGTAGACTTTTCCCTAGGAAGATTTCCCATTCACTTCAGTAAAACAAACAAGGAATTCTTCTTTAAGACCTTTTGTCGTTTAAGAATTGAAGGACTGATTTTGTAAATTAAAGAGTATCTTCAACTCCCATGAAGGTTCAGGGCACTCAGCACCTTGTAGGAAGCATGATTCCTGAATTTAGTCCTTTCTAAGTAAATAATATAGTGTACAAGACCTTTCTTTGGTTATTTGCTCTCATTAAACATATTCTGCACTTGTGTAGCACTTTTCATTTAGTTATCATAATGCAGTTCATACTGAAAATGCCTCACAACATTTCTGTGAGGTAGGGGTGTGTGTGTGAGAGAGAGAGAATGATGAAAGTATATCAGTCAGTCAATGGACCTATGCTAATATTCACCTGCTGAGGTTCTGGCTCCTGGTGTCTATTTCTCTGAAAAAATAAAAGATGAAATTATATAGATCCTAGTGGTGCAGCAATAAGATTCGTTCAGATAAAGCAAGTTATTTAATGACTGTTGCCCGTCTTTCTCTCTTCCCCTACTTTAATATATTTATTGTTACACATACCACAAAAGCCAAGAGTCTGTCAGTATTTTGAACACAGTCTGCCATTTTAAGGCATTTTCCAAATAAAAATTTGCCTGTACAAATAAACTCTGACTTGAAACTTAGTATACATTCTTTTGATGCATTCACATAGGTCTTACTGTTAATAGCAATGTTATACTCAAACTTATAGGGAAGAATAAATCCTATGGCTTTTTGCACCACCAGTGGAACCCATTATCTTCAAAATATGTTCATACACTTATTTCTGACCTTCTTTGAAAGAAGAATAAGAATTTATCAAAAGAGCTGATAGAATATTTTCTGACAGGATGTTTTTCCATAAGAAAATGCCTTTGTCAAAACTTTCCATGGGAATGTGATGAATCTGATTAAACTTCATTTAGGAAAAAAAAATGAAGCAAAGCATGTTGATGTCAAATTATTCCATTTGGACTTTCCTGGACTGGAATGTTTCTGATTTTTGTTTTAAAATGACTTTTCATTTCAAATGTATTTTAAAATATTTTTTTTTAAAAGTTAAAAGTAAAAGGTCCAAATCAAAATGAAATATGTTTATTTTATCTAAAGAAAATATTTTAATTCACCGATTTTTTTTTTAAATTTATTCTGTGGGAAAATTTGAAGGAAGACAGATTCTGAAATTGCAGAATATCCCAAGAAATTAAAATTCTAGTTTCCACACAGCTTCGTCTGGGAATGGTAGATGCATCTATTCCCATTGCTCAAGACAGCTATTGTCTTGCTCGGTTTAATATATGAAAATAGGCATTAATCTCTTGCCCTTTGGGGGTTTATTTTATTGACACTATCCAATTAGTTCCTTTCTGATTATGTGGAGTAGTCATGATGTACACTCTGACAGCTTGTGTACCTCACTTTGCACAAGTGTGGTGTAAATTTTAGTCTGCACCAGTACGTCATGCACTAACCTGCCTGTGAGGACTTTGCTGACATGCTCAGCAAGATTCCTATTAAATGTTGGATACAGTCCCGTTCCAAACAGTATGCACTAGCATAGACTAAAATTTATAATTCTCTGGTGCAGAGAAGACCTGAGAAGATGCTGCTGGCCAAAGCAACTGAATGTTTCTCATATCGGGTTTTTCTTTTAACGATTAATCCTGAAAAGTGCTGAAAACCATCAAATCCCACTAGTGTGTCTCAAAAATCTTTAATGTATTTAGCCCCATAGCACCTTTATAATAGTGAGCTATTATGTCCATTTTACAGCTAGGGAGCTTAGGTACAGAAAGGTTTCGTGATTTGCCTTAGGTTTGATGAGGAGCCTCTACAGACTCAGAAACTTGAACACTAGTCTCCTGAGTGGTAGCCTAATACCCTAACCAGCAAACCATTCTTCTAGATCTCAAGTCCTCTTTGTTAGAAACCTCATCTGGCCTCTGATTCATCTCCTCTGCACTAGTGGTGTCAGCTCTTCCCTCCTTGTGCTTGACATACCACTGTGCTATCTCTGGACTCCTTGCCATATTCCTAACTCATATGTGCAGTAACAGAATAAAGCTATATGTGCAGGGGTCCTTGGGCTACAGTAAAGGAACTTAAAGATAAGAGATTGCTTAGAGTATTCATTGTTCATACACAGTGTAAGAAATGAGACCTTGAGAAAAGTTAACAAGATGAAAACTAAATGGCAAGCTGTAGCACATGGAAACGTGATTAGCTTGACAAACAATAATAAGTGTAAGTGAATGGCCCAGTTGAAGGTAAGCAGAAAACAGTGTCTAATGGGAAATAATCTTAAGGGAATAGCTAATTGTAAAAGATAAATTAAATGGAAGAAGAATGTATGTGAGGAGAGCTTGGATATGTATTGAGAGAGTGAGAGCACTAGCAGAACAGGAGGAAAACGCCAGGAAGTGGCTCCGAACATTGAAGAAAAGCCAAGGAAAGAAAAATAATGGACAGAATTAGGAGTATTTAGAATAGAATCATAGGGTTGGAAGGGGCCTCATAAGATCATTGAGTCCAACCCCTGGGGCTTGAACCCAGGACCATCTGCATATTAAGCAGAGGTGCTAGCCACTACAGTTTCTGTAGTCTTGTGATTTAATACAGAATATTTCCATCTCAGTCAAGGGCAATGACTGGGTTCAGATGCCTGGATCCTGAGCAAGACTTCTTGTCATAAAGCAGTTAATGTGTGATGGGGTTGATTGAGGGAAGGTTCAGGAGTAAGGACAAATGACAATAGTAGAGCATGATGAGTTATCCAAGAAACAAACTGAAGATTAAGGATCCTAGAAAACTGACCAGAATCCAGGTAGGTAGCAGTCATACTTAAATCAGTTACGCCTGTTTGGCTGTAGTCCTCCATCACACATAACCATGGAACTTATTTTAAACTTAGTGATTATTATTCATTTACGTGATTCTGTAACTGAAAGAAGAAGGTAGTTCTGATGTGACCATCAATAGATGAGAAGAAAATACCATCTAAAGCAGGACAAGGGGCATGGACTGTTGCTGGGACTGTGACACAAGAAGCTCATACATCTACACCAACATGGCTTTGGAAGCTAAGGAATGTGTATTTTCCCTTTTCTATAACTTTTCTCAATTTGGACCCAGCAGAACTATTTCAGATAGTGGAGAATTTTTAACCAACACTGGTTATATATAGTACCATCGCTTGGCCAAGCTGGAGTTAGTCTCACAAATGGAAGTTGTGGGAGAAGTCTGTTCTGTGATGAATCAAGGAAACTTGCCTCTTGTGACTGATGAAAGCCAGTGGGGAGCACCTTGGTTAATTGATAACATCAATGGCCAATCAAACAAGGAATGTGTTGGCACGCGTAATGAATAACAAATTTATTTAGTGCATGAACTTTTGTGGGAGAAAATCCCACCTTGTCAGACTCTTGTAGATGGGGAATTTATGGAATGAGAGCAAAATAAATGCAGGGAACTGGAAGTCATATGGCATGTATATACCATGACTTCCACTCCCCTGCATTTATTTTGGTCCCATTCCATAAGTTCACCATCTTCAGGCATCTGAGGAAGTGGGATTTTCTCCCATGAAAGCTCATGCAATAAATAAATTTGTTAATCTTTAAAAGTGCCTCTAGATTGCTTGTTTTGCTGAACTAGACTGACATGACTAGCCCTTTGGAACTTATAAGCAAGGGCTAGCATCCCTCTGAAGAGTGCAGACTATAGGTAATTTTTAAACACATTCTTCATGTATGTTCCTGTCCCTCCTTGAGAAGACATCATTGGATGACTAATCTAAGCAAATGATGCCTCTTCTCAAACCTCCCTTACTTTGTTCAGAAGCTGTTATCATGCAGCAGTTCCTGATTTTCTGCAGTATTTAGACCTGCTCTAATCAGGCTTCTCACCTGGCTGTGGTGAATGATCCACATTTGGCAAAGGACAGAAATCTGACTTATTATATTTCATATCTGCACTAACAGTGTTGGAGCAATCAATGTCTTTTGACACCACCAGGGAGCCAGAGGTTCTGCTAGCACATCTGCAGAACCTGGCTGGGGGAGACATACTCTTGTAAAGGTGACAGCACGATTTTCCCTCCAAGAGATTTCAAAGGGTGGTGGTTGTAGGCAGCTGCTTATTGTCTCCAGTGTTGCCAGACTATCAGTCCTGTCACCTCTTTTATTCCATGCTTATTGGATGCAACTAGCTATTAAAGGGTATAATTACACCACTACTTTGAGAGCACATAACTCTCTATAGTCCCTCTGACTACATAGTCTCTGGGAAACAGAGGCACAGATGAAAAGCAACTGGTTTAGGAATAATTAATTAATGGCAGAATAACATTGGTGCTGATTCCTGGAAAGAAGTATTTTGAGAAAATGGCTGAATTTGTGGCCATCCTCTCTCTGTCCACTGGTTATCAAAGGGATGTGCTGTTCCATGAGAGCAACAGGGATAACAAACTCTTCCTTTCCCAGCTATGTCTAACAAGATGATTATGCTATTTCTGTCAGATGGATGCTTCACCATACCTTCTCTCTTCCAGGCTACTCGAGAGCAGTGGTTTTGAAACTTTTTTTCTTGGGACCCAGTTGAAAAATCATTTACGCCTATGAGCCAACAATTACATCTTTCGGTAATGCATTCCCGTGTTAAGGCGGCGGCAGCAGGGGGCTCCGCAACCCAGCACCTGAGGGTCTACGACCCAGTACTGGGTCCTGACCCGTAGTTTGAAAAGCACTGCTATAGAGCTAGGAATCTTAAGCAACCCATGAAGGTCACCCAAAAGCTGTGGCCACCACAGGATGTGCTACTAAGAAGCTAAAGTACGAAACCAAAGATCACCAAAAGTATCCAATGTTATCTAGAAATACTGAAGTCCTTAATTCAACCAGCTGAGGTAGGGAAAATCAGAACTGAGATTCAAATATTGTCTTCTACTTTCTCTTTTGCCTTTGTATGTTCGGGGTGGGATCCGAGGGTAATAATACATAGCTTGTATTTTCTGTTGCACATAAACACAGTAGGCTGGGGTAAGGTGAAGTTTCAGATTTGGCCCCAACCCCCTCCCCTTTTTTCGGTTGTTTTTAGGTTTCAGTTGTTCCTTTCATGCTATATGAACATTCACATCATTTATTCTAACACTCTATATGCATTCAGGCAAATCATTTGTTCTCTGTATATGTCAGTTCGTAATGAGGAGAATAATTCTTCCTTTCTCCTAGCTTTGTCTCTCTTGCCTATTTTGACTGCATACTTCTTGAGGAAGTGATTCTCTCTCATTACATACTTATGTAGTACTTAGCACAAATAGAACTCTAGTTTTGGTTGGGACCACTGGGTGTTAGTGTAGCACACATAATAATTAATAATAATAGATGCAGTAATACATGAATAGCTCAGTGTTGGAAATCTGTTTTCATTTTATTTTAAGAACACTTTCATGTAATTCATGCCAACAGAAACTGAAAATACAGTTGAACATTTTAAGAAAACAACCCATATTAATCTTGCAAACCACCTTAGCTTTGATCATATCCCTGATGCAAGTTTGAACATTCTCTGAACTTTCTCAGGAGATGTTGCCCAGTAAGTATTAAAGTTAATTCAATAAATGACACTCTGAGTTAATACTGTATAGGTGTTAGGGGGCATCATGCTGCTACAGATGCCCTCATTCCAATGAAAATGAAAATCTGGGCAAAATTTTTGGACAACATTTTTTTCATCCAGAAATGCAGATTTAGGCTGACTGAAATATTTCACAAATTTTTGTCATATTCACCAAATGATTGTGGTCAGAAAAAAACAAAATATAACTAAAAGTATTTCATTTATAGATTCATAAAGTTTAAGATCAGACAGGAACAATATGATTGTGTGATCTCCTGCACAATGCAGGCCACAGAACCTCACTCGACTACTCCTTTAATAGACCCCTAACCCAAGATTGAGTCATTGAAGTCCTCAAATCGTGGTTTAAAGAATTCAAGATACGGAGGATCTACCAGCAGTGGAATTGTGCTCCATGCTACAAAGAGAAGTGAAAAACCCCAAGATTCTCTGCCAATCTGATGAACCCTGAAAATGTGAGCAAAACTTACCAGCCAGACACTCGAGAGAGAATTCTCTGTAGCACCTCAGAATCCACCTCATCAAATGTCCCATCACAGGCTATTGGGCATGTCTACCACTAGTAGTCAAAGATCAGTTAATTGCCAAATTAGGCTGTCCTATCATACCATCCCTTCCATAAACTTTTCAAGCTCAGTCTTGAAGCCAGCTAACTTTTTTGCCCCCATTTTTCCCCTTGGAACAGTGTTCCAGAACTTTCACTCTCTGATGATTTGAAAGCTTTGTCTAATTTCAAGTTTAAATTTCCTTGATAGCTAGTTTATACCCTTTTGTTCTTGTATCCACATTGACAATGAACTTAACGCCTCTTCCGTGCTGTTATTTATCCTGCTGATGTATTATAGAGAACAATCAGATTTCCCCGTAACCTTCTTTGGGTTAAGCTAACCAAGCCAAGCTCTTTGAGTTTCCTAAGGCAGCTTTTTCATTCCTCCTGAGATCATCGTAGCAGCCCTTCTCTGTTGCAGTTTGAAGTCATCTTTCTTAAATATGAGGGGCCAGAACGCATACGATATTCCAGATGAATCTCATCAACACCTTGTATAATGGTACTAACACCTCTCTATCTCTACTGGAAATACCTTGCCTGATGCATCATAGGACTGCATTAATATTTTTCATGGCCACATCACTTCAGCAGCTCATAATCATCCTGTGATCAACCAATATGCCCAGGTCCTTCTCCTCCTCTGTCACCTCTAACTGATGCATACCTTACAGCAAAAATTATTGTGATTAGTCCCTAAATTCAAGACCTTGCATGTTTTACTATTAAATTTCATCGTATTTCTATAACTTCAGTTTACAAGGTCATCCGGATCTTCTTATTTGATATCCCAGTTCGTCTCTCTATTGGCAGTACCTCTCAGCTTTTTGCCATCTGTAAGCTGTATTAGCACACTCCACCTTTTTGTGCCAAGGTCAGTAATAAAAAAAGGTTAAATAAGCTTGATCCCAAGACTGATCCCTGAGGAACTCCACTTGTAACTTCCCTCCTAACTGACAGTTCACCTTTCTCTGTAAGCTGTTATGGTCTCCCCTTTAACTGCTTTCTCATCCACCTTTCAATTTCCATATGAATCCAAATCTTTTCCAATTTAATTAAAAATTCCCCATATGGAAGCATATCAAATTCCTTATTGAACTCTAGATAAATTAGATCTACTTCAGGCCCTTTGTTTAAAAAAATCTGTTATTGTCTCAAAATAGATCAGGCTGGTCTGGCTCGATCTACTTTTGTAAAGCCATGTTGTATTTCGTCCCAACTACCATTAACCTCGATGTCCTTAATTACTTTCTCTTTCAAAGTTTTTTTCCAAGACCTTGCATACCACTGAGAACAAACTAACAGACCTGTATTTACCTGGATCACTTTTTCCCCCTTTCATAAAAATAGGAACTATGTTAGTAATTCTTCAACATCTTCTAACAAAATGGTTTGGGTTTTTTTGATTCATTATGACTCATATAAATATAATTTCGGTTTGATTTTTAATAAAATGGTAGACTCAAAACCAAAACATTTTGTTTCCAGTCAAACAAAGCTTTTTAGTTCAACCCCAAACAGTTTTTTTTTTCTTTTACTTTTTAATTTTTGGTTTCCTGAAAAATTCACACACACACACGCACACGCGCGCGCAAAACCAAAAAAACCCCAACATCCCCCAAAACAACAAAAAAAAAATCACCACCAAGGTTTCAATTTTGTAAAATATTTCAAACAGAAAAACCGTTTATTTGTACAGCGGTAGACCAACTCAGTCTAGAGTGTTATACTATCGTGAGGGCATAATATCTGAATGTCTGAATTCTACCCAACCAAACTTCCTTTGTAGTTTCAAGTGGCTTCAAAATGCATCACCTCCTGTCCTAACCTGTTGTTTAGTGGTCCTCTCTGTTGGTTGTACCTTACCTTAGCGCTTTCTCCTTTACAGTGATGGTATGAGTCTGATCCCCTGTAGGGTTTGTATTTAGTTTAACTACTTTGAGATGCTTTGGAATGCACATTGTTATACAAATGTATCATGTTATTGTCATCATTTCAAGATTGCCCTCACCCCACTGCTTCCACATCAATCCATTGCTTTAATGGGTCCATTTTTCTTTTAGGCTGACTAATACAAAACTAGTTCAACATGTTACAATAATTCAAATTAAAGCCATCAAAATGTCCTTTAGATTTTCATTATATTGAAATATTCCCTTATCTTGTTACAGATAATTAAAATGAATGATTGGTAGATTTATGTTTACTTTTGTACCCCTTTTTTGTGAGGTATGGGGTTAACTCAAAGACAGAGAAACTGTCTGAGTAACCACCAGGATACGAAAGCTTGTCCAGTGTTAATAATTTAGGTGCTTCTGATTTATTCTACTTTTTAACACTTTCCATTTCATAAATAAGAGGAACTTCTTTCTTTCTTTCTTAACCCTTTTTGGCCCTTGCAAGAGAGACCTGTAAAAAACAGAGCTTATGTAAGGGAAGCTGTCATGAAGCAGCTCCCACAAAACAGACCTTCTGCAACTTTCATACCTACTGTCTTGACCCTTTCCTTCTCTTTGATTGGCAGTGCCTTACATCAGCATTTGAGTTGTATTCAAAGCTGTGTCCAGACATAAAAAGTGGACTGCTTTTGGAGGAACACGTTTTGTGCCCTCACACCTGGGGCCAAAGGATCTCAGTCTCTCTTCCCCATTCCCCAGCTGGAGGAACTGACTCTTCACTCTTCAGCCCTGGGTCTAGGCCAAGGAGCTCTCAGCTCCTGCCCCTTCCCTGGACTAGAACATTTCTGTGCCCCAGCTGATCATTGGGGGTCTTGTACCCCAGCTTCCACCACACCCCTTCTGCTTTCTGGCAGAGACTTTCCCAGCACAGCAATGGTAAGAAGTGACACCAATTCCGATATTTCTTGCAAGGAGGGGGCAAATTTGGGTCTATTCTGACTGCCTGTCCCCCAGCAGTGACCCCTTTCTGGAAGTGGCATTCTGGTCTTATCCTGAGTCACCCTTGGCCAAGGAGCCTCCCCTTTCACTTATCACGCAGCGCATGAGCTCTTGCTGTCTGGACCCAAGTTCTCAGCAGACTCCTCTCTGCTCCATAATGCACTGTGTGGATGGAGGGGTAGCTGGATCAAATTTGAATGGTGATGATCCCATCCACCAAGTCACAGCACAGGTTACTGAAATTTATGCAAGCCACCCTTCCATACAGAAGGACAGGCCAACTCCAGTTTCAGTAGTATTGCAACAACATAGCTGGAGAGATGCTCCAGACTGCTCTGGCATGTTCTGATTTAGTATGGGTCCACTGCTTAAAAACAGTGAGGTCATGGACCCAAGGCTACACAGCCTATGGAACCTGAACAAGTGCAAACCTTTTCTTTTTGTTTTCTTGGTGTAATTGTGCTGTTGATAGTCTGAGTTTTACTTGTACTGGAGAATAGGCTTTATTCTGCCCATAACCTATTTATGTGTCACTTTAGAATATGTTTCCAGTCAAACTCAGGGAAGCAGCCTGAACTAATGGATAGTACTCTAGACTGAGAGTCAGAAGACCTGTGTTCTCTTCCTCACTCCACTACTGTTGGATGATCTGAGGCAACTCACTTAACGTCTCTCTGCCTGGTTTCCTTTCTCTGTCCTCTCTGTTTTGATAGAAAGTCTTCTCTTCAGCCTCTCCCAGTGGGTCTTCCCAGGCAAGGGTGTATTCTGGAGTATTATTGTTACTTGTTATGTAGTAATCTATCAAACCAAAAAGTATTTTACACTCTTTCGGGACATGCAAGAAGACAGTTATTTGCCCAAACAGTTTAAATTTGAAGCCCTTGATCTTGCCATCTGATGCACGTAAGCAGACCCCTGCCTGCGTATCTCATATGGCAGAATCAGTGACAGAGGATGGGATGGGGCAGAGTAAAGAAAAATGCTACAAAACAGATGTTTGGTAGAGGTTTTCAAATACCAAAGCCTTTGTTGATGTGTAGTGGTTGGCCTTTAATTCTTGTTTGCTTGGCAGCTTTTATTTCTTTAGTTTTTATTTGTGGGGCAGTGGGAATAAATCATGCCCTACAGTTTCCTCTTCAGTTCCAGTTGGATTCAGTTAACATTACCTTACACACCTTAGCTTTACTCATTTCTGAGGGTTTTTTTCAGTTTTTTCCATAATGTTTTTCTAGGAGGAGATAATCTTCAGAGGACTGTCTGTACCAGAGATTTTAAGGTCAGTAGGGACCATTACAATCATCTAGTCTGACCTCCTGCACATTGCTGGCTACAGAGCCTTGTCCAGCCATGTCCTTTGTTTCAAGCACAGACCTGGGAATTAAAAGGTTTGAATTCTCATGCCAGTTCTACTCAGGCTTTCTACATGGCAGTGGGTAAATCTCATTGCCTCAGTTTTTAAAAAGGAGATTATATTTAGTGGTGGTAGGGAAACATTACGAGGCAGAACTTAGGAAAGTTTGTAAAGTACTTTGAGATCTTCTGTCATGGCCATGTCAAGGGTCATTATTGTGCTCAGTTACCTCATTCTGTTCCCACGAGCCTCACCCTAGAACAGCCAGCCACTTGGTCAACCCACCCCTCAACAGTTAGTTTCTTCAGCTCCATATCATGGCATCAGTGGATAGTCTAATAAGACAACAGTTTTCCAGTCGTTTGGGCCAAGAAAACATACTTGATCCTCAAAGCAAATATTCTGAGGCTGTAAATTAACACCGGGAATGAACTTCATGCTTCCTTTTTACTGTGGTTTGTAGAGTCTTTCTTTGTCATGTGAAAATACAAGACTTGGAGCAATGGCTTTAAAATGTATTTGGAATAAACAGCATTTGCTGTCAGCTAAATTCTGCATCCATTGAAGTCAATGGCAAAACTCCCGTTGATTTCAATGGAGCCAGAATTACACTGGGGCTGTGTCCATGTATTTCTAACTCATATCTTCCTCCACTTGAATATTATCCTGTAAGTACAAGGTTAGTATTGTTATAATGTCACTAGCAGCTACAAAGCAGAATAGACAGAGATTGCACAGGTGACATCATAGTCTTTGATATTTAATAATATTCAGATAAGGTTTTGTTTCTATGCGAAGCTCAGTAAGCAATCATCACAGCTCGTCTAATATAAACTGCTTTTGTAAAACAAAGAGAACCTACCATTACATTACATTCCTAAACCCTATGGCTTAAAACTTATGTGTTGGTCCAATAAACGGGATCAAATTATCTGTCTTATCCCTCTATTGAACACAGAACACATGCTGCTAGGAAACAAAAAGGACATGCATTTATTTTCAAGCAGAGGACTTTGGAACCACTTGGGAAGAATATTCTTGATTGAGAACCAAAACATTCCATGATGCTTAACAAACCTGCAAATTGAAAAATCAACATCTGCCCTGTGTAGCAACATAGTGGGAGAAGGACCTATAGCCTGAAAAATTCAAAATATTCCTCAAATTATATTTTTGTGCAGTTGCAAAATTACTACTCTCTGAATCAAAAGTCTCAAGCTGTTTTTATTTGAGAGCGTACGTTGTGTCAATAGACAGTATCTCAGCCTGTAGTCGTACATGAAAAACCCTGCTGCATAGCATAATGGACAGTCCTGTGAACAAGAAGCTGCATCTCAGTGAACGCTCCTATAATAATATTTTAAAATAAATGATATGCATCATTAAATCACTGAGGATGACTAACTCAATTTGAGAAAAACCACAACTCCTGCAATCACAGCTTCAGTTCTAATTTGAATATTTTAGCTTTTACCTGGGCAGCCAATGGAAGCTACTGCAGGCACATTCTGCATTCAGACAGATGAAGGCACTACTCGAAAAGTAACAGGAAGGAACCTGTGATTATGTCGTTATAGTCGCACCGGCTAGCTGCTTAGTGTCTGCATGGGATTTTTTTTTCTCGTTTCTCTTATTTACATATCACAGACATTTCTTTATAAAGTTATTTTAAATAATGTCATAGATTGATTTTTTTTTTTTTTTTCAAAATTCTACTGAGGCTAGGAGGGAGAAAAAAGTCTTCTAAACTTATTTAAAGGTTTGTGCTCAAGTAGGGCATTTACCTGCCTCGCTGCTGATGTTCTAAAAATACCTCCATGTCCATACTATTATCCATTCTTCACGTCCAATTGCTCTGTTATGGTAATAGTCAGAAGCGCACCATGTAGTAATTACTTACAGCTGACTTAAGAAAAGAATATTCAACTCCCCCACTGTTCCACTAGAAGGTCTTTATGCACTATTAACTCATTCCTGTTTATTAATACTCTACTGGTAATTCTGGCTGCTGCTTTTTAGGTTTGTAATAGGAGGACTATTAAACAGCAATTATTGACCATATGGGTTGGTGAATATTTGTTGTTGTTTTTTTATTAATCCTTTTAACTTCTTTTTAAGGAAGCCATATCACAACATAGTAGAAATGGCATTGCATCTGCCTGAGATTTAGAAGCTTGGCAGTAGTTCTCATTTAGAAAATGCACACTTCATATTTCAGGAATCTCAGAAGAAACTGCAGGAATATGGAATGATTTAGAAAACATGAAAAGGAGTAGGATTTTCTCCTATAAAAGCTCGTGTGCTAAATAAATTTGTTAGTCTTTAAAAGTGCCACAGGACCCCTTGTTTGTTTTAGGGGAAACCTTAGTCTATGTTTGCATCTATGTGCTTTGATTTTCTCAGTCTTTTGTTTTAAGATAAATAAAAATCTGGGGTTTTAACTGCTACATCTGTTCTAGAGTTTATATATGATCACTTCCAAATTTGAAACTAATAAAACCCAAGACCGAAAAAGTGCACATGACCAGACTCTGGGTGCTAGACAACTGCCTTTGTGAATGTCTGCCTAGTGAAAGGGTTCAGAAGGGACAAAATAATAGCAATTATGCCTCAAATAGCCGGGCAGGGGAAAGTGTTTCTTTTTTACTTTAGTTCTTGCCTTTGACTAGTAGCAGCAGTTATCACTCCTGTAGTTTACATCAGTTGCCTGTTTGCCTTCTCCTGCTGTTTTTCCCTGGTCCACCTCCTGGCTTTCCAGCAGGGCCCCCCAAAGAACTTAGGGGGCCTGGGGCAGATTTGATGTGAGGAGGCCCCCCTCACTGTTCCATACATACAACTCGTACCACCTCTGCCAACCTCCAGGTCTCCTCCTATCTCAGCTCATTCCGGCCACCTTCCCAATTACGAGGCCCCTCTTGGTTTAGCCAACCCCGATGTTCCCTGGGGCATATAGAATCAGAAGCCGAGGCAGCGGTCAGGGCAGGGGCCTCCTCCTTGGTGGGGACCTAGGGCAAGTTGCCCTTGTGGCGCCCCCTCTGGGTGGCCCTGCTTTCCAGACACGGGAAGGCAGCCAGCTGCAGCTCAGTCAGTTCTCTGTGTTGGTGCTTCTCTCTTTTGCTGGCCCCTCAGGATGATGGAGGTAGGAGGAACCAGGTAGGTGGGAAAGGAAGTGGTAATTATAAAAAGAGTGAAGCAGTGGAAGGAGGGAAGGGAGAGTCTTGGAGAGGATGGATGAAGAAGAATGGAGTTGACCTAGAATGAGAGTGTGGCCAGGGAAAGCTTGAGATTTGTACTAAGAATGTGAGGCGAAACATCCCAAAGAAGTGTTTGAGAAGAGAATGCACCTTCAGGCACATTTGCTGGGGGGGAGCAGATTGCTAGTCTGCTTCTCAGGAAGTTCTTGCCAAGTTCCAAAGGGGTAGCTTTGCTAGTCTAGCTCAGCAAAACAAGCAAGGAGTCCTGTGGCACTTTTAAAGACTAACAAATTTATTTATCACATGAGCTTTTTGTGGGAGAAAAGCCCACTTCATCAGATGCTTTGAAGATGGGGAACTTACAGAATGGGATCTCAGAATCTTACAGACTCTCAGTAAGTTAACAGGAACACAGAAACAAGCTAGGCAAGGGGAGGTTGTGTGCCGGAGAATTATGGGCAGCTAACTTCATTGCTTCAGATGAGCTAGGATACTAGTTTACATTCTAACCTTCTGGGACTCTTCCATTACTAACAACATTATTGATATTGACAGAGTCTTGCTCCTTTTGTTGTTTGCAAAGTTGCATCCTTATTGTGAATCATCCATGATGCAACACATGGCCGTGCAATCGGATCTGACTCCATTGCTCTGAAAGCTGCCTTCAGTAGTATGGTTGAGGCCAGGTAAATGTGAGTAAATGGAGATTCCCCACTGCTTGTTTGGGAAATATAGAGTGCTGAGTTTACTTTACCCACTTGTTTACCACTGTGCCACCGAGTTGCCCTGACTGCCTCTGCTGTTCTAATTTGCAGCAGTTTCCCAAGGGCAGTTCTGCAGGCCAGAGTGGTTGAAAATTCCCTGTAGCTTTATGCCCAGCCTGCCTCTGATTTCAGGGCCTGTTAAGAGAAGGGGGGCAAGGTACTGACACTCACAACAACTCAGCACAACGCCTGAGGGGATGGGGGATTTTGTGGGCTGTGTAGAACTCCGATATACCGCTTCTGATAAGATGGTGACATTGTAGTTGATACTGAGAGGATTTTAGAAGTTGAGCGGAGGCATGGAGGAAGAAATAGCTGGATACCAAGGGCACTCAAGCCCTCATCAAGCCTCTAGTATTGTATATTGCTCTATGCGAGAAGACACCTGTGCCCAGGCAGAGCCCCACTAAAGGCAGGGAGAGTCTGACCACCTGGAGCAGTCTATAGCAGGGGTCTCAAACTCAAATCACCATGAGGGCTGCATGAGGACTAGTAGAGGGCCACACGAGGACTACTATGTTTAGCCGAGGGCCACACCACTGAAACCTTTTTATACAAGAATATTACAAATATCAGTAATGATCGTGTCATCACGGGCCACAGGAAATAGCTTTAGGGGCTGCATGCAGTCCTCGGGCCACGTGTTTGAGACCCCTGGTCTATAGCATAGGGACCCTGTTGATTCAGCCACCATGTTCTCTCCAGATTTCATAGCGAACTACAACAGATTTTGTCCAAATTCTCTCACTTACAACAGGGTTGTAGTGGTGCAGTTCAGAGAAGAGCTCGGCCTTGCATGTGGTGACGTTTGCAAGCTCATGCCACTGGAAATAATTTTGTCTAAGAAATGGATGTGTATTCTAATTGGTTTATGCTGCAAAAGCGGGGGTGTGAAAGATGGAAAATGTTTTGCAAGCAACATTTTTTTGTTTTCAAATTCGCAAAGTTTTATTTATTTATTTAGTTAACTACTGAAGGAAAGTCAAATTTCCAAGATGAACCAGTTTCAAATGCAATTTCCTCTATTCTTTGCTGACTGCTTTTCTCCGAGCAAAATATTCTCTTAATACAGTTTGGAAGACATTTTCATACTTGTGAGTGTGTTTGGCTTGTATTATGAGTCTGAGTCATATCAGTGTGGTCTTCTGAGTTGATGACCATAACCAACTCCATTTAGGAAAAAAAACCCATAAGGTATTGTTGTTTCTGAGCGTCATACATTTTTTCAATATTAAAATAAATAATATTAAAATAAAAAGTCTAATAATGTGCTATCTTGGTGTGCGTAGGCCCTAGGCACTTTCACTCTGAAATGTGCAAAAAGAGAGGTAAACGGCAATTGAATTACATCAATTGACATGATGCACTTTAAATTATTCTAATGCTAAACCATGTGATTTTTCCTTATTTTTCCTTATTTTTTCTGCTTTTTTAATTTTTTCCCTCCTTCATAGGCCCTAAAAATTTTGTAGGCCCTAGGCACTGTGCCTACAGTGCTTAATGGGAAATCTGGCTCTGATGCCAGAAGTGTTTTACCTCCTAGAAGCATTTATTCCTCTGATGTGGTGCATCTCATGATAAGCACATAACACCAATGTTTCACAGCATGCACTGCCTACCTGATGGCTTCTGTGTGTAGTTTAAGATGCTGTGTTTTAGTTTGTAAACCCCTAAGTGACTTGGACCTGCCAGAGACTGGCCTCTCCACAGGTGAAATCCAGGCCACAACTGAAGTCAGTGCGAGACTGTTATTGATGTCAGTTAAGGTGTTTGAGCTGGAGTTCCCTTTGCTGCAGAAAATGGTTTTGGCAGAAGGGTGAGGGCTTTTTGATTAGCAACTTGCTTCTTTCTGGAAGTGAAACAGCCACATTTGTTGGGCTTAGCGGAGTGGTTTAAAGGTCATCTATTTGATAGTACTTTTGGAGAAGGGCTGAACGTATGAATGTAGTGATCCATATTTTGCTGTTTAGAAATACTTGGTTGGAAGGTTAAGTTAGTGGAACCTCTGCCATGCTGAGCAGTCTGGGTGGTTATTTCCAGTTGTTTGGATGGAGAGGTGTCTTCAGTTTCGAAGTGACTGAATGGAAATCTTGAGTGAGTTCACCCATGAGGTGCTCTACTGCTTAGGTGTGCCCCAGAGTGCGGGCCACATGCAAAATTTACATGCAGATTCATGTCAGAGCCTATCAAAGAGATTACCATAGCTGCTGATTTTTGCCATGTAACACCCACCACACCTTGTAGGTTTCTGTGGAGGAGCCTTAATCCCAAACACCAAATAAGACTTGGGTTCATTTCAGTTATATCATTAGTTTCCCTCTTCCCTAATTGAAGTCTTACCCAAAACATTAACAGTAGTCTTTATAAGACACTGGGAAATGACATTTTCTCAAGGTAAAATTACAGCAGATAAATGACTGTGTCACTGAGACGTCACTTAATCACTTTGATAGATTGGTTGTGCGTGGTATTCAAAGTGAAACCATGATGCAGCAGCAAACCTTGTACACACTAAAGGGAAAATGGTGTGTTTGTGGTCCAGCTGTCCTGTTGCAAGGAAGAGATTAGAGGAGCAGTACTTTGTAAATCCAGCTCCTTAACTAATAATATATTGCTTATTAGAAGGATTTTGTTTCTTAAGCCGGTCTTCTTTTTTTTTTTTTTTTCTTTTAAAGTATCACTTATTATTTGATCTGTAGGCTTTGAAGGTACACAACTCTGTGGCGTTGGGAGATTGTGAGACTGGAACCATACTTTTTAATGTCAAAGTTTTCATTCACCTTCATTTAATTCTCAGAACTGGCCCAACATTTTTTGGCACCTTAGGCGCCTGAGATTCTGGTACCCCCACATGGCCCAGGTTGGGCTGTATGGTGGGCCCTCCCTCATCCTCCTTCTAGCACCCCCCCAAGCCTGGCCAAGTGGTGCTGCACGGACTGCCAGGCCGAATCCCAGTGCTGGTGCCACTCTCTGGCCTAGACCTTCCCCCTTCCCCCCACTTACCTAAAGTGGAGCCAGCCAGCCGACCCACAGCTTCCTGCCTTGCTCCACTCTTGGCTATGCGTCTAGCGGGGTGGGATGGGCTTGCTTGCTCCAGCCCACCAGCCCTGTGGTGCCCTCTAGTTGTTGGCATCCTAGGCGATCATCTAGGTCACCTCTCTAGATGGACTGGCCCTGCTAATTCTACATTTTATGTTCACCGGGCTTTCCTGCAGCCCAGCTCATAAACCCACCCTTCTTCCTTTGCCATCATTTCTTTTTCCCTTCCCTTTTATAACTGGACATAAAGTGTTAGTGTGAAATGAAAACTGTTCCATGTAAAAATGCTACAGTGCACCTAGTTTTGCAGCACTGCATGTCCAGACACACATACAAACAATTCCATTACAAGGTCTCTCTTACACACATCCAATTTCCTGTGCTGCCCTCCCTTATTCAGCAGACAGCCCCCCTTTCTGTCAGTGCACTCCTTGTATAGATTACTGTCTTTGCAGGAGTCAGGATCTCTTCATCCTTTTCTCAGAGGGTAGGTTGGGGAGAGGAGCAGCCCACGAGATCCCTTCCTTTGTAGCCAAGGGTTTCTTGTCTTCTTCTTGACCATCTGCAAGGAGAGTGCACATGTTCTGGGAATGAAGCAAGCTGGATGTTCAGCTGGTTGTTGGAGGACCAGTATTCAGACCCCACATGTGTTTTCCTCCTTTGTCTTGCAGGGGGCACTATTTAAGCTCCTCCCTGCCAGCTGGTGCCATGCTGAGGGAGAAGACAGAGTGGAGAAGTCAGGCTGTTCAGAAATGCACAGGTAGGTAGTGATAGAGCCCTGTCTGTGAGGCAGTTCAGAGTGCTCCTCTTCTGTTCCTAGAAGGCAGTGCGTGAAGAAAGAGGGAGACCTGGAGAAAGCAGCCATAGTCTGTTTCCAACTTGCAATGTCAGGTCCACCAACCTGTTATAAGCTAGGTGCAGATATTCAGTCAAAAATGGTATTTAATGTCAGTTACAAAATACAAGCAATTTTTTCATTGCTTTCATTTTTGTCTTGTGTGATTTTGCATATCAGAAGTGATGTGTCCAAGGAAGCAGACAAAATAAGAACATATTTCCATCAGAATTACAGATCAGAGTGAGTCACAGTGGATGGAATAGGATGGAGAAAGTAGGGTATTGTGTATCTACAGCTGCTGCCCTCTGTCCTGGGCACTATGTCTGTGCAGTTGAATCGAGAATGGTATAGTCTGTGTAACTGAATGTATGACTCAGTGGGTTATATAAGTTTTTAGAGCTATTTAAGTGCAGCACTTTCTCAGTCAGTAACATACTTATAGAGTGAGAGTGAAATAAGAACCGAACATCTGACCCACAGGGGAAATAGAGGATTTCAATTCATGTGGCAAAGATGGTGAAAAGAAACAGGTACATTTTAAAATTGCTCTCCCCATCCTGTGTTAAATATATTTACATTCCTTGGAATAACTGTAACTCCTAGTGATGTCCTTCAAAAATAGTCATTATTGGATCTGTGAGTCTCCTTTCAAGATTTTTGTTTGGGGAGATCTACTTCTTTCCCCCATTCCCTTGTCTTTTGACTCTGCCCTTGTCAGTGCTAGTACTGTTCAGACAATCAACAGGGATAGCAGCACACAACATTAGCTCTGCTCATGGGAGAGCAGAAGAGTCAATGTCTTAAAAACTGGGACATCTGGTGGTTCTACTATTAAACATAAGTGGAGAGCACTAGTTAAAATACTGGTTCAGGCTAGGTACCGACAAACCTATTTGGGAATGAATTGAACAGCATTTGGTGGATAGTAAAATGCAGCTGTTAAAGGAGTTGGTTTTATCGCAAACTACTTCCCCCTCCCCTTAAATACAACAAAATTAAGAATAGCAAATGAGCTCATGAAAACAGCAAAATTAAACTGGATTCCAGTTAGTAAGGGAATCTTGCTTCAAGATTTGGTGAGTACATAGGGACAGCCTTTCAGTAAAAAAAGAAAAAAAAATGAGAATCCTGTGGCACTTTAAAGACTAACACATACCTTTAGGCATAAACATTCGTGGGCTCCAAAGTGGATTGGAGCCCACAAAAGCTAATGCCGGAAGAAATGTGTTAGTCTTTAACGTGCCACAGGACTCTTGTTGTTTTTGCTGTACACACACTAACATGGCTACCCCTCTGGAACTTGTCAGTAAAAAGAGAGAGAATTCTTGTAGGAAAGGTGGATTGTAAAAATGAAACAAGCTAACACCACCCCCATCACACAAAAAGTACTTGCTTTGCATTTTGCAATCTTGACAGCAAAACTAGCTTGTCTTTGTTCTGTTCCCATAAATGTAACTTGAGTACATTCCATTAAGAATTAGGTTGTTTCATCACCTGAGCTTGAGAGAAAAAATAATAAAGTTTGTTAAATGAAGTTTTAGCAATTAGACCAAAACTCATGCTGGTTCATGAATGTTAGAACTGACCCATCAGTGAAAGAGCCTTTATATTTATCTCAGTGTAACTGTGATGGCCTCCTACTATGCTATAATTTGATCAAACCATAGTGTAAAACTTCTTACAAATGCTGCATGACTTTTGTTGCCATGAAGATAAAAGATCTAAAGATCCTTTGTAAGATGACATCCAGAGTTTGCTGACCCACTGATCTAGCTTTGTACAGTCACATGTACAATACAGGCAACATATGCAATGTTCTTCCAGATTTAGCCACTTTTGCGTGTGAAAGCCAAAACTCATAATATGTATTTGCATAATAACTTGTTTAATATGTGCTTAAGTTACTTTAATATGATTGTTTTGATCTCCCAAGTAGAATTATTTCTCTCTTTTATTAGGTCAGCTTTAAAGATGGAAGTATGATGGCTCCATTTTGTCTCTGCATCAAACATTGCCTTAAAATCTATGTAGTGCAAGGAATTAAGAAACCAAACTGAGAGAAAAGTTCAGTGCTTCACAGAGTGTAAGTGTTCCACTACTCTAAATTCCTCTAAAGTTACCTATCTCACCCTTAGTCAGGTATTAAATTCCTTTTATTTCACTGAAAGTCTTTTTTAAAACAAATGGCAAGTGTCGAATAGTGTTATCTTTTGAAATCCCATTGCAGCAGTTGCACTATGAATTAACACATTCTTTCAAGACATTTTCCCCTTACTTCCACACCATTCTTTTTTCTTTCTGTCCTTTCTAGAGCTGAAGGAAATGTGCTGGTTTTAATTTTAATGCATTCTGAGAAACTTTTGCAGTGAGCTTTGTTTTTATAGCTTAGCAACAGCCAACCCCACCTGAGTTTTCAGTTTTGGGTTCACTTGAATTAAAAAAAAAAAAAAAAGGATGAATTTGGGCAAAATGAGAAGTTTGGCAGATTTTTTGCAAACTCAGTAAGCTTCATCAGGCTTATGGTAAAATCTGCCATTTTTAATTGATCATTTTGCTGCCTCTAGAAACCAGGGACAGAAAGAAATTTTCTCCTTTTTCAAGTGACATTGCTTGGAATATAATAGAGATGAAATTGTGTTAGCATGTGTGTGTGTTTATCTCTGGGGTCTTTTTCTTGGTTAACATCTGATCGTACAACTAAAACTTGACTTGTGTTATTCCTGTTCTAATGGGTGGTTGTCCTGTAAAAGGGCACTTCTTTACTCAAACATGTAGCTGGAGAGAGAACAGATATCAGAGGAGTTAGTGCTGAGAGTAAGGGTGGGTCTATATTGCCAAGTGATTTTGATGGCAATCAAAGGGAGATATGACAATTACTTAAAACAACCTGTGTATCTCCCTCAGATTTTCTGCTGCTTACTTAAGTGGTGTTTTCAATAGCCTGAGTTGGAGGGAAATTCCTGCTCTCAAACTCAGTGCTACGCCTTCTGCAAGGATGGTTTTACTGGATCAGCTTTCTGATCAGCTGAGTGGGTCTTCACAGACCCGCTCAGTTGATCAGGAAAATGGCTCTGATGGCAGTGAATTTGCTGCCATCAGTAAAGGCAAGCTCTTAGTCCTAATGTATACTTGCCATATTTTTCGGCAGCAGTCGATGTGAGATAAGCAAAGATACATGAAACACCTTATGTATCTCCTGATGACTTACCAATCCCTTGCTACATATTTTCTGACCAGAAATGCCTTTTGGTCTGCTTACAGCAACTCACCTGGATTTCATACGTCCCTCCCACAGTGCCGTAAGAAACTTTTCCCAACACTTGCCCCTAGAATAAGCCACCGACAAATTCTCCAGTGCTGATGTCACCACTGATGATCACTCACTCCTCCTTTTGCTATTTTTTAGCTTGCCTGCTATAAATTTACCAAGTAGTGGGAAGGAATGGCGGAATTGAAATGTCTCTCAAAGGCTCCCCACTTTGCTCCTTATGCACCTAATATTTATAACACAAATCAAACTCCAACGTGCCTGATTGCACTGGGAAAAATAAATCACCTGGCACGCCATTTGAAATTCTCTGACATACTTCTCTTAGTGCTCCCCCCCCCACCAATCTATGCAAATTTTCTCTATGTTAGTTTCTGTATAACAATCATTCCTCTTGTCTATTTGTATTCCACATGGTGAGCATGGCCTCATGTATGTGAGATCAGGTTCTTGTGGCCAGAAATGTTCACTGGGACTTATGTGCATTGTAGATCACCTCCTGCCCTCCCACCTGAGTCCAGCACATTTTTACCTGTAATACATAGCATGTCAGCACCCTCTGAACCCAACCATTCCTCACTTCTTTCTTGCGGTGCTTGGTAGCAGGTCAGAACCCTTGCAATATCTTCCTGCAATTATGCTGTAATTAGTGTTAGTGATCAGTTGTTGTAGTTATAGATAGCTAATTAACTTTTAGTTTGATCATTGGATTTAAAAATTATCATTTTAAATTACTGTTTCATTGATGGTCAATACGATTTACTCTTGAAGTGAGAGATGGACTCTGTTCTATACCTAAGATGAAGAGCTCAGGCAACCTATGCTACCTATCTGGAGAACATCTCTGTTTCTGAAATTTGTTAGACAGCTTAGTGGAGCTCAGTCCATACGTTGACAAGACCCGTTCCTTGGAAGAAGATTCCAGACTGGATGTCCAGTTTGGTAAGATTGACCTGCAGGCATTCTTAATTAAGATGCTGTATTCAGCTCCAAGTAAATCAACAACTTCTTTTTTTGCATTGCTGTTATAGCCATGATATGAAGGAGACAATGTGGGTGAGGTAATATCTGTTACTGGAACAACTTCTGCTGCTGGAAGAGACAAGGTTTCAAGTTTCACAGAGCTCTTCTCGAGGTCTGGAATAAATAACCAGAGTCTCACAGCTAAATACAAGCATAAGGAGTTAACACATGCTGCAAGAAAACACGTAAAATGAAGTGGGCAATTAACACCTATGCAGACACAGGACATAGTAGGGTATAAATTGTTATAATGAGCTATAAAACCAGTGTCTCTGAGTCCATGATTTTTATTATTTTGCCCAGTTATGAATTTAAGTTTCCAAGCTCATCTTTTGGAGCATTATGCAGGTTTCTTTTAATGATGAGGACTGATAGAGCAGATACAATAATCACTTTATGAAAAGTGGTCAGCCATGTGACTGGGAATTTCCATCTTTTCACACTTCTGGGGTGTCCTATTCCTCTGGAATTCTGTATTGGGGAAGAAAGGGACGGCCAACTGAGCCTGCTTCATTGTTCATTCCTTACAGTGGGGCCTGGGTGTGATGAAATCCAGGGCTAATACAAAACCAAAATAATGCTGGCCAAAGTAATCTGATGATGGTCTAATCTTGCATGCATGGGTGCCTGAGCACCAAGACTAGAATCCTTGTGGATCTCACAGTTCCTAGAACTACAGATAGAGTAAGGTAAATAACTGTTCTTTATTGTTATTTCTTTTATCCTTTTTTGTTTTTTGCCTCATGAAAGGTAATTAGGCCATAAACAGAGGTCTGACAACTAATTTTATTTGCAGCAAAATTAATACATAAGCAAACAGATAATTTTAGTGAAGCAAAATTAAAAAATATATATTTTAATGACATTTTAAACACACCAAATCTCATTTTCCTCCTTCCCCTTATAACTCCTTAGATTTTCCTACTTCAATATGCAAAGAAACATTTGCTAATTTTAGTAAACTAATGTTGTCTTATGGAATACTCCCTGATTGTTCAGTTGGTCCTACTGTTATTGATCCATGATGCAAAGTTGCTTTTCTTTTCTTTTTTTCTGTTCTTTTCCTTCCTTCCAAGAGGAAATGATCTGAGGGAAAAGACATTAACTTTCTTACAGCTAAATTTTCATTGACATTAATAAGAGTCAGGTGGCCAAATCCCTGCACACAGTTTTGAGAATTTAAGGTTTAGTACTGTTTTTTCCTGGGAAGAGTCTTGCATTGCCAGATTTCTGAATCCTCTGAAAAGATATTAAATATATAAGTATACAGTGTCAGCTGTGCCTTGAGAGTTTATCTCCAAAATTATCACCTGCCTTCAAAAAAGATTACAACCCTAAAAATATTGATTGTTTAAAAGGTAAGCTGATGAAGCATAAAGCAGCACCTCAGCAGATTACCCTAATCAAATAAAAAGAATATTAGCACTGGTGTAGTCACTGTTCTGATGATATTTGGTTTGAAATGCAGACACCTTGACTGAAGTTGTGTTTCATTCTTTTGAATATTTCTGCTTGACATTTAAATAAATTAGAATAGAGAGAGAAACCAGAAGAACATAAAACACATTTTAGGGGATGAATTTAGAAAGCTTCCGTTTGTAGTAAAATTATTATACACAGTGTGGTAAACAGTTTGAACTTTTCATAATCTTTATACTGTATGTTTTGTAGTCAGCAGTTGTGGTCCTGATTCAAGAATGCATGTAAGTGCATGCATAATGTTAAGCATGTGAGTTATCCCATGCAAATCAATGGGATTAGTCGCGCTTAACATTGTGTATTTAAGTGCTTTGCTAAATTGGGGTTCAGAATGGCACAAAATGCAACACTTCCATTTGCAGAAGAGTTGTTTAAAATCCTTTCCCCCCACCTATTTTTGGAAACTCTCAGTTCCAGAAAATGTGTTTCAAAAGGATCCAAAACCTGAAGCAAAACTCACTTGAAACCAGATAATTCTGCCGGGTTTGGGCACAAACAAATTGAAGTTTCTATAATTTCTTTTCCACTTATGTGGCCTTTGTCACCACAGAGTCCAAGTGCCTCACCAACAATAATAGTTTATCTTCACAATGCCCCTGTACTTGAAGCACAGAAGGATTAAGGGTCAAATTCTGATATCCTTGACTTTCCTTGGTATCACCTTATTCCATGGGTATTCCTATTGATTTCAGTGAGATGTCTCTTGAAGAAAAACATACCACTCAATGTGAGAATAAGTATGAGAATCTAATCCAGAAGAAGTGTGTGACGGGGATGGATATTAAGTTTATCTTTACACTTAAAGATGCAACTAAAGCCTCAGTGTGGCCCAAGTTTTCTCAAATACTGGCCCACCCTTGTTTGAAACTAAATCCGGGTTTACTGGTTCTGACTGTCAGAAACATTTGTACATCTCTGAAGGCCATCAACCTTACATAATAGAGTGAACTATTATGAAATATCACTCGGAAAAAGACTTCTCTTGTGCCGGGGTCACCCATGAGTAGCAGGCAGTTTCATCCAACCAAAGACTGAGTTGTGGTTTATTCTATTTAGAGAATTTTCTATTGAATGGCAGCTAAGCCCATGTCCTAGGATATTGAAGTCGCTGGGTGAGGGGGGTGGTTACAGGATAATTTATTCATTTTCACCAGTTATGGAGGATACTATTAAATCACTAACTCTTATTGAAACAATGTGTCTTCCATTAATAATATTGTGATAACTTCATAACCATTCCTGCTTCCGAAGTCTAAAGTAGACTTTAAAAGGTGGAGAAAAGGTTTTGGAATTGAAACTGATTGCTGTGTGGTTGGCTTTGTTTTTGTTTTGTTTTGTTTTTTAATTGCACCTAATTTTAAAGCTCAGTGTAAAAATGAGCTTTTAAAAGTTTTTAACAGCCAACTAGACAAATTTGGAATTAAAATCAAGAACAATCTGAAATGTTGTGTTGCTCCACTTTTAAAAATAAGTTCCTTTCTCATTTGCAATTAAAATGTTTGAAATTTGCATAAAATGTGTGAAATTAGAGATAATTGAAATACAGTAGCTATAAATGTGTCTGCGCCATTTGAAAAATAAATAAAATGTCCACTAAAAGGGTGCTAAAGCCATACCCCCGTCTCTTGTTTCTCACATTTGGCTCCCTGGTATTTTTCACACTTTTATAGCTAATTTTTATTGCAAAACAATATGTTACATTTGTAGCAGTTGTGGGAATGCAGAATAGCCCCTGGCAGCTTTGTGAAAAATGGAATGTTAGGAACACATTTAGCAGAATACAGTTTTCGATTGCATCCACTAGTGTCATGGAATCACATTAAGTGTGAGCAAAAGAAAGAAAGAAAGAAAATTCCATTCTCATTTTATTCCCTTTTTTGTGTTATTAATAAGACCCCCAAATGCACGCTGATGGGTTTTGGTGAGAGCCAAAACCCAGGTCAGAGCTGTTTAAAGCCCAGAGTGCTAAAGTGCCACAGTTGAGCATTAGTCCTGGAAAACTTGTTTCTATTATATAGTATAAATAAAGGATACCCCACTGGAGAAGGCTCTAGTCCCTCTGTTTGAATGGGAGAGAGAAATCTGTGTTGAAAAACATAAACCTTTTGGGGGCTGACTCACTGAAGATGTCATGCACCACTCCTTTCTGAGAGATGTTGGGTTAACAGGGCAGGTTACAGCTGGAATACCTCTGTATAATGGCACAGCTATATTTTGTGTAACTTAAAGCAGTGCCTCCACTGTAAACCTCTTTGTGGAAAGTTGGTTTCCTTTTCCCTCTGCAGGCCCAAACATATATAGATCTTTTGCTCCCTCCCAACTGATAGCTGTTTTAGTATCTAATACAAATGTATCTTCAGTCAGTGTATTGCATGCAGTGAATTCATCCCTGAGTGGCACCATCTCCTTCATATGGTCTGATCTCTGCTGTCCCAGCACGTTAGCGTTCGTTTCTGTTGCCAGATCTTTGTTTTCTTGGCTGCAGAGCAAAATGCTCCTAATGTGCAACTAAGCTGGCACAAGAGACCGTATCTTTCACAGATAATAGATCTGGAAAGAAGGACCTCTACCATATTGCCAAATTACACCTTATTAACATGTGTATCAGTGAATGCCTAGCACTGGATTGTGTGTGACAATCTACTGTACATGTGAATCATGCAAATATTTCTGTAACTCCAGTCTCAGAACTCAAAAAATGTTATTGATATAATGCCCTGTGCCTCTTTTTTTACTGAAATTATACACTGATACCCTGTCATTTTTGATGATGTGCAGCGTTTCTGTTACGGGAGTTCACAAATCAACTTCAGAAGAGTTGCTTTGATGTTAAAACAGGCAGCTAGTCAAATACTTTGCATCTAACAAAACAAACATAAAAAAACATTACTGCATTTTCCTGTAATTCTGTGCAGTACTGAACCAGGAAATCTGGGTGAAGGGTGCTGCATCAATCTGTCAGTTATCCCCAATCCTATATATCTTTTTTGGGGACACTGCTTTCTGAAAATGTTACTTGTGGAAGGAAATCATGCCAAAACATCTGTAGGTGAAGGAAAGAGTCACCTGATTATTTTAACACCTGGGCCTCCTTTAGCTGTGTAACTAATCTGCAATTCAGTCAAAGTCACAGAAACCTGTGACACTGGCAATTTGGCTCTAAATGATCATGTATATAAAAAACTAAGATTAATGTGCTCAGAGTTCTTTTAGGTTGACCCTAGATCCCAGCAGCAGAGATGTGGATTTGCATTGGGCTGAATCAGGGACTTCACAACAAACCTTCCATGGTTCCTGCCTTTTGAAATAAGTCTTACTAAGGTGAGGCAGATTTTTCAGCATGGTTTTGCACAGTGCTTAAAAATTAAGAGCTAGATGGTACTATCCTGAACTCAGGGCAATCATTTAAAATCCACAAAGTCACAATGCCCCATGAGGAGCACAAGGGGGACTGTGTTTTCAGGCAGACGCAGTCAGTCTGGGGCATTTCTGTGCAGGGGGCAAAACAGGAATAAGACCATGGTAACACACTGTCTTTGTCACTCACCATCCCTTTTTTATGGTGGTGCTCCTAAAGGGGAAGCAGAAGTGAGCAATCCTAGTGCTGTTCAGACTGCAGACCTGTGTGTGATACTATATAAGTAAAAATAACCAGTTGTAATTATATAACAACTGCTCCTGAAGGTGGGGCAGACTGAGACAAGTGGGTGAAAGCTGGTGCTGAAATGTTCAGCAGTTGATTTGATAAAATTCACTGTCGATGATAATTCTGTATTTAGTGCATGGGAGTTCACCAGGCAGCAATCTCCGTATCCCTGTCAAAGCCCCTCATCTCTAAGTCAAGGTACAGGAATGTAAAGGTAGTACAGAGAGCTGGAAATTAGAACCCCATCCTCAACTCCTCCCACTGTTATCTATGCTGGTCTCCTCTTCCTCAGCCCTTTCATTTCTGCATGTCTGCTAAATTTAATGTCCCACAGGGGCCAGAAGTCTGAGTGATCAAATATAGAAACGGTTTCCCCTTCACAGACAGGAGACTAGCCCACTCTAAACTTGACGTGAAAAATTGATCATTTCAAGAGCCTTTTGTATCGCACAAAACTTCAAGCAGAGAACCCAAGGCATTTCCTTTCATCAACCTGGTTCTAATTTGATCAAAGCACTAAAAATTCAACCCACCTTATTCCCGGTTCAACTTTTTACACTTTATAGCACATTATATATCCATCTTCTCTCCCTGAATTTTAAGAAGCAACTAGTTACATAATTGGATCAACAGTTCCCAATCACTGTAGCATAGCACTGTGTTATTACTAAGCAGTCTCTAATTTTGCAGCTCTTTTTTATTACTTATGTGACTATATTATCCTTGTATACACATTTAGATAACCAAATGATCCCCTTAAGGAGAATAAGGGTTCAGCTAACACTGCCAGGATAGGCCATCCAACAGAACTGAGGATTCACCCTTGCTGGAGCCTTATGGCATGCTAACAGAAGGAAGGCACAGGGGGCTATCAGTGTGGTGCGTCTATTAATCCTGCTTGCAAATCAGAATATTCCTGTGGTAATGAAGCTGACCATGTTGATACGCTCAGCACAGTAGACAACAAATGTATTTTCTGGCCTTAAATCCTAAGTATTCAGATATGCATTTTGTAACTTATATTAGCTCAGAATTAAAAATTCTCACCACCACCACAGACCAACCCATTCTGGGTACTGTATTTGCAAAACACCATGCTGCTTCACTGGACAATTATAATTTATGTCTGTGATACCAGCAAGCACAATTTCATTTCAATAAATTATACAATTATATAGGGTTGTTAAAAATATAAAGTAAATGATAATTTTCCCTGATATGCTTGAGACATTAGTGTTCTTTGAAAGACCTTGAGTCTTGTCTGAGTAGTACCTCCATGCATAAAACTGAGTGACAACCTTTAAGAAAACGCCATGTTTTATAACATTAATTCACAGATAAGCATTGTTAGTCAAATAAGCATTTAATTCCCAGTAGCCTGAATATTTCAGTTCCTAGCTGCAAACAAATAAATAGAATATGCACAATGGCAAACAAATTATAGAAAATATTCCATAGAGCTGACATTTGAACTCATCACCTCTTAGGTAAAGGTGAATGACTATTAATATAATTTCATTATTATAAGGACAATTCTCTTGTTTACTTGCAATTCATTCCGCAGTGTATTATCTTGAAGGAATTAAATCTGCAAAATGTATCTTAAGCAATAGAATAATATAAAGAAGAAAACAATACATTGCTGTTGTTTCTTGACCACTCCCAGCTCACACATTGGTGGCATGTATCTGTTTGCATGACTATATAATATAAAAAATAAGCCGGTTTCTCCTGAGCATTCTAATTCTTTGGCCTACTGTACTTCATCAGGAAAAGGACAGGAGCAAAATATAGCACTGAACTGCTGACTGCAATTAAAGTGTTTTTTGCCAAATAAGTAAGAAAAATCAGCTTTATTTATTCCATTTAAGTTGCATTTATTTAAAACACAAATCAGGACTGGTGCCTGGCCCTTCATACAAGTGCTAGCTACATGCAAAGTGATAAAGTGAAGTAACTGGATGTAACACTTTTGAAGTCAGTTTTACAGCTCTGTGTTTTTTCTTTGTCAATTCATCCTGGTTTCTTCAAGTAATGTGATAAAACCGCTTCAGCACCTTCCTGTATAAAATTGATTGTCACATGAAGCACATGGTCATCTTTATCTGCTTCTGTGTCCCTTTCTTTAAAACAAAACAGAAAAATGAACAAAGCCACAAGTAGCATGTACAGATTCAATTTAGGATATTCTCCATGGGGGAGAAAAAGAATCCATATAATCTACAAGAAAAACTCCTCTGATGCACAACCCCTCAACGATGAGAGGAATAGTAAAATTTACATTTTCAGACCTGCTGCAGATTAATGTGTTCAAACTAGATACTTAGTCTTCTGTTAGTTTCCCAGGCACCTTCACGGTGAAGTTGATAGAAATTACTACACTGGAATGCTTAAAGCAGATGTTATTCCATTAATTAGCTCTGGACCTGAGTAGGCTCAAGACTTTCCCATTTTCAGACCGATAGGAATTGGTCCCAGTGAGCGTGCTCCATATCCACATTTAGTATCATCTCATAAACAGCAGTGAAAACACAGCAGGCCCTTGATGAAGATACATTAGCTTATTTCTAATTTAAAGTTATGTTGCTTAACCTTAATGTAATTGGTCACTGGTGACCAACTGTTTGTATAGTGAGTTGATGACCAAAGAGATGTAATAAATTATAAAACTCACTGCTTAAATGGAGGGAATGACTGTTCTGTTAAAAGCCTTGTGTGTAATAATGGTAAAATAATTGCACCTCAAACAGAATAGCAGTGAATCTGTTAATGCTAACAAAGTCTTTCTCAGGAAGGCTAGTTTCATCCTTTTTAAAACAAGTGTAAGAAACACTTGCATTTTTTTTCCCTTTCTTCTAGTGTAAGCTCATGCACTGGTTGAGTAGTAAACTTCAAAAATCCAGCCTAACGTTGATTAAAAATAAATTGGTAAATCAAGATAGTCTCTTATTTGGGGGTTGTGTGTATTAAAATAATTAACCAATTTCTGTGGTTAACAAGAAACAAAAGAAATTTGCACAAATAATTATATTCTGTACATCTATTCAGAGTTACTGCTAGACATGTTTTAGAGAAGGGTTGATTAGCTGGTAGAATAACCAGGATAATAATCAACTATGGAAGTAAGTAATTGACACAACTTTAATGTTTAATAATGAATAGCATGCCAGGGGCAAAATAAAGGAAAATTTTCTCTTTTCTGAAAACCAATTCAGACCTAAAATTTCTTAGGCCAAATATAGCAATTACTTGAGACTCCTGAACTGCTTCTCTGTAGCAAAACTAACAAGTGTAGTTAAAGAGAAAGCACACAAGTGGCTATATTAAATCTATTGGTTTCTATATGTTGCGATTTAATTTCAACCCTTGTCCCTGCTGATGGTGACTTAAGGGTTGATTTTAAAAATGCAGAAACATAATGAACACACACTCTTCTGTGTCTGTCTTTTTTTAAAACTAGATTGTATTATCTAACTGTTCATTAAATCAAGAAGAATACGTTTATGATTTGCCTGTCTCAGAAGGGATTTTTTCTCTCCAAATATTTGCATTTAAAATTTGGGTTGCCTCCAAATGCCCTAACTTCACAATAAAGGAAGCAGTTTCTTTATTCTTTTATTCTCCTATTTAATTTCTTACAAGGACCTCCCAATAATTCAGACAACATACTGTACCTCAAAGATCATTATTTTCCCATGATCCCACAGAGAACTATAGGAGCAGCTCTACTTACTGCTAACATTAGATTTACCTTTGAAGACTGGTTTACGAAATGGAGACATTACAATGTGAAAGTCATTTTTTTTAATACCACTTGGAATTCTAAGTTTTTGTGTTTGGTATTTGAGTGTAAACATTGCTATAGATACTATGTTTGTTATGGAAACTTGACAAGCAGAGGCATTAAGGTATTTTGGTTTTAAAAACACACATTTCTTTACCAGATAAAATATAAATACTATTTTGATTATATTTAAAAACAAAACAGCAAAACCATGAATAAAAAATGCCCTTTAGAATTCTAAGGAATCTCAGAGAACTGCTCCACCAATGAAAAAGCAGGAGGGGCAATGCATCACAATTCATATAATTGAGGCTGTAAAGAAAGATGAGTGATACGTTCACTGTTTGTGTCACAGCAGTTGTGATCTGTGAAAATAACTTCTGAGCAGCCTTCTTAATAGTAAAAACGATTCTTGCTGTTCCAACTAAAAATCAATACAGCTCACAATTTTAATAAGGAACATGAATCTGAAAATGTGTTTAGTATCAGGTTATATAAACACACTCTAATGAGATACTATAAAATCCATCACATTAAAGGCTGGTTTCCTACAAGGTATATTAGCTAAAAAATATTCAGTATATTAGGTCAGTATACAACACTACCCATAAGACAGCAGGTCTGTCAAGCTAAGATACACGTTTTGCCCCTTAAAACTGTTATGTTTTGCACATTTTATAAGGTTCTTTGAATACATGAATAAGATAAGTTATTCCCATCCCTTTCTTAAGCAATCTCAGAAATGGCTGTGACCTTAAATTGGAAATCTTGTAAACACCCATCCGAAGAAAATGTGTGCAGTTCTGTCTTAAAGAGACGGTACATGTTTAATTATCCTAACTTCTTCTAGGAGAATACTATTAACATGCACATTAGCATCATCTCATTGGTTCCTCCTGCTGCTCCACCTTAGGGGCAGCAATAGGAGCTAATCTTATTGCTCCCATGCGCATAATAATGAAATTTTGTCTTGTCTCGAAGGCAGTGTTCTTTGGTCTAAAGTACAGCAGGAAACATTTCTTTTTTTAGAACATTCCTGACCAACTCATTTAAAAAGATTTAAAAAATTAACGTTCTCCCTATGAGAATACCAGCAATTGCAAAATACATTGCTTTGACTTGTGAATGAAACATTAAGAAACTGTGGCAATAAATTATTCCATATTCTCTCAAAGATGTGCAGTATATAGATGAGTGTGTATTTAGTTTTTTGTAAAACTGAGAGCAATGGGATTTGTTTTTTTCTTAAAGTGTCCATATAGGCTATTGTTAAAGAAATGATATAAGAACAACAAAAACATATAATTTTAGTATAAATGCCTTTGCTTTTTGCTTAAATATTCCACAGATTATAATGGGGGGAGAAGGGGAAAAAACTAGAAGCAAAAAAATACGTGTGAATCCAAGGCTACTGAATTAAGGGAGGTTGTACCAACATTTCCCCCACTGTACATTATTTGTATTCAAGGTTTTTGAAATGACATTGTAATCTGATGATGCACCAGACTATTATATTGTCTAGCAGGACAAATATCCTTGCGTTTTCTCTGTAGAACTAACACAATTTTTCCATGTCAGAGGTGCATAATATCCTGGCGGTCATAAGGAATGATGCTATTAATCCTCTTGGGCAATCTCCAGGTCTGATTATTAGGGAAATAAATTTGCATGCTGCATATGAGCTAGGTGAATCACCAAGAGCACAAATTATATTTCCTGACAGCAAGTTAGAGAATGGAGCCACATCGCTTTTTTATCTTTTTTTTTCCCCCTCTGAAAGCTATAGAATTTCAATTCATTACATGAGATTGGTTAGAATTCAAGTCTCTTTTTAAGTTGATATTAAGTTGAGTCTGTTATCTCTGTGAAGGCTAGTGGGTTCCCCTGAGTATCCACCTAATCACTACTTTAAAAAATCGAAACGTATAGTTAGTGTCATGATTTAGGTACCAGAGCTACTTTATTTATCAGCACAGAGTGAGATAATTTCAATTTGAGGCTCTGTAGCCCTCATGAATTTAACTGTCTTGAAAGCTCCCCTCCTTTTCTTTTCTTTTTGTTCCCTCCCCAATTGTAATAATGGTTGTTCTGGCCACCTCTATTGCTGTGTTTCAAGTGCAGCTTACAAGGTTTGTTTCTGGGTTTTTCATATTATCACAGACCTGATTTTTAACATGTTTAAGTAAAACATCACCTGCCTTTCACTTAAGAAATTTGGCTGCATTTGTTATGCCTCTGCCAGGCATGTCTGCTTTATCAAAGATGAATCTATTTTTATTATTTCCACTGTTTGGCATCTGAGAAACCTTTTTGCATTATTAAATCAGAACAGGGAGAATGATAACAAATAAGAGGAGAATAAATGGCTTTATGTCCTAATGTATTAATTAAGCAGACATTTATTATAATCATGGTTTTATAGACATGTTGTAAAAATGTGTGATTTCTCAGTGATATACCTCTCAGTTCTGTGTAGGGTAACTTTTGGGAGCTGATACAGAGATTTCCACTTTTAACAGATTTCTCTTTGAAATCCCAGTCATTGGTGCTGTCCTGTACATGCAGATAGCAAACATAACCAACCCTTCTTGTGTTGAGCAATAGTATAGATGCAGCCAGTCTGAAGACGAGAGAGGAATGCTTTGATTAAAGGTAAAGCGTTCTATAAATCCATATAGATCAGATCCAGCAAAGTGGAATTGGCTTTTGGGGGGATTCTGAAATGTCTCATGTTACCCCAGTGGAGTTGAGAAAAGGTTGAAGACAAAGGAAATGTCTAAACTGGTCAGAATAGCGAGCGTGACTGAAACAAAAAGAGACAGATAGTATATCTGACAGTGCCAAATATAAAATGTTCTTAATTATTTACTTATTCATGGGCTTCAGGCAGCAATATGGACAGCAAAAGTGATACATCTCAGACTTGAAGTTTCATGTGTGTTGTCAAATATATAGCAAAGGGACTTCTAATAATCTTAAATAAAATCTGCTGAAGATTCGTAGTTTGGTTCCTTTGTTTCCTGATCATATCTGGTATCATTTCTTTTTGCATTTGGCTTGTGATCATGCATAGGCAGGAAGTATTTCCCACATTTAGAAAAAGAATATAGCATTTGGAGAACATTTAAAGGGTGTCCACTAGTCAGGGAGTTGTCTGCTCACAGCATTAATAACTATTCTTGAAGAGAAACAGCAGACTATGTTTACGATTGGATATCAGTGTTGCCATAAATGCAAGTAACTTTAATTTCAGCCTTGCTAGTGGTAACATAGAATGTTTGTAAGTGTCCTGAAATAGGAAAGCACGATAAGATGAGGAAGTTTCACAAAACTGAGAGAGATACTGCCACAGTTGAGATCACAAGGAGGAGTCAAATCTGAGACCACTGCCCTATAAGTGAAGAGGACCAGCTGGGGCAAAGCACTCTCTGTGAGAAGTTTATGCTCCTAGAGCTCACATCCCTGCCTTGGTCCATCACAGCCCAGGCTGGTCAACTTCCCAGTCATGATGCAAAGCTCATCTTTTCTATTTCTTTCCTCAGGCTGTTGTTGAAGAGGGAGCAAGCTGGGGCGTAAGTGGTTATATCCGTGGGCGGTATTTCTGGGGATTGGAACACAGCATAGGATGAACACTTACAGCTATGGTTAATATATATTTGAATAAATAAAATAAAAGGAGCTGGTATTTTTGCAATAAAGAAATCCATCTAAAATATTTTTTCACACTACATACTGGCCACTTCTCAATGGGAATAAAGCATGACTGATGTATACACACCCATTAGCAAAACAACATTGTAGCAAGACACATGACTGAAAGTGCTGAGGGCAGGAACCAAACACTGGATGGTAAAGCTTTGCTTCCAGATTTTACACGCTGTGCTGTCATTGTATCTGATCAAATATACAATGAAAATGTTCTCCTGAAAATATGGGAGAGCAAAACTAGATGAGAATTGAGAACCAAATAAGAAAAGCAAAACTATAGTAAAGTGTAAAGAATAGAAATGTCTTCAGGTGAGAAGGTTAAAAATAATTATTACTCTGAAAGAGATATAGTTGGGGGTTGGGTTTTATTTTTCCCAGGTTTTCCCTTGACTGTTAATGCCTATGCTTGCTCTGTAGTTCTAAACCTTGTAACTAGTGGGACTCAACAAACACACAAGGGAAACCTACTTAAATCAGTTGTTTGTGTGTTCTGTGTTGTTACACCACAATGTGCGTCAGTGTATCAGGAGTGTGGATTCTGATGTTGTAATGACTGAAACCCCACAAAACTGGAGAATTGTGCCAACCAGAGCTTTCAGCTTCATTACAGAGCGCTTTTCCTGGAGGTTCATGAGCTTAATGCAAATTTGTATAATACAAAGCATGTATAGTCTTCATCCCAGGAGGGCTATTCCTCACCTCTTACTGACATCCCCAACCTTTTTAACTAGTGGAATTCTAACTGGAAATTAGCTGTTTGTGTTAAGGAAAATAACTAAAATATCAGAACTCCAGTGCGTTCCATTAAACTTTTAGTAGTTGGAACACAGTTGCTAATATTGATTTTGTTTTTAGCAGGATGAAACCTGTGTTGTGAGTACCACAGATATACACAGCTTCTCCTCTGGCTTTATTTCTTGCAGTAGTTTGAAAGCACATTGGTGCACTGAGTCTAAAATAGCCTGTTCTCCTGCTTGACTCTGCTGGGACTTGAACCTTGGATGCTGACACACAGGGCTCATCACTAAGTCTGCAATGCTTCTTGATGCATCCTTAAGCTCCCCCTTCCCCCTGCCTACCCCCAACATATGCCCAGAATACAACCCACAGTTCGATGTGACAGAGGGAAAAGGCTTGCTGCTTCTGTGTCACTACCTGCAGTCATATGTAGCTGAAGGCTCTGGCTTATTCGAGGCGACCACAGTATGCCATCAACTTATGTGCAGTGACCTGTCATAGAATTTCACATGGCCTGAACAACTGACAGAAGAGTTCACCTTTTGGGAAAACGTAATATTTTCTGATAAGGAGCTTATGTTAGTTTTCTTAGCAAATAGCCTGAAAGCATTTCTGACTGTGGCATTTCTAGATGTGATAAGTTGAAGGAAACATCCTTGACCATGACTTAACAAAACAGGCCATTTGTTTCATGGGGTGGCTGTTTAAAAAAATGTAAATAAATGGCAACTTTAGGATGATATAAAACAAACGATTGCAGAGACAGCCCAGAGCTGCATTGTTACAGAAAATACAAGGAGCTATTTATGGTGCTGTAAACAGAAGAGTGTGTTATTAATCCAATTGGAGTTAAATCAGGAGACCAGAAAACTGAAATTTGGGACAGCATTAGTCCTAATTTCAGAAGCTTTTCAGGAAGGTGACAACATATACTGTATGTTTTGTAATTAAATATATTATGTGTTAAATTGCACATAAACCTCAAAGAGCCATATTCTGTTGCATGTTTTACCCATGGCAACTCATTGACATCAGTGAAGTTGCAGGAGAGAAACTGAAAGCACATTTTTAACCATAGAATATGTGGCTTGGGGGCTTTTTTATCTACAGATGTCAAACAGTTTGTAAATGTTTGATTTCAGTCCACTTACTCCTTTGTATGGGTGGGCCAGAGTCAAATCCCTACAGCTAAAGTGCCTTTTGTGGGTATTTGCAGCTTGCAGCTGACATCTCTTTACAATGGCCTGGACCAGATTCCTAGCTCTAAACTCACAGGGCTCTCAAAATATAAAATCTCACTCTGATTCCTAATGGACCCATGGAGCCTATGGTGGTTATACTGGACTTGTTTCTGATACTCTTGCACTAAGTACTACCTTATTCCTTGAGGGAATTCACCAAAACTCATGGGACAGCCTGAGGAATGAAGCACAGTGAAACTAGCCCTTTATTTATTTCTTATAAACACTGCAGACCTTATCTATATCGTATATTGCCAAGTTCCAAAGGACAGCCATGTTACTCTAGTTTAGCAAAACAAGCAAGGAGTCTGGTGACTCTTTTAAAGACTACCAAATTTATTTATTGCATGAACATTTGTGGGAGAAAATCCCACTTTGTCAGATGCTTTGAAGATGGGGGAACTTACAGGACGCAAGGAAAATAAATGCAGGGGAGTGTAAGTCATGGGATCAGGTCACACTGCAACAGCAAATCAAAGCAGTTGTTAAGATTCAAACACAGGGAAACAGCACATAGGCTATGTGTATGCTGCCAAATTAGTCCGGACTAAGCAAGCTTAGTCCGGACTAATTTGGCCATGGCCACACTAGCCACACTAGTTCAGACTAGGCAACCTAGTTAGACTCCGTGGGATTTTCTCCTGCAAAAGCTCCTGCAATAAATCAATTTTTAGTCTTTAAGTGCCACTGGACTCCTTGTTTGTTATAGTCTATATGTTCATCACAGGGAAACATACGTGGCACATCTAATTTAGTTTTATATACCACCCTGTACACCCTTTAAATTGCAAACATTTTTCCCTCCCCTCCACTCTTTTAGTGGTATTCCTAAACTATTACACTGCATTTAAAAATGAATTGTGTGCAATGACATTAGAGAAAGGGTTAGGCTTTCTGAGCTGCCACCAGTGACATATGACTGTAGTGACAGACAGTCAGCAGTATTCAAACTGAATTAATCTGAAAAAGCAGCAGACTTCAATGTGAAGTTTAGGGGGTGGCTGAACAGCTACATATTTACAAAAGGGATGTCACTGAACTGTCTTTCTACCCAGGGATAGCCTATGGCTACTTAATACTTTTAAACCAGTAGTAGAAGGATTAAATACACCTGAAGTCAGGTCTTTGAGGCCATTTCCCTCTAGTGCTTTCTTTTCCTTCCTTGAGTTGGACCTCGCTATTTTTTTTTTTGAAAGGCCATGAGAGGGGTTGCTATTCTGATGCCTTTCATTAGAATTGCAGGGGCGTAAAAGAAGTCTCGCAGTGACACAGACTCCTTTTTCTGATGTCTTTGAAAAGTTAACACATCTGAGGCTACATAAGAAACAGACATCACAGTGGAGGCGGAAGAGGAATATGGTGAAAAAGGTGATAGAGATACCTTAATTTAACAAATATGCAGTGCTAATTATGTAAACATGTGAGAACTCTAAAATCTTTTCATCATGTGTGTCACACAACTGAAATATTTTACAGCCTAATTCAAGATTATACAGTAATAATGTTATTTTACATTGGCTAGTTGACAAGCATAGGCCAGGGCTGTCTATCAAACAAAACTGTTGTGCCAGATTGTGTCTTGGCAATAAGCACAGAAAAAGAGCCAGTCGAATTCTGTTTACATATTAATAGTCGAATCAGATTTACTTCCGTACTACAGACATTTCCTTAACTGGATGGCTCTAATGGGGTGGGGGGAAATGTTTGTGCTTGGGTGGGCCATGTTTTAAACTAAGTGATTTTTACAGAGACTTTCTCCTTCTATGAAGCTTCAGATCAGATTTCTCAAATGCACCCAAGAGATCAGGTTCTCATTCTGAAGGATTTAAACAACTGTAGCTTTTCTCTTTCTTCGTTACTTAACACAGACGACAACAAAAGGGGATGTAGTTTTGAGGAGTGACAGGATTCTACCACCCCACTTTATGCAAAATTTAAAACCATTTTGGATGCATCTTTGTTATAATAAAGTGGTCAGCTTGTGAGCAGCAAAAGTATAACAAAATCTTTGTGAAGCAAAGAAATGCTGGGTGTTTCTGGCCCCACGAAGGGAACAAAATGATGTTTTCCCCCTCTGAGACATACCCCCAATAGTAGTTTTTATTCAGTGTAATTCACACAGTACCCCTCCACCAGCCTTACTGCTGTTATGGAACAGAAAGAGTAAAATCGTGGCCCCACTGAAGTGAATGGAAATTTTGCCATTGCCCTCAGTGGGTCAAACTTTCACTTGGGAAGTGCAACATCAGACAAGATTGGTCCATCCAGCTCAGTCGTCTGTCTCTGACAGCAGCCAGTCCCACATAGATAAGGTGAAAGTACAAGAAACCCCTTAATGCCCAAGGGGAAGTTTCTTCTCAATTCCATCAGTTAGCACTTTGGTTATGCCCTGAGGCATGAGGGTTTGTGTCCTTAACAAATCTCCTGTCATGTCCAGTGTAATTGTGGGTGTTCTCATTCTTCTTTTTTTTTTCCTGACACATACTAAGCCCTTAGCCTGGACAATATTTTGTGGCAATCTGTTTCACAGGTTAATTATGCATTGTGTAAAATACATAATAGTAAAATGTTTTTTCTTTGATCAAGTTTAAATATGTTGCATTTCAGTGTCATCATAATATGAACAAGGAGTCTGGTGGCACTTATAAAGACTAACAAATTTATTAATTGCATGAGCTTGGATAGGAGGAAAAAGTTCATCCAATAAATAAATGTATTAGGCTATGTCCACACTTAGGCAGTTAAATCGATTTAAGTTAAATTGATTTAATAAAATCACTATAAAATCATTAAATTGATTTAACTTAAATTGATTTAACATGTCCCGACTAGAAACTCAAATTGAACTAGCATGTCCATGGACAGGACTTGCTAGTTCTATTTAGGAAAGGGGCACCATGGGAGGTATGGCAAGATGGCCCCCTAGAAGGACCATGCCCCCACCCAATATATAGAAGGAGGAAAACACCCTGGGAAGGAGAAGGGCAAAAAGTGTTAAATCAAAATAATAGTTAACGTGAAATAACAAGTCCACACAGCATTATTTTGAAATAACAGTTTTGATTTAACCATCATTTCAATATAAGACTAGTTTTTACTATATCAAAATGACTTTCCTTATTGTGAGATAAGGGAGCTCCTTATCTCAGTATAAGGGAACGTACTGTGGACCTGCAATCTTTTAAATTGAAATAATCTGCATTATTTTGATTTAAAGGCAGTGTGTAGACATACCCTTAGTCTTTTAAGTGCCAGCAGATTTCTCGTTTGTTTTACTGAACTAGACTAACATGGCTATCCCCTTGGAACTTGTCAGAATATAAGGAAGAGTAATTTGGAGCATGCAGCTGATCTTCTCTATAACTGCCATTAACTCTTTCATATCTCCTTTTGTATGTGTTCTCCAAACTAAACTGTCTGTCATCCTGCCACTGATCATTTTTGTTATGCTTTCCTACATTGGCTTATGTTTTTCCTAGATTAGTTGAATAGAGGTTGATGCAGCATTTGAGATAAGAATGCATCATCAATTTATTTAATGATTTAGTGTTTTAGGTATTAATTCCTATCCCATTCTTTACACATTCTAACATTTTATTTTCTTCTTTAACCGGTGCTGCCCATTGATCAGCTGTATCATTGAGCTGTCCACCAAGTCACCTACTTCTTTCTCCTGAGTTGGCTAGTTTAATCTATAACTCAGCAATGAAAACAACAACCCAGTATTTCAAATACTTCCTTCAAATGTGCATTAACTTGCATTTCTCAACAGTGGATTTCATCTGCCCTCATGCTGCACATCTGCTTAATCTTTTTTCTCTTGATGACCCTACAGATTTTGTCATCTGCAAATTTTACCAGCTCTTCATTTTTTTCAGATCACTAATGATTATATTAAATAACACCAGTCTTAATAAAGATCCTTGAAGCACTCCAGTGTTAGACTTTCACCATGTTAACCATCAGCCATTTATTCATACTCTGTTCTCTGTCACCTTTATTTAATACATACATTTATTTTCTGAGTATTGGTAGAGTTCTGCTGGGAACACTCACTCATGTGGGTTATAAAGTCAGAGTCTTAAATCCCTCATCAGACTTCATGCTGATCCCCAGTGCTCATAATATAAAGACACATCTTTGGAGCTTCTGCACTGCTAAGGGTGCTGGCCTCTCACATGAGTTTTTACACAAGATCCAGTGTGCTAAGATCTGGTGATTCCTCAGGTTGAAATGAAAAAGCTTATGGTGATGTTCTAAAATCCAGCATCCTAACCAGCGTTCCTTGTATCAGTAAAATAGGGTTCATTGTCCCAGACAGTGGATGAGTTATTGATGAGTAAATAATGTCTACACAATCTCTGCACTTAATTCATTAAGGCTAATTTCTTTGGGATACTTTGAATATGCAAAGTTCTGCATTATCACGCAGCTGTGAAACCACCCAGCAATTGTAACAGAAGATTCTAGTAGGAATGCCCGCCATTCTGAGGACTGATGTGATGAGACTTCCACTTGCTTGCATTTTTAAGACTTTCATTGGCATTCATTCTATCAGGCCTATGGTAGAGCTACATGATGGCTTGCTTTCTTGTGCTTATTGATTGCAGGACTGGAAATCTAACTTACTATACTGGGGTCAGTAGTAGATTGTAGCATAATATACTACGGTATGATAGTAATATTACTATTACTAAAAATGTTGCAGTGCAATAGAGTAAGAGACATGTGCAAACAGTAAAGATACCTATAGTACAAGCAAGCCAATGGATCAACAGAAAGGAAAATACAGTGTATTCACAGTGACCCAATGATCCCTGCATAACCATAAACGACGATACCTAAAACTTGAGTATCTGTCAAAGAAGCTAGTGTAGACACCTGGAATAGAGTTATGAAGTATCACTTCTACTTGAGTGCATTTTTGCTACATCAATGTCATATGTGAACTAATAGTGAGGGACCATGTTAAGGACATTAGAAAGAAGTTAATGAAATTGATTTTAAGAGGTGCCATTCAACTGGTGCAATACTAGTGTGTATACAAAAGAATGCTTGGGTTTGAAAACTAGTAGTCCCTGGTAGTAGAGGTTCAGATTTTGGGAGGACTGACTCAGGCTTCATCTTCCCGTAGCAGAAAAAATTGAGAGTTCTGTGCAATTTATTGTGTGAGTCTCTTAGATATGAATTTAAAACAGGTGCTGTCCAGCCAGAGTAGACAGAAATATATCCCATGGTCCTTTCTTTCAGATTAAGGGTTTGCTGTAATGTACAAAAATATATGTTCATTACTTGGGTGTTCAGTTTGCTACGAAACATTTGGTGGCTATCCTCCACAACAGACTGTTGCATACTAAAGGTATTATGTGTAGATAATTGCAAAATACTTGGGGTTAAAACTGTGACCATTATTTATTGTATTTGTTGTTAAATGACAGCTGGAAAACAAGAAGCAATCACCTGCAAACGTTTGTTCATCTCAAGCATTGTATTGTCCATCCTCAGTTATTATTAGCGTCTATCTATGGAATAAAAAATAATAATATACAATGAATATCTAGCCACGCTTACTTTTATGGCCCCAAATACTGTAGTGCCTGTATTTTTATTGTATTTATGCTCACAGCACCCATGAAGTAGGAATGTGTAATTATCCCCATTTTATGGACAAGGAATTGAGGCACACGGAGGCTAAATGATTTTCCCAGATTTGGACAGAAAGTCTGTGAAGGAGCAGGGGCTTGAATCCAGATCTACTAAATCTTAGACTACAGACCAAATCTCTCTTCCTGCTTTATGCATGCTTTGAACATTAAAACCATTTTAGTTAATTTATATAGTAACTATGATGTATCTTGAAGACACCATAACTTACACTGCACAGAGTTCAAGGCAAGCTAGAAGAATGGAATGAACATGTGGGAGGCGTTTTTAAAGGCAGTTCACCAGCCTTAAACCCTCTTCTCTACATGGATCCTGTGCACTCTCCATTTCCTGTCTCTGCTCCAGTGTATCTATTTGAATAGTAGCTCACACCTTAAAGCTGTTATTTTCAAGTTTTAATAATATTTTGCAACTCGTTTCCTGTTTCTCAGCCGACAACCTTGCCAAAAGCATTCTGTGGCAGGTACTAATTTGGGTGACGACCACTTGATCTACATTTTTGGTGGGTAATTACTGAGTCAGAAGTGAGTAACTTTTTGATATCCACTGGCATTCAGAAAGGCGGGTATTTTTACTACCCACTCATTAAAGAGTCACGGGTTGTGCAATGCCATGAATTCTGCACTGTTCTCAGACATAAGAAAAATCTGACTGTTATCTCTGGAAGTTAACACTTTATGTTTATTTCAGTCATATTTATATAGTTTGTGGTATAATGGCCTTTTTTTGTATTAACCCTACATTGGGTATATTGTGTTGGATTTTTAAATGTGCATGAGACTGAAACTGGAACAAATCACTAATATAGAGAGTAACACATACAAGTTCACCAGCTGATCCAAAGTTCTTCTGTAATATTTGGGCCAGATTCACTGCAATTTTCACAGATTTGCATCAAGCAGCTGTAAACCTGGCTGTGCTGACCAGCTAAGCTCGTCAGTATTTATGGCTGTTTTACATTGCCAAAGAGACCAATGCATACCAGTGAATCTTGCCTACTGAATTACTTGGGTTCAGAAAATAGAACTGGAAATTTCAAGAGAAAAAGGGTCCTTCTAAGATTTTCAGCACCGCTGGCTGTCCTGAGTGATTTTGGGACCAGTTTGTGGTTGTGGGCCAAACCTGTCCAGAGATAAGTGAAAATGCCAAATAATGTGGGAAAAAGTGATCAGATTTTTTTTAAAACATTAGAGAACTTCAGATTTTTGAGTTTAAAAGAAATGGAGGAGGGAATGTTTGCTAGGTCCTCAGCCTCCCTATCTGGCTGCTTTTGCTTCCCTCTTTCTTGGTACAGTGGACCCTGGTGGGTCCCTTCCAAACCCTGGAAGCAAACAAGCCTCCACAGGAAATGCCCCTGGAAAATAGTCAGCTTCCTTTGAGTTAACAGATTTGAGATCCTGAGAAAAACTGATGTCCATTTTTGAATTAAGAGTAAATTGGCATTGGGCCTCCTGTTTCTCCTGTTTGGACACAAAATCTATAAAAGTTAGTTTGATTGTGGCAACATACGGATACCTCTTTGCAGTCTCTTGCTTGGCATCTTAATCTTGGCACCACAGCATCCTAAGTGCTGCTATTCTGCTCTTCATCTGTTTTGCTTACAGCCTGTTCTAGAATAATCCAGGCTACCCCATGCTTTTAGGTTGTCATTTAGCATGTCTTCGAAAGATTTCTTCTGGCTGCACAGATGCATTTTCCTTCTCTTAGATGGTTCTGGAATATCACTTTTGGTTATTTCTCTTTACAAATGGTCAGTGTCTCTCAATTGTAACTTTAATATCATTGTTTTGATGCCAGAGGTGATGCTAAAGACTTTGGAGTCCAAAGTATGGCAGGTTATGTTGGGAGCAATAAATAGGCAGATTTGAGGAAATGCATTTAGCTCGTGAATGCAACATAAATATGCGGTCTCAAGAGCTATGGATTAGCATGGATGTTGCACTCCTCATCAGTATCCAGCCCGAGAGAGGGAAGCTAATTAACCAACCAGCAGACAAAGTTTGGTGATGAATCCTGGTCATGTGCCACCCGAGGCACATTGTGCATATGTGATGAAGACAGCCTCAGAACAGAGAGGACAAAACTGCAGCACAGTAAACTGATCCACAAGAATTCCATCAAAATTCATTAGGGAGTTAATGAATTGCAATTCTTAAAAGAATTGAGTCCCCAGAATGCTGGAAGCCCTTCAGTGCAAAATTGTAAAGTTGTCAAATGACCCAAGTAGGATAACCTGATATGCATTGGCCTCCAGTGATTAACATTTTAGAAATCTGAAGAAATACATTTTTCAAACAAACAGACAGACAGTCAGACAAACAAGCAAAAATGCATGCTTTAAAGAATGGACATTTCATTGCTAACACATCTACACTTTCCTATTGTACTAGCAAAATGCTGTCCATGCATATGAAATCAATGGGGAAATATTGATTTTTGGTTATGAATTTGCTTTCAAGGTTTGGGCTGACTCTCTCTAAGTACAGAGAGTCAGAAAAATATCTGTTCAACTATTTATATCTATCTAAATGGCATTTTAAAAAAATATAACTCTACTAATCTAGTGAATAGTGTTATAAGTGCCAGAGTTAATGTTTATTAGGCTTATTAAATGGATTCTGATACCTCATATAAAATAAATGGCAGAGTTAGCGAATTAATACTTTAATTCTTCAAATTTGTGTCAGTAACTTTATCTGCAGAACATTCTCTGAATATTCCTACTGCAGCTGAGCAAAAATACATTCAGATCTATAATGTTGGCAATGTGATTATTTCTTTCATTACGTAAATTTAATATTTTTATATATATAACATATTCTCTAATCCAGGGGTCTCAAACATGCGATGCATGGGCTGCATGTGGCCCCTAAAGCCATTTCCTGCAGCCTGCAATGACACGATCATTACTGATATTTGCAATATCATTGTATGGAAAGGTTTCAGTGGTGCAGCCAACAGGCTACCGTACTAATCCTCATGCAGCCCTCTGCTAGTCTTCATCTGGCCCTCGTGGTGTTTTGAGTTTGAGACCCCTTCAATCAAAACAAAATGTGGATGAAAAAAAGGGTATCCCATTAACCACTGAGTAAAGCACCCAGCCTAAAACTTGCAGCTTGATGGAAGTGTTCAAGGAAAACCACCCTCTCAGTCTGGCTACCGCTAAATCTTGGGCTTTAACACATAAAGTATGCTGGAAACTGATGGACTCGTATGTCAAAGAATTTACAATAATATCCAGTGTAATCACCATTCACTATGATGCAAATGATGACTTTTTCTGATTGTGACAGGCCACACTCAGAATCTGATTCAGCATGCTGCTGTGACCCCCAATCTCTACTTCTGAACCCTGACTTACCCTACTTTGCCAAGTGGCTACTCACTCCTGAGTCAGTCCCCATTAGCCTCCTGCGTGTAATTTGGTCTTGGGCATTGGGTGTGCACCATCTGACTACCTATGGGACAGTCTTCAAGCGTGCACTCCCAGTCCCCAAACACTACACCAGGAATTCCTGTCCTACAGGGATTGGGCCCCTTCCCCCAATCTCCTTGAACTCATAGGCCTTCGTCCATCCATTTGACATAGAACTGGATTGACCCAGCCTCTCCGGTTCATACCCTGTAAAGTCCACACTGCTTTAGGTAAAACAGTTTATTGATTAGAATATGATTTTAAGTGAGTATATAGTAAATCAATGCACAGTCATTTAAAAAGGAGTCAGGAGTTACCACAAGCATATAAAAGACATAAAACACATGCTAAACTGATACTATTCCAAGGTTACTCTTTAGTCTGCTTTCATCATTCTTACCCCCAAGACTGACTGTTGGTGGTGTTCAGCCAACCCAGGCTCTTCTGGCCCTGTGGATAGACTTAGTATCTTTCTGTTGCTTCTAATATGGTGTTTCTCTGACAAAAGCCAACAGCTTCTTTCTCTCTCAAAGTGCCTGCATTCCTTTTCATTTTCCACCTCAGTATCCCTCTCTCTGTGTTGCTGTATGATTTCCTTTGTCCCACCGGAGCTAGGCAGCAAAATTTGTATTCCCTTTGTGATACAAACCTCCAAACTCAAAGTGGTAGTCCTGAGGGTCTGAGCTATGTAACATACTTCACATCTGTACACATACATGATGCTGCAGGAAACATGACACCATAACAATACAGCAGAGCATTGAAAAGGGAGCCTTGCTTGGCATAACTGGCATCAAACCATACAATTACATTGCAAAAGTGAACAGAAAAATTACATAAATCATTGTGCATTGTACATCACATGACATTGATAACTCTAGAATTGTGAATGTTGTTTCTGTTAAAGATATGCAAATATTTTAAGTCACTATGTGGAGTTTACAAATAAATGCCTTAAATGTAAGTAAATTACCTGTACACAAAAATACAAAAAAATTTAAATATTAACTATTAATACTATTACAATATAGCAGTAAATAGTTTAACAGAATTCAGATCCTTGTTTGTGATTCAGCATAAAATCAGATTAGACTTAGATTTATAGGAATCTTTTGGGGGGTAGGGTGGGAGGGGAGTCAGATCTTAGCTTTTGGTTCTCTCATTTTTAGAGACAAGGACTGCAGCATGTTACAGACCCATTTTGGTTTTTTAACCTAAAATTCCAGGTTAGAGTCAAATTTTTGGTTTGGGCAGTCATATAAATAGGCTATGTCCACACGTACAGGATTAATTCGATTTAAGTTAAATTGAAATAAGTTAATTCAAAATAAAACCATTAAATTGATTTAACTTAAATTGAATTAAGCAAAAACACCAAATTGAAATAGCAAGTCCAGATACAGAACTTGCTATTTTGATTCAGGAGAGGGGTACCATGTGAGGTGTGGCAACATGGCCCCCTCACTGCGCCATGCCCCCACCCAATATAGAGAAGAAGGAAGGCACCCTGGGAAGGAGAAGGGCAAAAATGTTAAATCAAAATAATGGTAATTTCAAAATAACACATCCGAACAGCATTATTTCAAAACAACCGTTTCAATTTAATGGCTATTATGATTTCTTAGTGGGTTTTACTGTTTTGAAATAAGGTTTGTTGTTTTGAAATGATGGGGCTCATCGTTTCAAAACAACGAATCTTTGTCCAGACATGACTTTTTTAAAATCAAAGCAATAGTTGTTGTTTCGATTTAAAAGCAATGTGTGGACACAGCCACAGATGCCAAATGCAAAACTCTGATGCAGCTCTAGCTTTCAGTTTGCAATGCTATGAGTGATTATGCGGGTTACCATCTAGAATTTTAGTCCAGGACCATCTCTAAGTGATATACTGAAAAACACCAAAGAGGTAGGCATGTTATTCTAGTCTAGCAAAACAAACAAGGAGTCCTGTAGCCCTTTTAAAGACTAACAAATTTGTTTATTGCATGAGCTTTCGTGGGAGAAAATCCCACCTCATCAGATTCTCTGACGATGGGAGAACTTACAGAATGGGAGGAAAATAAATGCAGGGAAGTGTAAATCATAGGATCAGTATGACTTACACATCCCTGCATTTATTTTCCTCTCATTCTGTAAGTTCCCCATCTCCATAACGTCTGACACGATGGGATTTTCTCCTATGAAAGTTCTGCGATAAATATATTCGTTAGTCTTTAAAAGTGCCACAGGACTCCTTATTTGTCTTCCTGATGTATTGAAGCTATGAATAAACTGATACTAAGGAATTCAGCAGTTATCAGCAATTGTTCCTAACAAAATTGTAGGTATCATCTATATGAGATGGATCGAAGGTAATGCATTTGTTGTAAGGCATTGATTTGAGGGAGGGAACGTAAAATGTTCAGAAGGAAAAAATGATGTGAAGCCAAAAAGATCTAGAATCTCTTCTCACATTGATGCATAGAAGATGTAAACCAGTTGGGCTGAAAGAAGTATCAGTCACCAAGAAGTATCATCTTCAAAGTTCATCTTCAAAGCATCTGATGAAGTGGGATTTTCCCTCACAAAAGCTCATGCAATAAATAAATGTGTTAGTCTTTAACGGCCACAGGACTCATTGCTTCTTTTGCAAGAAATATCAGTTACCAAAACTCTTACATAAATCCTTCCTAACTCCAAGCACATTTCCAAATGCCTTAGTACATTTTGATTCTCACAAGGGATGGAAATATTGAAATACCATGGAAAATACTCCTTTTCTTCTCAAAATTAGGAGGTGCTGGAGATCCAACTTGTGAATGTTTATCTGAAATGGACAAAAATCTCTAAACTTTTTGAGTTTCAGCTATTGTTCATCATGACTTCAACTCCCATTTATGCTAATGAGAAATGTGATTATGTAGTAAAGTTGTCAAAGTCTCAAAAATAGAGGAAAATATATTTTAAATAAAATAAAAATAATATTTTTATGTTTACAATAAATATTTTTGATTGACAAGCCATGATTGTACTCCTGCTAGTGTAACACAGCTGTTTTATGAACAGCAACTACAAGCTATAGTTTTACATAATTTCTCACAAAAATCCTATCATTTTCTAGTTTTGTGTGTTAGCATCTGTACATTTGTCTTATTGCTAGAACAACTGTACATTACTAGAAAAATCGTGGAGCCGCTTCCACATTCTATGCAAAAGCTATAATTTCAGTTTGGTATTTTTTGTTTCCCTTCCATCATTCAGATATACAGGACCTCTCTTCAGGAAAGCACTTAAGCATTCATTTAATTCCATTGAAATCAGTGGGATGTGTGCATGTGCTTAAGTGCATCCCTAATCAGAGTTTTGGTTGTGCACTAAATGCATCACCATCGCTCTTTGTCTATTTTCGAACACCAAATTGGTAGATTTTACCATGGTAGCTTTTTTAAACTTTGTTATTGTTACCCTGTACAGTTGGCACGGCCTTGTAAGTGCAGTCAGAATGATTAAGCAGCAGCGGATGTTTTCTTGTTCCTTTTGGATAAAGTCCATTGCAGACTTACTTAATGCCCCTATAACACTCCTGTTGGTTGTTTCTTTCTTTCCTTCTTTCTTTCTGTTTGGGCTGTTTTTTGTCCTTTTCTCAAAGAGTTTTTTCACACACTGTATTCACGCTGAAGGACAGAAATGACACCGCAGTACAGGAGATATTTCATGTTTAAACAAGTTACAAGAAGATTATTTGAAGGGTAACAGCCAGGTTATGTAACACATAAAAGTATGACTGATTTACAAATATTTAACAAGGAAAAAACTAATTATGCTGCTCCTGTCACTGTGAGGGCAGGCTTAGAAATGGTATAATCAATATGAGAATGTTAGCTGTAATGCAGTCTGTCAGCTTTTTAACCAACCAAAAAACTTCAACAAGTCTATAAACAGGATTGACTCTATATTTGCTGTATTCTGCTTTTGCTGCCATATTTCCTCACATCATGGTCCACATTAGTAGTTGGCTGTCATGCGTGTTTTTAAAGAACTGTATTCAAGAAATATATGCACTGAGGCTAAGAGTTTGAAACTACAATAATTTGTTTTCAGAAGCCTAAGAATTTAGTTTACATCCAGGGGACCAAAATGTGCCTCAGGTCCTGGTTGAGCTAAAGAACTTAAACATGCACTTAAAATAGTCCTACTGCAGTTAATGGAATGATTCACATGCTTAAATTTAAGCATGCATTTTCATGTTTTTTTGGATGATGGCCTCTGTTGCACATCTGAAACCTTACTGACTTCTGTTATGTTACATTGATGTAACTAGATGCTGAATTTGTCCCAAGGAGTTTGTCAGCAGGAGGTCCTTAATCCCACATGTAATGAAGACAGGAGCTTGAACCCCTTCCATCCAAATTAAACAACTGAAACCTGAATATACCACATAGCGCAGGAAATTGTTTTCTTATGAAGTTCTTGAGTTTTAAGAGAAGCAACATTACCATGTATTTTACACGCGTTATTAAATAACTGTATAAATTTAATGATTCAGATGTTTTTCATTATAACCTGGCATCTCAGGAGGCATGAAAATAGCACAGTTGGAAAATGTCATTGCATTCTTTATAGGCAAAGCTGTTAACAAATGGAAATCCTTTCATACCTAAGTAGGAGCTCCATCTTTAGCCCCTCCGCCTATCTCTGCTTTCCACTGGAATTCTGATGTGCATCAACTGTGACAAACATATAATAGCACTAAGGTTTTGGAGCTGCCAAAAATCTTTACTTATTTTAAAAAAAAAGGTAGGCTATGCTTTGCAATTATTAACTATGCATGAAAATGCTTGTCCGCTAAATGACAATATCTCAAAATCTGCTGTTCATCTCAGAAAATAGAGAAGAGGACAGGCCACCATTATTGTCTTTCTTGAAAAGGCAAACCTGCAAATTTAAAAAATTTAAGCACAGCTCATAATTATTTCTGCACATAAAGGACTGGGTGTGTATAGCTCTCTTTGATTTGTTGCTTTGTTACACTAGTTGTGGTTGTTTACAGCATTATACATTGTAGTAACTTTATTTTATTGCTACTGTCACAACAAAGCAAAGCTGCTATTATGTTATAAGAAACTAAAGCTACATTTCTAAACCATCACATCTAACCAAACTACAGTGCTATAACACCTAATTTACAGTTTATTCCAATCGCATGGATGCAGGAAACATAAAATACATAAAAAGTTGGATTTCATTGGTTTGTTCCTACACAAGTCTTTTCAAGTTTGCTGTTTGTCAAAAGGAAAGCCAAGGAAAAATGCTCTCCATAGATAGGCTTCTTTTAGAAGATAAATACACAAATATGCAATCTACCCAGTACTTTTTTTCAGGCCAGTTCACTGAAAGAAGTAGGAGTTTTCTGGGAGAGAAAGAGGTCCATGGTTTACTCCAAACCCCGAAACCAATCAGTTTTCCATATTGAAGGACAGTGAAAGGGAATAGGAAGCCAAACCTGAATCCAAATTAGTGCCTGGCCCCATTTCCACAATAACAAAAACCAAATTTGCCACTCAAGAATTTTTCAGTTATAGCTTATTTCTGCTTTCATATGCTGTTGATTTCCAGTAACCAGAACACAGAGGCCTAATCCCTGCATGATACTTAAATAGGTGAGTAATTTTAATCACATAAGTAGTTCTATTAAAGTTAACTGTTTGCTTAAATACCTTCATGCTTTGGTCCATAACACAATAAGGGTGGGGATGAGTGCTTTGGAAATGTACAGTACATGCATAATGCTGCTGAGTGCATCTTGGGAAGTTGCCTCAAATTCTACTGAATATTCTCTTTTCTAATAATTTTAAAGCAGAGATGTTGCGCTGAATTCACTGAGAGTTGTGGGATCTCAACAAATTCTTAGTTAGGCTTAGTACTACCACTGTTGACTTTTTAATTTTAATTGTACTGTACTCTTTCTGCAGGTGGAATCTGGGATGCATTCTGCCTTGCAGGTTCTGTCATGCATTAGAGCACAGACATTTGAGAGAGAGATGCTGGAGACTCACTAGTCCATAAGAAGGTTTAGTCCAAAAAGATGTTGAAGTATCTGTAAATGTTGTTATCTGGGCAGAACCAAAGAATCTGAATAAGCTATTCAATGTTTTTTTTAACCCATTTTCTTCTGTTTGCAAATTTAGTTTCTGAGTTACCTCCTTTTTCAGTGAGGGACAAACTGTGGAACTTGCTTTGTGGTTCTCATTTGAGGCAGTCTCAATCAGTCAGTTCCTGAGGAACTACCATGGAGTGATAGGCCGACACCAGTATCATTCAGAGCTCGTACCCAAATCTCTGGCTAGTAATGTGCGCTAGACTAGCATTAGCCTTTGAAGACATTTCAAATGAAAGTCACCTAGTCTTAGAGCTCATTGCTCTGTTCAAAAGCAAAATTTCATGTTCATATTGTCTCCCACTATCACAGCTTAAGAAAGTTTGAGGTCTTTGCAGCCCTTTTCTTAGAGCTTTCATGCTTTTGCATATGCTCCAGGAAGGATGTACTGTACTGTACAGTTTGTTGAATCAGGTCTTGTGATTTTTGTAGGCATCAATGGCAGTGTGTTCTGCAGACTCTTAGGTTATCTGTTGAACAACTATGAAGAGTGATGAGCACCACAGCATTTCCTGGAAAACTGAAGGTAGCAGAAAGAATGTGACAGAGTCAGTGCCAGGATGCAGAGAATCAGGGTAGAGAGAACAAGTATTAAGCTGTGCCGTATGTCAGTCCTACTTGGCTTGGAAAGTCTCTTGTAGAACTATCTTGTTCCACTAAGAAGTGAAGTCAGGAGCTACAACCTACAAAATCAAGCTGCTATTTATTCAAAGTCAGTGGATTCTTCTTCTTCTTATTGAAACACCAGAGACAATTTAAGTTGGGTGAAATGCAGTATCTCACCCTCTCCATGTCAGCACCATATCGTTTTTCTCCAGGCATAGTTGCCTGTCACCAGCAAGGTGGTGCTTGCTATCCAACAAACAGGCATGAAGAGAGAGCTTGGCTGGAACAGAAAACGTGGCTGTTCCCTCTGCTGAGGGTGCTCTCTTTGAGAGGTTTTCTCTAGTGGGACTCAGTCCTGGGGCTGGATGGCCACATTCCAACATTTTCAGAAACTTCTTTCTTTATATATGGCTAAACAGACTGTGCACACTCTTTTTGGACACACTGTCTGGCCATTGTGACCCATTCTTTCTCATTTCCCGGCTATACTTTATTAATATATTTTTTATTTAGAGCTCACTGTTGAAGACGGATAGACATTCCCATGACCAATCTCCTCAGCTGAACAGGTACATGAAGCATATTTCACTTATGTTCCATGCACTGTGCTGGCTCTTCATTCAATAAAGCCTTTAATGGACCATAGTTTGACGACTTTGGATCTGTCTCTCCTCTGTCATCCCAAGAGTACTGACCAACAGAGATGGTGCAGCTGAGGGTGCCTAGGACAGAACTTGCAGGAACCAGATACTAAGCACTTCTGATGAACAGCAGCTAACTTGGGACACCCTTCCACAAGCAAGCAGAGTTGATACTAGTGATCCCTTGTTAAAAACAGAGTATGAGATGAAGCAGCTTGCACAGTGCTTCCCCCCCCCCCACCCCAAAGCAGTGATTTGATATCTGGGCAATTGTCTTTGTCTGGAAATCTTCTCATCTGTAGAAGGCCTAGATGTGAAAAATGAACAGAGGAAATGGAAGGAAATTTAGTCAGAATCACAGTCACAATTAATTTTTGTTCTCTGCTCTTGGGTTTTTGATCCTGTTATTAATGGGTGGTGATTTGTAATGGAACTTGTTTGGGAGCTCTGCTTCATTGTGTTATAGGGTACGGTTTTGATAGATATGGTTTTTGGTGGGTGCTTCTAAGTACTGCAAAAACATGTATAGCCATGGAGAGGCATTATTTATAAATCTAAGTAAAAAAATAAACAGAAATCACAGAGATTGGTGCACCAAGCTATGTACAGGCGAAGAGAGTAATGGGGAGGAGAAAGGGAAGAAGCACAGTGAGTTGGCTGGTCCATGAGGGCAAAACAACATAATATGAAGGAGAGCAAGAGATGGGGTAATGGAGGAAGACAGGAAATAGAAAGAAAAAGAATTAGTTATAGAAATATTCATTATAGATATAGCTATATTAAAATGAAAAGAAAAACAAGGGAAAGTTTTTTTTATTTTTTTGAGAGGAAGAAAAATGAATACCAGTGAAAATATAAAAAATAGACTGAGGAAAAAGAAAGCACTTTAAATGAGAGAGCTAAATAAGAAAGAGAGAAGAGTAAATGCATGTAAATTGGTACAATAAATGAGCAAGAAAAAAATAGGTTTGTTATTATAGTTCACCCTCATATTTCCAAATGCTTCCTCAAACAGGAGGAAGAAAATGGTAGAAAGATATTACTTAAGGAACGTTTAAGTGTCCATTGCTCTGTGTACTAGATGGACTGTTTCATTTGCTACCAGCAGGGCGCTGTGCGTCTGGAAATGAAAATAATCTCAAAATGAGATTTTTCAGTACAGCAAGAACAGAGACTTAGATTCTCTCTCTCTCTCTCTCTCTCTCTCTCTCTCTCTCACACACACACACACACACACACACACACACACACACACACACACACA
>ML682004.1:13734604-13821647 GCA_007922195.1 Podocnemis expansa | reverse complement strand
ATAGATGGGTGAACTTACAGAAAGGAATGAAACTAAATGCAAGGGGGTGTAAAACATAGGATCAGGTCATTCCTTTCTGTAAGTTCACCCATCTTCGAAGCATCTGAGGAAGTGGGATCTTCTCCCATGAAAGCTCATGCAAAAAATAAATCTGTTAGTCTTAAAGTGCCACACAACTCCTTGTTTTTTCACTGGACTAGACTAACACGGCTATCCCTTTTAAAATTGACATATAAATTGTGTCATTGTACTACTAATAAATCAAATATAATTATTTAAGGCCAGATCCAAAGCCCATTGAAATCAATAGTAGTTTTTTCATTAACTTCATAGAACTATGGATCAGGCCCATAATAGTAAAAATGTCATATTGTCAGAACAGTTCACACTGACTGTTTCCAAAGTAGAAGTTTTAACTGCTGTTAGTATTTGTTTGGTTTATTTAAAGGACTTATCCACAGAGATGTAATATTTCCAGAATTGTCTTTTTAGGTTTTGGCACTTTTTTTTTGTTGTTGTTGTTGCTGTGTCATCTTTTTGTCTACAGTGTATGGGGACACAGGCACTTTTTGTTTCTCCATTAATGTGATTCCAGGATCACGAGCTTGGAGAACTTTAAAAGCAAAAGAAAAAGTTTACTGGTTGAGCAGTTTTTTCCCTATGTTATGTTTCCAATATTCTTAATTATTCCTAAAGTTTAAAGCAGATGGATCTCTGACTGATAGCTATTTAGTGATCCTTATTTTATGCTGCACATTAAATATTTATACTTTTTAAAATTCAGACATCAGCAGACTGATCTGTAAAATGGGAACCAAACCTTTTCCAATAAATATATTACAGAATCACAAAAGCTTTAATTTTTTAATCACTCATTCTATAAGCATGGAATTCCCCCTGATGTAGATGTACCAAAGTGAAAGGTACGTGTGTGTATATTTAATACAGCCTGTTTTTGATTCAGAAGAATACAATTATGTCTCTCTGGTGCGTCCCCTGATGCTTTTTCCATATTATCAAAAGTGATTTTAATATTTGTAAATGCTAACAAGAAACAAAGTGAGACTTGAAATAATTGGCTGATGTCCTTGCTAGGAGAATTAATGTGACAAGAGCCGCTAAACTTATTGCGCTTAAAAACACAAATAAGAATGTTAGCCAGAAGTTGTCAGTAGGTGGTCTCTTAATATCTCTGCAGTTTTGAAGTTATGAAAAGGAGCAAGACTTTTGAAATCTAGGGGGGGAAAAAAAGAAAAGAAAAGCAAGAAACCAAGTGAAAGAGCAGAGTCGCAGCACCGGTGACCCGAGAAACCTCATTGCTCCAGTTATGCTGGCACAATGTCACGTTCTCAGCCACTCTATCACCAGCGAGCAAAAAAAACCAAAAAAAAAAAAAAACCCTTTTCCTTTCCTTTTAGTCAAAGGCAGTGGGTAAGCAGAGCACGCGGTTCAGAGGGTCATTAAAAAGCATCAAAGGAGGCAGCCTCATGATGGTAATAAGACGGCTGCAAGGAAATAAAGTGGGCATTGATCTGCACTATCGAGTGTGACATTTTAACCGAAGCTAAAAGCCAAGAGCAGATCTAGCCCCCTTATTCATCTGCCTGCCTGTTTTAGTAAATTGTCTTTTTCCCCCCCAACCAGTGGCCTCAGAGGTCAGTTCGTATTAGCTGCCTTGTTAATACCCAGCCAATCAATACTTAATCAACAAGTAATGGGATTTTGCAGTCATCCTGTATGATCTTTCAATAAAGCCCTGAATCTATCTCAGCCCATTCAGAGCCTGACTAAAGGTGCACGGTTGCTGCAGAGCAGGGATTTGATGGTCTGATGCTCTTAGGCTGATCTGCATCTGATTAAGACACCATGCAGCCACTGTCCTTCACCCCTTTGTTCCTTTATCCCTGTATAATGTAGCATGGCACAGAAATTCATCATCTTAGCTTTTAGATGCAACTGCAAAGGAATTAATATTTCTTAGTGCATGATGTTTCAGCCTCTTTGGTCATGATATGCAACCAAAAAAAAAAAAAAAAAGAAGGAAAAAAAAAACCCACCACCAAGGGGAAAATTAGAGAGGAACAGTGACAGTTTTAATGCACTGAATGAGAAGAGGCAGCTATAGCAAATGGATCCTAAACAGCTTTTTCTGCTCCTGCCACTTCAGTCCTCAAAGCCAGAGACACAGAGAGTGTTGGTGTTTCAGAACCAGGCAGTAGGCATGGATGTCTCAGAAAAGATATTAGAAATGATCAGCTAAGTCAGGAGAAAAGGGACAAAAGCAAGAATTTCAGGCTTCATAACTCCTCTGTTTATTTTCCCACATTCAAATACATTTGTGACGTGACATGCCGCATGTTGATGGTGCCATTCTCAGTTAATTGCTTGCTGCCATTTCACCACCCTGCTGCAACTTAACCTCGCTTCTGCCATTGTTCCCGGAAATTGACTTGTGCTAATGTAGTCTAATAAAAATCAGAAGCAGACTTGTCCTGATAATTTGGCCCATAAGATTCCCTTTTCAAAGCAACAACAACAAAGGTGTTTAACAAGACAATGGATGTGGGATTGATCCATTCAAAAAGACTAGGAGCAATAGTAACCATGAATATTTAAGGCTGGTAACACTTATTTAGAAACATGCTTTCTGCTTTTAAATAGAACAGAACATTTACTTACAGGAAAAAAGATTCCTACTTTTTTCAAAATAGTATACTGCAGGCCTTTATGATGCAGAAACTGCTATGGGACTTTATTTTATTGAATAGTGAATAATAGCAGTGTTTTTTTTTTTTTTTAAACAGGTTCTGATACTCTCCTTTCCCCTGCTGACCCTCTCCCCCCCCCCCACAGCTGGGAAGTGGTGCCTGTTAAAAGGGGGCCAGTACTCTGTACCCCTGTGTATCATAACCAAAAAAGCACTAGTAAATAGTATTGTATAATCTCTTATATGTGGCCAGAGTATAAGTATACATTGCTTCTAGGTGCCACCAAACTTAGCATTTAGTGCTGCACTTAGGAGCTGAATGTCCACAGCATGTCTGGGTTTTGCTCAGTGAACACCCACTTTCCATCAGTATTGACTTTTGAACCTGAAGAAGATTGAAGGGACGACACCACCATTTACAAATCGTTGCCCAAATCCAAGTCATCTCCCCAGGTTGACTGCAGCCTGTGGTGTAAAACGATGAGTATATCCCATGGGCACCTAGCTACTGGGGGAAAGAATATAAGATGTGATGGGGTGAAGAAGAAAAGCAAAAATGCAATTAAGCACTGAGCGCAGGAGGACAGGGAAAATTTAAAAAAAGAAGTGTGACATAGGGGAAATACTGGGAATAAGATGAATGTGGAGATCAAACAAAAAGGCCTCAATGCTGAGGCTTGCTCGCTCAGTGACAGTGGTGATGGGTAAATGTTGGTGAGCGGTTGTGTTGAAGGAGGAATCTGTTAGGCTCACGTGCTGTCAAAGTGTGTTTTGTGCAACTCAGACTATCTGAATTAATGGTTACGTGAGCTAGGTATGTGTATGAGAATTTGGTAACCTAACTCACCTTATCCTTTATTTTGTGACAGGGAATTTCTGGTATCCAAGCCTGTGCTTTTCCCATATCCTGCTGTCCTCGCCAAGAGGATCAAATATCTCCTTAGGAGCTCATATTACTTTATGCAATTGCATTTTCATTAACTGCAAAATGCCTTTCTTCCCTCCCCATTTCATTCTTTTCCTGGACACTGTAAACATCGTAAGGTGTGAGCTACCTACCCTAGCTGCATAGACCAAACACGCCATCATGTGAGTAATTTGCTCGGTGTATATAACCTTTTTCCCAATGTGTGGTTTTTCCTATTGCATTTGTCTCCTTCTCAAAATGTGTACAATGGTGCTGCACACAAATGATCCATGTTTAAAAAAAAATGCATGCAATCACAGTACATAGTTCACATAGCCACACGTGCCAAAATTTTCAAACCAATGGTTGGCTCCTAAATCCATGCTTAGGCCCAAAAATGTAAGTGTTCTGATTTTCAGAAGTTCTAAATTCCTGCAAATCCCACCAAAGTGGATGGAAGGAGTGAGCAGAACACTGATCCCTTTTGAAGATCAGAATGCTGATAATTTTATGCATAAACATGGATTTACGAGTCAAACTTTAGACACAGCTCCTTAGTCTCTTTTAAAATAAACCCATATCTATATCTATATCTATATCTATATCTATATCTATGTATATATGTGTGTGCCTAAACGTGAATTAGGGTCTTTTGTTTATATATCCAGGCTTTAAAACGTTGGCCATCATGGTTTTGGTAAAGATATCAGATTACCCTCACCTTCCAATGCTTTCTATATTAGCCAAATACTATCTGTCATCAAAACCCTTCCTCCTTTCCTGCACTTATCCACACAAATTATTTTTTTCACCGATTCTCCTTTAATACATCACACTCTCAGGGCCTGTTAGGACAGTTCAAAGAGTGTTTCACAAATGTAAGATCTTGCAAAGAGGTAGTGGCTCTTGCACAAGTGTAGTATATTTGGAGGGAAGGGTCCCTCCACAGGACGTTACCATTTTCCAAGCTCCAAAAGGGGAGCCATGGTAGTCTAGCTCAGCAAAAAAAGCAAGAAGACCTGTGGCAGTTTTAAATTTGTTAGTTTTTAAAAGTGCCACAAGACACCTAATTTGTTTTACTATGTTCCATTCACATTTTAAGTCAGTAGTAAGCTCAACCCAGTGGATGTGTCTGCACTGGTGGCTGACTTGTGTCTGCTGACTTGGGTTGAGGAGACTGGAACTGTTGGGCCATAAAGTTGCAGTTTATACATTTGGACTTGCCCTGGAATATGGACTCTGAGACCCATGAGGGGAAAGAGTCCTAGAGCAAGGGCTGCAGGAATAATGACTTTTGGAACACTTAAGGTGAGTAATCGCTGTGCAAGCTTTGAGGGCAATGCAGAGAGAGCTCCCCACCTCAGGGGTCTGTCATTCCTAGTTGTCAGGGAGCGGTCAGAGTCCATGGGCATGGACCCATTTGGAGAGGCTGTGAATACAAGCCAGGAGTATACTTTTCATTCCCTGAGTACAAGCACTTAAATTGCAGGTAATCCTTTCAGTGGAGGAGGCCTTTCTGCACCTGCCCCAGAGCCTTCTTGTTGGCAAAGGCTGATTTAGAGTTGGGTTCTGTGCTATTTCATGGATACAGGTATCTGTATGGATGGTGGAGATGCAGTTGAAAATTAGAGTGGTGTGAGTAATGCAGGGTTTGTAAACTCTTTAATTTAAGACATTGGAAATGAGCGAACGCTTCTGGTTTGCTTGCTTGTATTTCTCCCAGTTCTCCCCTTAATATTCAGACTGCCAAATGCCACGTGAATCCTGGCGTTGGCTTGTGTCCCTCCCTCCACTCCGCCCCAGCCTACCTGCTGTTTCATCCCCTGCACCCAGGTGGCTACCTGAAGGTCTTTGCTTGTTGTCATCTCTTTCATGGGCACATTAGGATTGAGGGCACCAACACGGGGAACTCTGGGACTCATTCCTGTAGAAAGACTAAGGAAACGAGGGCCTGGTATGCTAACATTTTGATAGCCCTCCAAGAGCTTCATTGTAGACAGTGGTCTGGTTTTGCTTTGGAAAGCGTATGATTATATGTGCACGCATGCATGTGCATGTGCGAGTGTGTGTGTGTGGTTGAGGGAGAGAGGGACAGGTTTGAGTCAACTGAACGTTTAAATAGGATGAAGATCAGTAATAGTAATGGGCTTTGAATACTAAATACGTCAACATTTTTTGTTTGTTAAGATCGTTATTCCTTACTAAAAGAGGCAGCTCTGTGCTTTCTCTCCCACCTGCTCTCTGAAACATAGTTCCTGTCTTCCCTCTAACCCTTGTTGAGGGCTGAAGAAGAAAAGTTCTTTGCCGCCAGATCTAATGGCTGTTTGAAGTCTCATGAGGTATAGCGAAAGTATGCATTCTCAGAGTATCTGCAAAACATGTCACATTTTATTTGGGCTGGGTACATTTTAGAGAAAAATGCCAGATCTGAGACGGACAAGCTGGCTTCCCAACAGAATATCATGCAACTAGTGTATCTTGTTACAAGTCAAGGAGAGGGATCTGGAGACCAGTAATAAGGGAAATTCAGGACTAAGAAGGCCTATTGTACATTGGACTAGTAGGGTTGAAGTCAGAAGTGGGAAAAAGAAACTCTTTGAATAGGAAGAAAGAGTGTGGCGAGTGGGACATGTAGGAGAGTGAAGAAAGGATTGCACAGAAATTTTTAGGTGATTCTGGGTAAAACCTGGCTAACTATTTGAACTCTGGCAGGTTTCAGCAGAACCAAAACTTTAAGACTTGTGTGGGTTGTCTCTCAAAAGGCAAGCATTTTGGGGTAACTAACTCCTGTAAGTTCTTTCGAAAATCCCAGTTTTAAGGAATAGTTCAAATGCATTCTGTACTTTTCTTAATATGCATTGCAGTCATTCTGTGCACCATACATAGATGAGAAACTAGTAGGTTTCAACTGATTATGATAAAGACAAGCATATTCTAATTTAGATGAATTACAGACACCCAAACTCCATGCAGTAGTGCAGGAACATGGTAATTCATTTCTTTGTTCTTGTCCACAGCATTCTTTCAGGTTTTGAAACAGAAGTTGAGCAGTGATTACTTTATGTTCAGTCGTGTGGCCCAGTTCTTTAGGGGGTTACAGTGTCTCTTGCTAGATTATTTTAGTCACATAACCTTTGAACTCATCTCTCTTCTATGGTTTAGATATTGTTGCTGGAAACAGTACTAATTTTGAGGGCCAAGCGATGTACAGATTGATAGAGTAACATATCAGAAAGTCAAATCAGGCTGGAAAAAGATGACATTCCACACATACTTCACGGAAATAGATCAAAAGGAGAGTGTAAAATAAAAGGTATAGTGCCCAGTAAGATAGTATCTCTTACACTCTCCTGTGGGGTGTTTTTTCCTGCTACAACCCAATTTTTCAATTTGGTGAGGATGTAAATTATATCTGTTTGCACTGATTTACCCCAATTCACATTCACCTACATCAACTCATCCATGCATGTCTCTGTTTGGCCCTGTGGTTTGTGATGTGTCTGTTGGAAGCTGCAACTCACTCTCTCAGTTCTCTTTCCATTTTTTTTGGCCTTGTTTTATGACTGGGTATGGCAGTGCAAGGCTAAGCCAATAATATTTGGCTTTTGGGCAGTCAGGCAAGACAGCTGTCACTCTTCTCTGAAGATGGTTTCACATCATCTTCTAACTTGGGGGTTTGAATCTGTTTCCCAGGCTGTTTTGGAGCCACTTATCTTTAACTCAGTTGGTTATATTTTAGCATTAACTCAGAAGGATTTAGAAATTGCTCTGGACAGTGTCGTGCTAGCAGGGGTTTGAACTCTGAATGGGAAAGATCAACAATGTGTCTTGTATGCATTTTATAAGAAATGACAGACTACTGCTAGTTACTAGAAGTCTATATTAGGGAGAAATCTTGCCTGTAACTTGGATAGGGATACAAAAAAAAAAAAAAAAAAAAAAACCAACAGAGATGGATATGGGGCTATTTTTGCTCTGTGACAAGAAATCTTATGGTCAGTTTATTAAACGGTCAGCTGGAAAGGACAGCAGCTTTGTGACTTATGCTTAGCTGCAAGACATGCCTGGACTAAACAGAAATGTTCATTCCTGCTTAAGCCAGACAATCTCACATCTACCAGCTGTGAGATGCAGCCTGGACAACTGCTAGCACATTCCTGCTTTAGGGACATGTTGATACTAGTCTGTTATGACACCTTTTATCAGCTCCAGAAAGAAGCCTTGTTCTCCACAGTGTCTGATTCCTTCTCGGCTGGATTTTGATAGTATGCAGTTTAAGACATGTGCTTTGCACGTAAAGCAAATTACAGAGTCTAGTCACATGCTGACCTCGGACACTGAAACAGGACAGTAGCCTCATACCCTGAGCTCCACGCCTCACTTGGTTCATTGGGATGTGGCTGTGGTCTCAGCCTCCAGTTGGAGGCGGTTCCTGGCTGGTAGGATAAGGAAGCCACATTTAAAAGAGAAGTCTGTGTTTTGCTGATGAAGGAGAGGGACCAGAGGAGCTGACAGGTGATGTGGTGTCTGTCTTTGCAACTTCTGTGAGTGAGTGGAGGAATCAGTCTTCTTCATTAAATAGCGTAGTGTTTGTGCACTTGATGCAGTGTCTCCTGGATGGGACTGGTGACATCTGCACCAGAGAGGCAGAATTTGATTGATATTATTAACTCTGGTGTTACAACACTTTTCAGTTTCCACTGGGCATTATTTTGAATGATACGGGTGAGAGCACAACCAATTTCCTCTCCTGACATGCACAGATTTGCTTAAATATGTTTCTTTTCCCCTCCTCCCAACTTTTTTTTTCCAGAGCCTCTCGACATGAAATAAACTCTTACTGTTAAAACCAGTTAATAGTCATGAATATATTTCTTGTCTTTGTCAGCAGTGGTACTCAACAGCAAACTGAATAGCTGTTTAGCTATGTGAGAGTACTCAGGGCCCTCACATCCCTCTCTGCATTAACTTTGGAGAAACTGATTTGTTTGCAGGTGGGAGGGGAAGAGCAGAACCGAGAAACAGAAGGGGATGGAGAATGACGCCATTGATTCCTGCTCGTTTCTTAGTGGCAAGTCAGTCTGCTTCCTCCTTGCCAGTGCTGAAGTATCCTGGGTGAAATGCTGTGAAGAGTAGCAATTGAGCAGGTTTCAGATAAAATAAGGCCATGTTAATGGGGACTTCTTTGGGGAGGCATTTTCTCCCTTGTGATGAGTCAGATACAGTTTGAACCTTACCCACTTCTGTAAATTGGTTCTCTGAGCATTCATTTATGTCTCAGTTTTCCCTACCTGTGTGCAGACATCACCAGCAAGAAGGAACCAGACTCTGAACTTAGAGCTTGATCCAAATTCAAGGGTGTTTTGTGGTTTCCAGAGGTGTAACTTGTTCTAAATTTTCTCCCTCCTCTGGCTTAACTGGAGCATTGCAGTACTGAGAGAACAGCTTGTGGTTTTCATAATATTTTTAACTCATGCAAAATCAGCAAAGAGTAGATATCTTTCCTGATCTAGTGAGCTTTCCAGTTCTGGGAGATTTTCATAAATTAGGAGAGGTATCTAACAAGGATCAGGACTTCAACATGCTGCCTGAACAGAACTGCAAATTTTCCTTAAGTTCACTTGGCACAAATTGAGAAAAGAAACTCAGAACTGACCTCAGATTAAAGCTGCTAAAAACAATATCTGCTTGATTAATATTAGTGTAACAGTGTTAGTTTTGTGGACATTCCCCTCCCCCTATTTATTTGTCCATTTATTTATTTATCTATCTATTAATGTTAGAGGTTGCTTAGCCTTCACCCCCACCTCTTCACCATCTGCATAGTCCTTGTTCTTGGGGCGAATAAGACAGGTGCCTGAGATCTGTGCATAAAACTTAGGCACACGTAACTACTCCTGGTGACAACACAAACTCAAGTGATTGCAATGCTGAAGCCTACTGGACTGCTGTGTTTTGGCCATGCAGCTGTGACAACTGCACACACAAATGACTCATACTGTTGCACAAACACCTTAGGCCTCTTGGTTAAACATTTCTGTGCTTTCTCTTGTTCTCCAGTAAGGTTACAACGTACTATCTCTTCTTCTGTTGCCAGAGGTCCAGGACGCATCCCTCGTCGAAGCTCAAAAGACAAGATAAATCACTCCCTGATTAAACAATGTAAGGGGCCAATGTTGAAAGGGAAGGCTTTGTGTTGAGAACTGATGGTGTCTTCTAAGTACCAGATCAGATTTGTTCTCTGCAGGACCCAGGGGCTTCCCACTGGAATTGGAAAAGACAGCCTTTCAGTGCCAGTAGTGGGGAAGGCCTGGCGGCAGTGCAGAACTGTCCAGCAGGCTCCGAGACATCTGTAAGCTCAGGTGTCTCCAGGCATGCACACGGCAGACGTAGTATCTGGCAGGAAGGATGTCATGTGCTTTTCACACTTAGTTTCTGTTTCCTAGTAAAAAACATTCTTGAATTCAGTATGTCAGGGCAAAAAGTCATGTTTGTTTGCGTAAGGACTAGATTAAATGGACCTGTGAAAAATAACATTTTGTTTGTATGCTATCAGTTATTTCTGCATTCACAAAGAAAGATTTTGTTTACAGTGTGCTTTACATTCAGAGTCAATGAGCTCTTTATTTTGCTATATCAGTTTACCTCTGTTTTAGCTTTTTGTTGTCGTAATCCCTCTATGTCAGCCTAACCTTGGCATTGTTTCCACGCAGAGTAAATTTACCCCCCAAACCTACTTGATCTCTGGGGAGTCAAAAACTCCAATTCTTTAGCTGGAATATCAGAGAACCATGACACAGGTCTGACTAATGTGTGTGCATGTTCCTGGGACAGGCTGGCTTTTCCTTTTTAGTGTAGTTCATTTTATTGAGAGGTCTGCTGCAAAATGACAGCTTTCACAATGACAGCTACTCCTTTAACAAGCAGTCATGCTCTACAGTCATTGCTTGGTTGCCAATATTTACCTTCCTTTATTACATTAACTGTAAACTTCGGTTGGCCATGACAGCCAATGGATGACTCTGACAATCTGGAATCTGAAAGGCTCTGATGAAATTAAACACCACCTTTGCGTGCCATCTGAGCCTCTGGACTGGCAAGTTAAAATAAATGTTCCAAAGGTTGTACTTTATATAGCCACAGACTTGACCTCTAAGTGCCTTAAAAGGGCTCACATACTTAAAGGTGCATTACTAGGCCTTACACTAATTCACTGTGATAGCTAAAGTGCTTTGTGTATACCACAAGAGACCAGAAGCCCTTGAGGATCCTTTAGAGCAGAGCATGTGGGCAGTTAGCATTATTCAGCTTGAATTTTGTATTTGTAGCCAGTCATGAGTGAAAGTAGGGGCAGACCATTTGCATATTGTTTTGGTATAAAACTAGAAAAATGCTTCCATATGTGTAAGTCATGTAACTGTGCCCTGTATATGTTTTTCAGCTGCCTGAAAAATCCTAAACAAAACAAGGTCCAAATTTTTCCCCAAGGTTTTCTTAGGAGTGTACATCGTTCCCTGTGTTTAAGTTTGAAGGTCTAAGCAGGAATACTGGAGACTGATTTTAATTCTTAACTAGATGGACATGATTTATTAATTCACATTTGAAGTAACAATTGTAGTCGGGAGGAATCAACTGAAAGCCTTAATTACATGAGAAATATACAAGAACGTAGCATGCCCCTGTCCAGATTTCACAACACATAATTATCATAATTTTAAAATTATTTTGAAAAATTATGGTGGAGACTAGACTCTGCTAACTACCCACTCTGCTTCGAAGCAGCTTCAAAATCAGATTTGAGTCTTCAAATAGATCCTTTTTTCCAACTTTTTGGTTAGTGCACTCCCTTCCTCTACTGTGACGGGTCTTGTCTAACCCAGCTATTATTTTTACATCCGAGCCAACTTGCAGTTTCTGTGACCAGCTCCAAAAGAAAATATGTTAAATGGTGAGTGTGTACTGGCACGTGAGCTGTGATTAGGTAATTTGAGACCACTCCACAGAAATCGCATATGGGCTTTTGGGACTGGGAATTCATTCCTGTTCAAACAAGCTGATTTTTTTTTTTAATCAGAGTTCCTGAAAAGCAGAACTGAGCCATAGAGCAAAAAACAAACAAACAAAACACCTTCCTCTTCTTATTTTTTCGGGGAAAAAAATGAGATTCAAGGACAAAAAATACTGTAGAGTGCACTGAACCAAAATGAGGTTGCATTAACTCATGAGCACCTGTAGTTATGGTTGTAGTCCAATTTTGGCCATAACCCCCTGTTCTCAGTCATTCATAACCCTTGAAGTATTGTCCCCTGGGTCCGCGACTTCTCATGCCTGCTCTCAGTTCCAAAGTGAATTTCTGTCCTTTTTTCTTTCCTTTTGTTTTTATGTTTGTTCCGTCACTTGAATTCTTCAAATCCTTAGTTTTCCTTTTTTTTTATTATCCTATTCCCCTACCCCCTCCATTATCAAGTGGGGTTAACTGCCCATTAAATCTATGCCGAGATTATCGTAACTGGTGGCTGTTACTACTACCCTTTACAAATTTGTTGTCATCGGGGGAGTGTTTGATTTCTGAGCATAAATAGCCAAAATATGTGCGAAGTTCAGACTTAGACTTCAAAAAACAAGCAGATGCCTCCCCCCCAAAAAACAATAAAACAAAACAAAACAAATCAGGCACCAAACCCAGGGATGTCCAGGTCTAGGACTGTTGTTTGTTGCACTGTGAAGAAGCAGTGGGGCAGCTGTGAAATTCAAATTCTAATGTGGGTTACGATTCTCAACCCAAGAAGCCATAAAGTTAAAGGATTCTGGATCCATGGCTCTGTGTAGGGCCAACCTATAGGCAAAAACTGACTCATCCCTATACTGGTAGGGAGTGAGAGAAAAGTCCCATAGTGGTATCCGGGTGGCCATGTCCCAACGGCTAGAGAAGAAAGAGAAAAATAAAGGGAAGCAGTTACAGGGAAACTCTTGAAAATTTAGAATGTACTAACCAAAGCAAGGTTAGAATTATTTTTTGTTTAGGATAGCATTGTGTGGTGTTTGAAGATGTTAACTTTTTTATTGGCAACCAGTGCCCACTATTCTGTAGCTGGAGTATTTGTGATATAGCCATAAAAGGGTGAGGTGACCCACTGAAGGTCACACAGCAAGTCAGTGGCAGAGCCAGGATTAGACTCCACAAGCCAAATAGTCTGCTGGTGTAAGTCGATGTCTCCAGAGCTATGCACGTTTATGCCAATGGGGAATTTGGACCACACCCCAGCTCCTACTGAACTTCCCTGAAACTAACCCCACCTTTCTTAAAACAGTGTCATCGCTTGCAGCCAGTTCACCAGAACTGTACTACACCATAAATTTGGAAGTCACTATGTGTACCTGCACACACACCCTCACAGTACCACTGATACATGCTGTGTTTTGTTGTGCAGACTGTTGTGTGTATGAAAGAAGAAAATAGTGTCGATGTCTATACTAGAGGGCTCAGATAAATCAATCTTAATAAGGTCAACTTTATTAAGTCGACTTTGAGAGGCTCCATTTGTTTAAGTCGACTTTATAAATGGGTCTCCTGGCTTAAGCTGACTTTATAAAGTCAACTTAAACGGCTTTCCTGCCTTAAGCTGACTTTATTAAGGCAACTTCAGTGGCCACATTTTGTTAAGTCAACTTAATAAAGTTGACTTAACCCTTAAAGTCGACTTTTAAGAGTGAGAGTTATTAAGTCAACTTAAGCAAGCACTTAAGTTGACTTAATGAACTCCAAATGTGTCCAGGGAGTTGCTTAAGTTGACTTAAGCCTCCAGTATAGATATACTCAGTGATGTTTATCTGTATTCCTCCTTGGCAGTACCTGCTAAGTGTGGGCCTCACTGTAGTGAAGATCAAACCTTCCTGGTACAGCAGAGCAAACCTTGTTAATGGTAGATTCAGTCTGTTCAACAGAAGTCTTCTACTTCCTCCTCTCCATGTACCCAAGTTGGGATCTTTTTTTGTTGACTGGATGAGGGGAGCATAATGGTCGAGGCAAAATTAAGAATGGTCAGGCAATGGTACATGGTGCCTAAACAGACATAAAGCAGTGTGTTACTGCAGCTAGGAGATTCTCTCAGAGCTCACAAACAGGTGCCTCACCTTCATGAGCCTTGAAAGTAAGCACCTTTATTAAAGGTTCCCTGAATGTTTATGGGAAAACAAACAACAAAACAAGGGAGATAGCTGTGTCTGTAAATTCCTCCCCTCCATCCCTCCAATTGAATAGCTATAAATAAAGCAACTGCAAGACTCTACTTGAAAATAAAAGAGCAAAAGAAAGATCTCTCCTCTGCCTGGCATGGTTTCTGACTGTGTTTGCTCTCTGACTGTGTCCCTGTGAATTATGCTACCTTGGGTCATTTTTACACATGTGGTGGAACAGAGAGCAAGAACAACATGGGATACCTGACCTATTTTTTTTTTTCACTGAATAAGTGCCATCCTCTTCTCTGTTGCTCTTAGAACACTACAAATCCAGCTACAGATCTTTGGAATTACATTCAAGATGTTTGACTAGCTTAACCCAGCAATATTACTGACAAAAGAATTACTGTACAGACCAGATCCATCAGCTAGCTACTGAAGAAAATGCTATCTGCCTGCCTCAACAGGTACCAAGTTTGTGGGAGGGGAGGCTGGAGGCAACAGGACAGCCCCTGTTGAACCTGGGAAGAGAATGCACTGAAGGCATGAAAGGATGCCATTCCCCTTCAGAGTCTCTAGCTCAGGGGTCAAACGTGTGGCCCATAGGCCGGATCAGGCCCCACCAAGTGGCTGGATCTGTTCCACGGAGCTGCTGCGCAGGCTGTGCCTGGGAGCCCTTTGCAGGAGCAGCAAACACCAAAGACAGGTTCCCGGCGCAGCAGAGCATGCTTCTGACTCGCTCACACCATCCAAATCATAGCTCAAGGGAACAAAGGAAGCTCTCCAGCCAATCCCAGCTCAGCTCTGCTGTTGTCTGCCAACCAATCAGAGTCTCAGTCACAGGAGCCCAGCCTGTGTCTGAGACTGATAGTTTGCTTGCTACCATGCAGTAGGGAAAGTGGAAAGGGAAGGGGAGAGGGGGTGTCTGGAAGCTGCCCAGCGGGGGGGGGGGGGTCTGAGAGCTCTCAGGGGGAAGGGGAGCTCAAAGGGTGGGGAAAAGGAAGGGTGTTGCAGATTCGGTGAGATTAGGGGAGGGGAGAGGAGAGCCCATGCTGCTTCAAAAGTGGTGGAGCAAAGGGTTGGGGAGCCTGTGTGGACACATGGCCCGCAACAGGTGTCCTGCCCTCCAGTGTGGCCCTCCACACTGAATGAGTTTGACGCCCCTGCTCTAGCCACTCCTTGGCGAGTTTGAGGAGCAAGAGAGATGATAATGAGATCCTTCATTAATTTAAATCCTAGCCTCGGCCACAAGGAGTCTCTTTTAGTTCTGGGGGCAGCAGCTTCACACTCTTCACACCGATCTCCTATTTTGGCATTAAGAGAGAATCTGTAACCCCACTTGAACCCCCCACTAAAACCACTTAAAAGGCCTGAGGGGCAAGAGTCTGGATAACAGGGTATTAAGCAACTCTCTTCTGAGTTAAGTTGAAGGAAGTTGTGGCCTGCTTAGAATCCATCCCTGAGTTTGTCCTCTGTCACTGCTGTGTCCACATGAAGCAGCACTGGACAGTCTGGGATAATGGAACAAAATCCAGATTGCTCTCTGGGGGTATTACATACTCAGCAAGCAATATAGCTCTTCCATTTGGGATGGAGAAGCAATATGAAAGCAGACAGAATCATCACTTTATAACCTGATGTTCTTATGAGTACTCAAGTACTTACTGAAGGATACCATCGAAAGCAGACTAAGAGGATTCTTAGCATAAAATCATATATTGATACAGCCACCCACTCTGCTGTGTCTAACTACTTCCCACATATTTATCCTCATCCCTTCATCCCCTCTATCCTTTCCTCCCTTCCTTTTACCTCCATCAGGTAAAGAAGTAGTTTTATTATTCCCATTTTACAGATGGGACACTGAAACCCATGGAAGTTATGATTCAAAGTGCTGAGCATCATTGGCTAGATATTTTAGTAAGTACAGAATTCCAGGTAATGAACTTTTCTGAAAATCTGGACGTAAAAGTCACAAAGTGAGTAGACTACTTTTGGAAAAGCTCCCCACCTTGACGTACGTGTTCAGTGGGATCATTGTGGATGCTGAATGATTTAGAAATCCCCATTTATTTTTTTTAGTTAACAAATGCAGTAAAAGCCCTCTTTTTAGTCTTGATACTTACTTTTGTACTTACTTTCTCTCAGCCTCGGATTTGCTGTAGTATTTTTCTTCTTCAAGGTGTAGAAGTGGGGCCATATGTGGATTCAGTCTGACAATATTTTTCCAGAAGATTTTGTAATCTGATATTAATTATTTTGACTGCATGTGTATATTCCCTATTACAGACTGCAGTTGAACTGTGTTGGCTCTTTTTTTAAATTTTTTTTAATAAAGGTGGTGACAGGGAATCTTGTGATACACTGAAATATTGTTTTAGAAATAGCTCAGTGGAATCACAATCAGCTCTGCAAAGATCTCCAGTAACTCAGAATCCCTTCTGCAAACCGTGGCCAAAGAGTAGTGTTGTTTTGTAGTTTCGCTGTAAGAAATACATTTAATATTTAGCAGATTATTACTTGGGCACAGATGGGACCCTGTTCTGCCATGTTATTAAAATTAGAAGCTGTCCTGATGCCTCTTCATTATGGGGAAGGTTGGCTTTAGAAGATTTGAACGCATTATCTTCAAAGTTATCTCTGTTGATATGTGAGTTGTTGACCTGCAGCAGGCAGGAGCTCAAATCAGTGCTGTACTTTTCTTTTTCCAACAAAGCCATGGAAATCTGATGGACTTGCTGGGCAATATTAAATCCCAAGCAACAGCTTTATAAAAGCTATTTCAGAACACTATCAAATTATTAGTATGCTTTCTCATAATACAGATGGCTTCTCATTTTATTGAGAGAGAGACAGAAAGAAAGAGAGAGAGATTCTTTCCAGCCCTCTTGGGAATGATTTTATTGAAAGTATCAAAACTGGGAAGATGGCTGCATCATTTCTCTGATGCCAGGGGTCAGAATCTTTGACTGGTTTGTAGTAATGTAACATATAAAAATTCACTCAGCTCTCATTCTCTGCCTTTTATTTAATGTACAATCCAGCTAGAGCCACTTTGATTTTTTACATTACTGTCTCTAACACTGAATGTTTGCCTTTAGTGCTTTAAATTTTTCTGATGATGGATCCTGAGACAGGGAAAACCTTAGGAAAATTGCCATTGGCCTAATATGCATTGATGTATAGTTGTCAATAAAACAGCATTTTGTTATTCTACCTGAATAATGGCTACTATATTAACATGTACTGTATCTTTTGTTGGAAGCTGTTGCTTGAAATATGATTCTGCTCTGTAAAATGTCTTTATGAAAAGGTCATTGTCCTACTAGTTCCCAGGAAGTCTATCTGTGTACTCTAGTGATTAAAATAAGTGTTTATTACTTTAACTTCTGTTAATACTAAATAACAAATACAGCTAAAAGACAGCTGATGTAAAAACTGTGAACAGATGGCTTTTACTCCTTCTTGCATTGCCAACAAATAGGTTTACTTTGTTTCAGAAATGGGGCCAATCAGTTACATCTGTGAAATCCTACTGAAGCCTTAACCCCACCCTGGGCATAATTTAAGGACATTGGTTTGAAGTCATGAAACAATATCGAGTGCACTCATTCTTGCTGCCATGCATGGTTGGAGTTGAAGTCTTTTGCATTTCAGTACTAATATGTAAAACTTTGATTGCCAAACCCAACTTAGTATGGTGAAGGTTGAGTTGACATGTTCAAAGAGTCATAGAATCATAGGGTTGGAAGGGACCCCACGAGGTCATCTAGTCCAACCCCCTGCCAAAAAAAGCAGGACCACTCCCATTAGATCATCCCAGTCAGGGTTTTGTCCAGCTGGGCCTTGAATACCTCCAGAGATGGAGATTCCACCACCTCCCTAGGCAGGTTATTCCAATGCTTCACCACTCGCCTAATAAGGAAGTTTCTCCTAACAGCCAGCCTGGACCGCCCCAGCTGTAACTTGAAACCATTGTTCCTCGTTCTGCCCTCTGTTACTACCGAGAACAGTCGAGCTCCATCCTCCTTGGAGCAACCGTTCAAGTAGTTGAAGGTTGCTATCAGATCGCCCCTCAATCTTCTCTTCTGCAGGCTAAATAAGCCTAGTTCCTTCAGTCTTTCTTCATAGGGCTTGTGCTCCAGCCTTTTGATCATTTTTGTTGCCCTCCTCTGGACTCTCTCTAATTTGTCCATGTCCTTTTTGTAGCGGGGAGCCCAAAACTGGACACAGTATTCCAGATGTGGCCTCACTAGTGCAGAATAGAGGGGAATGATCACATCCCTCAATCTGCTGGCAACACTTCTTCTGATGCAGCCCAGTATGCCATTGGCCTTTTTCGCAGCAAGCGCACACTGCACAGTCTGGTTCAAGCAGGTTCTAGTTTCCTCCAAAATTGTTCAGAAAGGCCCACAGTGTGACCATGGTGAAATATCCACCTTGATTAATTATAAATAAATGTTAGAGGGCCTGTACAGAGTTAGTTAGAGGTCCCAATCCAGTTCCTATGGGTCAAGACTTACAGAAGCCACCAGCCATTTAATTCAGGATTTTGGAACATTGGTGGAGCACCACAGAGAAAACTGCAATTCAGGGCTGCTCTTTGCATTCGACCCCTGTATTCCAGGAGTCTGGTCTTTGTTTTCAAGGACAAAAGAACCTCAACAAGTCATCTGTACACATCTCAACCTTCCAACCTCTACTACTGATCCCCTCCTCATAACTAGCTCTTTTAATCCAGCCTGCCGAGTCCTTTTCCCACAACTCAAAATGTGCAGGTTACTGGAGTCTTCCTGGGTACTCAAGACATCAGAGGGCCCAAGAAAACCAAAAGCTAGCCTTTATTGTTTTGCTACTGTCTATACTTCCTCTATTCTGTGAATAAATTTAGACAGGAGTGCCTAATCTAACAATTTGCTAGCCAATTAAAATACTGTCAGTGATGAGTAACTGCCACCAATCTCTTTCCATTATCAGATTTGATAGCAGATTTACAAATGATTGACTAGCCCGGTTGTGAGAGCAAAGGGAACCTCAGTGAGCAATTGTCAGCACTAGGGGAGCAGAGAAACCATTTGTTAAGAACTGAAAAAAAATAGCAAACAAGAAAGTCTGTGAAGGACCATGGCACCAGTTCTGTTTTAAGCATGAATTTATGAAAATGCTTGGTCAAAGCAAAAGAAGATGGCAGCATTTCCCATATGTGCTGCTCATGGTTGGTTATTATTATTCCAGTTTTTGACATTTGAATGAAATGTGGTATGATTGGGCTTCATAGACACTGCTTCAGGCGACATGAATTGCCTTTTTTAAAAAATGATGATGGTGTTGAGGGAGAATCTTTTTTTTTTTTTTTGATTTTATGTTTTGAAGTTGCTGTACTCTCAGTGCCACTTGCACAATACACCGAAGGGGCATTGTACTCTGGGGAGGGCCTGCAATGCTGGGGGACTGGTCCTGTGAAGAAATATGAGATGGAGAAAAAAAGTAAACATGTTGTGGGATGTTACTCTGAAACTAGGCCCATGATGTTCCTCCTTCTCTTCCCTTGCTAGACTTTTCATTCCTATATCTCAGACATTTCTCCTTGCTTTCATGCTCTAAACACTGAGTGGAGAGATTGCTGTTCTCTGTCCTTTTTAACTTTGAGTCAAGTTTGAATTCTATCACATTTGAAGGACTTGAAGCCACCAAGAAAGGAAAATCATACCCCAAATTGTTCATTTCTACCACTGAAAACACCATTTTTGCTTTTGATTGTATTTATTTGTAGGCTGCATCTTTCAGTGGTTTTGTTTGACTTTTAGGAGATGGGACTCCAATTTAAGGCAGAAGAGAGAAGGTGCTTGTAAGTTTTAAAGATGCTATGAGCAGGAAAAGGAAAGGTTTGTTATTTGTTTTGCTTTTGTGGGAGGAATTATTTGTTTCAAGGTGAACAGGATAGCTTTGAAATATAAAGCTGAAAATGCCAAAGAGAGTAACAGAAATGAATGAACATACTGAGGGGTGAATCCTCAAGGGGTTTATAGGGGAGCCTGCCTGAGATCTGTTCCATAAAGCTGATAAGGGGTGATGAAAAGGCGATGTTATGCTATCTATTTCTGTGTCAGCCCTGGCACAATTTATAGTAATAAATTTATAGTAATGACTGCTTTAAATTATTGTGGCCCCCAAAAGGACTGTCCACCCATTGGATCAGCTGAGTACAGCAGGACTCGAGCGACACTGCCAACACCAAGGCAAAGGGTGGTGATGCAGAACCACATAATTGGCTCTTCACCACCTGGAGATTCCCTTGCTCTGGAAGAATCCCCAGTAAGCTGGTTACATTAATTTATACAAGCTTTGTACCATCATTGAAGTGACTGGTAGAAGAGGGGACTGGGATTTGTCCTTCTATATATAGATTAAATAAACAAATTTGCATTTAAAAATATTTTATAATCGGTATTGCATTTATGAAAAAGGGCTTCAACCAAAATGCAGTATCCAAGAACTCTCAAACCAAAGACCATTTGGAACTCTAGCACATAACAGTACCGACTGAAACACTGACAGAGGATGGCCTCATTTAGTATGTCTGCGCTGGAGGCTCTGTTAAGCTGACTTAACATGGCTGACTTTCACTTAGTCGACCTTGTCAAATTGACTTAGAGAGTCCACATTCCAAATTCCTGTAGGCTATGTCCACACGTATAAGGTTAATTCAATTTAAGTTAAATCGAAATAAATTAATTTGAAATAAAACCATTAAATCGATTTAACTTAAATTGAATTAAGCAAAAACACCAAATCGAAATAGCAAGTCCAGACACAGGGCTTGCTGTTTCAATTCAGGAGAGAGGCGCCATGGGAGGTGTGGCCAGATGGCCCTCTAGAAGGGCCGTGTCCCCACCCAATAAATAGAAAAAGGAAGGCACCCTGGGAAGGAGAAGGGCAAAAGTGTTAAATTGAAATAATGGTTATTTCAAAATAAAACATCGGTTTCAGTTTAATGGCTATTTCAATTTCTTCCTAGGTTTTACTGTTTCGAAATAAGGTTCATTGTTTCAAAATGACGGGGCTCATCATTTTGAAATAATGAAACATCATTCACACATGACTTTTTTAAAATCAAAACAATGGTCATTGTTTCAATTTAAAAGCAACGTGTGGACATAGCTGTAGACTGCCCATGTCCACACTGGCACCTGGTAGGTCAGCTTAACACTTAAGTCAACCTTATTAAGTCAACGTAAGGCAGTGTAGATGTGGCGTAGGTGTTAAGTGACTTAATAAGATCAACTTAAGCATCAAGTCAGCTTTAAGAGGTGGTGTTATTAAGTCAACTTAAGGAAGTGCTTAATCAACATAACAAATTCCAAATATGGACAGAGCTTTCCTTAGGTCAACTTAAGGAAGGTTAAGTTGACCTAAGGCTCCAGTGCAGACATCCCATTCAGAGTCCAATCCAGATGTTATAGCTCTGACCTATTACTTCTGCATCTACTTGCCAGGCAGATTCTGAGTTCAGGATTCACTGTTTCTGCTGTGACAGCTGGTGAGTTTGCAGATACCTGGAGCGGAGCTGGAAGCTGTCAGTCTATCTTCAATTGTCCCAGGGCAAAGACAGAATCCCGTACTCTAATACTAGCAAGTATGGAAGGAGAAACTTCTCTCAAATGCATTGCTTTAAAATGTAAACTTCTGTGCATTTGTTAAGTGTACATGTTTAACTGGAAATGATTTAGGATCTTAAACAATTTTTAAACATTCTTTTTACAAATGCTTTGCAGTTAACCTTTAACAGTTTCCAGTTTATGGAATCTTTTATAAGAAAGGGCAGGAAATCAATACCTCTAAGCAAAGTAAAAGCAACAGCAGTAACCTTAGAATGGTCCTTGTCATACTGGTGTGCCAGGACTAGTGATCATCGAGCAAGCAAGAATCTGGAAGCAAAACAGCTACGTCCTCTGTCCAGTTTACTTTTGCATTCAAAACTGGTTTGCTAAAGGACACTGTCAAGAGAAGGGAGGGTGAAGCAATAGCTTCATCCTAAGTCACTGTCAGCTAGGGAGGGAATGGAGGCTGAAAGATGTTTGTATGCAAAGTATAGTCTAAATCATTTGATTCAAAGTGATCACTTGCTAGAATATTGCAATCAGGATTTAGACCTATATTTGGTCTTGCTGTTATTCTGGTCAAGGCATTTATTGTTGTTATGTAGAATTTAAGTAGCACAAGCCACAGTGAGACAATGGTCAACCTAGCCATCTTTGGGTTTCAGCTTCTCTCTTTATCAAAATAAATAAATAAATAAATAAAATCCCCATCTTTCACTAAGTTACCATTGTTCAGCTCTCCAAAGCTTTAATCTCAGATGTTAAAGAGTTGGATGTGAGGTCAAGCACTAACTGGTTCATGTTGATAGAGTCAGCCCATGTGTTCTTCTGTTCTTTCTCTTAGGTTGTCTGTTGATCCTACCAAGAAAACATACTCCTCCTCGGCATTGGAGACTTTCTCTGTAAACAGGGCACTGCTCAAATGCTGCGGAAAGCAATCCAGGGACTTCCCTGGAACTGCCATGAATATGACCAGCACAGGCTGCTGATGCGCCACCTCTCCAGCCTGAGGACTGCTGGAACACTCTTTTGACCCATGCAGGTCAAAGGAGTGCTAGAAAAGGACTTCTCAGATTTTACACAGTTTGAAGTTGTATTGCTCACAGATCATGTGTCACTTAGCAAGCAGATTGTGATGATTTTGATCCATAGGCTATGTCCATGCTAGAAAATGTTAGGTTGAATTTGTTAATTTGAATTAATAAGTTTGACTTTAATTCAAACTAAACTCAACCTTATTAAGTCGAATTAACAAAATGGACTAAGCTGACTTAAGTTAAGCCAATTTAGTCCATTTTGCTAATTTGACCTCACTGCCCTTAATTCAACCTTAATAAAGTTGAATTAAGGATTAATCCAGGTTTACACTGTCCTTAGTTTGAACTGAGTGGTTGAATTAAGGCTTAGTTCAAACTAAGAGGTGGTTCTTATTAATTCAAATTTAGCTTTCATTAAGTCGAATTAAGAAATTTCTTAATTCAACTAAATGAAAGTCGAGTGTAGACAGGGACTAATTTAGTTTGAATTAAACCTCCTTAATTTGACCTAAATTGCCAGTGTAGACATAGCCATAGTGTCTAGCAGCTGGAAAAGGCAATGACAGCACTAGTGCTGATCACAGCTATGTGAGCTTCTTTTTCACTCGGTGGTAAAGCCTACTCCTCTTGGTTCCTAGGGGCTCAGAGTTCAGAGAGAATGTTACCCACAGATACAATACAACCGTGGCTTGTATGGACCATCATAATAAATATGTGGTAGGTCTCGCCTCAGAAACTTCCCCGGGAATTTACAGTGTTGAGTTCTGCATTCTCCCCGTGACCTTCACTGGTTCCTTTTGTGAGCTTGGGCAAATCACCCAACCTCTGTGCCTTGGATTCCCTATCTGTAAAAATGGACCAATTGTATTCATGGTCTTGTGAGAATGAAAGAGTTAGTGTGCATAAAATACTTTGAGAGGAAATGCTCTTCACTATATAAAGTGTTCAACATCATTATTATTTATTATTCTGAGGGACTCATTCCTCTCAGTGAATGTCTGCGAAAAGATGCATGGGAAGTTATATAAGTGGCACAGAAATTAGGTTCCTTAGTTTGTATTGTCACTGTGGGGCAGGGGGGGAGAGGGTTTAGCGGTAAGAGGACCAGACAGGAGAGAAGATGGTGTTGAGTTGTGCTTTAAAAGATGGAGCCAGGGAAAACTCTTCCGGATAACATTCATAATGCAGCATTTAAATTTTGAACATGAAGGAAATGCACTCTTGTACTTACTGTGTAAACTATTCCCTCAAACATCAATATACAACTCTCAGTCCTTTAGGATTTATTTCTGTGCTCTGTCTCTCTCTGTTTTTCCCTCTTAGCTTTCACAAACATAAAAGCAAACATAAAAGACAAAGATAGATGCATTTTGCTGATATAGGCACAAATATTGTGCATAAATACTTTGAATGATGTAGTGGCTATGAACCAAATTTGCTCCAGTCTCACCCTCCGGTTACAGCGACTTTCCATATGGTGCAGCTTGCACTGTACACTCCCTTAGGTTCATGTGAAAACTACTGTGAAAGCAGAGTCATTGATTTTTGTGGGTTTAGTGCCAGAGCAATTTTAGATGGTATGAGGCTGATTTCTTTGACTTTCGCTTTCCTGCTCTTGATACTGCTGTGTCAAACTCAACACCTTTCACAACACTCTCCTCCTCCTCAGAATAACAAAGCGCTCATCACCTACGCCTCCTCACTAGCATTGTCAGCATCCGTGGCGGGAGGGTGCTATAGGCAGCTGCATTTGTTTTGACAGTGCCAACTTTAGAAAGAATCTGCTAGATTTGGTGTGTGTGTATGTATTATGTTCTCTTTTGGGGGCCTTATACAATTGTGTGTCTTCTTTTGCAAAGGAGAAACAGTTAGGCAGCAGCCTCAGGGCTTTCGACTCCTCATGTTATGTGGGTCATTGTGTTGGGGAATTGTGTCCTACAGGAGCTATCTCATATTTCAGATAACTATTTAGTTGGAGGGACTTTTTCAAGGCTTCCAATTAGTCTGTGATAATAGTACAGGAGTAAAGATTTTGATTATTTACATACCCCTTAAAAATATATACTGAAAGTTCAATATTGATCTTAGGGACATGGCTTTGTATCACAATAGATTGCCTAAAACCAGCTACTGCTCACGCCCAAATGTATGAGATCAAGTTCAGAGCCTGCACTTTGGCCAAAAAGGATCTCAGAAACTAACCCCAGAGATGTTCAATGGCCAGGATATAACAAGAGCTCTTGCTTTAGTTCTAATACATAGTTACATGAAATTTTTCATTTTTCCCCTTCAAAGAATTAGTCTCCCAATGTCTACTTCCAGGAACAAAAATTTAGTGTTAGAAACACTGGTTGGTTGGCTCAGTGCTAAAGCACTGGCGTAGGGAAGGTCTTTTGATCCCAGGCATTCACTATTATTTAGTAAGAAGGGAATAAAATTATTAAGAACAAAAGTGAGACTTTTGCATATATTTTAGTATCAAGTATTGTCCAAAGAGTACATTGCAATTACTACATCTGAAAAATAAAAGAATGCCTTTGAAATTAAGTGTATTATTTTAGTGTCTTACAAACACATGCCAAAATTATTAATTTACTTAATATATTTGATAATATTTTATCTAAAATCTGTCCTGATTTTTCCCATCTGTCTTACTACTTGCAGCACACACAAATATATCTTTTGCATACATGCTTATTTTAGGGCTCAAGACTATTGGGCTAGATCTTTCATTTATTTATTTGTTTGTTTGTTTGTTTAACAACAGGAACAGCCAAGTTCCAAAGGGGTAATCGTGTTAGTCTAGTTCAGCAAAACAGCAAGGAGCCCTGTGACACTTTTAAAGGCTGATAAATTTATTTATTGCATGAAGTTTTGTGAGAGAAAATCCCACTTCATCAGATGCTTTGAAGATCTATGAAGGAACAGTGAAGCATTTCTTGAAGGGGGGAGTTGTTATATTTAGAAATAAACTTAACAAAATCTTAGGAAAATAAAGAAGAAAGATATAGCAATGGGAGTTCCAAAATTTGGCCTCATCTCTGTGCATGTTCCCTGTATGCTCAAACATTTCTGTGTGAATTTTTCATTCACTAACACCTGCTGGTGATAGCCTGCATGGATCAGGTTTTCAAAAGTGCTTGACCCGCAGAAGGTTCTGTATAAAAAAATATAGCCACTTCATTTGATTTAAGGATTAACATTTTCTAAGTGCCTAAATGCCTAAGGGTGAGGTTTTTAACTGTAAATAGGTACTTACATATGCATATAGGTGCTTAGCAGTATTTTCAAAAAGCATCTAAGTGCTGAACTGGGAGTTACCTGTCTAGGGACTTTTGAAAGGAACTGTTTGATATCTAATTACCATTCAAGATGTGTTCAAATGTTTCTTTTGTAAATGGGACATAGGTTCCTAAATCTTTTGGATACCTTTGAAAAACACTTGCGAGCCTATCTAGGACCCAAGTTAAATTAAGTAGGGACTAAATAAGAGATACTTGGTGCTGAATTTTTTTGAAAAGTTCACCCTAAAATGCATCAAACGTGCTGCACAAAAGGCTTTTGCATGCGTAAATTCTGTAATTCTTACACAGAAGTGATAGGATCTATAATGAAAACAAATATGGATGCTCTGTTGAGGGGGTCTTTGAAAATGGGGATTTGTATCATGGTCAATGATTTTCAGGCTTTTGCATATATAACTTTTTTTTTTTAACTTCATCATGCATGTTTGATGCACCTTTTTTCCCTTTATTTCCAAAATAGGGGAGATACAGTGAAATTAGCTTTGGAACTATAAATCATGTTCTGCCCACTGAGCTGGGAGAAAAATCCTTCTTTCACAGGACAAATTATTACCCTGCCCTTGGATGAGATAGGAACATAGAGAAATAGAGAATCTATCTGCGAATGTGTTGCTTATGCTTTTACACCAAAGGAACACAACACTGTCTTTGAACTTCAGAACACTTCTTTGGATAATTAAAATTTCTAGCCAAAACTGTGCCATGGTTTATCACATAGAATATGCCTGTCTACCAGAAACAAATCCTGCTGCTGTCTGCCCATAATTCTCTTGCCAGCTGGAAAAGGGCATTTTTGCTGTGTGGGGATAGGGGATATCCTTTTGTGTGCAAACACGGAACTTATAGAGGGGAGGACTGTGCAACACAGAATTCAACTTTCCAGGGGCCTCTGGGCTGCTGCACACAGGATTCAGAGTATGGGTAGGACTGAAAAATATGCTACCATTCAGATCTTCCCACTCTCCTTGACGGTGTGTGGTCACATAATCTATTCTAGTGACTGGACTGGAGTAGTCTCTCCCCCCCCCCCCAACTCCCCCTCTCCTATGTGTTTGTACAGCATCTTGTTTGACGCTTCAGTGGAGAACCACATATGTTGCCCAGGGAGCATACATTTTCATTCTCCGCCTTTTTAGTCACTGAGAGAACACTGATTTTCAGAGCCCTTCTATAAAGCTGCAGTTTTAGAGGGTTACTCTCATTTTCTTAACAAACAGAAAAGAAACTTTATATGTGATTTTATTCTTGTGACAAAAAACAATGTTTCTTGAATTAAGTTCCATAAAGTTTTGATTTTTTTGAGCGTAATGGTTTGGGAGACAGAAATTTAGTGGTCTGATTCAAAATGGACTCCTGGTATCACTTAACCACTTTGGCTGTGTTCACACACAGGGAGGTATTTCGATACGGTTGTTTCAAAACAACCGTATCAAAATAACGCCTTATTTCGAAATAACTTAATTCGAATTAACAGTTTGTTAATTAGAATTAAGGAAAAAAGCTCAAAGTGAAATAGCAGGTTCAGGCAACAGTTATTTTGAAACAAGTCACCGTTGTTTCAAAACAACATGTTCGCACGGCGTTGTTTTGTCCCCACATGGGGTTTAACGTGTTTCGAAACAATGCCATTGTTTCGGAACAACAGGACCCGTTGTTTCGAAATAAGAGGGCTGTGTGAACACAGCCTTTGTGCCCCTGTTTTCCCATCTGTAGAAGATACTTGTGCTTTGTTGCCTTCAACAAATGTTGTGAGATATAATTCATTCATAATTCTAGGGCAAAAAGTAAGTACCAAAGTGCTACAATATTATTGATTAATATTATTTCTGAATTTAGAGAGACCTACTCAAATGCTGGTTTGTGGCAACCAGTTCAGGACTTACGTGTGCAAAATTGGATGCACAACTATGCACGTTTTTGAAGGTTTCTGTTATAAAACGTGAGTCTCTTCAGGTGGACTTTATTGTAACTCTCTCAGGAAAATTGTCAGGAATGCATGAGCAGGGCTTCAATGGAAAATATTAGAGAAATCTGAGAGAGGAAATACCCAAATAAGCAAGGTAATAATGCACTTCATTTTTGTTCCACATTTCTGTTATATTTACTCTCTTTAGCTCAGATTCAGCATGAAGTTTTCACTAAGATCTTGTTTAAGAGGTGGGCTCACTGCGGTAGAGGCAACATAACTTGGTCACATAAAAAGCTAGAACTATAACACAGAATGCTACTAGCTCTTTTGTTTTAACATTAAACTACATTGCCTTGACCTCAACCCACAGGTAGATTTAACGTCCCTGTCTATTGTCAGATAGCTGTATGAATGAGTTATAAAATTAAATAATGTTGTATTGTGTTCTATGACTAGCACTTATGTGCTAAATTATCACTGCTTTTCCTGACCTTGGCAGCATTATAGGATTTATATTTTCACATCGATGAATTGTTCTTATAACAATTTCGGCAATGTTTTAAGCACATACACTTTTCTCTAACCATATAGAAACATCGTTCTACCTCCTTGTAGTAGTAGTAGTATTTTTCATACACTGGGTTCAATACAATGCCTATTGAAGTCAGTCAGTGCCCCCTGAAGTTAGTAAATGTATTGCCTATTGAGCCCAATCTTGAACTTTTTACTCAGACTCAAATTATGGGATTTTGGCCTGAGAAAGGACAATAGGATAAGGTCTACAGCTTTTCTGTACTTCAAAGGAAAATCCTTTATTAAAATTTCAAAATCCTCAAACATTCGCTTTTAGTATCCAAGACCAGTAATGCGTTAAAAAATGGTTCACATTCAGAATTAAATTAATTGACCAACTTGTGTTTTGTTTAAAGATATCAGGATAAAATCTGTTCAGGCATTGGAACTGACACCATTAGAAGCATCAATATTAGTCGAGTAAAACAGCGGTTTTCAAACCATTGCTCAGGACACAGTACTGAGTCACAGACCTTCCAGTACTGGGTCACAGTGGGCCCTGCTGCTGCTGCTGAAAGACTAGAAAGCATTGCTCAAAGGTATAATCGGGTTGTGGACATAAATGATTTTTTTCAACTGGGTCCTGAGGAAAAAAAGGTTTAAAAATACTGGAGTCGAATATATAGAGGTAGTTCTGCTAACTATTTCCCATTAATCTAAATTGTTTTTGTTAACTGTCCATCAACTGAGGCCTTCTCTTTATGCTGAATATTGTTATTTGCTGAGTATTTTTGGCCAAGCAAAATGGAAAACTGCAAATTATGGCTTGTTCTATCAATTTATTGGCTCCAAACATGCAGTTTGTATACTACATTTGAAATTCACATTCAAATATTGTTTGTGCTGTGCTTCCCCACATGGGATAGCTATGTTCTTTTGATAGAGTAGTTCGCAATCAATGCTGCATAGGAAATTCATAGAAGCCCAAAAAGAGAATGGGCCAAGGTTGGGGATGTTAGTTCAAGGAGAGTTTTTCATCTGTATGTCATCTGTTCATGTCTAATTCAGCTTTTAAGATTCAGATATTGCAAAGCCAGAGAGGACCATTATGATCATCTCGTCTTTCCTCTTGTAAAAACCAGCACATAGAACTTCCTGAAAATAATTCCATTTGAACTAGAACATCTAGAGCATATTTTTTTTAGCAGCTGAATGTCATTAGTATGGAATAGCTGTACAATGGCATCCCTGATAGTCAGCCTGGCTCCCAAAGGATTGGAGACCACCGTCACAATAAAAGTTACCACACACAGCACTAGATGTCTCCCACGTCAGTAGTCTCAGCAGAGGATTGTAGGAGTGAATGGCACAGAGTGGTTATTCAGGGTATTGACAAAGTGGCATGAGAACACTGATGTCAATTTCCAAAGAGATAGCCGTGTTGGTCAAGTCCAGCAAAAAAAACCCCAAGGAGTCGTGTGGCACTTAAAGACTAACAGATTTATTTTTCGCATGAGCTTTAGTTGGAGAAAATCCCACTTCGTCAGATGTGCTCTGTGCTGATTGTGCTGTGTCTGTTCCACAGGTAGACAAAGACCTGCAGGGTCTGATGTTTCATCTTTTAAAACTGATACTTCTCTACCATTTGCAAAACGTAGCATGTGGCACTCACTGCTTTAAGAAATAATTAATACTGAGTGTTTAATAGGATGAAAAATGATTGGCAATTTTTAGGGATAATGAGAACCTCTACAGGTATATTTGTTAAATATATATATATATATACATATATGTGTGTGTGTGTGTTTTTGTTTTTGTTTTTTTTTAAAATTCAGGGATATAAAACTTCATGCTTAGGGCAAAAGCTTTAGCCAGCCATTGAATTCCTAGTTTTCAGAAGTTACTCTTCCTATCATAGCTTATTTTCTAATTGTCCATTGCAGGCTTCTTGCAGCTTCCTCTGAAGCATCTCTTACTGGCCACTGTGTAAAATAGGATGGATTGCTAGTCTGATTCAGCCTGGCAATCCCCAGGTTTCTATCCTTTTTAATTAAAAACTGTTTTTAGCCAGTTATCCTGCAAAAGGATGTTGGGGAAGGGGGGAGAAGGATCAAATCATTTCAACAAATTATTAATGCAACATTAAACAAGAGAAAGGAAGTGAGAGACAAAACTAAAGATGTGGTTGTAGTCTTTTGTTGTAGATAGTTCTCCAGTACAGTGTAACATAAACAGATTAGCTACAGTGTTTATTCAGTGTGAAAAAGCAGTTCCAAGAGCCCCAGGTGCTTGCCAAGTCCATAATTGTACCTCCTTAAATACTTTCATTACTTGGAAGTACAATAAGGGAAGCAGGGACACATGCTTTCCATTTTCTTGTCAACAAAACACCTCCAAGAAATTAAACTCTATTTTCTCTGGAAATTTTCAGTGAGTGTTTTTCTTTTTCCTTTCTTGGAGAGGCGGGAGGACACCTAACTGGGGATTGCAAAATGACTCCCCAAATAAAGGGCTTTCAGCATATAAGAAGAAAAGGCTTGAACTGAAAGGATGAGATTAACTTTTATTCAAGTTTAGTTAGATTAAAGAGCCCATCAGAACATGAGCAAAGGAGGAGTCAGGTGGTACTTTTGAAGACTAACAAATTTATTTATTGTATGAGCTTTTGTGGGATAAAATCCCACTTTGTCAAACACTTAAAGATGAGGAACTTACGGAATGGGAAAATAAATGCAGGGAAGTGTCAGACATAGGATCTGGTCGGACTGTAACAGCAAATCGAAGCAATTGTTCTGATTCAGAGCATGCTGCATTTAAACAAGGGCCCTACTTTCTCAACAGATGGAAAATTAAAGAGGTTTAGCTTTGTATGTAGTTAGGTCCTAGCTATATTTCTATCATCCCATCAGCACTAAATCAACCAGAGTTCCATCTAGCAACATCTGTGTTTGAGCATGGATTCCCCATAGAGAAAAGCTGGCCAGGTCATAGATACCATAAGAACATGTTGACAGGTTTCCTGGGACCTGGTCAGGCTGCTTCTTGCTATGAAATTGTTTGTTAGTCAGCAGTCATGTTAAATGACACAATGCTGAGCATATTTTCTCCTGGCAGTTAATGGTCATTAGGCAAGTATATGCCAGCTAAGACAGCAACCAACAACTGTGCTTAGAAATGGTTGAATTTTGTTGTATAGACCAGGCCTCAATGAAAGAATGCTTCCCCCTTGACCTCGCTTTGCCATGCCTTTCCCCAGCTAACAAAGGGACAAGAACTTGGTTTGCGCCTATAGTTTGAGGCAAATCCCCTTGCCCAGCTTTGCTTTATCATTCCAGTGAGAAACAATCCTCTGGGGACAGTAATCTCTCTTCCTTTCCTATTGAGAAAAAGAAACATCGGCTGGTAAGTGTTGTGCAAGTAAGAGCTAGTAAGGTCTTCTATATGTAAATGGCTAGAAACCACTGAAAACACACAGACCACATTTGGATGAGCTAGGATGTCGTCTTAATCCCAAAGCAGTCCATCTGCATCTCCAGAATGGACAAAATTTTATTTATTGAGAACCCAACTAGACAAGCAAAGCTGTAGTCTTTTTCCTCTGCCCACTTTCTGTACCCTACGTACCCACCTACCTGGACATTGCAACCGAACACAGGTCTTGGGGGGCGGGGTGGAGTTCCTTGTTCAGTGACAGAACGCTGCAAGCAGAACGTGTTTAAACAAAGCTGTACTGAGCACACTTCTGCTCTCAGCATGGGCAAGACCTTAGTGTTACATGAGAGTCTTGAGAAGTCCATGGTCTGAAGATTTTTTAAATTTCACTTATGCTTTTAAAAAAAAAAAGTGTATTAAAATGTACTGCTCTCATGACCCTGCATGCTTAGAGCCACTGGTTGCACAGTAGAATAGAAATCACTCGTTCCATTCCAAAAGAGAAGCAATATTGTATTCCTATACACTTCCCTGCATTTATTTTCCTGCCATTCTATATGTTCCCTATCTTCACAAAGTCTGATGAAGTGGGATTATCTCCCATGAAAGCTCATGCAATAAATTTGTTAGTCTCTACGGCAATGTCTTCACTAGAAAAAGTTAGTTTGAGTTTGTTAATTTGAACTAATAAGTTCAAGTTTAGTTCAAACTAAAGTTGAACTTATTAGTTCAAATGAGCAACGTGGACTAATTCGAAATAACCCAAGTTATTAAATTCAAACTAAGGGTTAATTCCTTGTTTACATTGTCTGTAGTTCGAATTAACAATCAAACTAAGGGCTTAGTCCAAACTAACTGGCAGGTCTTACTAGTTCAAACTAAGCTTTCATTAGTTCAAATTAAGGAATTCCTTAATTTGAACTAATGAAAGGCTAGTGTAGACAGGTACTAAGTTAATTCAAATTAAGCCTCCTTAATTTGAACTGATTTGCAAGTGTAGACAAACCCTAAAAGTGCCACAGGACTCCTCGTTTGTTTGCTGAACTAGACAGACTAACATGGTTACCCCTTTGGAGTATGTGAGTATGTGCTAACTGGAAGTCATGCTTTCTTGGAATACAGTGGCAAACAAAAGAATTATATTTATCTGATGATTGCAGTGCAATCTCAATTGTATTATTTTGTGATGCTGGGGAAAATATCTCACAACACAATACAGAACTGGGATATTGTAATTCCACCTGTCCTGTTGGTAGAGAACATCTTTTTCTCAGAAGAACTCAGGTCAGTGGACAGCCCTGCCAGACACCTGGAATCTAAGATTCCAGCATAGTACACTCGTATGGTCATTGGGGGAATCTTGTTCCCCGATATCCTTGGAGTTTACACTGTTTTCACAGCCTGGAAAAGATAAAGTGTAAGAAGATATTTGTCAGCTTTATTTCCATGAATCCAACAGTCCTTTGTAATGACAGAAGAATGTCTGTTCTCCCAGATCTGCTTAATAGTTTTCCTGTAGATCACATCCTTTTTTATCACAAAGAAATCATTTTATCCTGCTGTGTAATTAATGCACATGTACAGTGTCACAAACATTTTCCTGTAGACTGCTTATTTTGCCTGTAAATTACAGGAAATCCTATACAATGCACCAGGGAGCCCTGCAGTTTGAAATTAGAATACAAACTGTCCCTCAACTCCTCCTACAAAGCCTGTGCACCATTCAGATTTTGAATATCTTTTTTCTAGATTTGTATGGTGACGTGCTCATTTACTTCTCTTTAGCTAAAAATTAATACAGATTTTCATTCTAAAATAAAAGCTGTTAATGGCCATTGAATTACAGAAAAGGAGTGAAAGTGCAGAAGTTTCCAGTTACGGATTTCATTCAGATGTACACGCAACATACAAATTTTGTAACAAAAGCCCCATACTTGAAGGTATGTTGCCAGTAAAGTCTATGGTGGAGCCTTAATTCTATGTGATGTCACATCTATATGAGCCCTGAGATAGCATTAAACTGGCAACAGCTGTTTCTTATTGTAAGAATACAGACTTCTTAAAGGGAGGCTACATATTTTCCTTTTTCCAACTTGTGCTCTGAGAAACAAAAGAACCCTTTAGGAAAAAGATCAGTGCACTCTGACTGGGTACTGTAACCATCACTCTTTACTAGTTTAACTTAGACTAATTTTTCTTTCTTTCTTTCTTTCTGTGTGTTTGTGTGTTGGAAGAGATTTTCTGTCAGTGTGGGAGGCAGCAAATATCGACAACCTCTTCTTGATTGTTTGAGTTTTGTGCTAATAAACACACACCTTTTCGTTTTCTTACTGAATGAATATTCCAGTTCAGGAAGGATGCAGTAGTTCTGGGAAAAGGTACCTTGTTGCTCTCCAGAACACTGCAGGCTGCTGACAGCTGTAGTGAAAGCGCCTTCCCCAGAGCTCTCTAGCAGACATAATCACATCCCTATAGGTGAGAGAGGTAATTCAGTCGCTGTGAAGTCCTTTTCTGACCCTAACTCCCTCTTAAACAGGGAATGACAATTGCATCTGGTTATTAGAGAGTATCTGAGACTGACAAATTAATTTCACTAATCAGATCTGTTTACTTTAACAGCAATGGGCCAAATACTGTTCTCAGAGTACATCCAGTTGCGTTCTCCTAGATTTAGACGGACATGCTTGAGAGCCAATTTAACCAGGTCCTTCATAAATGACCTTTTCCTCAAACCATTAATGCAGAAGTTTTTCTACTCTGCTTGGCAGAAGAAGGAGCAATCCAAATGGGAATCCGTAAGGAGATGTAGCTGACTGGTTGTATGTAGGAAGCAGCTGGAGAGAAGTTGAAAACGAAATCACTGCTGGTTGAATCCAGACTCTGTCGCCCTTTTACTGTATTTCTAACTTCACTCTTAAAAAATACCCTTTCAGGCTAGGACACCTTTTATAAGGTGGTGTTCACCAGGTTGGACTAACAGTATGTAAGAGCATCAGAACTCATTGGAAGTACAAAGGCTACACTTCACGTTTTAAGCTTTATTAGTATGTCTGCTTAGAAATATAGAAATACCTAGTTTTGATAATTTTAAAGTCTTTTAAAGCACTGATGTCATTAGGTGCCTCTCCTTTAAAGCCATGGTGCATCTGTGTAGGAACATGGTATCAGGGTTGCAAAAATAAAATAAAACTTGCTGAATAGCTGCTTCATATTTAGAAGTTCATATTTTACACTCAACAGTAAATCTCTTCTTTTCCCTCTGACCTTCACCTTCATTACCAGTACCCCTTGCCAAGAACACTAAGGTTAGGCAGGAACCACTGTTCTCTTTCTTCCTGTGGGAATATAGCTACCTTTTATTACTAGAACTTGTTCTTTCTTTAATGGTTTTGCAGTAAAAGTTGGGGGGGGGGGCAAAAAGAAGAAAGTAGCATTTTAACTACTACCAGAGTCATTAAATCGCCAGCGTCCCTCAAGAATCGGTATAAGTTTTCCATTAAGCAGGCTAGAATTTTTTTCCCCAGTTTTATTGGAACTTCACAGTAGGACTACAAAAATTTGGATTCACTGATTGTTTTCATTTAATAAGACTCAAGGCTCTTGGTCTCATCTGTCTTCTGTGTCTTATTGGTCCTTACATTTCCCTCAGGAGTTTGTAGTAAGTTTTCCTAAAATCATTCCTGCAAGTATGTTCCCACATGACACGTGTCTGATCCTCTTGAATGCTGAGCACTAGAAGCTGAGGGTATGCTGCTCTTCACAGGGTCTGCTGAGAGGGTCTGGGTGAATTGTGTATTCTGTGCATTTCACGTGGCCATTAACTGTGAGTTCAAAACAGATAGAATCACGTCGAAACTAGGATTCCAACTTTGCGTACCCCAAAGACCAGGAAGAGTTGCATATGTGGTTTTGTTTTGGACCGTTATAAATATAGGGGATGTCTAAAGACATAGACACTGGTCCTGATTCATGTTTCAGACAGCCCTTCGTCAGATGGGGGTGTTTGGATCTGAGGTTCTGCTTTGAATTCACACCTCTGCACATTCGTGGTCCTTACTAGAGTGAGCAAAACAATTCTGAAAATAAGAATTGACTCAAAATCAGAATGAACATGGATAAAATCTTTTATGAATGTTTTAAGAGATCATTTACTATTCCTTCCTCCAGTTTTAATTTTTGCCTGACTGTCTGCTGGGGTTTCTGGGCAGGGCTGGAAGCACAAGTGGTGATTTAGTGTAAGAAAGGTAGGAGAAGCTTGAATTACAGGACAGCAGACCTCATGGTGAAATTTCCAGATCTGTATTGCAGTACCAGTTTCCAAAGTTTTCATACTTATCTGAACTTGTCTTTGGGGTTCTCCCCCCCCATCACTAATCCTCAAGTTCACCTTGTAGTCCCTAAATTGAACTATGATCTAGGACTAACAGGCCTTATTCACAGTTTTCCTTAGCTTATTTTCTCTGTTCTGTGGCTCACACAAAATTTAGGCTCGAAGCACCCCTCTTTGGGTGATACAAAGTCCTTATCAGAATTATGTGACATGGACTGTCTCTAAGTTTTATTCAGTCTGCATACAAAATGTCCATCCTGCATCTAGTGAAAACTTTATAGAACTATTCAAGGGAACAACAAAACTGGTTTCTTAACGGAAATATTCTCATTAAGATGGAAGAGAATTTTACACTATATTTGAGGAGACTTTGTGGGAATCTCTCAAGCTTTCTCTGAAGCCCCTTGATTTTTTTGTCAGATTCTCTTTATAAAAAATTGACTGCTTCAGGAATGATATTGCTGGATGTCTGTTACCGATACATTGAGTTTAATTGTCAATGATGAGCTGTTTCTTTTACACCCCCTTTCTACGTGGTGCTGCCAGAAAGAGACACCTTGTTCAGCCTCCATTATACCAATGCTTTTCTGTCTTCTGCAGTGACACCCTTGTAGTTGAAGTAGGAGATGTATTTATGCCCTCCAAGTGGAGACATTAATCATCAGAGGACAAGGAAAGTCACTGGGGGCCTGGTCCAGTTTCATGGAAATGAAAAGTCTTTCAGTGTATTTTGCTGGATGTTGAATCTGGTCCCAAGTCAGAGCTGCTCTCAGGGAGGGGCTGAATTACATGTGCCCGTATGATAGAGGAGTGGGAAGTCTCTTTTGTTAAGTTTTAATTTACTCCTTGGTAATCCTTTTTCTTATGCTCTTTAGTGGACTGTGTGTATAGGCTGGAACTCATGATCCTATGGACATGAGATTAAAAAGCAAGAGTAAAACAAATATTTTTCTCTGTTTTACTGGTTAGATTATTTCAAAGGGGCAGCTGTGTTAGTCTAGTTCAACAAAACAAACAAGGAGTCCCGTGGCTCTTAAAGACCAATAAATTTATCTATTGCATGAGCTTTCATGGGACAAAATCCCACTTTGTCTTCAAAGAGTCTGACAAAGTGGGATTTTCTCCCATGAAAGCTCATGCAATAAATAAATTTGTTATTTTTAAGTGTCACAGGACTCCTTGTTTGTTTTGGCTAGATTATATTGTTTAAAATAATCCTTTCATTATCTAGTTATTTTTTCTAGCCAGCCCTGAAATGCCAGAGGCACAGCAAGCTTGGTAGTTCTTTTGGTAGGTGAACTGATCATGATATGAGTGGGAATTCCCAACCTCACACAACACTAATTAAGAGTAATTCTCAGTAATGGACATTAGCTGCAGGCTAAATACATACTATTCCTGAACATTTTTCTTAAATCTCACAGAAATGTGTTAATTGAAAGTCTCATCTTCTTCTCAATTGAATCCAACCCCATGTTCTTTGATTTATGTCTTTTCAAGCTTTCTGTTAAAGCAATATCTGCTGATACCATGGAAGTCAAAGATCTGTTGGTATTCCACTTCGAGTTCTGGGCACCAGTTATTTACTGACCCACAAACTTTTGCTGTGGACTCAAATGCTGTATGTAAAGTGTCATTCCATAATTACATCTTTGTTTTACAAATTACAGAAGAAACGCCTGTCCCTTTCCAAGGTAATGGGCAGGGCTGCAATTTTGCTGGGGTCAGCTTGTGCAGTATATTAAATATTTACATTCATTCTCAACTTTCAGAGGTCCAGAGGCTGAGGTCGTTACTCAGTTTTTACTCAAGTATTTTTCTGATGGATTTAACAGGAGAGTTCCTGAGAAAAGGGTGAAAACTGACCAAAGACCTCTGAATTTGGCCCCAAAGAGAAGAAAAGGAGAAAGAAGAAAGTGATCTGAGTGGATTATCAGTTGATGTAAATCATCACAGTTCTGCTGATGCTCAAAATGTTGACTTCAGTGGAGCTGCATACCTGGATCTGATTCAAGATTCATTGTTTGACACTACAGGTAGGTGGCTGTTTTCTCCTGGCTTGAAGTGCTCTTTTCTTTTGTTCCCTCTCTCTCATGCTACTCTTTGCTAGCCTCATTCCATTCCCCACATCTCTTCTCATCCTGCTTATTTCACTCATGCTCATTGTCTGTGGGCTCATCCCATTCACCTATTGGCCTTCGATCTGTCCCTTTCATTCAGTTTTCTCTGATCCCACCTGTCCTTCTTGTGCTAATTCTTTTCCCTTAGCCTCCACTCATTTCCTCCCTACTTTCTATCACACACTCCCTCTTACTCTCAGTCCTTCTTTCTTTCAAATTTCTGTTTGCTGACTCCTGCCCACTTCTTCTTTCCTCTCTACATTCCCGTTTTCCCAATTCACGTTCACCTTTCTCTTTACTAATACTAAAGCTGTCCCACTCTCTTCATTCCCCACATCATTGCCTCTTTCCTCATATTTCCCTGTTTATTCACCCTTTCTTTTATCTTCCATTTCTCCTGGTTTGGGGCCCCTTTATCCCCTGTTCCCAAACTCCCTTGATCTTCTTGTTTCTGACCCTACCAAAGGGTGTGGAAGAATTCCTCATGATGGTCCAAAATTGCAGTATCCATTGATTTAGGTCTACTTATTGGTGCTTATCACATGGTGTAGCCACACCATATTATGCCTTTCTCATGAAACCAGGAGGAACACTGAGAGACTGAGAACCAGATTAAGTGTAAAATAACTATTGCAGGCAATAGCTTTAATAGTATTTTAAGTATCTTGATTTTTAGGAATCTACCACTCCACTGCTGACTCTAATGAAATATCTACAGTATATGCAGGACCCACAATATTTTCTGGTCAGAGACAAGTCAACTTACAAGCACCATTTCAACAGTTAGGCTAGGTACACATATGAGGCAATAAGTGAAAGCAAGCTATGTTCGTTTGTGCTTTGTAAAGTTCATAGTGTTAGATGGGAAATCAGGTTTGGCAATTGGAAGAGGAAACAATCAGGCAATATTTTCAGCTTTCTAGACATTGCTACAAATGTTGGGGAACAAAAAATGAAATGAAATAAAAATCAAACAGTGTTTAACACAGAATGAAATAAATGACAATTTAGGGTTGAATTTTCAAATATTGACACAAGGGGTTCTTCCACAAATGTTCATTTCTGCCTGGTGTAACAACTGGCACATGTGTGGAGGCACAAATCTGTGTTTCTCCCTCCAAAGAGGGTGATAGTTTGAATGCAAAATAACAACTTATGGGTGCAAATGTACTGTGGAGCCACATGCCATTTCCCAGGTACGCTCTTTGAAACCACCTTTGAAAATCCTGGTCTCACCCATCTGTCTGTTTTATGGTGCTGCTCTGGCAGTGCAAACCAAGTAAAGAGGGCTACATAGGCACCTGGGAGTCCTTTAGCATGGAGCAACCCTCTAGTGTCCTATAACTAGCTTTGTCAGCTGTACTCCACTACCAGGTGAAAGGCTGAATTATAGACAGCCAGTGCAACTTAGAGCACTGCTGAGGCTGCTCTAAGTCACGCCTGGGCTAAGCAACTCTTGCTTTGCTCCTGGTTTGGATGTGGAGATACATGAAGTAAATGTGGCATAAAACCACCTTTATGTAGCCCTTTGTTAGCAGTCCTGAGTTGTTCAGCTCAGCTGTAGCAGACTATTCAGTGCTTGACCCTTAATGTTAAGGCTGAAAAACTCTTCATGCTGTTCACAGCATTGCAGATGCTATAGAACAGAAAGGGCTCATATATGCCTGAGTTCTCAGGCACAGTAGGTGGGAATTAAGGATAATATTTGAGTCTTAAGACTTGAAATCCCCTTGCTTTAGTGAATTTAAGACAAAACTCGACTTTAGCTGATCCTTTTTCTGTTGTTGTTTTCTGTATTTTATTTTTTGAAATTTGTTTTAATTATATTGAAATTATACTGGGGGTTCAGTAACCAGTGGCTTGAAAATTAACTGTATTATGAAAGCTGAAATGTTGCTAGCAGCATCAGTTAATGACAAGGTCGCCACCACTGTCATATTCAAAAGAAATGTCACACTTGAATGAGGCTGAGATGGCTGCGATGTCCCAGGGTTCCAGGTAGAGAAAATGAAGCCAGGGCTCTTTGGGTACTGTTTTATCCCATGTTTGAATCTAATGCATTCTTTTTTCAGTTCATTTTTGTTCTGCTGTGTTCCCACAACATATGGAGTCCCCAGATATTCTTCTGCAACATGGAAACTTTTGGGGCTGGGAATAACAGATCGTGTATAGATTAAAAAGTCCCACTAAATGTCCTCTTGGGTAGTTAGTGAAAAGATTCCATTTTGTATTTGTCTTTTACAACAATCCAATAAGCCTGGAATTATTTTTGGCTAAAAGACTATATTAATGATCAGAATTCTAGCATGCCCCCAACCACTTAGTAAAGAAAGACAGATGCCTTATTGCCTTAGTCCAGTCACCTGGTGTGGAAAATTGCTCGTTAATTGACTAGAGAAAGTTTAAAAGACCCAGTCAGAGAAAACAAAGCAAAATCCTTTATGTTTGCACAGGATATTACTTGCTGTATCATTTTTACAGTCCAGGCTTTTTTGTTTGGCAGAAGGATTTTAGTATAGCAAACTAGAAGATAATGATTTTGAGACTGATCCCGTCCCGTTGAAATCAATGGCACTTTTTCCATTACAGGAGGCAGTTATAGACTGTATCTTTCCACATGTAAACTCACTACTTTATCTGCATAAAAGTTTGAAGTTATACAGTAATAACAGTTGTTTAATGTGCCCTCACAGGTTTGTAAAAAATAGGCATTTCTCCATGTCCTAGCCCAAATCTTGAATGAAAAAATGCCCCTCAAATTTGTCTAGACTGAAGACATTTCATGTAAATATCCTCTTTTCCCCAACCCAAGAACAGATCTTTTTTGTCTGAAGTCCTTGTGATTGCTGCAAGCCTGACAATCTCTGTTAAACCTGCTGTTGTCTTCAAAACTCACAGCCTTTTGAGAAGGGGGGGAAGAGCATCCTGTCATGGGCTGAAGGAGTTTACAGAATGAGTGAATTTTTTCTGATTTTAGGCTTCAAGAAGGAAAGCAAGAGTCAGGGAGGATGTATTTAGGGTGAGATAACAAGTAAAATATCCATAAGGGTGGAAGAGCGCTACTGGAAATCTCACTAAGCTTTCTGAGATTTCTCCCACTGGTCTCTGTTGGTTTCTACAAGCCTCTGTCAGTTTAAGTAAGAGGACTGGGAAACAGCAACCCTATAGACCTATTTCTCTGATCCAACTAAGCTGGAACCAGTTGAAAATTCCACCAGTGGAGAGTGGTGACTGGGAAGGAGGCTTCTTAACATATGCAACATTCATTGAAGTAGGTGACTATGTTAATTTTAACTTTCCCTGCATTGGTGCAGATCTAGCAAACATGGGTAGGAGAACATGATAACTTCGCTTAGAATTACTTCCTGCTGCAGTATCTCCTCCTCAGTGCTTATTTCCTCTGCACATAGTGCATATATTCCAAACACAGCGGTATTGCAGTTTGTCAGGAATAGTCTAGGTCCGTTGTTCTCAGCCTTTTCCATACTATAAAACTATTTTTATAGTGCAACCCTCTTTGCCCCCTGAAGCCCCTCTGGGTATGTCTACACTTAAGAAGTTTTTTCAAAATAAGGAGGCTTATTTTAAAATAACTTTTCTCCTGTCCATGCAGGCATTTTGTTATTTTATAATAAGCATCTGTTTATTTTGAAATAATGAAGTGCTATTTCAAAATCATAAAACCTGCTTTTATTTTGAAATAGCAATTAACTTGAAATTATTTTGAAATAAGCCATTCTAAGCCACAGAATAGGCTTATTTCAAAATAATGGCCCTATTCTTTTGCCTGTCTTCCCCTATTTCAAAATAGAGAGTCTCCTGAAGACTCTCTATTTTGAAATAATAACTCCTACCTTATTTTGAATGAGAGTCTTCCCTGGAGTCCCAAATTTGAAATAATAAATTCAAAATAGTGCTAATTTGAAATAGTTATTTTGAATTAAAATCAAAAGTTATTTCAAAATAACTATTTTGAATTAATTTGGTCGGTGTAGACATAGCCTCTGTTATTTAGCAGCAAGGGAAGGGCAGGTTACTTATGACTCACTGACACCTGTTCATTATCCCACTCAGTCATGATGACCCCCCAGGATGTGAAGTCTTCCTGTAGGTAAAGCTTCTGGACCACTTAATGGAACAGCAATTCATTCAAATGGTTCTCATCACAGTAATTGGTAACAATCGTGCTTGCCAGAAAAGTCATAGTATCGCAGGATGTTTCAATCTTGAAAAAACACTTTAATTTACTAATTACATAAACTAACCTATTTCTGTCACTATTTTCTAGTGTATCTTACAGGTATGAATATTTCAGTCAGGGTAGACTAGAAAAAACACATTGTTTTTATTCCAAACATAATTAAAACTGAACTCAGCAAAGAACCAGTATTTATTTCAGGCTTTAGAGATTTAGCATTTACACAATGCAACAATTGTTTTCCTAAGACAAATGCATTTAAAATCTTTGCTATCTCTTTTGTTGCTACCCATTTACTTGACTGTTTTTTTTAAAGAGCTATAGCACCAGCTTTATCTAGATTTCCACTAGGCTTTTGCAAGAAGAAGCTATTGCTATAAGCTAAGATGCATTAGAAGCTGCCCCTTGCAGGATAATAAAGTGCACCTTCAAGTAAGGAATTTGGAAGATTTGGACTCATAAATTGTTTTTATCTAAACCCTCCAGTGCACACAAAACAATATTTTTTTCATTTTCCCTTACTATTCAGACAGATATATGGTTGTGGTTCTAGGGCTTAGAAAAGAAGAATAGCATACAATGCACTTGCTTGATATGAAGATGGACAGTAAGTGAACTGGACAAATCCAAATGCTCTGTGTGTGTGTGTGTGTGTGTGAGAGAGAGAGAGAGAGAGGGAGATTTTGATTCATTTTTCACTTGGCAAGAGAGTGGGTGTTCGGTCAAATCACAACATGAAATGTGATAGGTTAGTGTGAGCTCAAGTATAAATAGGACTTCCGTATTTGTGAAATGTCATATCCTCAGCGACACCTCTTTGCTTTAAATTAGCTCTCTTTGCTCGTCAATGGAAGGAGTAACTAGTAATCATGATACGAACCTCTTCATACCCACATTTTTTGTGGATAGTTTCTCCATAGCTAATGAATGGATTGGGCATGATCGAGCTGTGTTGGAAGGTTTGGGCTTCCATTGTATTTGGGTCCCACAGTGTCCTTGTGCATCTGAAACATGCCTTAAACTAAATGTGAGATGTCAGTGAACTAGATCACACCCATAGTCGGCAGATACTGTAGCCATATACAGCTTTCATTGAACTCCCCTTCTTTCCACAAACACTAAATTCATTGCTGCTTTTTTTTTTAAAAAAAGTGAGGTACTTCAGCTTCTTTTCAGAATAGAAACAATAGGGCACAGTGTAGCAACTTCTAAGTCTTTTATCTTTCTACAGATTCAACCACAGTATTGATTCTTTATTGACCTAAACTGTCCTAAGCATGGCTGTGGTTTTTTCTCATATAGTCTATGGGAGAGTTAAAGCAGCTACTACTTTAATATTGATTTTTGTGAAAAAGGTGCAGGAAAGGGGGCAATTTGTGTCTGCAGTTGCTCTTCACTATAAAAGATACCATTGTTAGAAGCTTATAGCATTATATCAAGGGTCTTAATCTGTAGCAATCTTTTTTTACAACTTAGAAATAGGCTTGGGCAAATGTGTTATTGGTGTTAATGATATTTTGAAGTGAAGAAAATTTGTCAGCCTTTCTAAGTAAAATCCTCAGCTTAACCATTTGAGAGCTTGACAGGTTTGCTACATCTGTTTGTAGAAATTATGCCCTTTGTTCCTTCAGAAAAGAATGTCCATTTGAATAAACAGTGATGCTAATATCTGAATAAATCTCTAACAAATTGGAATTATTACCACAGGCTTAAAAAAGCAAGAAGTTTTGACAAGAAAGGCATTATCATCTAATTAGACTCATTTTAAGAAGAAGAGGGGCAAGGGCCAACCTCTGAGCCGTCTAAAATGTACCAATAGAATGATACCAACTACAGGATAAGGAAAGAGCCATGAGACAACAATACAGTACACTTAAAATTGTAACTTGACCCCTGGTTCCCTTATATATGCCATTTTAATTGTAAGATGGAAGCTATCAGTGAAACATAATGAGTTGTGCTAGACTTTTTCCTCAGATCAGTTAGCTAACTATAGAAGATAATTTTGCATCTACTATTTTGCAGCATTCCTGAAGATTATTTTAATTATCCATTAGTCAATATTAATATTACATATTACCTACCTGTTAGATAAGATCTATACTTGCATTTCCAAACAAGTGTCAAGATGTAACTCACATGCAGCTTGCTCTTCCTGTGGTTACCTGGTTTGCAAACATTTAAGAAATCTTGTAAGACTCCTGCTGTCCAGGTTATTGGTGTGTATCCCATGCTTCTGCTCTTAGCATGATCAACTGTGTTGAATTATAAAGACCTATATTCATTTCTTCTCGTATACAAACCAACATAAAGCTAGGTACCTTAAATATGGTAATGTGACGGTGCTCTGTATGGGAGGTGAAGGCAGGTATTGTTAGTGAACATAGGAATTTTTTTGCAATTGAAATCTACTTTTTTTCTTCCTTCACGGGGTTCTGTTAGACAAAACAGATCACTGCCCACAGATGTTCGTCATCTACTTAAATGTTTCAAGTTGTTTGGCAAATAAGTTTGAGTAGTTTAAAACTTCTATAGCAGCATTTATTTCACAGAAGAAAAGTCTTTGGATCATAATGATCTGACAGAATTGACAAAGTAGCATAAATCTTGATCTGTGTGAATGAACTATTAGATCTGGAAATACTTTCTCCACAGTTCAAGGGGCATGTATGTGTGAGAGAAAGAGAGAGAGAGAGATTGATTGAAGTAGCATGTGTATATGTATTCAAGAATATATGTAGTATGTGTTGTGATAATATTAAACACAAAAATCTATGTTTAAAGAACATTATTATGCATGAAAAGTCAAGTGTATACAAATAGGAAATGCCACAATGAAGGTTGCCTGCTAACTTTAATTCCATTCTCTTATGCATGTTTGTCATGATGCAGATTTTAATTACATGATCACATATAATTATTTTTCCACAGGTCTCTGTATCATTCAGTGTACCAGATGGACCTGCTCCAGTGATAAATCAGAGATCTGTGGTAAAGGAAGCTGCTGTTTGTAGGACTCCAGCCTCATAGTTATTTTTGTAGTTTACTAGGTTTTTAAAAAAACTGAACTCCCCCATCCAATAATTCTGTTATGTGGTAGTATATTGATGTTCCCATTCTTTTCCAGAGGTTAGGTTTTGTGCTGTGACTCCATCTCCAAAGATATGCCATGGTTTCTCCTGTTGGTGAGGTGAGGCAGTTGCATCATAAGAATCTATGGCAGGGATCTCAAATTCATGGCCGAAGGGCTGCATACAGCCCCTGAAGTTATTTCTTGCAGCCCACAACACTATAGCTATCAACATTAGCAATATCACTGTATGAAAAGGTGTCAGTGGTGTGGCCCTTGGGCTACCATAGAGGTCCTCATGCAGCCGTCATGGTGATTTGAGTTTGAGACCTTGGCACCTCAGGTATGTTGTAGTTTAGTTAGATAGCCTGACCCACTGAGTAAAATGGAAAGCTGAGGAAATTGAATTATGCCTTCCATGAGTCAGTGTGACAGAACATCCAAATCTTAATATTCTAGTTTTGGGGCATCTGGTTTTTAGGAAAAAAAAAAATTAAATTTTCAGCTGAAAGCAGAAATTCTTCATGAAAAGATGTGTTCAGTTAACATTCCAGTTCTTTGTTAAAAATGGTTTTGAAGGAAGAATTTTGGCTAGCTGTAACATTCATTCATATCACAAGTTCCAAACAATCATTAAATCAAATGGCAGCAATTTTTAGTCATCATGAAACCTCTAGACTTTGAATGAATGATCTACAGGCAATGAAATCTATTGATAGTTCCCTGATCCTCTATAAGAAACTGTGGTAATTAATTAGATGTTTGATTTTACTTCATAGAGCTGGGAATTCACATGTTGTTTGGAGAAGGGCATATATTTTACTTTTGATAGCCAATTTTTGCTGTTTTCCCTAGGTATAGAATGGTAATTCCATTATTAGCACTTACTATTTTTCTAAACAAAAAAGCATTTTTATTGCAATCTTTAAGATATACAAGGATGCCAAGTGTTAAGAATGTGCAGAAAGGTGTGATGTCTACAAACAGAGCCAAGCTGTAAAACTGTTAATGACTAAAATGGCCAAGGTAAACAAGACACCATTGAGGCTAACTTAGTTCCACTCACATCCCTCATATTGGGGGGTTTATATACATCAAAAGAACTAAGTTAAGCTTAACTGTGTCGTGTTTAACTTGGCTATTTAAATGGCTAATCCTTTTTGTGACTTGGCTCTGTTTGTAAGTTTCACACCTTTCAATTACTGACCTTTTCTTGTTGAATTTGTTTTTAAATACATATCTGAGAATTTTTGTTTATATTTAATTTCCTTGATTTTTTACTCCTTAGCTAATATTATGGAAGACATTTCTTACAGTAGAAAGATTCATTTTAGTGATATAATCTCTTTACTTCTTAATAATAAAGAACTTAGATTGCAGAAAGATTGTGATAGAAAAACTGATTGAGATAAAGGTACTGCCTTTTCCATAAATTTAACTGGAAGTTCCTGTAGACAAAAAAAAAAAAAAAAAAAAGTCAGCAATTTATGGCTGCAAAACCTCTGAAATTTTGAAAGGACAATTGCTTCTCCAGCTTGAAGTTGGAGTATTGAAAATGTGCACTGTATAGCTTGCGTTTTTTGAAGGCATTATACATACATGTGTCCATTACTTGTAAGTGCTGTCGTTTCTGGTTAATGAGGGTATGTTACATGTATTGTAGATTTATTAGTTTTAGGTCTAATATCTGTATAATTTGTGGCACATGGAGTCTTTATGGACCTGATCCAGTTCTCATAAAATCAAATGGAAGGATCTCTATTGACTTAATTGGATCAAGCCTTTAATGAAGAGAATGGAAATTATTTTCACTATGCCATATGTCGAATTGGGAATTATGGAGTGGTGAAAGTTAACTCATCTTTGTAGTTAAGTTTCCATGTGAGTTTCCATAATAAACCTGATTTTGGCTTCCATGTTCTCTGCTACAGAAATGTTGCACTGAACTCATTGGAGGTAGGTTTTGTTATCTTGTTGTGATATGCCTTTCATGGTGTCAGAACAATTCTCACCAAAGAAGGGTACATTTTCCAAAATCCGCTTTAACTGATGCTAATTGATGACTTTGCTGGAAGTGTCTCATGATTAACTTACTACTATCCATTTGTACACCTGCTTGATAAAACCCCAAACATCTTAGTCTTGTATACACAGTAAAGGTAATGCTATCATGGTATTCAAAAAAGTCATTTATCCTGTGATTCTCTAACTTTTTCTTGAACATCATTATTGCTTTTCCTTCCTGACAATGTTCTGTCTAAGATCAAAAAGTGCCAATGGCATGTGGAACCATGCTTTCACATATACAACCTTTCAGCAAGTGCGTCTGCCTTTGCTGGTGGTGTGCATTGGTTATTTTGCCATTTCAGGCTGGTGGCTATAATAGGTAGAGAGTTGAGCCTCTGCAGGATTGTTGACTGTGAGGCTTATTTTCCATCATTCTTTTTTTTTCTCCTCGTTTGGCCCTCAGCTGTAGCCAGTATGCACACTATGGATTTGGATTTATTCTTTTCATAAGTGTTGTTCATCTTCTCCCCTCATCCAGGTTTTGACAGTCTCCGGGATTTTGCAGTACTTTTACAACAGTTCAGTAAGGCATTCTTCTTTGTTTTCTGGTGGTAGATTTCACCATAGTGATACTCCTCTATCCCCATCTTCCATCACTGGCAGCTGTGTTTTCTGTATGGTAGTAGGTCATTCCTTTAAGTAGTGCGTCATTTGCCAGATTCAGTTGACCTCCCATAATTCAGATATAGGCAGCTTCATTCATGTATCATTTTGACTTCAATTTTATGAAATTTCTGTTCTTGGTTTCATTTGTTCTAGTTTCCTTCATGATCTCTTGCTAAAGCTTTCTGTCTTAGCTGCGATAGCTGCCTGAATCTTCATTGAAGCCTGCTGTGCATTCACAGGTGTTTTTCTTATGTGCTGTGATGTTGTTTGTGGGTATCACCAACATATTTAACCTCCTAATTTCTACCTTGTTCTCTTATGGTTCTGAATATCCATCACCATTCCAACTTATTACATTTTGATAATTTTTCTCCACTGGCTTTAAAGCACTAATTGTTCACCAAGCCTTTTGCTATTGAGATCATGATATAGAAAAATGCAAGAGCATTGTAACAGTGTAAGATGCAGGTAAATTTCTTTGTACGCTCTGGCACTGTGGAAAAGGATGAAATATTAAAGAGTATGCAGGGCTGGCTTGACCAATAAGCAAATAAGGCAGTGGCTTGGGGCACTGGACCTGCACTCTCACCCCTCCCTGAGCTGGCCCCTCCGTCCCTGGGGACGAAGCAGGCCAGCCCATGGGGAAGCTCTGCTTTCTTGCCCCACCTCTGGGCTGGCCCTCTCCACCCCGGGACGGCTGTTTTCTGCCCTGGAGGTGGGGCAAGCTGGCCAGAGCAGAGGCCAGGTTCTGCCCCACCCTGCACAGGGGTGGGGGCGTAAAACCAAAACACAGCTTGGGGTGCCACAGCACCTTGAGCTGGCCCTGAGAGTATACAACAGCTACTTCTTTTTCTTTTCAATGTCTGTTTGAAGATAAGAATGTCTAAGGTGGAAAATTAATCATGTTTTCCACTTTTTTAATATTGTTTAATTACACCAATTTAATTTGGGCTGATGGTTAAAGCAAAAAACTAGCAGTCAGGACTTCTGGATTTTATTTCTAGCCTGCCACTGACTCATTGCATGCCTTTGTCCAGAGCCGTAACTAGGGTGGGGCAAGCGGGGCAAAGCGCTAGACACTGAATTTTAGAAGGCTCCATGCCGTGCCCTGCTGCACAGCCAGCAGTCACAGCCCATACCTGGCCTCAGAGGCACATTGCTCTCTGGGTGCCAGGCTGGGGCTGCAGCTACAACTGCAGGAGTTTAAAATCTGCTGCCCAGCCTACAGGCATGTTCAGATGCATGCTTGCGGGGAACGGGGCCAAGAAGAAGCCTGTCCACAACCAGTGTGGCTCCAGGAGACCGTGCCAGCACTGAGGACAGGTAAGGGAGCCCCTGTGGTGGCTGGGGACAGATCCAGATCCCCACGGCCTGCTGGTGATGGCTGGGAATGGATCGGGTCCCAGGCTGGTTCAGGGCTGGCTCAGAGGAAGGTGCATGTGGGGCTGCTTGCCCCAGGTGCTAAAACTTCTAGTTCCGGCCCTGCCTTTGTCACTTTAACATTTCTGTGCTACAATTTACCTGCTTGAAAGAAGGTATGTGAATGCCAGGGCTGTAACTATGGCGAGGCCAATGGGGCTTTGCCCCGGGCACACTGGAGTGGCTCAGTAGAGCCACTCATTTAAAAGGCACATTTTGCGGCGCCGGCCCCAAGCGCTGCTAATGGCAAGGAGCACGTTCTGATCTGAATGCGCCCTGGGCAGCGGATTGCCATGTTACGGCCCTGGTGAATGCCTACCTCCACATTGTAGGCCCAAATCTCCACCATTAAAGTTAAAGGGATTTTTACCAATGAAGTCAATGAAAGCAGTATCTGGGCCATTGTGCGACTTTCTTAATGAAGTACTGTGAACACCTTGATAAAAACACAAAATATCAATATTACTAAATAGCTTCAGTGCTTTAAAAAATTGCAAGACTAATTCAAGATTTTTGAAAATAAAGAATGACAGAGATTTTCTTTATGGATCTCCTCCATGGTTTTGGCTTGATGGGTTTCTAATGAACAGACAATGGTTGAAATACGTGGGAATGCCTAGGAACACCACCCCGGGGCCTCATAAATCTGATGGGCCAGAGTTCTGGGGCTCAAATTCCAGAAAAATTGAGCCCACACCAGGGGCATTGCTCTCCTGAAAAAAGGGTTGGGGCCCAGGCCCATGCACTGCCCCCTGCCGTGCAGCCCGATCCCAGGGCCTGATCTGGTGCTGGGGCCTGATCAGGCTCCCGCTGTTGCTGGCAGCCCTGGCAGGCCCAGACTGGCTCCAGCCACTGCCTGCTGGCCAGCGGCAAACAAGTCAGTCGTGGATCCATCTCCTGCTGTTTGCTGCTGGCTGGCAGGCAGCAGCTGGAACAGGATGGGGACTGCCCAGGTCGCCTGCCAGCAGCCAGCAGTGTCAGGAGCTGGATATGAGCCCGGTTTGCCTGCCACTGCTGGCCAGCAGCTAATGGTCCCAGTAGGTGCGATCCAGCTCCAGCCGCTACCTGCCGGCCGGTGGTGAATAACAGGAGCCAGATTCGAGGCTGAGCTGTGTGCCACTGGCCAGCAGGCAATGGCTGAAGCCGTATCGGGCCATTGGCCACCGGCCAACAGTGGCAGGAGCCTGGTCCAGGCCAGCCAGTGGCAGACGGTGTGGGCTCAGATCCAGCTCCCGCTGCTGCTGCAAAGTGGTAGGTGGCCCTGGTTGGCCCGATCTGGTCCCAGCCACTGCCGGGGCTGGGCTGGACATGGGGGGGACCTGCAGCCCCCCAGGCCCTATGACAGTGACGTTCCTGGCCCACACATGCATTAAGGGGGTCCGGACAATACAGGAAGGGGCCTCAGATATTAGGAAGTTCCAGGGCCTGTCAAATTATACTTTAACCACTGTGAACCAGTCTTTTATTTTCTGAGGTACTGTGTGTCTCTCTGGCACAATTATTCATGTTCAAGTCCTAGAGCCTTAGATGCATATTTGTAGCTGCCATTGACTTTGTTTGAAACTGCATGCACTTATTCTAAACTAACATTTGGTCCCCAGTATTGCTGTGGTCATATTTGCTTGTCCAAAATGACTGTGGATCTTCATTTAAAATCTTGCAATTTGTCATCTTTAGTGAGATGCTATGGTGTTTTTTTCCCTTTCATTGCTCCCATCCTATCATAATATCGATTTTGTTGTCGTTGTTGTTTAATGGGACTACACTGGTAATTTTGGCTGGCAGCTTCTTGGTTTTGCTTTCTTTTGTATACTTTTGAATGGCATAGAACATTCAATACAGCATATTGTAGTTGACTTCCTTGATATAACCTATAAATTTTGTCAGTTTAAAGTAATTTAATTTTATCTAATTTTTCTATGCAGCTTCCAATCACTATGGTAGTTAGACTATAAATTGAAACCGTCTTCTGAGCCTTGTAATGCCACTAATGTCCTGTTTGAGTGAGTGACCTATTCATTGTCATTCTTCCTTTTATCAACTGTTTTTTCTACACATTGATTTTGTTCTAAACATTAGGGACCACACACTGGTTCAGATCGGGAAAGAGAGTAATTGTTACACAAACATGTACACATAGTCACATGCACCTGTAGTGGACAATTGTTTCAGCAACTTAATTCTAGTCAAGAGACTTGGCTACAAGCCAGATCTGGGAGTCTGTCAGCTTCCACATGGATTCAGTCACACAGATGTGTATGCGTTTTAGAAGTGCACATATGCACTCTCTGAATCCAGCGAACACTGAGGCATGAAGCTGGCCTCTTGTGACAAGTTAAAATGTCCCTTGGGCTACATCAGTTTACACTGGCTGAAGCCACAGCTCAGAATCCAGTAGAGGTTTGACCTGTCCACATCCCCTCTGCTAGTAGGTCCAGTATCTCTATGCCATTTGAGTATTCCTCTTACACCGCAAAGATCTTCCAGCTGTTTGATCAGAAAACTGTCAGTGATGCAGTGACCACTCTGTACTGTCTCCCTGTATGTCCTCCTCCAGTGCTGTTTTTTGGGCAACATTTTCAAAAGTCCCCAAAATATCTTAGGAACTCAATCCTATTGACTTTCCAAGTTTCTATTAATGCAGTTCGCCTGAAAGTGATTATGGAAATGGACACTCTAAAAGTGGAAAGCGTAACATATTTTCCTATTCAGGCACACCACCTCTCTTGTTAAATAGACAAGCTTCACATAATCTAGTCTCTTAAAGCAGTGGTTTTCAAACCAGGTCCTTCCCTTAAGGGGAGTGGGGCCCAGGGCCAATCGGTCTAGGCAGGGCTCCTGCTTCCCTCGCCATGCTGGAGGGGAGAATTGTGGGCCATCCCGCTCCACCCCCCCAGGAATCCCGGTCGCCCCCTGGGGACTGGGAGCCGGCCCTGAACCTGGCCAGCAATCTGAGGTCACTTGCCGGTGTAGAGCCGGCCCCAGCTGTGGCTGCAAGCTGGCCCCAGCCGAGGCTGCCACTGCTCCGGCCAGAACCCCAGGCTGCGGCCACCAGCATCCTAGCCAGGGACCTGGGGCCATGTCCCAGCCAGCCATGGCTGGGAACCCAACTGCATGCAGTCGCGTGTGGGGCAAGCCGCAGCAGGCCAGCCCAGAGAGGCTTCAGGGCCCTGGACACCTGCCCTGCGCCTGAGTCTGCCTGTTCTACCTGGGGGTGAGGAGGTCCAGAGAAGAGCTCCCGCCCCGTCCCGCTGCCTTTGCTCACCACAAAGGCAGCAAGGAGCAGGGCGAAATGCTGCTGTGGGGGAGAGTCATGGTGCACTGTCCCACTGGGAATGGGATAGTGCAGGGTCCATCTAACCATGGGGCCTGGCACAATTGCCCCATTTGCCCACCCTCCCATCGCCCAGGACAGCCCTGTTTCAAACCAGGGTCAGGTACTGGGGCATGGCACCCTTTACTCCTGCCATGGAAAGACTGGCATGAATTGCTGAAAGAATTAATTGTTGAGTCTTGGGCATAAATGATTTTTTTTCCAACTGGGTCCCAAGACAAATAGTTTGAAAACCATTGACTTAAATCCACAGTCGGTCTTTAACCCAAGCTTTGGGAGGTCTGGTGCACCATCATCTTGCTTCTTGCTTGAGGACTGAGCACCACCTGATGTGAAGTCATAGTGGAAAATCAGGGCACTTATTTAGTCACCTCAATAAAGATCTCAGAGTCTAATTTCAGGCACTTTTTTTGTGGATTATGGCTATAAACTATAAGATGCTCATCTGCATTACTTTTAACCTCTGCATTGATTCTGTGAACCTCTTTTTCAGTGCGTCACACCAGTCATTAATGCACTGAAAAACCTCCCTTTTTCACAGGGAAAAAGTCCACCTGGGAAAAGAATATCACCTACCATATTTGTAGAAAACAACTGAGGTAAAACACTGAAATGAAATTGTTTGCTTGGCATGCAGCTGATAAAATCACAATTCTATTGTCTGCTATTGTCGCATCTGGGTTATCACTTACTATAGTGCTACTTGTAACGACAGACAAAAAAATCGTATCCATGCTCCTGCCTGCAAAGGCAGATCACTGACTTAGCAAGAGATCCACTGTTTCTGCTAAAGCCCCTTATGGCCATCAGGACAAGACTGTTTGAAAACCTGTCAGTGTCCCTCCATAATCAGCCATCAGAAGCACTACTTCCCTCCCATCTCCCTCTCCCACCCACCTCATTTTAGAGACCCGGTCATTGCCTCTACAAGCAACCATATCAAGCTGTGACAGAAGTTCCCGTGTGCAGGATGGCTTGAAAGGTACCATCAGGCCATGGTTCCATGCTCTTCTTTTGTGAACAGAATGGCATGAGAAAATGATACACAAACTATGAATTTGTTGTCAATTTTGTTATGCTTAGGCAGGCAGTAATTTCAGTTTTCACTGCCATTAGATAATAACAGTAATTAATTAGTAAGTCACACGACTGGGATCTAGAGGTGAACTAACATGGAAAATGTAAACTAAAAAAAAAAGGCCACTAGTATTTGAGTTTTCTGCAACAACTGAGGGTATGTGTCAGTCTGTCTCTCCAGAATGAATTGCTGCTTTTAACAGCAACTTATATTGCCCACAGTGCTGTCTATGAAATATTTGCTGACAAGAGAGGTGCTGCACTAAAAATAATCATAGAGTGGCCAGGAAATAAAGGAAAAGCTACCGAGAGTTATGCTTTTTCTAAATGTAATGATCTTTGTGCTTCCTCAGGTCACCCCTCACACATATTTCCCATAGTGCTTACTATTAATATTTGCCTTCAATGGAGAAAAGATTTGAACTTTCTCTCATTGGGAAATGTTGACTAAATCAAATCTACATTCATATATTTCCTCTTTCTCTGATGCTGACACCAATGACTGGACTCTCTTTTTCTCCACTGTTTTGCATCATCACTTCTGAGGCAATATTGGACACAACCAAAGGAAGCAGAAGGATATGCACAGAGCTTTCAATTCAAGGTCATACCAGAGAAAGATTAAAGATAGTATTCTTGGTTTGGGTATTCTAAGACATCTAAAGGAGTTAAGCACCCACTTCTCAATGAAATTTAGTGAATTAGGCACCCAGCTCTTTTAGGCACCTTTGAGGATCTCAGGTCTTGGGTACTAAGCCCTGTGATTAGAAGGATCCTTGACTCAAAAGCAAATAGCGTTCCTTTCAACCTGTTTGGTTTGAAATGTGCGATGCAGTGATTCAGTTACAGAAATATGTCTTTCTACAACCTCTGTTTTATTACTTTTTATTTCTTACTTTAATAATTTAATAATAATTTAATATTTTTCAGCAATAATGGTGAGGGACATCAAATTTGCATGGGAAGTAGAAAACTTTGGGACTAAAATGCGGGACATTTGCAAACAATAGGCATGGCATTTTTTTTTTTTCAGAGAGGTAGCTGTGTTAGTCTGTTTTCAGCAAAAATGGTAAGGTACCTTGGAGACTAAGCAAAAAAATGTTTTTGAGCATAAGCTTTCACGGGCTGGAACCCACTTCATCAGATGCATGAAATGAAAACTTCAATTTGTTAGGTATACACGCACATTGCAAGCGTGAGTTACAATTTATGAGGAGGGAAGGTGCTAATGAGGCCAATTCACAGCATGGCATTGTGAACAGTTAACTACTGTCAGTGAGCTACCCACAGCTAGCACAGGATCCAGATGCACCTTTGGTCAGTGAAGGCCCCTTAGCCTCACAGTTGATAACATAACATGGTCCTAGGGGAGCAGAGGGCAAGCAATGGGCACAGAGATTTGATTTTGACTTGGTCAGTATATATAGCCCACATTCCTGGCTCTTCAGAGGCAGAATTATTTTGTGATGTTTGGATGAATCTAGGTCCACTGTAGCTTTAGGTCACACTTTTAGAAGAAGGTACAATAAGAATGTGGGAACCTTCCAGAACTACACTTACCCATGGTCAGGGTAAGTATTTGATGGGGGGAAAAAAGAGAAATAGCTAAGGCAAACAGGGGAATTCAATATCTGGCTATAGCTATTAGTGCTAGACTTCAATGCATAGCTTTGTTTAGTAATGTATAGTTTCCTTATGAAGAATTCTTCATTTATATTTTTCTGCAGAGCATCTGTATTCCAAATCTAGGGTTCCATTTTTGTATGTGTAATAACTACTGGTAACAACAAAGCTGGATAGACACTGGTTTCAAAACAGCAAGCTCAAATGCATACAGGATTTAGTGTGGCTTAACTTGGGCTTGAATTCCATGGGACAGAACGAAGGAACAGAGGTCAGCCAGATCAAAGCCTGAGCCATAGATCATGTGTTAAATAGGTCAAATTTTAAAATAGTGGACGAGTCTCAGAAGCATGTGTTTCAAAGTACGAACTCTTTTCCATCACTGATTATTGCAACTGGACCTCCCAAGTTCTTATAAAGGGCTTGCAAATGAAAATCTTTAGGCAGTCCCAGAAGTACAATCATCCAGCATTAAGCACACCAGTGACAACACGCATGCTTAAGAAGGCCCTACCAGGAACACACACACTTTCATTCAAAGAAATTGCATATTTTGTTTCTGTAGGCACCCAACAAATGGGTTTAAAACTGGAAAATACTTTCTTCCATTCAGATATATTCATAGGATCACACAGATTTAGAAAGACTGGATTTAAATGAAATTAGTGACGGCTGGATTTCAGAAAAATCAGTTATTGAATAATAAGAAACTAGTGATTTGATTTTCAAGGTGAATATTATCTAAAACGGAAAAGCTGGCTAAATCAATATTTTCTTCTATACTCGTAGTTTGTTCTCTTTTCTTCAGAGAGGACTGTCTTCCAGCCCTGGCTTTTTCCACTGCTCTGGATTCTATCCTTAGTGAAATCTTAAAATAACTAGGCATAAACATTATTTAAAAAAAGTTTCTTAAACTTCAGTGCTATGCAGCTGGTTTATAGTAGGTTACATAGTATAAATATTTTTCAATAATAAAATATATAGAATATTAAATTTATGTGCTATGTACCTATTCTGAAGTAAAATAGGGGACTACTGAGATATTTGCCCACATGACCTTGGGACCAGCACTTTTTCTTTTTTTGACATCCCTCCCCCCAATTCATCTTATTCTTAGACTAAAATGAGCTATAATCTAGGAATGCAACATAGCCTGGGACATTGTGTCCAGCATAGGTCAAAGAAAAAAAACATGCCATGGCAATATCAGAGTGGCATGGGGAGGGGAGGGAAGGTTTCACTGAAATGTGGGACATTTGAAATAAATAAAATAAAATAAAGCATGTGAACAGTTACACCAAAAAGAGATTGGGAGCTGTGTGATATGAGGGTGCTACTTTTTCTGTGTGGTTACAAGGTAGCTGGTGTGCTGGACTGAATGCATATGTGTTTCGATACCAGACATAATAACCCATCAAGAAATTATCTGCCTTATGTAGTGACTCCTCAGAAGATAACTTTCTAATCAGTTCCTTCTTTCCTCAAAATTATCCATTCAGCTGATGCAAGAGTTGAAGGTGATTTGTGGCTTTTTGGAAACACAAATATAATGGTCCAAAAAGTTGTTCATATTTTCTGTCAGATAATGCAAAACGAAAGCAGTGAAATGAGCTCATTAGCAATTGAAATACCCATTCTCCAGTTTTGTCTTCTATTTATCATCCCCAATTTGATCATACAATGCTTATTTGCATTAGTGAACCCTTACTCATGTAAGTAGTCCCATTGAAGTCAAATAATTCCTGCTCCAGTTGCTCAAAGACTTTGTACAAGCACTGAATAATCTGGGTCTTCTTATCCAACAGAAATAAACTTAACAAGGAGTTTCTTACACATGTTAAATTAAAAACAACTGTCCTGTTGTTTCTAAGGGTGTGTCTATAGTGATGGAGGCAAATTTGCTGCCATCAGTGCACTCTTTCAGGTTTGATGAAGCAGCCTGTCAAGACTTGCTCAATCATCTCCAGTTCAATGCTGTGACTCCAGCCCCATAACTGGAGTAGTGCAAAGTTGACCGGATGGCATTTCCAGTTGCCTTAGCAAAGTGTATACAGGGGGGTAAGTGGGAGTTAGTAAGGCAACAGGAGATTTGCAAGGTATTTTACATACATTGTGTATAGACTGTTGACTGTCACTGAAAAGTGCAGCAAGTGTAGAACAGGGGTAACAATTGGAGTGATTTGATCTCTGAGAGCTTTGGGGACTGCAGGCAGTGGGCCAGATTCTGCTTTCATTTATGTTGGTGTGATTCAGTTGAACACTCTTGATTTACACCACTATAGCAAACAGTGGATTGTGGCCCATTAGGTACAATTTTGAGGTTCAATTTTTAATTTGAGGACCACTGGAATTTCAAAGTCAAGCTGAATAGTGAGCCGGAGGGTTAATGATAAGTGAGGTGATCAGCTTTGAAATGTCTACCAGGAGGCCCTGCTATGCATCTGGCTCCCAATCCCGCACTTAAGCATTTGCTTAATTTTAAGTGAGGTCTCCAGTTGAAGGTGGTGCTATGCAACTGTTCTATAAGAGGTTATATGGTATAAATAATTTTCAATAAAAATATATGGAATATTAAGCTTATGTGGGATGTATATATTCTGAACTAAAATAGGGGACTATTGAGACCTTTGCCCATGTGACCTTGTAACCATGACCTTTCCTTTTCTCTGATTATTTCTCCCTCCTGCTTTATTTTTAGACCAAAGTGAGCTATAATCTAGGAAACAAACACAGCCTGGGACATTGTGTCCAGTGTAGGTTTAAAACCCCATGCCATGTACTTAAGTATGTTACTGAATCAAGTCTTTGTAGGATCAAGACCCTGAAAGAGGTAGATTATAGCTTTCCAGCCACAAACTCCTGGCGGGTGGAGTCTCCTGGAGCGATGGTGCCTCTAGCCTATACAGGCTCTCCAAGACTGCTCCATGGGCACTGGACGGGGATGAGCAGTCTGCTTCATTTCCCAGGCTGCAGATGGGGTCTAGGGCAAGTAACTATCTCCTCCCACCGCTACCCCCTCACACCTTGTCCCTGTTTTGATGGGGGGGAGAGGTGGAGAAGGGGTGAGCAGTTTCTAGTCTACTGTCTAGAGCACCAGCTGTTATCACTCCACCACACCAGCATGCCTGAGTAAAGGCCTCTGACAATCTGGCCCATAAAGTATTGAAAAGGCAATGCCAATGACTCATTTTATAACCAAGTTATCATTTATCCTACTAGCAAAATCTGTTCAGCCCTGGTTATATAGGTTATACAGTAATAAAAGTTCAAGTATCCATAAAATTGCCATTGAACTGTAAATTAATGTGAGGTAAAGCTGTTGCCCAAGGGAATAACCAAGCTTCGGAAAGGTGTGTCCTAAATTAATTAATGCTGAGTTCATTACTGACTGAGAAAAGAATGAATCTATCACCGGCTTTGATTGTTGAGCACTGAGGTTTGCTTCAAAGCATCATTGCCACTTATATTTGCATTCTGTCTCCATTTTGCTTTAAACAAAGCTCTGTTAACTAAAAATAGCTAAAACAGTAACGTTCATGGCTGGGATGTTGTTGTTTTGTTAGTTTATGCTGTGTCCCACTGTACATACTTACAAAGCAAAACAATTTCTCTGACATTCCTGCCACTTTCCAAAGGGGCAGCTGTGTTAGTCTAGTTCAGTAAAACAAGCAAGGAGTCCTGTGGCACTTAGAGACTAACAAATTTATTTATCTCATGAGCTTTTGTGGGAGAAAATCCCACTTTGTCAGAAGCTTTGAAGATGGGGGAATTTACAGAATGCAAGGAAAATAAACACAGGGGACTGTAAGTCAGGGGATCGTGTCACACTGTAACAGCAAATCAAAGCTGTTGTTAAGATTCAAACACTGGGAAGCAGCACGTAGGCTGTGTATACATGGCCAAATTAGTCCGGACTAAGCAAGCTTAGTCCAGACTCATTTGGCTCTTGGCCACATTATCCACACTAGTTTGGACTAGGCAAAGGTTAGTCTGAACTAGTTAGACCCCTTGGTTAGTTCAGACTAGCCAGCTTAGTAAGCAAAGCCAAGACACAAAAAAATGGCTAGTTTGAACTAAAAAGCCGTGGTTAGTCTCAACAAGGCCAAGGCTAATTCAGACAAACCTCCGACTTATTTAGCTTGGGCATGCAAGTCCAAAATAAATTGTTAGATGTAGACGTAGCCATAGAGGAAGATGACATCAAATCGCCTGTTGTAATGGGAAAAGAATCTGTAGTCATGATTTAATCCTGCTTTCATAAAATTAAATTTGCATATCAGTTCTAGTTCAGCTGTTTCTCTTTGAAGTCTTGATGTCCTATTCACATAACTTATGGGAAGAGACTGAAGGAATTTGACTTATTTAGTCTGCAGAAGAGAAGACTGAGGGGGGATTTGAGAGCAGCCTTCAACTACTTGAAGGGGTGCTCCAAAAACGAGGGGGAGAGGCTGTTTTCCATTAGTAACAGAAAACAAAACAAGGAGCAATTGCTTCAAGCAGCAGCTGGGACAGTTGAGGCTGGATATTAGGAAAAACTTTCCCACTAGGAGGGTGGTGAAGCACTGGAATGGGTTACCTAGTGAGGTGGTGGAATCTCCATCCTTGGAAACATTTAAGGCCCAGTTAGATAAACTCTGGCTGAGATGATTTAGTGGGAGTGGTCCCGCTTTTAGCAGGGGATTGGACTAGATGACTTCATGAGATCCTTTCCAAACTTATGATTCTATGCTTGAGCACGGCTGTTAACAAATCACCCACAGAATGATTAGAAAGATGGAAGTGCTCAGCAACTGGTTTTTGAATATTGTGATTTCTGATGACAGTTTTGTGCCCCTTTATTCTTTTGCACAGAGATTGTCCTGTTTGTCCAATGTATAAGGTGTGGGGGCATCTCTGGCACATGATGGCATAAATCCCATTGGTGGATGAGCAGGTGAATGTGCCCTTGATGAAGTAGCTGGCTTGATTAGGTCCTACGGTGGTGTTTTTTATGCAGATACGTGGGCAAAGTCTCACATTCCTGTGACTCACCATCTGCAGGGGTTGCTTTGTCACTCATAGGACCCCTTATATGTGCAGTTCTTGTTCTGCAGCCTCCGTCCCCACCTCTGCAAGTCACAGGGTGGCTTCCCCTCTTTTATTCCACCTTTAAAAGCTTTGTTTGGTCTTTAGTTTACCGGCACATTTGTAAAGCCATTTGTGATACTGTGGGGGTAAGGACATGACATATAAATACATTGATTTTGCTCTGTTCCATAGAAGGTTGCTATTTTTAAAATGTTTGGAAATATAACCATATATAAATTTATTCTTTTGAGATGTCCGTAGCTGCACATTGAAGAATAGCCTTCAAAAATTACCTCTGTATCTGAGGACAAATGTACAGTGTATTATTTTACCAGGTGGTCCTTGATCCCTCACCCACTGATGTTGCTTCCAGTCTTTTTTGTAAGCCTCATTGGTCTTTGTATCAGGCATGCATAGTAGTGGATGTAAGCCAAGGTGTCAGAGTATAGGGCTGCATCTGGAGATAATACCTATTATATTTTCAATGTCTAGCACAAAGGGGGCTTCTAGTCCAGGACTAGGGCTTTTTATATTGTATTATATGAAAATACAAATATATACGAATAGGTAATGCTTGTTTCTGAGTGTACAGAAAATATGTGAAACAAACAAGGAGTCCTGTGGCATTTTTAAAAACTAACAAATTTATTTATCATATGAGCTTTCATGGGAGAAAATCCCACTTAATCGGATGCTTCAAAGCGTCCCATGCATAAATAAATTTGTTAGTCTTTAAAAGTGCCACGGAAATCCTTGTTTGTTTTGCTGAACTAGACTAACATGGCTACCCCTTTACAGAATATATGGTGACTGAAATGACAGTCCCCCACCCCTCTGAATCTGAGAACTCATGGAGACCCTCTTCTGTTAAAATGATGCACCTGAGGGGATGAATTTTGCTTTTTTTATGTTTAGTCAAACCTTGTGTTATTAAATATCACAAATGTTAATGTTAATTTTATTAGCATTCACTTTTAGTATCAATGTGAACCAAAGCAATACTCAGATCCAAACACATCTGTATTTTAGAGAAATCTGGATCTAGCTCCAAGTCCAAACACTGTAGTTGGTCCCTACGTATAGCAGACTGAACTAGAAATCCCCGATCTAAACCTCGTACAGTACAGAATTGGATCCAAAGTGTGCGCTCAGGCCTATCTTCACATTTTAATGCATGAACACATTTCTTTTACTAAACAGTCTACTCTAGAGATTCGATACAAGGTCACACTTAAAACTATTGAGTATTTATCCTCAAGTTAAAGAAGCATGGAGTCCTGTGGCACTTAAAGACTAACAGATATCCTCAAGTCATTTTTCTTAACTGAAAGTTTTCTTGAGAGAGAGAGCAATGGAAAGGCGTTCTGCACCATGCGGCGCTAGCTCATCTCGAATACCTGGTCTGTTGTGTAGTGTTCATTATATCTGCATGATAAATCTAAACAAAAACAGTAAGAGAGAAACTAAGGCCTGCAGAGCTAAGAAGAGGGAGGAAAATGGGTTATTGGCCTGCTCTGTTGTCTGGGTGGGTGAAAGCTGGCTGTGAGATCAGTAGACTGTCGAACAGACTTCTTAAGAAATGGTAGCAACTTCATCTCCTCACTCAGTTAAAACTGGAGAATACATTCAAAAGCTTTGTGGGCCAGATCCTTGCATTGGCCTGTGTGCTTTGTGACACTCCAGCAGTGTAAACCAGGCTTAATGGGCCCCTTGAGGATTTCACCACAACGTGTGGAAAAAAGAAGACATGGCCAGGGCATCTGTATGCCCCATTGATCCACTAGCTGTGAAATGACCACTGGGGAGTCATAGACTACTTGGCTTAGGTTACAGCACTTTGGTTTATGCACTATTTTTTTGCCTGGGGTTAGTGCTGGAGCAGATCAGTACACTACAGTTCTGTGGTAAGAAGTGGATTTCATGATCCATACTACAACCAAAGAATGACAGGTTATGGAGGACCCAGATCAGGAAAGTGTTTATAATTTGTGCACGTTCTGCAAAAGTGGTCTAGTCTGACACCTCCCAGTGCTGACGCCCTCTGGTCTTGTTGCATTACTTGGGTGACCATATACACTTGCAGAGCTGTCATATAAACCACGATTCCATATGACTAGAAGAATGAAAAAGGGTATTTCTTAGCTGTCTTGCCAGCATGCCTTGGAGATTTGTATTGAGTGTCTCAGTGTTGCCTGATCACAGCAACCACCTTTCCATAAAGTTTCTATCACTTGTCACTGATCCTAGTCTGTCTGTGTTGTGCTGAACAGACACAATGGAAACCAGCCCTCTATGTCAGTTACTAACAAAAAGAGCCACTGTTGTTATTCTGTACTGATGATCCAGTGCTGATAGTGTTCTCGACTCTGCAATAAGGGCTGATTCAGCCCAAGTGGAACACGAGGGTTGCCACAGCACCATTCACAGCAGTAGTTTCTAAAATCAGTGGGGTTTTGGGGGGGGTAGGATGCAGGCGTATGGAGTATGGGGCTGTCCCAGGAATGGGGAGAGGTCAGCAGGGGAAAGGAGAGTACTGGCATCTTTTATAATATGAAAAGGCATGGTCTAAAATGAGTATGGTTTAAAATAGTTAAAATGTTTCAGACTCATTTTTCCATCTTTTCTCTTTCCATACAAAACTTGTTTTCAGGGCCTTTCCCACCTATGCATTTTTCTCCTCACCTCCTTTCAATTAATCTTATATCTCAGGGTTGGCCAAACTTATGAGACTCAAGAGCCACACAAGTTGATTATTAAACCTTTGAGAGCCGCACTGAGGCATACAGCCTTATACTTTTACCTACTCCAAAATTACTAAGTTTAAAATTCATTGCACACTTTAATTTTATCATAAAAAGAGGACAGATATTGATCCTACTAATGTCAGATTCTAACAATTACTTAAGGTTACCATGAAAATTAGCCCTATACAGTAAAAACTTAGCTTCTGCTCGATGTAGAAGACCTCAGGCTAGTGGTGAGTTTTTTAAAATTCCGACCATGCCACTCTTCTCCCTGCCATCCCCGACCATGCCGCACTTCTCCCCATTGTCCCGACCCCCTCCTGAACTCCTAGGTTGGGGCTACTTTCCTAAATTGATTTTCTGACGTTCTTCCAGGAGCCACAATTTTTCATTCAAAAGCCACATGTGGCTCCTAAGCTGCAGTTTGACCATGCCTGTTATATATTATCCTCTTTCTCCCTCCTTTCTTTCTACCTTTGTTTCTTTCTTCTCTTCTCTTTCTTGTGAATTGCCATATTCTTTTTTCATCCTCTTTGCTTCTATTAGTTTTCCCTGTCCTTACCTTATTTCTCCTTCCAAAGGGGTAGCCGTGTTGTTCTGCTGAACTTATTTCTCCTGTCTTGCAACCCTAACCCGCAGTTGAAAAACTCCTTGTTAGAGCCAGTATCTGCAGCTGTATGCACTGACAAAATATGGAAGCATCTTTGGGAAATTGCTTACTGTAGTCCTGGATTATATTGCAATGTTAGCTGTATAACTCCCATCAATAGTGTTACCCTTTTTTTTTTCATAAGCCCTTTGCCAAAAATTTTGGAATCTTGCAGGTTGTTCCAGTGAGGAGAAACCGATGATGGTGTCATGTATTTTTTCATCCGGTCTTGTTTGTTTACATGAATGGACATAAAAGCCTGTTTCCCTGAACATAGGAAGAGCCAAACAACAGGAAATAGTTTCTTTGCTGCCAGCCTACATTATCTCTGAGCCAGCACAACACCATGTTTCTCCAGTCTGAGTACATAACTTTCTTTTCTTTCAGTTTCACTGTGCTTCTTCCCCCTCCATCATCACCTTTCCCCCACTCACAAACTCATACAAAAAACTACACCCAGATGAGTCCTTTGCCCACGTAATTCTAGTTCCTGGGCAAACTCACATATGCCCTTGCTTTAGGTGGGGATTGCTATAAAGCAGCTTTTCTCACAGCTATTTTAAATGAAGGATGTTGGTTACAATCCCCCAGTTCAATGATGTTTCACCCAACTCATGAGAATAATAAAGGGAAATATATGGATGACCCTCTGAATAATCTACCCTCAAATTTACTTGAAATTAGAGCCATTCTTGATCAGAGCACTAGTCCATCTAGCCCAGTATCCTGTCTCTGACAGTGGCCTGTGCCAGATGCTTCTCAGGGAATGAACAGAACAGGGCAGTTGGAGCGATCTACCCTGTCTTCACCTCCGAGCTTTTGGCAGTCAGAGATTTTCCCAAGCATGGGGTTTCATCTCTGATCATCGTGGTAATAGCAATTGATACATCTATTTTTCATGAACTCATTGAGTTAATTTTTGAACCTAGGTATACTTTTAGCCATCACAGCATTGCCTGGCAATGAATTCTAGATTGTATGCCTCGTAAAAAAGTGCTTCATCTGGTTTATGTTCAATCTGCCCTATTACTTTCATCAGGTAAACCCTAATTTTTGTATTGTGTGAAAGGGTAAATAACACTTTTCCTCACACCTTTAATTATTTTATAGACCTCTGGCTTATTCCCTTAGTCTTCTCTTTGCTGCACTGAACAGCCTGAATCTTTTTTAATATCTCTTCATATGGAAGTTGGTCCACACCCTTGAACGTCTCTGTTACTCTTCTCTGCACCTTTTCCAGATTCACTATATCCTTATTAAATGGAGCAACCAGAGCCGGGCTCAGTATTTATGGTGCAGATGCATAAATAATTTATAAAACAGTGTTATGATGTTTTCTATCTATTTCCTAGATGTTCTTAACATTCTGTTAGCCTTTTGGCCGGTGGTGTCTTCTGTGAAGTTTTCCGAGAAGTATTCACAGTGACTCTTCGAGACCTCTTTGTTTAATGATAACAGTTGATTTAGAACCTGTCATTGTACATGTGTAATTGGGATCAGTTTTTCCAATGTGCATTACTTTGCACTTATCAATGTTGAATTTCATCTGCCATTTTGTTGCCCAGTTACCCAAAGACTAAGATCTCCCTGACTTTTACTGTCAATTTTAAAAGCTTGAATAATTTTGTATCATCTGCAAACTTTGCCACTTCACTGTTCACTCCTTTTTCTAGATCATTAATGAATATGGCACAGGTTCTGCTACAGATGCTTGGGAAACACTGCTGTTTATACCTCTCCATTGTGAAAACTGACCATTTATTCCTACCCTTTGTTTCCTGTCTTTTAACTAGGTCTGTAAGAGGATCTTCCTTTTTATCCTGTGACTCTTTTGTTTCCTGAAGTAGCTTTGGTGCAGGATATTGTCAAAAAGGAGTTCAGTGGCACTTAAAGACTAATAAATTCATTACCTGAGCTTTTGTGGGAGAAAATCCCACTTTGTCATTTGCAATTAATAAATTTGTTAGTCCTTAAGTGCCACAGAGCTCCTTGTTTGTTTTACTGAACTAGACTAACTTGGATACCTCTTTGGATATTGTCAAAGGCTTTCTTAAAATCCAAGTACACTGTATTGGCTCACCCTTATCCACATACTTGTTGACCCCCCCCCAAAGAATTCTAGTAGACTGGTGAAGCATGATTTTCAAAAGCCATGTTGCATATTCTCCAACAAATCCTGTTTAATCTATGTGTTGATAATGCTGTTCTTTACTATAGTTTCAACATGCCTGGTACTAAAGTTAGGTTCATTCCCCTGTAATTGCTAGGATCACCTCCAGAACCCTTTTTAAAAATCAAGATCACATTATTTTAGCTATCTTCTACTTATCTGGGCTAATTTATATGCTACATTTAATACTTCTGCAATGTTATATTTGAGTTCCCTCAGAATTTTTTATGTGAATGTCATCTGGTCCTCATGACTACTGGTTAATTAGTTTGCTCTAAAATCTTTCTATTTGCCCCTCAGTGCAAAATAATATTTCAGAATATGGACCAGTACTTCAGAAGGATGCATCTGTATGAGCATATTGTAAACCTGCTTCTGTAATGTACATGCACATAGGTTGTGTTTCAACCTTCTTAATCTAAATAACTTCTTAAATGACACATGCTTTTCTTCTCCTTTTCAATGGAATTGCACCATCTTATCTTAAGCAGACAATCTGCCATTGGTTAGTCCTAAAACCATAATTATCACTGTCTCACAAATACTATGCATTTTATCCAAGGAGGGGAAGCAATTAGCCATGCTCTACAATATATGCCTGTGGAAATTCTTGAAATATCCTTTCTATCATCCTGTCTCAAGCCTGTCTGACTCAGGCTCTGACCTGGCAGTGACAAGGTGAGCTACTTTTGGGTGCTAGTCCAAACTATTGGGTGAGAAATTGGGCCCTATTGAGGAAACCTCTTTTCTGCTTATTCTGTTTGTTTTCAGTCTCACGGACAGTCAGACTCCTCCCTCAAGTCTGTATATCTCCTCCAAAAGGAAAATGCCTCTTTGGAATGCAAATAATGGATTGCACAAGGACTCAGATGCTAAAGTTAGAAGGGTCCAATAGGATCATTTACTCTGATCTCCTGCACAATGCACAGCCCCTTACCTACCCACTCCTGTAATAAACCTCTAACCTACTGTTGCAGTATGCCAGTCAATTTCACAAGGAACTTGTATTTAAAGTGAAATGCAATGACAGCATCAGTTGCAATTTACTGGAGGAGCACACAGCTTCAAAACTACAGTCCTACAGTAGACTAGGAACTCAGTTTTGTCAAGACATATCATTGTTTTAGGTCAACTTAAAATGGAAATCCATTAAGCAAGAAAGTATGACAGTTTGAGGTTCAAATTACTTAAGGCATCCACGAAATAGATGTTTAATTTCTGTAAGTTTTAAATGCATAGACTGCTCCTTGTGTATTTCTAACCCCCAAGCTGGAAAATCGCCCCCTACAGTTTTTGAGTTATCACATGCATGGTCCTGCTTTGGCAGGTGCAAGGTGCCCAGGTCTTTAAATCTCCAGAGTGAGCACACAAATCTCACTTTCTTAGTCTACCTTTTGACTCTTCCATGCACATAATTTAATTTCTTTGCAGTGTCAGAAACTTTCTGCTGTAGCTGAAATATGTCAGGGATGTTTTTGTCAAACCAGAGACCAGATTCTGTAACTCCCACTATGCCCTTCTTGGGTGATCAGATCAAAATGTTAGTGGAGTCGCATAAGAGCTGATTAGCAGCTGTTGCAGACACTTTCTCTATGCTCTAAAAACAACAGTGAGAACAACAATTCAGCTGGGAAGAGCATATGCAATAGCCTCTTAATCACTGCTTCAGCTCACCATGCCATGATGTGTAAGCTTTATCATCAATGAGGCTACAAATAAAAACCAAGGAACTTAAATATTTCAGACATCTCTAGCGTGTGAAAGAAATGTGCTCAACCACAGAATCTCCTGGATCATAAGTATCTTGCTCTCAGGCAATGAAGGACATGCACAGAAAATGCCTTCTTTCTCTTTTTGCTTTTCCCTTGCTCCCACCCCAAACTTAACGATAAAATTCTGTAATCTGACAACACACTGCAATTTGATAGCTGAATATGTACATGCACAAACAATGCTTTTCTAGGCCATTGTGCAATTGTAAATCTCATTGACATGAGCCATTTCAATGCAAGTTAGGCGCTGCCTTCTTTCTGGTGCTATCTGCATTGCCCAGCTTTGCTGTCCTTCTTTATCTGCTCCACGTTTGAAGCCAACACCAGTGGCCATGCACAGGGGTACATAGGCAGCTGTGGGATATAAATGCCAAGCTTTAGATTCTGTTTATTCAGCAATGGCATCAAAGCGTGTAGCTGGTCACTAGGCTGATTATCTGCCTACAAACCTGGTGTTGGATAAGTCCATTGTTCAGCTGCCTTGTTTTTCTGTTCTCTAGTTCATTGCAGTCAAATTAATGAATTTATTTCCTTTCATAAAAAGTCAGACAATAAAGGTGTCACTAAATTTTTCATAACACCCACAGATAGGACTCTTGATTCATGTTCATTTGCTCTGGAATTGTGCACAATATGAAAGCCAAATTGCCACTTGACTTGGAATGTCCAGTTTTCCAATCTTTCTGGTGATAACCATCAATTTTACTACAGTTGGTAAAAGGTAAAATTGGTCAGCTCATATCTCAAAGGAGATTTCTTTGGGGCCTGCAGTCCAGCAGTCTTTCATTTTCAGCCTTACAGACACTGGATACACGAGAACCTTATACCCCACTACCGCCACCCATTTGCTGCAGCTATACAGATTGCAACTATTTACTTTACAATCACCTACAACCTAAACAGTTAATTTATTTAAAATAAGCCCTGAAAAGAACACTTAGAACTGCCATAGCACCTTGCATTGTCAAACCATGTTGTGAACACTAACTAAAAATGGCCACATCTAAACAAGAAACTTTTGCCCATACGAAAAACTCATTTAGGAGTGCAATATTTCATGATATTTCTATACTAAAATAAGCTGAAAAGTAGATGCAGTTTTACCAGAAAAAGTGCTTTGCTGTATTTTTATTTTGTTGTAACAACTGGAATAAGCCTTCTTGCAAAGAGGTGTTTTTTATATAAGCTATGTCTACACACTAGAATGGTTTGCTGTGTAGGTATATTGGCATAGCTATATCAGCAAACTTTTGTAGTATAGACAAACTCTAACCCTCTCAGCATTAGCTCTTGGTCCTGGCTTCAAACCAGTCCATTTCATTTTGTCATGGATGAGGTTCCAAAGTTGGCCACTTGAGAAACATAAGAACAAGTCCACTAGTCACATTTTGCAAAAGGTCTTCATTTACACAAGGCATTTCTTTGAATACACCATAGTCCATCACAAATTCTGTCACAGTTCTGTGACTGAGGGGCACATGCAATTATGAAAAGAGGTTGATTTGAATGTTATCTCCCTCTTGTGAACTTATGTTTGGACTTTCTCCGAAAAGACAGGAAAGGGATTTTGTTTCTTTTGTTTGATCATTTCTTATCACAGAACTTTGTTTGACTCAAGCCACAATGATACAAGCATTCAAAGACCACCTTCACATGTAATATTGATTTATAAAACTGCAGTGTATGGCTGCTAAGCTTCACCATTGTATACAGAATGTCTTCAATTCCCAACAAGTTACTGGCACTTCGTACCGATTTGCAAATTAGTCGTTTCTCTGAACCTTATGTAATTCTTATTATTCCAGTGTGCTTTCTTTAGTCTCTGCTTTGAAACTGTGTGTATTATGGGGGGGGGGGAGTTCTAGAACATTAGTTAAATTGGAGTTAAACAAAAAAAAATCTAGATCAGCTTTTATCCTTAGGCAAGTTATGCACTGAGTGAAATTAAACCACTATGTGTACTTGTACATGAAGAATCAGAGGTGGAGGATGGGTCAGAAACACTAAGATCAAAGTTTCTGTTCTTTGGAAAAAAAATACCTTTGAAAACCCCCATGCCATCTATTCTGCTTGTTAATGTTTTGACTGGAAATGCCTGGCAGTGTCATCATCAGCAGAATATTTTAAATGCTTTTTTTCTTTTTTCTGTTTTTTTTTTTTTCCCACTGACTCTAATAGGAGAGCAATGGATCCTTAGCAGCCTCTGTTATATGTCTCTTAAGGGAATATTTTTGTTAATTGCAAATATTTGATTGACAAATATGGGATGCAATTAGTAGGCAGACACAGTAGGAATGTGCAGTGAACTGGATCTCTGAACCAACAGATCTCAACTCTCTCAGCTTGATCTGAAATAGACTAGAGCATTTACACCATATGTTTCCCTCAAACTTTTTCTTTTCTTTGAAAATTCCTTATTTCCCTAAACTAGCCTTCTTTCACTTTCTTCACCAAGAGAGCTAATTCACCTACTATGATCACCTCAGATAAAGAGAGAAAATTCCTCACAAGTTTCAGACTTCTTACACAGCTTTTTGACTGTGGCTGTAGAAATTAATGTGGACAAAACCATACATGCCAGTTGTGCTTACAAAAGCCTTAGGTGAAAGAGAATTCAGTCTGATTTAACTTTAGACATTTTGAGTTTAATGGTCTATTTAAACAACCTAGTATCATCTGACCACATTTATCAGTTCTGTTTCTTTTTATTTACCAAGAGTACTGCCTTTCCAGGAAAGCAGTAATTAAAACTTACCTAAATTGTCCTAAAATTCTGTAACATTAGAAGGAATTCAAAGAGTCTGTCTGTCTTTAGTGCTGTTCTGTTAAAAACCAGGGTTCTTAAATATATTTGGCTGGGGACAGTGGTGGTGGTGTTATTTTATTTTAAATGTGCATTTTGGTAGGTTTAAAGTGCCAAAGAAAATACTTTATAAAAATTCTGATATTGTAGCATGCATTTTCTGGAATTGGGGGGATTCTTCCCTCACTTTCTACTACAGGGGTTGTTTGGCTGAAATTCAGAATTGAGTTGCTTAGGTGTTCATCTGCTCTTCAGACTTCTCCTTCTCCATTTGAATTTATCATTTTCTTTTTGTGACATCACTATCGAGGATGTCAAGTTATTTGACGAAGAGCTATGAAGAAGGATCAGGGTGGTAGGATCTCTATGCCTGTATGAGACATCACAGAATCATCTGGTGACAATGAAGATATGAAAGCATTTTAGTATTATTGCCATTTAATCTTTTACATCCCTTATATACCAATCTTATACTCACACAAATGTAAAATCCCATTGACATCAGTGGCACTACTCAATGGGTACATCTACACTGGAGGCTAAGGCTGGCTTAAGGAAGATTAGGTCAACCTACAGACCCCTGCAGCCACATTGGGCTTTTATTTAGTGACTTAAGTGCTTTCTTAAGTCGACTTAATAACACCACCTCTTAAAGTCGACTTAAGGCTTAAGCTGAACTTAAGTCGACTTAAGCCAATGTAGACAGGGAAAAGCCCTTAAGTCCACCTAACTGGCCTCCAGGCCCCTTCCCAGAGTCCCTAGCTACCAGGAAAGGTAGACTTAGCACCTGCCAGTGTGGACACAGGCAGCCGACAGGAGTTTTCAGTGTGGACTCTCTAAGTCAACCTTGTTAAGTTGACTTAACAGAGCCTTCAGTGTAGACATACCCAATGGTTATGTCTACATTATGGAGCATTTTTCGAAAAAAGTAATTTTGAAAAAATTATTTGAAATAAATTCAAAATAATTATCTTGAAATAACTGTTTTCAAAAATGCTATTTTGGGAGAATGGTCCAGGGACCATTCATTATCCTGAAATATCGCAGCTTTTTTTTCGAAAAAGAAGGTCTACACCGGACTTTCTTTTTCGAAAAGAAAGCAAGGCAATGGAAGAGACAGGGAAGATATTTTGAAAAAAAAAGCTTTTCCCATATGTGGGGATGGCTTTTTTTGAAACAGCTACCCCAAATAAAGCTTTTTTTTCAAAAAAAATAATGAGGTTTAGCGATCCCAAAAAAGTGCTCCAGTATTTTGAGATACTGGAGCACTTTTTCAAAAAGGCGAAACCTGTCAGCCTTTTCAAAATAGAAAGCCTTTTTTTGGTGTAGCTTTTTTGAAAAAAGCCATCCCTGGACACAGAAAAAGCTTTTTTTTAAAAAAAAAAAATGTCCTCCTTATCTCTTCCATTGCTTTGCTTTTTTTTCAAAAAAGAAAGTCTGGTGTAGACTTTCTTTTTCAAAATAAAAAAAGCCATGGTATTTTGGGATAACGGACTGTTGTCCCCAAATAGCATCTTTGAAAAAAAGTTTTTTGAGATAAGTATTTTGAAATACTTATCCCGAAAAAAGTTTTTTTCAAAAATACTGGTCAATGTAGACATGCCCATAGTGAGGAAAATGACTTTTCATGTACCTGAAGCCTTGACTCCAGGAGAACACTCCAGCTGTTAATAAAGACACTTGATGTTCTAATGAAGCTTTGCTTATTTCAGAAAGGACATATCCTCCAACATTGACTCACATGGGGATCTACTCATGTGATGAAGTATGTCCTATATAAGTATTGTAGGAGACAGTCTTCAATTTCTAAAAATGAAACACATTAACTGGACTCTTCACTAATACAAAGGAACTGGTCTTTAATGTCTATATGATAATATTAAAATACAAATTACACTTCCTTCAACTTCCTTGCAGGATTTCATCTTGCAAAAAAGCAGCTGTTTGCTCAGTAAATTCTGAATGTATTAGGCTATATTTTCTCTTTCTTAATATTAGTCTCATAAGACAGTTAGCAAAAAGAGATTGTTCTAAACATGCAATCATAAAGCTGGTATGATTCTATACTGTTTTTTGTCTTTTGTTTATATCCCCATTGCATGGACTACTGTTTAAAATAAGTTGACAACTGGTGAAATTATTCCATGGCACTGGGTTGAAATGGTGATTTTTGTCTGAAGCTTTCAGTTGAACAACAAATGATCAGTGTCACACAGTATAAACTGGGCTTTTGTGTCGTGCTGATACAATTTTACTTTACTGTTTTCTTCAATTGATTAAAATTATCTACAGTCAACCTGAATTTTAGGGTATCATTCTAGTGATCTTATAATATTGTGTAATAAAGCACAAGTGCCAGAGTTTATGAACACAAGTGATAACTGGTGTTGATGTTAACTGATGCAATGTAGGGTTCTGCTTATACCTATATGTGTGCAGTGTGTATCATGCCCATTTATACATTGCAGAAATATGCGCACATATGACTATGCAGTTTGAATCGAATGTGACTGTGGGATGGAAAACATGATAACTTTTATGACAAAGTCCTTTAGAACTGAATATAAAATGATAACTTTTCTATAGGCTATTTAAACCATCCTATAGAATTTAAACAGAGAATTACAGCCATGCTGCAGTGTTCTAGAGGACCGTGGTCCAGAACACTTTTATAAAGATATATTGTTCTCTGCTAGCTCTCGTTAGGCTTTTTGGTTGCTTGCTATGGAACCCTAATAGATTTCTGTGGAACCCTATTGATTTCATCTCTGTTAAATTCTATAGGATTGCAGATACCAAGGGGAACTTTATGGTTTGTTTGCTTTTAAAAAATAATCAGGACATTTTCCAAGTGGGGAATTATGCACAGGCATTGTTAGAACAATAGTAAAACTAACTAGTGTTTGCCTCCCTCCCCCAGTCACTACTCAGACACCACAATGTGCTTCTGGACAGAACAGGGTGGCATCAAAAACCTTAGCAGATTGATGCAGTGAACTGTGGTAGTGTGATGTGGCTCTTTGATGCGCTGAAAACCAGACATCAGTCTTTGGGCTCAGTGCTTCCATGGAGTTACTGACCCATGGTTGGGGCAGTGCCAGACAACACCAACCTCAGAGGAGCGCCAAGAAGCAGCTGTCCTCAGGGACAATGCCTCCCAGAATTCTGCAAAGTTACGTACCCGCTACAGCACATATTTATGCAGTGAAATGTGCCACCCCTCCATGCTGGTGCTGGTCTGTGTGGAAGTGGAGCTGTGGTTCTGCTTCTTGGCTGTGCTCCATTTGGGATCATGCGGACCCTTGAGACAGTAAGGGAGACAAAAGAACTCACAGACCACTGAACAAAGGGAGCAGAAATTTCACTAGCCCGGGAAGTAGGGGAGGCTCACTTTTGCACAAAGCATGGCCATGTAAAGGCCAGGCACAACCTGGTTCTGTGTGTAAACCTCAAATCAGTCTAATTGTAACCCACACCATGCACTCCGCCAAAATGACTGCTCTTCAGCTACTCTGTGGTGTAGTGCAGCCACCAAAGTTGAGAAGCCAAGATCTCAGGCCAGCAGTGACAGACTCCCCAGTGCAGTCAGGCGAGGTCACATGGTCTGTGGGTGGAAGCGCAGCAGTGACAGGATGCCTTTTTTAAGGAACTCTAAAACTTCACATAGAAGTTTTCTTCTGTCCTTCCCACCCCCTGTTAGACCCTACATGAGTTTCATTTTGGCAATTTTCCCCATACAGAAAAAATATTCTTGCTTCTGAATGCAGAAAAGAATAAGAAGGTGAGGGGCACGAGAACCAGCAATCACCCTGCATGCAAGTTCATTTTCTGTGGTGCTTTGTCGTCTTCCATCCAGACAACACTTTCTGAGCTCCTTTGTTATCACAGCCTGATAAATAAACAGCCCTAAAATTACAGAACTTATTATGGTAATTGAGTGAAGAAAACAGAATATACCGTTTCCCTATCTCTTACACCGCCATTGCTAAAGTTGCCTAAACCTGTGCATCTCAAAAGATATTGTAATATTAGCCTTCCTTCTTTTTTCCCTATGATTGTTTTCTGTCCATCTCAAGCTGTGTGTCAGTTCATTTAGATTTACATCAAGTAGTAAATTAAAATAATCACTCAGCAAACACACTCAGCTCAGTTTTCTCTTTCAGTCAGGAGCTGCGCGAGATGCTTGAAGCATTCAAGCAGAAAATATTGCTGTCTAGATATTTGTCCTCTGGGTGATAAAGGAGGCATTGTCTTGGGACCCACTCAGGCCTCGGAGCTGATAGTTGCTGTGCATCACAGCTGTGAAGTGCGCTTTGTTATGTGTCTGAGGATTAGGGTTCAGGACCTTGTTTTTCTTGAAATACCAGACTGATCAGAGCTGCATATGTTCAGGGGAAAGCAGAGGTCGATGGTTCTCTGTCCACATTTTTACTAGATTATTCTTGGACAGAACTCTGGGAGAATACCCTGCAGCTTAAATCATCCCAAGAGTTTCTCATATGCTGCATTATAGCAGTCATGGAAAATGCTGTAGTTTATCTACATGTGTCTGAAACAAAGGACTACAGCATCTCAGAGTCTCTGGGCTTTGGACCAAAGCTGTGATGCACTCGGTAATAAACCTGCCCCTTTGTGTTCCATTTATTGTACAACTGCCCATTTTGAAATAGAAATGCACCTTATTATAATAATCCAATATGAATAATGTCTGACCCTAAAGAGGCTGCAGTCAAACTACAGAGGAATAGCTAACCTTACAAGGGGTAGAAATGACTGTGAGGCTTATTTTCTGTGTAGTTCATATCAAAATGAGGAACATTTTTTATCATTACTTTTAGAAAAATGAGAAAATAAACTTATTTTGACAAAAATATTTTTGTCAGCAATCATGCTTGGTGCCCTGTACTCTAATCCTTAGTCAGGTGGAAGTAGGAGAGGCTGGAACTTCCACTGAAGTCACTGGGATTGTAAACTGAGCAAAGACTGCAGGATCTGGCTGATTTTTATCTAGCCTTTCAAGAAGTCTGATCTTTGTGTCAGCAAAACGTGGTAGTCTGTGGGATTGAAGGCTCTAGGCCAGACTCTTCTCTTGCAACTTCACTGAAGTTAATTGAGGTCCATTGGTATAACTGAGAACTGAATTCAACTCTTTTGTTGTAAATAAATCTACACTGATGTAGTGCTAAATTCAGCTCTCAGTGTCACAAGTGTATTTCTAAATTAATCCCTACTAGAATGGGTCACTGACAAGAGCTCCTAGGTGCCATCGAGATATAAATAATAATTCCACAGATTTCAATGAAGCTATTCCAATTTTACTCTGGTGTCAGTGAGAGCAGAATTTGGCCCATATTAACTATATTGCCAGATTATAAATCTTAAGGAATAGCTCTCTTTATTTCTACAACCACATAATAAATAGCATTTGTTTTGCACCTTTGATCTCCTCACTTGTGCTCTGCCCGCTAATTCATCTTTGCCAGGGTGAATTTTAACCTTTCCAAACCTCTGAACAAATTCAGAGAGCCACCCTTATTTTTTTTTATATCAGCCCTGCTTCAAAATTCCTCCTTTTATCCCAGATGTGGAATTTCACCCTATGGTTGATCTTGCCTGAGGCTCAGCAGTGGAACTATTCTCCTCCTGGCACCCTCCTCCTGAGGTGAAAGACTCTGGAGGACATGCATGTCAGCAAACTCACTTTGTTTAACTCTCACCTGGCCCTAGCCCACCCTTTTATATTCTCTGAGTTCTGCTACATAGACACTGCCCACCCCGCCCCTGAGTGAGGGTGCACCAGGATGCATATAAGGGGTGCACAGTCTCTGTAAATGGCCCCCTCAAATCTTGCACCCTCTGGTGCAGTTCAGCAGTAGTGTGGTACTGCTGCTAGGCCTGCCTCTCCACCCATACAAACATGAGGCTACATGAGTGTGTGTGTACCTGAACACAGGCTCAGCACATCATCTTAACAAAAAGGAGGCACTTGGGTGTTTTTAGAAGGCTTGAGGCCCCATGAGGAACCACTGATTGGATCTTTCCTCTACTTTAGCTCCACGTGACAAAAGGGTGTCATACCCAGCAAAACCTTGACACGAGTCCCTCAGCCCAAAAAGATCTGTACAATCATCACCTGAATCCAGCTGTGATTTCCAGTGGTGGTTCCATTAGCGCTTTCATCCCTGGTGTTGCTGAACTAACTGGTTCCTGCCCTCTCATCCACAGTCTGCCAATCTTTCTCCTGTACGCTGGAGAGGGAATGTCCATGGAGCACAGCAACACTGCCTGGCGTGGAGGGAGCCTCTTTGTTCTTTGCTAGCATTTCTGCTGGTGAAATGCTTTGCGGCATTCATGCATTTCCTCTGGCAGAAAGCTGATATCATACTGAGGCATTTGTTGCAGAACAAATAGTAACAGCAAATGTTCAACAAAATTACACAAATGTCTTTATCACTTTGGTGTATGGTTTTATTTTCCTCCTAGTTTTTCCTCCTTCCACATCTCTGTTCTTTGTTACTTTAGAATCGGGTTGGGGGAGAGAGATTTTAGAAGGCACCCGCAGCAAGCAGGCCCCTAACTCCCAAAGACAGCCATGGAGCGTTGGGCATCTAACTCCCCTTTGTGCCTGTGGAAATCATCCATTCTGTGTTTTATATTTTGCCTCGTGCTCCTTTTTCCAACAAGGTTTTTAATTCAAATGTTTTTTTAAGTGGTTTGGTTGCTTTTTGTCTGGCATGTTCTAAATCACCTATCCTTTAGTTCGTTTTACTTTGCGAGGTATTTCTCTCTTTTGATTACTTAGCTTCTTATATGTTTTTCCTTTTCTCTCCAATATAATTCTATTTCTTGCCTTTCCACTTAAACTCTTTAAACCAGTATTTCTTTCCTGTCTTCTGTACCCTGGTTTTGCATCCTTATGATAGAGGCCTCTTTCACACTCTTTCTCTCACACCTGCCTCATTCCTAATTTCCCCTGTGCAGGGTACTACCTTTTAGTGACACTTTTCCAGCACCACTGATCCTACCCTTCTTCCCTTCCTGCAGCACCTCTGTTCGCTCTTCTATCACAAGCTGTAAACTACTTGACTCAACTATTGCACACACAGTGACAAAATGGATCTGAGAAGCAAAGCAGCAAAACAACACGGCCAGGACTGGCAGAACAGCAAGAGCAGAATACAATAAAGCATCAGAGGTTTGAGCAAAGAGCAAGAAGTAGGCTGCTGAGCAGCAGGTGGTAATCCTTTTTAAACTGGGCCTGTACCACCAAAATCAGAGGTTCCATGTGGTTACCTGTTTTACTGGTTTCTCATATCATCCTTGTATGGCTGCATGAAGGTATACTATGAAGTTGGACAATGTAACCAAGAAAAAGGAAAGTTAGTTTCCTAACTGAAGACAAGAAGCTGATGGATTAGACGATCACCAAGACCAACAGCTCCTTGTGCATATCCAGAATGCTATCATATTCAGTCCTACACAAACGTGGCATCTGATCCTGGCAGCTATAGACTCCCTTTGATACAGGAAGAGAGGTTCTGAAGGCCAAAGTGAGGTAAAATGGCATTGCTCTGTTAACTGCAATGGACTTAAATTGATTAATTTTATACCAACTGAGAATCAGATTCCAAAAGTTTAAATCAGCTGGCTGGAGGTTCTCATGTGAACCTCTGTGTGCATGCGCCTACCTATGTCAAAGAGCACAGTGGAAATTATGGATGAAAATGGGTGTTCAGATATCTAATTGCCAGTCTGGGGATGGAGTCAGGGAAATGGTGCATGACATTGCTGAAAATGCTCGTGAAAATATAGGCAGGCAAATAATCACCAAGTTGCATTTGTAGAAGTGTGGCCTATATAGTTGGCTGTCCCTCAGTTTGGGCTCAAGCTGTAGCATCTCTGAGTCTCTTGCCCCTGAGTCCTTACAGGATCTTCCACTCCTGGGCCATCTTACTGTTAGCAGCTCAGTCCCAGAGTCCTAGGGTCTTTCCAGAGTCCCATTTACAGTCCCCTTGTCTCTAGCTCTCTAGGGCTTTTACACATACCAAGCAAAGCAGCATCCATCCATGTGCCTCAGACTGGGGAGTTTGAAGGAAAAGTTTTGCAAGTGCTGCAGGCTAAGATGCCCTTGTTACTGGTGCTCTGGAAGTTTCCCTCTTCCTGAAGGCAAGTTTCAACTTTTAAAGCTCTGCTTTCCCAAGTGGAGCTTGATCTGCCTTGAACCTAGTTGGCCCTGCTTGTTAGTCTTTTTGTCCAGAAGGATGGGGTTATGCCCCGTCATACCCTGTCTATTGAAAATGCCACCCAAACAATTCAAGCACAAGTGGTAAGGTCTCTAAAATATGGTAATGAATAAAATGGGGCAAGGTGGGACTATTAAGCAGGCAAAAGGAAAAAAGCTTTCAATTATGCTGGTGCATGTCCTTGGCAAGATCCTGGTTCTGAAAACCCTGATGAAGAATGAAGTTGTGCAAAGTTCACAACTTCATAAAAATTTAGCATTCAAAATCAGTCTACCATTTGGAGTTAAGTTTCTTCATCTGATTAGCTTGTCAAGATCTAAGCATCATATTGTGAGCTATTGAGCCAGGGCCCTTCTTTTGGCTCTGTGTTTCTTCAGCACCTAACACTACTGGGTCTTAGCCCATGTCTGTGGCTCCCAGGCACTCCTGCAGTAGAGGTACTCAATAATATTAGTGAAGCCAAGGTATTTGACAAGATCAGAAACAAATGTACCTGGTATTGTTTCCACTATTTGGAGACTTATAGAATTGAGGACTGTGCTCTTGTATCGGGGGTAGTCAATATTTTTTTTATCAAGGTCCACATTTCTTGGCCAAGGTATGGTCAAGGTCCAGACTCCAGAGTACATTAAAAAATAGCGAATAAGATAATAACAAGTAAACAATCAATTCAAAAGCATCTGGGGTCCAGCTTTGACCTCACAGAGTGCCTGCTGACTCCCCTTATTCTAGCATGATGGCTGTGAATAAGAAATGCAGATGGATGATTATTTTCCCTTACCACAATCTAGTCTGATTATTAGCAAAAGTCCATAGAGGATTTTCTGGTGCATAGTATATTAATACATATTACAGATATACAAAATATTGCTAAAATGACAGATAGCTACATAAAATGTGGGGTCTTTTTTATTCCTTACAAATGCAAAATTTAACTAAAAAGGCTACCATCTTTTTCCAAGTTTTATTTTTACCTGTAAATGGCTTCTTTTAACAGTGAAAAATGGCTCATTTTTGCATGACAACATGCATATTCCATGCCAAAAGTGGAGATGAAAAAGCAGCCTTGGCCACAGCTGCTACCTGGAAATCCAGAGGCAGTTGTCTTATCACTTCATCTGCTGCAAGTCAGCTGTAAACCATGGTGACCTGTGAGTAATGTGGCCACTCCAAGCGTATGCTGCTTCAACCTTTATACAACACCCCCCATGTAGCGCTTGCTTCCTGCTTCTGTAAGATATCCCAGTCCAACCTTTACCTCTTCAGATTAAAGATGGAGTAGTGGTCCTGTCTCCCTCTCCCCTCACCCCCTAAGACTCAGGAGGGGTATTTTATTTAACTGATAGCTATCTGTGGGCCAGATTCTTTGCCACACTACAGCCTCTTTTCTCCAGTGCAGAGAGATCATAAACCCAGAGGATGTGGGCTAGCTGAGAAGTCCTCTGATGAAATCCCTGGGTGAAATAAAGCTGCTCTAACAGCTCTTTCATCACCCCTACCATTCAGTTGCTGATGCTGAGCACATGGTAGAAGCATCCCTCCATCCCAGCAATTCCTGGCTACAAGAATGGCCCCATGGGTAGCAGGCACTCAGATGTAACTTGGAGCAGCTCTTAGGATGTTCTAAGTTATTTTGGACATTAGACCTGGCCTGAAGGTGAGGGATTCACAAATGTCACTGTCATCCCCCAGGCTCTCACTTATGCTAAGGGTATCTTAGCTGCAGCTGAAGGTATAATGCATGTTGTGTGTTCTGGTAAGACTTTATTAAGCCCATTTTTCTTCTACCAACAATACAGTGTGGGCTATATGTTCTCTTCCTTGCTTTACCCTTACAGGTAACATGGTTTGCAGCTGACTTACTAGGAAAGAACATCTGCAGGTAGTTGCTGTAGGCAAGGCTGCTTTATCATCAACACATGATGAGGAAGGTGAGATTATATTTTTTCTCTTTGGCTGCAGCCCTCATTCCAATCACCCCAACTTTATTACCTCAAGTTTGGATGGCTACCAAGTGCTGTACCTGAGGACTCCTCTGAAATGTAAGTTAACAATAAATGTGCTGACCTCTGGTTAAGAATGTGTCTCTTGGGAGCATGTCACTAGAGCTTTGTAATATTCATCGTTCATTTCTGGGGAAGTTGGTTATGATTTATAGAGACCTAACTGGTGTAGTAGCTGGCTGGAAAAATGACAGCCTTTCCCCCTGCAGAATGCTACCATAACTGTGATCATTGTTGCTGCTCGGTGGTGGAATGTTTTCCATGAATTTTAGGAGGCCAACTGATTTTGATTGGAGAAAATCCACAAGTGCTGAACACTGGAGCTGTGACATGTTCTCGGAGTGTCCAGGTCTGCAAGTCGCAGTCTCAGCCTCTGACTCAGTGAAAGAGAGACTCGTCGGTGCTAATCTGTGTGTCAGCTCCCTGTTGTTCACTGTCGTTTAGGGCAGGTCTTCACCGATGGCAGCAGATTTGCTACCAACACATCGATCTCCTTGGTCAACTGATTGGATCTATGAAGACCGTCCCAGCTGATCAGGAAGCTGATGTCCTGGAGTAGCACTGAGACAAAGGGAAAACATTGCCTTTCAATTCAGTATATTGAAGACAGGGTGGTAAGTAGGCAGTCAGAGGGAGATGCACAATGTATTTTAAATACTGCGTGTATTTCCCTTTGACTGCCACCGAAATCATGCTATAGCCCTTAGCCATCCAGACAGACTCTGCAGGGCGAGGGTTCAGCCAGCCCTTATTTTGTCTTTGTCTTGGTGTACTCAGCTCCTGAACACCTAGAAATGTCCCTTAATAGAGACAAGGGCCACGATGTAGTATCTTTTAATGGATAAACCCCTGGGGGTGAAAGAGAGAAACTTTCGAGCTGCACAGAGTTTTTCTTCAGGGCTGGATAAGGTACTCCGAGTCCTTTGTGCAGCTTGGGAGCTTGACTCTCTCACCTAGAGAAGGTGCTTCAATCAGAGAGACCAAGGCAGATAGGTGATTGCACATCCCTTTGTCTGGCAAAACCTCTTGGTAATGCTACATGGGAGAGACAGATTCTAAACACATTATCAGTTCAAGTATATAGCTTTGTTAATATCACCCAGACATACATCACGGCATGATTAGCAGGATCAGCATGATGTAAGCTTCCATTAGACATCCCGTGCAACACCTTTGAGGTAAACACTATGGCTATGTCTACATTTATACTTTAAATCAAAATAATGATGATTAAATCAATTTAAAGTAGTGCATGGCTACACTAGCTTTTCTTAGATCCAATTAAGGATCTCCCTCAGTTTGAAATAAGGAAAGGTTAAATCAAAATGGGAAAACCTGCCTTAAAATTGAAACAAGGATTATTTTGATATTATTAGTTTGAAGTAACTCAGTGTAAATCAAAATAACTGTTATTTCAGTTTAACATGGTTTGCCCTTCTTCCCAGGGTGCCTTCCTCTTTCTATATATTGGGTGGTGGCATTGCCCTTCTTGGGGGCCGTCTTGCCACACATCCCATGGTGTCCCTCTTCTAAATCAAACTAGCAGTCTGGTTCATGGACATGCTAGTTCAATTTGGATTTCTAGTGTGGCCATATTAAATCAATTTAATGATTTTTGTTTTGATTTAATTAGATCAATTTAAGTTAAATCAATTTAACAATCCAAGTGTAGACATAGCCTATGAAAGCAGCTTGTTAGGTGTAGTAAGTTTCTCAGGCCTGAAAGGAGTTGTTCTTACAGAGCAGTGAATCTTTTGGCAGTTGGCATTTAGGGATCCTTAGGATCACAGGGGCAGATTGTAAGACTCATCAGTTTTCTCCGTTTTGTTGGTGAGATGGTAGGCTTAAGGGTGCTGAGTAATTGGAGGGGTTCTTTTTGTCCTTTAGGGGTGCTGTCAGGTCAGCTTGGTTGGTTATATTTCAATTTAACATGTGTATTTTGAAGAGATGTGCAAGCATCTAGAGCCTAATACAAGTGGGATTTTTGAACACTCAAAGACATACAGTAAACATACAAGTTCCAAAGGGGTAGCCATGTTAGTCTAGTTCGGTGAAACAAGCAAGGAGTCTTGTGACACTTTTAAAGACTTACCATATTTATTTATCTCATGAGTTTTCATGACAGAAAATCCCACTTCATCAGACTCTTGAAGATGGGGTGTTTTAGTAAACATACAGGTTTTGGTCCCAGTCCTGCCATGAATTCAATGAGAGTAGACCCCTGCTGCCCCATTGCATTTCCTGTGGGTCAGAGCCCACTGAAGGATCAGGACTTTATTCTGTCATTTGAAGACTTACATTTTCAGTTTTACCATTTAACCATTATCTTTACTCCTACATAGCTTGTAACCTCTATGGGGCTGTGGCTGTGTCTTTCTCTATGTCTTGACAACCCGGAGAATGCTGTCGGCCCTTTGCAAACCATAAATAATACACCATGGCTATCTCTTTCTTGTGCTCTGAGAAACCTGCTCCATTTTGGATACAGAAGAATATGTACAGCTCACTGCAGGTATTGACAAATTGTTCCTCCCCTTCACACTTGGTCTCTTCTTCATTTTCAACACACTTAATACCTACACAGTTTCTTCTGGTAACTGACAAGCTGTTCCAGTTACACAGTAGGGGTGAAACAAACAAGGAGTTGTGTGGCACTTGTAAAGACTAACAAATTTATCTGTAAGTTTAAAAGTGCAGAAGACTCCTTGTTTGTTTTGCTGAACTAGATTGACATGGCTACCCCATTTGACACTAGAGGTGGAATAATTGAAATCTTGAAGTTCAAACAAACAGAGATGTAAAGCCCATTTTTCATTCAAATTCATTTATTCATTCTCTCTCTCTCCCTCACACACACACACACACACACACACACACACACAGGCTACTCATAGTTAAGGGCAGAAAATGGAGTCCACAGTTAAAAGCTCAGCAGTTTGCCAATACTGTGATGTCACAAGTACAAATCATGAACCAGGAGCCATGTGGCTGAATGGATAAAATAAAAACCATGGGCTTTTCTCCTTGGAAACTGCAGTTGAAATCCAGCTTAAGGTTTTAAATTAAATGAGCCCCTTAACCTGTGCTAGTAAAGGTGATCCCTCCAGGTTGGAGCTGAGGTCAATGGCAGGTCACCATCCGTGAAGCTTGTATTTGTTGGCTTCCACATGCTTGCTTAATGGTATAAGCAGAGGAACTAAGGTCTGAGTTTTGGCAGTGTGCCAGAAAGCCCGTCGCAGCAGGCAGCAAGGTGTACCCACATATATAGCTAGGCATGTCCAGCAAAATAGAAATCCTGACTCACTGGGCAGAACAGCCAGATCAGTGCACAGAAGGTGCTGCTTATTGCTTCTGTCTTCTGGAATGACATGTCCTATGCTAACAAACTCATCTTATGTTTGCAGAGAGTATCGTAATAAGGACTTGCTGGATTTTAGACCAACCATTCCTCTTGGGTCATGTTCCCAGATCTATGGTTCACTTCTCATTGCTTTAGCAATGCATATCTGTTGTCAAACTCTTGTGCTGGATCCTGTCTAGTGCACACTGCTGTTTGAATTGACTTTGCCCTCATTGCTCTCTTTCCTTGCCTTCCGCTTCTGCACTGGCACCAACAGGATTCATCCCTCAGTGGTTAGGAGCCCACCCACTGATCCTTACCAGTCACAACTGTTCGTTTCAGATTAAGCGTGGAAGTAAAATACCTCTGTGAAGTTCCCTGTTCACACTGCTGGAGTGAGCTTTGCAGGCACTGTTCAGTACACTGCAGATGCACCCTCCCATCTTCCCGCTGAGTTTGGAAGTTATGTTTTTTGAGGTTTTCACTTTGGATCCTGAGTTGGCGTCTGGGGCGTGTTGCCATCCAGTCAATTGAAGAAACAGACAGGAACATTTTGAAAGCTGCATTTACACTTGGCAGAGTTTGGTGTGCAACAGCCAACAGGAGCCTGTCTGGTTAATGGTCTATTTCACTAGCATAGCGTACAAGAATATTAAGAGTTAGGAGAGTTTGACCAGTCTCACACCAAAGAGCTAAGACTTAGATATGAAAATCCTGTATAGTTATTTTCCATTTTACCAAAGTAAGTTCTTTGTTCAAAACATTTTAGTGGCTTTGGAGGCTGGCAAATTATTTCATTTTCAATAATTTCTTAATTCTTTAGTTGAAGAATCTGAGTTTGGGCAGAGAGGAATCTGAATGGAGTATGACTCTGAAATGAAACACCTGTCTTTCATTCAAGGCTAAATTGACAATCAATAATTTAGTTGTCTAAACGCAGAGCTTTCAGGATTTCAGGATGCATAAATGTCAAAAGACATAAAGATGCATGAATAAGGTTCAAAGGTAGGCTACAATGTAGGCAAATGTAGAGTAGAATTTCAATTATTCAAACAATGATAACTCTCTGTTATCTGAATGGAGACTATGTTTTCCACTCAAATTGTGGATTTCAGTATATAAAGTTTTCCGGGGGGAGCCCAGTATAGGCTGGATTTGCTAAGTCTTTGTCCTGCAGACTTTGTGAATTCTCTGAAGAATTCATGATATCCATCAGCAACTTCTTTTTATTTCAGCCCTTCGTTATCTTAATGAACTTGATGTCACCTTTGCATTTGGGTTAGGGTATTGAAGTAAATAAATAAAGTAAATACATAAATAAGCATTTCAGTCTTTCCTCTTACTGTCCACCAGACATCCTGGTATACTCTATCTTTAAAGATTTCTAGCTATATATAAAATGTATGTATGCTAAAAGAGAATTCCCTTAGGCCATGTCTACACTTAGATTGTTAAATTGAATTAACTTAAATCGAACTAATTAAATTGAACTAATAATCATTAAATTGAATTAGGTTAAATCAAATTAACATGACTCCACTAAAAACCCAGATTCGACTGGCATGTCCAATGACAGGACTTACTAGTTTGATTTAGGAAAGGGGCACTGTGGGAGGTGTGACAACATGGCGCCAAGAAAGACCATTTCCCCCACCCAATATATAGCAAGAGGAAGGCACCCTAGAAGGGAGAAGAGCAAAAAGTGTTAATTTGAACTAATGGTTAGTTCCAATTACCACGGCTATACTCAGTTAAATCGAACTAATACATTTGATTTAACCATCATTTCGAATTTAAGGGAGGTTTCATCATTTTGAAATGACCTTTTCTTATTTCAAATTGAGGGAGGTTCTTATTTTGGACTAAGGAAAGCTAGTGTAGCCATGCAATACTTTAAGTTAAATTAATCATCATTAATTTGATTTAAAGTGTAAGTGTAGACATAACCTTAGTGCGTTGGGAGAACTTTCTCTTTGAGGCTGCTGTGTCTTTTAATTGGTGACTGGCTATAGCCACTTAACCGCTTAGCTCAATTTAATGGCTTGTGCCTGGACTCCAAGAGCCAAATTCTACCTTTGGTTTCATCCTTGCATCTTAGACTTAAGATGACTTCTGAACGTACCATTTGTCCCACTTTCTGTACCACTGGAACAATACTGTGAACGCTAACTCACGCCAGGGTGCTCAGGGGAATCTAGCTATATATTTTACTGAATCCAGCCCATTTCCTTACGTGTCCCAATTACTTCAGAGACAATTTGATGTTATTATATCTTAAAGAGGAAAGGAGCTAGTGTTTGCTAGATCAATATATGTTAGACCAGTAGGTTGCCTGAGTTACAGGGAGTTTGGAAAGGCCATAGACGATGTAGACAAAACTGGCTTGCCGTGTTGTGCTTGTGTGTGTTTTATTACACATCTTTCCCATCTTGTCCCATGCCTCACTTACATCTTCCACTGCAACTCCTTCCCCCTGACATCTTGTTTCACAGCTGTGTAACACCAAAACCTCCCTCTTGTCCATGGCAAACAAGTAGTGGAGGGAATCACTTTCCTTCTCCCAAAGACCCTGTTGGAGGCCAGATGCCATCAGTGTTCTCATTGCTTATTCTCCCAGGCTGACAAAACTGGGATGGCATGGGATGGAGGGACACAGAATTTAATTAGAATGTGCAGGTTTGGGGAGAAGTAGGAGGGTTGTCAACACTAATTGTCACACACACACTTCAGGGGCATATTGGGTAAGTTAAACAATTAAAAGACAAGCCTCCATCTATCTATCTATCTATCTATCTATCTATCTATCTATCTATCTATC
>ML682004.1:13581552-13734594 GCA_007922195.1 Podocnemis expansa | reverse complement strand
ATCTATCTATCTATCTATCTATCTATCTATCTATCTATCTATCTATCTAACTGGGAGCCACTCTCATGATTTTGGGTGGGGATGAGGGTTTGACTCATGTTTTTGGGGGTTTGTAAAAGGAGACATACCTGGACTGCTTTTAAATCTGAAAACTATTGGTGGCAAACACTCCCTTTATTCAAATGACTATTTTTTTTAACTATCATAGTCAGTCCTGGGGGCAGCCAGTCTGGTCCTAGGTGAAAAGCCATTGGAGGGGTCTTTAGCATTTAACTCCAGATGGAACCCTTATGATTCTTTCCTCATGTGGTGCTGTCAGCCACCAGCACCTGAAAAGCCACCAGCAAATCTGACAGAGGCTATGGTCCAGGAGAGGCCAGGGCCATGCACAAGAAGGTCGCATTGTATCTTCCCCCTGTGCTCTTTGGTAGTGTTTTTGCTTAAGCCCTTCTACCAAGGACTTCCTTCTTCCCCATTGGCCCCCCAAAGGCTATACATGGGAAAGCAAATACATGTAGCTGTATGAATAGTCTGAGTAATTTTCTGCACCCTCCTCCCCATTCCTGCCAGCATGGATGTGTGGTCCATCAAAGAGAGCCACGTGACATGTAAAGGAGGCAGAGCTGCAAAGACACTGGAGCTCTCTTTCCACCTGGGGGATTCCCCTGGGGGTAGAGCTAAAGGAAATGAAGTGGCCCAGCATCATCACATTTTGCTATGAGTGAGCAGAAGCACAAATGGAGATATTCTTTTGGAAGTCCAAAAATTTAAAAAAAAACCATCCTCCATTAAATATTGTTACAGATGCCAGAATTCTCAGCCTAAACTACATAAGGCCAACATGAAAATTTATACTCAAAAGTTTTATGTGTCCCCTGGTGACCAAAAACAAACAAAAATTTAAGGTTGTGTTTTAATTTAATTATGCAATTCATTAATTTAAACATTAGAAAACAGATGCAATTTTGTGTAATGCTTTAAATTACATTTCTCACATATGCATTTGATTTAAATGTATTGAGATGGTTATTTATGTTAATAAAATAATTAAAAGCAGTTATTTAAGACTAACTAAGAAATAGCTCTGTAACTACCTATATTAATAAGACAGTTAGTTAAAAGATAATGTCTATTGCTTTATAATGTAATTGCAATAAACAGCTGCTGAGTTAGATTAAAAGCTGGAGTGAAACTAAAGTGTTTAGCAATCTCAAAAGCTATTTGTTTGTAAGTATACTACAAAGCAATAGAGATTATTCCTATTATACAACAGCTATAGCAAAAACATTAAAATATTATTTTTCCTAAGTGCTTTGTGTCCTTTCTCTCAGATTTTCCAGTTACATCACAAAAGAGGATGAGGCTAGAGTCAGTAGGGAATGGCTTGTGTGGAGGACATGTATAAGAGACTTTATGTGGTGGGTGACTGTCCTACTGTATAGCAATGCATTGCTATTGAATTCAGTGAGGTTGTATGTGGATGTAAGCCAGGGCAGAACTCGAGTTAACCAGCTATTATTCTAAGGTACTGTTCCCTCTCAGCTGTGCACATGCATGCGCGCACACAGGTCACGAAACCTGCGCACACAACAAAATAACGTGTGCACAAAAAAATTCAATACCGCTAATATTGGTGTTCACAAAGAAATGTTTTTGCGCACACAAAGAAATTGTTTGTGCACACAGTCTATGAGTAATTAGAGGGAACATTGTTCTAAGATATCATAATTCAAAAATCTCTTGTCTCATTTTTGATAGAAAAAACTCTTCTTTGCCCCCAGATTGAACCTACTAATTCTTTAGATTAATCAGATTTTTTTTTGTGAAGTGTAAAGATGAGTGGAGGAGAGTTGAGCTTATAACACATAGTTATCTACAGCCTAGGTTAGGAAAAGAGGCAAGGAGGCCTGTGGCACTTAAAGACTAAGACTATGTCTACACTTAGATGATTAGTTCAAATTAACTTAATTCAAACTAATTAATTTGAACTAATAATGATTAGTTTGAATTAAGTTAATTCAAATTAACATGGCCACACTAGAAACCCTAATTCAAACTAGCATGCCCATACATAGGACTTGCTAGTGCAAATTAGGTAGGGGGCGCTATTGCACAGGGAAAATCAAACTGTGGCTAATTCGAACTAATATTTAGTTAGAATTAACTCAGCTATATTGAGTTAATTCAAACTCATGAGTTCGAATTAACCATCACTTTGAAGTTAAACTAGGTTTTATTACTTCGAAGTTAGCTTTCATCAATTTGAACTAAGGCATTCCTTAGTTCACATTAATGAAAGTCAGTGTGCCCACACATTTATTTAATTTGAATTGATCCTCATTAATTCAAATTAAATTGTAAGTGTAGACATAGCCTAACAGATTTATTTATTGCATGAACTCATGAGATAAATAAATCTGTTAGTCTTTAAGTGCCACAGTGCTTCTTGCTTCTTTTGCTGAACTAGACTAACATGGCTGACCCTTTGGAACTAGTTTTTAAGAAGCGGTTGTTGCCATTCTGTAATTCACACAAAAAAGAGACAAATTCTGGTCCCTAAGCTATGGCATTTTATGGCTGAGGCTCATAGGTAAAAGCCAGAACTCAGACACTAGGTTGTGGTAAGTAAGCCAGTGACAAAATGATAAAACTTTATATTTATTCATATTGTAGTTGTGATTTACAGGCTCCGAGTTGACTCATTGTGCTAGGCACTGTACATTTGTCCAATGAAAATATGTACCATGCTCTAATCACCACAAAGACTGATTCAAATATTTTTGTAAATGCAGTAGATTTTGATCCTGCAAGTCACTGGAACTACTAAGGTGGGAAAGATTTGCAGGAATAGGCTTTTATTTATAATGTTTATGCCACCTTAGTGTTCAGCAGATTTCATAGGGTATGGGAAAATGTCGGCTTAATTTCTTAAAAACCACTTCAGTTCCTATTTAGCTTTTAAGGACTCCTTAGTTTTGTCAAACTGCAAATTTTAGAATATTGATTCAAACACAACTGTGCAAGTGTATTTATTACCTTGATTGCTCTTTATGATTACAGCTGTCTTCCCATTGCAAATGGTTGAACTTTCTTTATGACCAGAACTAATCTATTGGAGTTAATAAGTGTGTAAAACAAATCTAGACAAAGATTTCATAATGATAGTGTAACTTGGTTTGTGGTTTTGTTATATATCCATCAACTGTATGCGGACGAGACAAGCAAGGCAAGGTGTGAAATAAACAAACAACACTAAATGACCTCTACATCAGAATTCAGCTTCTGAAGACCTCTAGTGAGCCGAAGATGAAAAGAGCAACCATCCAGCATGTTTCAAAGAGGTAGCCAAGTTAGTCTAGGCCAGCAAAACAAACAAGAAATCTGGTGACACTTTTAATGACTAACAAATTTATGTATCGCATGAGCTTTCATGGCATAGAAACCTACTTCATCAGATGCATGAAGATGGAGAACTTAAAGAATGGAGGGGAAAATAAATGCAGGGGAGTGCAAGTCATAAGATCTAGTCAGACTGTAACAGCCATTTTTAGGATTCAGACAGTGGAATAAGGCAATTAGCAGGGAGGTGGACTGGGGACAAGGAAAGTGAAATTACCTGTTGTAATGGGAAAAGAACCAACAGTCTTTATTCAGCCCTGAGTTCTCTTAGTCATATTTGCATATGAATTCCAATACTGCAGTTTCTTTTTGAAGCTTGGATTTGTAATCCATTTGTTTGAGCACAGCTATTAACCAATCATCAATGGAGTGAGCAGGGAGATTGAAGTGTTCCACTATTGGTTTTTGAATGTTGTTATTTCTTATGTTAGATTTGTGTCCATTTATTCTTATGTGCAGAGACTGTCCTGTCGCCTGTTTGTCCAATGTATAAGGTGTGTGTGTGCGGGGGGGGGGCATTCCTGACACGAGATGGCAAGTGTGCAGCATCTTTCACAGCAGCACAGGTATGCATTGTGCTGTCTTAGACCAGCTGTGATTGTTCATGGTAAAGCAAACCATATCATATCTGAGCCTGTTACATTAGCTCCAGAGTAACGCAAGTAGCCATTCATCTGGTCTGATGATGATGTAGGTGTTCTTGGTAGTTGCAGAAGATCTCTCCCATTCTGTGGGCCACAGTGAGTTGGTTGGATTATTAGATGGGTGGAAAGGATGTAGCAGAGTCTGGATTTCTGCTACTGGGGTGTGTTGTTCCCTATAAATCCCTGATTAGTGCCAAGTATGGTATCAATTGATGATCAGTTTGCTGATTGTATTCAGACACCAGATGTTAGATTGAAGACTATTGCCTAAAACTACATAGGATGTATCAAAGGCATGTTGAAGCCAATAGAACTTGTGTGGCTACCAGTCCTATGCCATCTTGTCTGGACACTGCAGCATGCTTCCACCCAGATAGTAATGCCATCAGCTAATGAGTTTTGTTGGCTTTAACATGCCTGTGATCATTCTTATGGGGTGAGTAAGCTGTGTGCCCATTAGTGTGGGAAGAGTGTAACCAAACTCAGGCACAGTATTTGTCAACTGAATAGAAAAAAGTGAGTCCCAAACTGCACATTGTTTGTGCATTGGCTTCCCAGGTGGACCCCTACCAGCTTGTTAGGAGACAATTTCTGCTGTTGATCTATTAAGCTACTTTAGTAAGATAGTACTTGTATGTGAGTGTGTGATCTAGGGTGACACTGGTTTTGGATCACATGTCAAGTGCTGATCATTCAAAAAACATGACACAGTTCTTGATGTACTTAGTTTCAGTCTCCATTTCTTGCTGAATAGTCACTTATGACACCATATCACAATTCAGAATCTCTTCAGTCTTTTGAAAGCCACAGTTCCTTCAGCCAAGAAAATATTGTCAATGAAGATGGAGAGCCTGGAGATGGTGTTTACTTGGTCATTGGTGACTACATTAAATAAATGAAGTTGAGATCAGCACCAGACCTGCAGGATTCACTTCATGTAGCCCAAAAATAACCTGAAAACATGCACTGTGGGATATCAGCTCAGTTATTGTGACAACTCATCAAGGACAACATCTTGACATCTTGTACAGCAGACCAGTGTGCCAGGTGGTGTTATGGGCTGCTGCAAATTCAAAAGAATCAACTCCACTTTTCTTTTTCTTTTGAAATCCATTTTCAGTGTACAAAGAAAGCATTAGCATTTGGTTGCTGGTGCTTTTATTGGAAACCTGCCTGATCATCATTCAAAGTTCATTCTGTCATGGCATACTCCTCTACTAGATCACCTGCTCAAGGAGTTTGTATTTCCAAGGCAGGACTGATATAGGGTGATAACTGGCTGCTACAGAGTTGTTTTGACCCAGCTTCGATAAAGCTATTACCTTAGGCTTTCACCATATCTTGTAGATCTTGTTCTCCTGTATGATGTGCAACATGACATACAGTGCTGGCTTTTCTTTCCAAGATGTAGTAGTTCTGGCAAGAAACTGTCAAAGACGTGGGCTTTTCCTGTTTTCACTGATTTTACTGAGTCTTCCATTTTTTTCCCCTAGAGAATGGTCCCCTAGTTTTTTTATTGGTTGAGCTCTAGAGATTGTCATACTCATGCCATTCATTTTTGATTGAAACAATGAAAATTTTATTTTTGTCTGTGTTAGTGATGTTGGTCAGGTGTGCAGCAAAACTGAGACTTTCTGTTGCCATGTATCTGGTGGAATTTTTTTCTTCACTAAATATCCTAATGCTGTCCATATTTTCCTACTAGGTCAGGGGTCTCAAACTCAAATCACCACAAGGGCCACATGAGGACTAGTAGAGGGCCACATGAGGGCTAGTACATTAACCTGAGGGCTGCACCACTGAAACCTTTTCATACAACAATATTGCAAGTATCGGTAAGAACAGTGTTGTTGTGGGCCACTGGAAATAGCTTTTAGGGGCCGCATGCAGCCCACAGGCCACATGTTTGAGGCCCTGTACTACATCTTGACATGTACATTTCTGCTATTTCGTTTCTCGCAGCTTTCTCTTTGGGCTAATTCAGGCTCTCTGAATCAATGGATTTCTTTGCATTGTTTAAAAAGGTCTGCATGTTCTTTGTCTAGACATAATATAAAGGTTCTTTGCCAAGTGCATCAGATGGACTTAAAGGTTTCTTTCAGTAAACCTTGAATATGCCAAGTTCCAAAGAGGTATCCATGTTAGTCTAGTAGTTCATCAAAACAAACAAGGAGTCTTGTGGCACTTAAAGGCTAACAAATTTACTTATCACCTGAGTGTTCATGGGAAAAAGCATCTGATATGGTGGTAATTTCTCCCATGAAAGCTCATATGATAAATTGGTTAGTATTTAAGTCCCACGGGACTTCTTGAACATGCTTCATCTATAGAGATGTTAGACAGGGTACAGAATATGCTTAGAGTAATTGTCTCAGTTTGCCTTTCTGTAGTTATAAGATATCCTTGTGCCAGAGATCCTGATGCTGGTTATGGGGGAAATTTCCAAGGATCTTGCAGGTGACTGCTGCAGGGAAGTGTCCTACAGAAATAACCTACCTGAGGGCAGGGGAATAGTCTTGGTTCCAGAAGTCAGTGTGAAAATTTGCTGAGTACATATAGTCATAAAGAGCATGTACTTTTTTCAAAGGCAGCACACTCTGCCAAACCTAGCCTTCTTTGATCAGGTTCTCTATAGCCCAGGTGGCATGGTGGCTATTAAGGTCCACAGCATAGATGACAGGATGCTTGAGGGAGGCTAGAGCAGGAGCAGGCCATCATTGTTCAGGGGACCTGTAGACAATAGCGACCTCCTACTGACAAATCCTTTTGATGTGACCACAGGCAGATGTAGATGGTAAACTTTCCATATCTGCTCAGTTTGCAAATGGCTTGGCCACATTTTACAAGCAAACTGTAGTCTCTGAGGTTGAAATCAGAAATTATGAACTGACAAGGAATAAGTGAATTCATGTGGGTTTCCCAAAGGCAGATGACATTGATGTCATGTTGGAAGGCAATGTGTTCAAGAACAGAATGCATTTTGAGTAACAGGCCCTTGATGATCAACTGTAGTACTTTGAGGGATGGGCCACCATTTATAGCATTTCCTTATGCAAAGGTTAGAGACTGATTGCAGGAGTGGGTGTATTTCTATTTCATGGATGCCTCAAGCAATCTGAACATCAAACTATAGTATTTTCTTGCTTGACCAATTTCCATTTTAGGTTAACCTAAAACAATGGTGTGTCTTGCAGGACCATAGTTTAGAACAGCAGTGGGCAACCTCTGGCACATGTGCCGACAGAGGAACCTGAGCACATTCAGAGCAGCATGCAGCACCTTTTGTGGTGCCACAGAAATTGCCACTCCTGCCACCAAAAGCCACTCTGGGCGGCTTCCTTTGGGTGCAGCTGGGGCACAGGAGGTCCCCCCATTCCTGTGCCTCCATGTGGCACAAAAAAAAGCTGCCCAGAATGGCACCTTTCTGTAGTGTCATGCTCCCCAAAGGAGCCTCTCTGGGCAGCTTCTCTCTGCAGCATACTTGGGAACCCCTGAAAGGAGTTGTTTCTTTTTGTGCCATGCCTGGGGATCCCTGTCCCCAGGCACACTGCCAGGATGAGCCACTCTTGGTGACTCCGTTCCATGGAATGCCTGAGAAGCACTCCCACTTCACCCGTGACCACTGGTGAATTTTCAGGCAGCTGGCCCATTTTCCAGCAGAGGGGACCACCAGCACTAGCTGAGAGTTGAGGAGGATGGACCAGCACAAGGGTAGGCAAAAGTTGCTGACCCCTGGTTTAGAAGCTTTATGCACTTCCAGCAAATTGCAACTGATGATGCCATTGCTTTTCACTTTAAATACAAGTTTTTTGCATAATTGACTGGAGTACTGCAACAGGCATATTGCAGCACTATGTTACAGGTTTATTACAGGAGCGGGTGGCTGAGGTTTTCTGGCCTCCATTATGTAGGAGGTCAGACTAGACCAGGGGGCTGTAATTTTGGCTCCAGAACCACGTGTGGCTCTTTGACTGTCCCCTTGTAGTTCTGGGCTCCTCCCTTGTCCACCACAACACACCACACCACCAGCAGGGGACCCTGAGGGTGGCCTGCTCCTGGTTCCAGGCTCCCCACCAGGGGACCGTGGGGCAGGCTTCCTGGCCCAGTTTCCTCCATCCCGCACCATGAGGCTGCGCTCATTGTGGCTCTCAAAACACTCGGTTATTGAAAGAATTTTTTAAAATGGCTCTTCTTATCTTTCAGGTTACCGACCCCTGGACTAGATGATCATATTGGTCCCTTCTAATTTTAAAGTCTATGAATCTATGAGTCTATAAATCTGGATCAAGGTTTGTACAACACAGAAAGAGTTTCACACTGATCTTTGACCTTCCATCCACTGCTTCTCCTTTAGATACTAGGGAGGGAATTGTGGCCAAAAGGCCATGCACAGTTTTGTATTTTCAACCTAACAACCACCTATGGGGTGCAATCATGGTGCATTTGAACATCATGTGGCCCCAAACCAAAACATTTGGTTCAACTCTTTTTTACCTCAGTTGACCAATTTTTGCCCATTCAGGATTTTTATAAAACAGTAGTGCTGTTCTGCTTTTTTTGAGGTGTCTGTGTTTGCTTTTTTTTCATGTACATGGGATGAAAGATTCAGATTGAAGAATTTTCTCAATAGGATCAACATTTCCTAAAATCTATTTATTTTTCATGTTGTAGGAGATGTTTTACAGGAAAGTATAAAAGTTTACCTACCAAAGGTGTCAAAAGCTGTTGAAGCGTCCTCCTTTTGAAGCTGTCTATCCTGAAGGAATGATTACATCAGTGGCTAGATGGCCACATTGGTACAAACGTGTGAAAACCACAGTTGCCACCACCGTGGCCAGTGTCATCTCTGCCTCTTAGACATGGTTTTTTTTAAAAGTTGACAGAAAAAGGAGTCTCCACAGAGATTTTTGCATGGTGATTAATCAAAGGACAGATCTGCTATTAATTTTCCATGGACGTATTTTCTCTATGGTTTGTTAAGGAAACAGACGTAATGGTGCTTTTGGGCTCTGTGTGTGTATATGTGATTATGGACGTTAGTCACCCAAAATAATTATTTTCAGTGATTGGGATCCAGCACTGGGCAAGCTCCATTCCCATGGCTTCTACTCAGGCTTAGGCACCTGGCAGAAAAGCCCATCTAGCAACTAGCCTTGTTAAACTTCCACGGCTTGTAGGCCTTACTAACTCAGCCTGGAGAAAACCTATGTAATAATGGATAAAAGCTTTTGGCCGCCCAGCTTAGTTACAAAGGATCCTTTTCACTCATCCTCATAGTGAGAAATTCAGTTGAATGCTTTTTGAATCATTCAAATTTTAAAAATAAATCTTCTTACTCCATTCCCCAGAAAGTCTCTTGGCTGTGCTGCCATGGTTTTGTGCCTCAGAGAAGTCAATTGACAGGACACCTTTATTTCTGTGACTCCAGGCAAGTACATGGCACTGTAAGGCAGGCTTAGAAGCTGTGCTTAACAGCTTCTGAAGGGGGAGGGGGCAACTAATCTGCATGAGTCCTGTATTAGCATGGATACAAAGAGCACAATTAGCTGATTAGTATATTGGGCGCAGGGCATAGTGGGTAGTGGTATTTTGGGTTAGTCTGCTCATAAATCTATCGATATCTGTAATTCTACTAAGGGGAAATATGGTCTTTTTGTGAATTGCTACTCTGTTTGTTCCAAATCTGTCTGAATTAGTTAAAGGGTAGAAAGAGAAAACTGTTTACACCTACTTAAGAGCTGGAATCACCAGGGAGAAGAGCAAACTCTCTCTCTAACTAGAGAGAAATTTCTCTCTCTGAGCTGAGATGGGCAGAGCCAGTGGACAGTGGGTGGAGCCAGCAGATGGTGAGAGTGGCCAGCGACCAGTTGGGTGACACAAGTGGCCAGAGAGCAGAGCCGGTGGACAGTGGGCAGAACCAGCGGACGGTAAGAGCAACCAGCGGCGAGCTGGACAACGTCAGTGACCAGAGGGCAGAGCCTGCGGACAGCAGGCAGAGCCAGAGGACGGTGAGAGAAGCCAGCAGTGAGCTGAGCGGCATGAGTGACTAGAGGGTGGAGCTGGTGGACAGTGGGTGGAGCCGAGGAACAGTTCTAGAGGATGGAGTGAGTGACCAGTAGATGGTGTTGCTGGACAGCTGGCGTGAAAGACACTCCCTATGTGCCCTACTGTCGGCTGGGAGCCTAGTTAGTACTGATTTTCCAGATTAGTGCCAGTTTTGCCATTAAGTTTGTATGTTCTGTTATGCAGTGTGGGTTGTTGGGAACTTTGCTCTATACTAATTTTTCTAGATTAGTGCTCATCTCTGTTATTTGGCCTTTTGCATTTTTATTTTACTACTATTAAAAGTTCTGTTTGCTACACTCAGACTCATGCTTGCGAGTGCAGAAGCCTTACCCCTTTGGGGTGCCCAGGGAACAATGCAGGATTCCCCAGAAATCTGGGTGAGGGCTCAATCTGTCTGGTGGTGTTACACTATTGGGAAACCCCTAGATATAGAAGCTGGCCCTTGTCCTGCCAGCCTGCTCTGGCAGGAGGGTTACAACACAAGAGATATTAATTTCTTTAAGTTCCTTCAAAATATTGAAAGAAAGAAAGAAAGAAAGAAAGAAAGAAAGAAAGAAACTGCTCTAGAAATCAGACAAACTAATGAGAAGTCCCAGACAAATTAGTGTGTGTTTAAGTAAGTTGGATTTGTTAGCAAATTGCAGCGTCCAATAATTTCTAATCACCAGACACTAACTTAATTTGCAGCAATCTTGTGAGAGGACTGATTTGGAAATAAGAAGGATTGTTCCGTCTGGATTAAAGGAAATATTCCTGTGTATATGTTGGTTTTATCGTGTTGCATGATGCCAATAGAAGGTACAGACAGAAAGAGCAATAAAACGTACACAGTGAGCATGAGTGAATTGGTTCCAATTAAAATAACTTCCCTATTTGGATCATCACTTATTTCCAGACCTCATCCTCAGAATGAAACAGGTGAGTCCATACCCTAATTTTCTATTGAAGACCAACCTCACTATGCCCTCAGTTCTTTCCCTCTCTGCACTTTCTCCATTTAAGCTACATTGTCTCCTAGGTCACCTATCCAACTCCTCTATTATCTTCAGGAAGTTGATGGCCAATGCAATCCTCTTGTCTTTTTAGGGACTCTGTTCCATTTCTCCTGGTGGCTGTGTCCTCACACAGACAGTTAAATCGATTTAATAAAATCACCATAAGAATCATTAAATTGATTTAAGCTAAATCGATTGAACAGGTCCATACTAGAAACTCAAATCAAATTAGCATGTCTAGGGACAGGACTGGCTAGTTCCATTTAGGAGAGGGATACCATGGGAGGTCTGGCAAAATGGCCCCCTAGAAAGGCCATGCCCCCACCTAATGTATGAATAGAGAAAGACACCCTGGGAATGAGAAGGGCAAAACTGTTAAATCAAAACAACTGTTAAATCGAAATAACACATCCACACAACATTATTTTGATATAACGGTTTCGATCTCAATGCAATTTAAAATGAGGTTTTATTGAATTGCTCTAACTTTCCTTGTTTCAAAATGACAGAGCTCATCATTTTGATTCAAGAAAATGTCATATGGACCTACACTTCTTTAAATCAAAATAACCAACGTTATTTCAATTTAAAAGCCGCATGTGGACATAACCGGTGACTTCTTTTCATCAAGCTGACTGATAGGCCTGTTTCTGTTAAATCCCCATCTACTGAGATGTGTTGAGGATTGGATGTTTGCCTGACACCCCTTCTCTCCCTTCCTTCTGATGCCAACCTGGAAATGTTCCAGTGACTATTATACAATACTCTTAAACATGGGGTAAATTGAAATGTACTGGCGCATTCATAAATCCCTGTTATCTCATGAGAAGTACTTGTCATTAAAAATATTGGAAGAATCCAAACTGACTACTGAGGCACCACCAGATGGTGCCTTTACACATAGCCTTACAAGTTCTTCATGTGTGAGTGCGGTTCAGCCTTGAGAAATATTGTATTGTTGTTAGTTTTGTGATGTGATTTCTTTAGGGGAAGCTGTTGAAACACTAAGGTAACTAGGCATTGTCATCTGGGCTGGACTTACTAAAAAGAGGCATTTGTCTATGAACTGTCTTTGGAGGTTGGAGTGTAAAATAAGCAAATGACATTGATTCAGAATGTAGCTTGGATTTAGGTCACATATTTCTCCTCCCAGGAGAAACCAACTTGCTAATCGTTCTATCTATTGTCACTTGATACAGGGGCAACAATATCTTAAAGACAATATTGTGGCATTTAGATGGCTGCCATGCACAGTGTGCACGATGGAGCACAGCACTCCCAAAGCTTCACCAAGGAGGTCATGCCTCAGGGAGGCACAATCCCTCCCGTTGTTCTTCACACACACAAGTGCATTTTAAAGCAGCCATTAGGCTGGCCCTTCTGCACCACCAGTACAAGAGGATCTGTTAGTGGTCCCTGTTTTACCTGAGGCATTAGTTTCACTTTGAGAAGGAGACTCTTCCAAGAGATTGTGGTAAGTTAACAGGAGCTGCGCTTACTGCTGCTGAGAGGGTGAGATGAACATTTTTGCCCTATTGTATTCACATTTTTCCTTTTAGTTAGACTGAGAGATGTAGCTGCCCCTGGTAGTTAAGGGTTTCTAGACTTGTTTGAACAGTGCTTTGGGGAGGGATGTACAATAACTCTGTGAGTCAGACCATGCTGGGGTATGTGAAGTGGAGTGTGCAGTGCAAGGAGACTCTCTGCTAAGGGGCCATACGTGGTAGAAGAGCGAGAATTTTATAGGACTAAGGCTACCGCTGCCTCTAGCCTTTGCAGCGGGTGCAGAGAGGGTGAAGGGCAATATCTTTTTGGCCCTGCAGATCTGGCTTTGTGCAGAAGGGAGCTGCTGGTCAGTGGTGCTGCAGAGTCATGTGTAGCAGAGGATGACACTGGCCCTCAAACTCATTTTCGTGGCAGCCACTTTGCATGAAAGCAATGCAAATACAACCCTAAAACCGGCATAGCCAAGTATGGGAAAATCACCTCAGGGATGAAGAAGTAAAAAGGGGCATGGCTGGGCTTTCTTACCCCAAGTCATCCCCAACTGCTATAACAGCCTCCTTGAGACCCTGATGAGACAGGGTAATTTGGAGCAGTCTAAGGATGAGGGGCTGGCCTGATGCACTGCAAAGATCCTGAATGCCACCTTTGACCCTTCTGTTGCTTGGTTGCTTGGTGTCAGACACACCTGGGGGTGGAGGGAGGGAGAGAACATTTTTTCAGCATAGTCCTGTACATATGGGAACATCCTGAAAAAAATCCACTTGTCTGGTTACTTATTTTTGACACCTTGCTTCCACTGAGTCTAGCCTTGGTTCATTTGTCAAGTAAACCAACAGCCTGTTTCCTCTTTTTCCCCTATCACACAGGGTATTCCGAGCCCATATATATCCTGCGGCTCGTTAAATAATTATTTATCCTTTAGGAAATTCCCATTAATCTCTGACGAAGAACCATTATAGGTTAGTCAGTCATCACATATAAAACCTGAATCATTTTCACAAGTGTCTGTAATGGCTTTCATTAGTTACGTGCCTACATTTTTTAAAAAGCCACCCCTCTCCAACAGTGTCCTTTCATTCTTGAAAAGCATCTGATTCCTGAAATAACTGACATTAAGGCACTGATATCCTGTTTGGCCAGATCAAGCAGAAAAATACATGGAGCAAAGGGAAGGTACAGCATTCATACTTTTTATTAACCTGTAAATTGCTTTCAGTAAAAGCACCCTGCCACCCACCCTTCTCACCACCCATTCAGAAATACTCCTATTGGGCTAGTTTGTGACTTTAGGCACTTCTTGATTGAGTGAATTGCCCTGGGAGATATTTTGATGCACAATCTTTTGAACCATAAGTTCTTCCCCGATTTCCTCCAAAGAGGTAATAGTTTTCAATTGGCCTGTAACACCAGTAGATGACAACATATCCCTTACTCACTTAGCTGTGCTGGCTAATGAATAGCGGGAGAGGGGTTTGGAACCAAGACTCCACCTGTTTGCCTGCACATCCCCACCTAATCCCTCACCAACCCACTCCAAGGATGAAGCTCTGTTTACACTCAAGCATCTAGACCCAAGATCCAGGTAGCTCACATGGGGTAGTGTGAGGATTCTTACTTCCTTGCTCAATCAAATAGTCCAAGTCATGATTTAGTTCATTCAGTGAATAAGATGGTATAAATTGATAGGAAAGTCTTTTGCTTACTCACAGTGTTAGTGATCATATTAAAGGTTTACAAACTACCTCTTCTCTTCTACAGTAAATGCTGAATTCAAAAACAAAAAAAGGCTGTTTTCTTTTCCTTTGCTAAGGAAAAGAGGAATATCAGAAGATGAGAACAGGCTTTCTGTGTTTTTGTATGCAATCTTAGTCCATTACTTGGCTGAGACCCAAATCTATTGTGGTGTGAAAGTAATAGATGAACCAACGAGGGACCCAGACTCCCTGGCTCCTGTCCAAGAAACATTAAAAAATGGAGGACTGAACATAACAAGTGAGGTGATGCATTCAAATGTTGATCTCATATTGAAAACTGCAAGCTTATTAATATGTTGAGGTTATAAGTGTGCATTTGGATTTCACTACCTGCTGCCCATGTTTGTGCACCAAAATTACGTGCTGACCTACTTCATTGAAAAATATTTAAAGGAGCTTTGCCTTGGCAAGGTAGTTCTTCAAGACGTGACCTTGATAACATTAACAGTGCTGCTGCCTAGGTCTGAGCTGTTACTTTCAGAAGCACCATTTCAAAGTGGAAATTGGCTGTTTCAGCTCAGCAAGATACATGGCAGGGCAGATGTCCAATGGCCCCACTTTGCCAATACATCCCATCTTCCCTACTGCAAGCAAGCTAAGTTCAGATCCTCAAAGGGGATTTATGTTGAGGATCTGGGCCCTAGTCCTTACTGTCTGCAGGTGGGAGGGCTCAGCAACAAGTTCCTTCAGGTTTGTATGAGGGCATTGGATCAGGAGACTCATTTAGGGCCCTACCTTTTTCATAAGGCCTGTTGTGGGGTTAGGAAAACTCAGTAAACCTAAAGCTCACGGAGACTGATTAGCCATTGACTAGTCTCGTTAAATTTTAGCAGGGAGCTGATGCGTTTACCCTTGCAGAGTCTTACTGCTTGTCATGCACTTCTATACTAGATAAGGACCGAGTTGGCTTACACACAACAGATGTTGTCATCATAACATCCTTTAACACTCTGCCATGCATGGCCTAAGGTTATCTTTAAATAAGGTGTTTTATGCACATTGCCACCTAGTGACTGAAGAAGCTAAGACTGTTTAGCATTCCATTATGCTTTGAAGGGCTGCAGGACATTGACTCCCTTCCCAAGAACCTCAGGAGATGTGCATTAGCAAGGGACTCAGCAGTCTGCACACGTTAATTCCACCCCATAGTAAGAAGCTGAGAAACTCGGAAACACAGGTTATGTTAAACAAACAAGGAGTCCGTGGCACCAGTGGCAGATTAGATGCCTATGGGCACATGAGCCCCTGGGGCTCCTCCAGTGGTGGGCCCCGCATGGGGCTCCACCTGCCCTCAGCTGGGGCCACAGCCCCCTCCCAGTCTAGGGCCCTGCTACCTGTGAGAGGGCCGGCACTGGGTGGGGGACTAGGGCCAGATGCCAGCTGCGGCCTGGCTGATTATCCCCCCCTTCCCAAAGGGAAGCAGGGGCTGACTGGCACACATGGGGCAACTTCCGCTGCGTTGGAGGCAATACTGCATGGCACGGAAACCAGTCCCGTCCCACCCCCAGGAGTGGACCAGCCAGCTGAAGGGTAGGGCAGGAGGGAGAGCAGAACCTGGTCTCTGGTCTGGGCTGCCCTGCCCCCAGGGGTGGAGCAGCTGTCCCCACGGGGCAGGGCAGGACTCAATGAAATTGCAGAATCTGGCCTCCAGCCCAGGGTGGCTCCACTCCCCCACCAGCACCACATGGTGAAGGGCTCCCCACATTGTGTGGGCCCCCAGGCAGGAGCCTCGTAGGCCCATGCATTAATCTGCCCATGCACGGCACTTTGAAAGACTAACAAGTTTATTTATCACATGAGCTTTCATGGGTAAAACCCCACTTCATCAGATGCATGAAATGGAAATTACGGTATGGAATGAGATAGATGTATAAATGCAGAGATGGGTAAGTCAGAAAGTAAGTTCAGATCTTTTTAGCAAACCAAGTAGTTTTGATTCAGACAGTGGGAACACGAGATAAGAAGGTGGAACTTACCCTACATGCCATCTACACAGTGCGGCGCCAATAGGAAATGAGTTCCCATTGAGGCAGCACTACACCAACTAAGGAGGTGGTTTCACTAGAAACTTCTGGATTGATTGAGTATGTCTTTATTGCTGTTTAATCAAGCCAGATAAACTGATCTGACAGTGGTGGATTTGCTGCTGTCAGGATAGACGTACCCCGTGTCTGGCCTTTAATGAATGTGCAATGAAAGGGTGGGAGAACCCACCACCCTTGTGATGAGTGGTTATTCACTGCAGTGAGCAAATCATCTGTACTCTGATGGACATACAGGTGTGTGGAATCACCAGGAGGTGGGGGGAGCTGATACAACCTTTTCTTTCCCGTGCACTCATTCAAGGGCCAGCCACAAACAGGCCTGAAATTAAACTCATGCAGTTGATAACACAGCCTTGACATTTTTTATTGTAGCATTGGAGAAAGTACACAAGGTTTTCTTACCACACTTCATTTTTCCTGGAATCCACAGTGACACATTGGAGAGCCCCAACTGCACATGCAAAATAACTTCTGGTTGATGGATACATATATATTTTTAAGAAGTTACGTGAGAAACAAGTTAGAAAGTTAGCTGTGTTTTAAATGCAATGCTTAGAAAACCAATCAGCAGCCTACAGCAGTTTTGAACAAAACACAAGTTTCTGAAACCTGCATCTCTCTATAGTGGAGAGATAAGCAAAACAGTTCAGGGGCTGCTTCTCACACTCAATCATAACTCCCTCTGACATTCATGGGTGGCATTGATCAGGTGCAACAAGGGCATGGGTCCTTGTTTGTTGCACTTTGATTGTAGCCTTATCCTCTCTTGAGTTAGTTTTTAGTAAGGGAATGATGTAATGTCAGGCATAAAAGGAGAATGGTGGGGATCCTTTCTGTTCCTGTCCCTCTTTATTCGTCATTAACGTACTGAGCATTCCTAAAGCCTGTGTAAACTGGATGACCCTCTTTTTTGTTGTTGTGAGAAGAGAGCTTGCTCAGATGGTGGGTTTTTCCAAAGGCTTTCAGCTTTAATTGTTGCATGCAAATTGTTTAATAAATAATGTTGATGGAAAAAAAGAAAGAAAAGATATTAATTAAGAAAAGGATTTAGGCTGACTCAGTCTAATACATGAGACAAAAGGTTAAGTAAATGCCAAGGCCGCTATGCCTCTTCAAACAATGAATATTAGTTTTAGAATCATTAATGTCTGCTTAGAAAACAGAGTCATATTGGAGACTTTTATGCCAAAATAACCAAGGCCAGGGCTGTTTCTTTTCAATCTGAAGCTAAATTATTCTCCAATAGAGGGCTAAATGTATGCAATTAACAGTGCTAGGTAGGACAACAGGGAATGGCACTTTTAATATGCAGCCAAATTGAGATCAAGTTTTTCTTTGAATCTGGTAACTTAAACATTTAATATGCACATCCAAGCTCTACAACAGAATTAGCAAAAAGAAGCACATAATTAACTCCTTCACTACTTGTCAGTGTAGTTTGAGAGTGGCTGGCACGCTATCTTCTGATTGCTGTCCTTCAAAATTGTCGCACACACAAAAACAAAGGAGTTTCAAGTACTTGCTGGAAAATGAAGGCAATTCAGTGTAGGTTAGAAATAGGATTATGGCATCATTTTATAATGAAAATTTCACCCTGTCAAAGAATAGCTTCCCACCTCAAGTGAGCATTCAGGTTGGAGGTAACCTGCTCTACTTCAGGATGGATTAAACTTAAAAACCGCATTCTTAATTACTTTTAAAACCTTTGAATGCAACAAAAACTGAGCAAATATTTTAAGTGCTTCTGCAAATCTCAAAAGATTTGGCTTGCACATATAGTGAAAAGTCAAAGTGCTCATTCAAATTACTCAACACTCCTACGACTGCAAAAATGAGGTGCTCATCTACCACTGTGATAAGTGTAATGAAAGGTTAAGAGTAGCACCTGGTGCTCAGGGGAGAGCAAAGACTCGCTGTAGGCTCTTTAAAGACCTAGTGAGAAACAGTAAGTGCCTCAAAGAGTTTGCTGTCTAAATATACAAGAAACACAAAGGGTGTGAGAAAGGAGGTATTATTACACTTATTTTAAAGATGGGGACTTGTCACAGTGGCCTTGTGTAGCGTAGTATAAAAGGTGTTCTGTTAGCCACGTCGTGGTCACTAACAGATCTTCAAAGTTTACTATAGACAACACAATACATACCTCAGTGTGGGCTAGTAAGCTGAGCTAAAGCCAGGTCCTTATTAGCTTCACATGTTAAAAGTGTTGTCCTTATCTTCTTTAGGCATCTAAAACATGTTAGTTAGCACATGTCAACATCACACCTTCAAATCTTAGTCTAGATAATAACAATGTCTAGCTCTTATATAGCACTTTTCATGGCTCTCATTATCATCTCCATTTGTACTGATGGGGAAACTGAGGCACGGCTTGGGGATGTGACTTGCCCAAGATTACCCACCAGGCTAACATCAGAGCCAGACTAGAGTGCAAATCTCCTGAGTCCCTTTGCAGTGCTCTAGCTGATGGGCTTATGCACAAGCCATATATCCTCTTATAGAAGGTACATAGGTAGATAGAAGCAGGACTATGAATCTCATTAAAATATATATTTTTTTAAGATTTCTGGAATTTCTGGCTTATGGTCAGGATGGGAATACCATAGTCCAGCCTTTTTCATATCATGGCAACATCTCTGCTTCCAGTCCAAACTTCAATCTAGAAAGTTGAAATTCTACAAAAATATTTAGGAAGTTTTAAATACCCAGGTTAGAAGCAGGATCAGAGCTTTGTGAATTGGCTGCCCAGCCATAACCACAAATAACAAGTAGACCTAGCCTAACAAAGAGTTTTCATACAACCCATAGCATGAAAAGTATAGACACACCACACAGACAATGCTTACATATAACCAGGGGTTAGAGTATAATTTGGGGGGTCCTGGACCCATCCTAAATTGGCAGACCCCCTCATGCCAGAGCAGCCTTCTTCACCCACCTCAGCTACTGCTCCTAATACCAGGGGTTAAAGTATAATTTGGCAGGGGGGGCCCAGAACTCTCCTAAATTTCCAGGGTGCCCTCATGCAGGTACGAGCCCCCCTCATACAGGTATGGACCCCTTTCACGTATCCCAGCTACTGCCCCCCAAATGCCTGGCCCCCCAGCTACTGCCCCAATACCTGCCCCCTACCCCAGCTACTGGCCCAAAACAGCTACCCCCATCAGACCCCTTTCCCCATGTCCTTCTCAGGCCCAGTCCCCACTCCCTGAGCTCCCTGCCCCTATTTGAGCCCTCCTAACCCCCAGCTCCCCATCCTCATGCCACTCCCTCCGCAGCCCACCACCCCAACCCCTTCTCTCCCCTCCCCATGCCCCCTCGCTTTCCCCACCAGCTGCCCAACTGCCCCAGCCCCCTTACCTGGCTGAGGTGGCCGAAGAGCTGGGCAGGGAGAAGGAAGCTGTGGCATTGGCTGGCCAATATCCAGCAAGAAGGAGCCTGGCCCCAAGACTGGGGCCGGGTCACGTGTGCCGCCTGGCCCCAGCTGGAACAGGCGGAGCCGCCACAGGCTCCAGGGAAGGGAGGGAGAGGTGGCTGGGCTGGCCCCAGCCTGCAGCCCCTTCCTCTGCTGGCCAAGGGGGGCCGTACTGGAACGCTGTGTTCTGGCGTGCCCTGCTGTTTTTAGGGGGCCCCGGAACACAGCATTCTGGAGCATCCCCCTATTTTGGGGGGGCCCTGGAATGCAGCATTCTGGGGCATTCCCCTATTTTTATGGGGCCTGGAATGCTGGCTCTCTAAAAATAGGGGGCCCCGGAATGCCATTCCAGGGTGTTCCCCCTTACTTTAACCTCTGCATATAACAAGTTCTTTTGCAAAGAGCAGGAATGGCTTACAGATGGTTTGCATATGATGAAAACAGAGCTGAATTTCCAACACAGATTATTCATACATAGGAACTCCCCATTAAATCAGATCTTTGGGCCAGCTAGTTCACTATCCTGTTTCTAAAGATAGCCCAGCACCAACTGCTGCAGAGAAAAGTGCAAGAAACTTCACAGGCTCATGTGGCCTATAGTCCCATAGACTAACTCACATTTTAAGACAACAGAATGCCCCAGGGTGACTGTGACAAACAGCTGCCCCAACCATTCTGCGTCCAATCCAGTGCCACATATAGTCATGAGCACCAAGGACTGACATGCAAGGAACAGGCTGATGGTGTCAGTGACTGGGACCTGAGCAATCACACTTGAAGTGGTCAGAGGCAGTGTCAGAAATGAGAGCTGAGATCAGAACCAGAAGGACAAAGGTGGAGCTGAAGTCAGGAACTGGAACCAAGGGTCAGGACTAAGTTACCTGGAATAAGGTGAGGTAGCACTGAGCTCAAGGTAGGCACAGATACTATCATGGCTGTGGGCAAAGTCTTTGAGCAACTGCTGTTGGGCTTACAGCTGGGCTACTAACTCAGCCAACCAGGTAGCCAGCCAATCAGGCAGACTGCTGGCACGCCCTGCCTCCGCACAATGTCACCTCAAAGCTTGGTGGTGGTGGGACGTTATTCTTGAACTGTACAGAAATGGAACGAGTTGTGTGGCCAGGAGGAGAGCTCATTCGCCACATGATGGCTCTGAAATGGATCTTAACCAGCTATATATAGAGCCCTGCAAATCTACAGATATCCGCATTATAGCCACAGATATCTGCATCCACAGATACAATGTGGATATCCGCAGACCATTTCTTGCGTATGCAGATCAGATACCAATCCACATATTTGTATCCCGCGCAGAGCTCTAGCTATACAGAGAGTCCAACAGGGGCCCTCTAGGGAAGAAGAGTAGGGAACTTCTTAGCCTTTCATCCCTGCACTTTTTCATACACTAAGACCTGTCCATCCTCCTCCCTTTCTTTCTCATTGCAGCCTCTTTTATCCTCTTATGCTTTGGGACAGCAAGTCGCAGGATCAACCAACCCCAGTTACAGCTATTCATGTGACTGCCTACAGTTCTGGTGCCTGGGGATGATGGTGAGGGAGGCATTATAAATGGAAAGAGAGATGCTTCTTAGTAACAAGTGAACCCATTTCGGCCACTGGCCCTGAATGAATAAAAGCAATGAGAATAAAATGAGAAGAGAGGTTGCATTGTATCTGTACCAGAATTTTCAGAGACTTTGCTACTAAGCCAGCTTGCTGTTGTACTTTTGATACTTATGTGCTCAATGTGTTGGTAGATATTATATGAGCCAAGCATAACAGGAGCTGACTAGCTTTTGCAGTTGTGAGCCACTTCTGTCTGATTTGCAGAGATCCTGTGCTGAGTGTTGCTGGCTGCTTCAATCTACTCTCTCACCTCCCTCCAGGCTACTCCAAGCCTTTTCCATAGCTCCTTCTCATATTGCTCTGATCTACCTTCCCTTATTTCCCATTTGCGCTTCTGGATGCTCATCTCTCTCAGTTCTGCATGGCCACTCAAAGCCACTGTCTCCTAGCTCTCTACTGCCTCCACAGGCCTATATCTCTCATCTCTTTTGTCTTTCACTTAACTTGCTAGGTTGTTACGGTCCAACCCCACCCCCCATTTTTTTAAAACTTTTCTTTCTTCTCTATTCACCTTCCCCAGACAATATACTCAACAACTGTGTCTCCTCAGATTCCCACAAGTCTTCCTTCCACACCAGGCATCTCTCTGAATATTGCTGCACACCTACCATGCCACCTGATCAACTGGAATTCAGCTGTCAGATCTGGCAGGGATGGGGGGCACCTATATTATACGTGATCCTCCCTCAAGTGATGTCACCCGGCTTTAGACCATAACTTGGCCCATCAATCAGTCTATCTCAGACTCCTAACAAAAGAGGAGTAAGACAAAAGCTGGGTTCTGGCCCTAGCCACATTTAATCTCTAGCCCAAAATGACTAACCTACTCAGTTCAGCCTTGGCATAATTCCACCAAAATCATTGATTTGTTCTCTGAAGTTCCCTATGGTGCTTTTAATAAACTCTTCATCCTCATGCCTTCACACCTCTCTGCTTTACATGATTGGCTCTACTACCTTCTGCCTCAGCAGTGAACTAGTACAATAAACATGTCTCTGCATCTTACATACATTAACAATTCTATTTCTTCTCTCTCTGGTCCAGTGCAAGAAGCCACGTTCCCACAACGGGAGTCCTGTTGCTCAGAAACACTTCGCTCTTCCATTAAGGGTACTAGGAAGGGGATCTATTCATAGTGATCTAAAAACCAATAAAATTGAAATATTGTTAGTTGATGGCTGCTAGTTTTATACTCTGATTTTGGAGGCAATTTCGTAATTGAGAAATGTATTTCAGTTAACGTATAGTGTGTTTCTATCGATAGCACTGTAAACAGAAAGGAGAGCTAAAATATGGGCAAGACATTTTTTGTCACTGGACAAAAAATAAGTAGTTAGTGGCGATCATCCTTGCATTCGTTTCATGAAAATTGTGTGGTGCTGAAAAGAGCTGGTTCAGCATTTTGTGCTGCATTATCACTGTCATTTAACAGCTTCTATACCACAATTACTAACTATAATTTTTGGCATCCAGTGTGGTACCACCAAATTTCTGGAGAATTCTGAGTTCTACTGCGTGGTACACAAGGCTGTGTATTAATTGTGGCAGATACAATTTTTCCAGTATACTCCTGATGGGTCACACCAATAAAGCAAAGTACTGAGATATACCAACTCGAGGAAGCATGGACAAATAAAGCCTCATTAGAAATGTGTCCCTTTTCATAAACCCTTCATTACAACTTTAAGTCTTAAACTATGGCAATCCATTTGAACTAAAAAGAAAAAAGAAAAAAAAGAAGAAGAAGCTACTCAGCCCTTCTATTGTGCAGGCTTTTTCTTAGTGGAGCAGTTCACTTTAGTCCAGTTTTAAATGACTACCACCTATTAAATCATTTAAAAAGTCTATTTTGCCTTTAAACTATGTCCATCATGTCCAATTTTGTACATATGCATACATTTCTTGCATACAGATCTGTGTCTGCTAAACCATGGATGTATAAAACTGGACGTAATTCTAGACTCTAGGTAGAGTTCCCTTTGTATGCTTGGTCCTCAGAGTTCATAGATATTCTCTGAAGAATTTGTATGAACTCTGTTCAAACAGGTATTTGTGTATATGATCCTAAACATACAATTTTCAAAGATTAAGCTGTTGAAAGAGAACTCCCAGTTAAAATAGTGAAATGGAGCAAGGCAATATCATAATTGACAGATGTGGCTTTTTCAGCCCTGAGCATGTAGGCTCAAATCTGTCTTCACAAGTACAGTGAACTTTCTGGCCTCAGACCAGTCTCCAGTGAAGAAGCTGTCCATGCATTTTAGTACATATAGTGCCCGTCAGGGATGAGCTACCTTGGCGAGAAGGTGCAATCTAGTCCAAGCAGCTCAAGCTGTTGCCATCAGTTCATGCCTGTGCTACCAGAAAAGATTGTCCTTCAAATGAACCACATTTCAGCTTCTTCCACCACGTTCCGTAAAAGAGAGAGATGAGTTCTAGTAGTTTGAGTACAAGAGTGGGACTCCTCAGTTCACATGCTATACCTCCCCTTTCCCAAATGGACTTGGGCAAGCCAATTAGCCTCTCAGGCTCAGATTTGCTGGATGATAACATTTACTTACCTCATAGGCAATTTGTGCACAGTCCTTTGAAGATGCAAAGTGATACATAAGTGCTACTTATTAATAATAACTGCTAATTTTAGCATTTGCAAGTCTATTTTATGACCTTTTTTCTAGCAAGATTTTTCCACGTCAAACAAGTAATCATGGATGAACCATTTGTGTCGAGTTCTTTGTTTTCTAAAATGTTTGTGAAAAGGCATAACAAATACAAAGCTATTCAATGGCACATTTAAAATATGGTCTAGTATGCTTTAAAATATGGTATGACACAGCGTACTGAGCTAATATGCCTGAGGTTGTTCTGTCTGTGAAACGTACTAGCGTTGAGCTAAAGTGCTTTGGAAAGATTCAGGTTTTTTGGGTTTGGAAGCTTGTGGCTATAGCTTGTATTTTGCTCTCTGCCTTTCACGAGCATGACCATGTTTTTACTGTAATTTCAGGTTCTCTCTTGACTGCTCCTTACTTTACAGCACTGGTCTGTTGTCTCCTGCACACTTCTAATGGTCTACAGATGCTGTCATAGCTTGGTTGGCGCCAGCATGTAGCTGTCATTAGAAGCACATAGGAATCTTCATGCCAATACTCTATATTGGTTTTTTCACCCAAGCTTTGAGCCTTTTATTGAAGTGTTCCTTGTTTGACTGCAATAACAAGAAACGCTTTGATTCCTAGTCCTCTTTCTCTCTATGACTTGCCTCATGGGGGAAGGTCAGAGACAAGAAGAACAAGCGAGGTGTAATATATAGAACTGATAGTTGCTTGCATTCTGTTCTTGCCCAATCTGGGTTTTATGCCAAGACAGCCATGCACAAGAAAGGCACCTGCGGAGACATGAGGAATTTCTGTATATTTAAGTCTTTATATTTAAACTGTGACATGCCTGCCTTCATGATCCAAGCTTTGTTATGAAAATCAGTATTGGTGTGGAAACCTTGACATTCAGGAATTTCAAGTCTTGAATACGTGCAGTAGAGCTGCTAACAAAGAACAATATTTATTTTTTAACTTTCTTGAATGGTTCAAGGCACTGTAACCAAGGTTAGCTAATTTTTCACACAGTCTGATCTTTTGTAGTTTGTGAATTCCTAGGGGAACTAAGAGATCCAATTTTGATGAAAAGCTCCTAGTAAAATTAGAAACTGCTTCTGAGACTATGGAAAGAAAATGGAAAATAATGAAATTTTAAAGTGCAGCACAGAAATCTTGTAAAATTTTAAAAAGATCACAATCTAGAATTCACTATTTGTGATTTTTCATTTTTTTCTGCTGCATCTCTGTCTTACACACACACATACACACACACACAGAGAGAGAGAGAGAGAGAGCAAGCCAGCTCCCTCTACTTAGATGGATTAGGGCTAACATGTATTTTTTTAAAAAAAAAGTTCTGGTAAAGATATGTTAATTTCTTGGCACCCAAACTTCCTTTGATGATGAGTTGTCTTTGATGATAGATAAAGCACCATCAAAATACAGGATAGATAGTTTCTGAGGTAGTGAGCATATCTTTTTCATCTCCTTAGCCACTCTTTATATTATAAATAAGATAATTGCACAATTTCTGAAAATTTTGACCCATTTTTGTAAGGGAAATTGTTTGTGGCTCTTGACAATTTGTCTGCAGTCACAAACCAACTTCCAGGACATAACGTGATTTGTTTTATGGGCCATATTCTGCATGTTTCTTGTATGAATGGAAAGGGAACCCAAAGCAGGAGAAATGGGATGAAAGATGCATGAGGAGGAGAGAAATGAATAATTCCAACAAGGAGTTCTGTGGTGCTTAAGGACTAGCAAATTTCTTTATTGCATGAGCTTTCATGGGAGAAAACCCCACTTTGTCAGATGCTTTGATGATTTCAAATAACAGTTTGAATAATTCCAAAGCATACGCCTCTTTAACCTTCTAAAAAACTCCTTTGCTTCAACACTGTAAAATATGAAAAATTTTCTCTCTCTTTGTAACCATGTTAGGCTTCTGAGAAGGTAAGCAAAAAGAACATTTTTTGGGGAAAAAAGTCTCTAATGCATCTATTTTCTCTGTCTTGTAGGGCAGTTAGTGGTGGTGGTGGTGGTGTTGTTGATGATGATGATGATGATGATGATGATAATTTCAATAATAATAATTTCTCCACACAACCAGTATCTGGAAACTAGTTTTTCCTGTACCCAGTAATGACTGTAAAGCAAATACTTTACATTAGTGATTTCTTGCTTGGAAAGCAATTTCATGTACTCTTGAAGATGAATTGAGTAGATGTACAAACCATCACAGCATGTAAAAGCAGAAAGTGAGGCAGTGGTTGCGGTGGGTGTGGGTGTTGTTATTATTGTCCAATTTACAGCACAGAGGCTCACCAAAATCCCAAGGACTGTATTTTACTTCTGGTGTCTGGGCACCATAATGCATTCATATTTGAAACGCTACTAAGGAAACTATTCAATTTTTTTTCCAGGTTGCTTTAGACTGTGATATCAGCAATAATCACTGTGGTATTGTTGCTTAGGCATTCTTGAAGAGTCAGAAGTGGACTGTAATTGAAGAGTTCATTACCAAGATCACTTGGCTTCCTGATTACAATGGCAAGGTGAAATATACCTCCTCACCAAAAAGCAACTGCTAAACCTGTAGAGAAGTCACCCACTTTTCACTCTTTTTCATTAGAACCTCGACAAGCTTGTCAGCAAAATTAAAGGTATGTCATTCATATCGTGCATGCATTGCAAAGGACTATAAACCTGCCAACCTCTTTGATGAAATAAAAGGGTTTTATTTATGATTCATGTAGGAATATGAGGTTATTTTTATTCTGTCAGTACACTAATAATCAGACGAGAGTTCAGGAAATGAGACAGCAAACTGGCAGGGAAGGTTCTGATAAAGGGGAACCCTCTAGGGTATTTTGGCCCCTTTGTTATCTCCTTCTTTTCAGTGTGAGGTTATGATGTGGTATAGAGTGATCCTGCTACAAGCCTGCGAACAAAAACAGTAGCTATTTAGCAGGACTTGAGGTTTAATTCCACTAGGAAAGGAAAATGCTTCCACCAGGAAAGAATGTGTTGCTGCAGTGGTGTGAACAAGTTCATTTTGCTCCCTACTGGTTTCCAGGCTGTAGAAAGTTGAAAAGATGGCATTTTGGGTCTCCGTTCCTACAGGGCAAGATAACTAGTGTTTAAAAAATAAGGTAAACCTCATGTGCAGTCATTAAACATTTCTTGCCTATCAATAAAGTCATTCACTTTTACAGCACCGTGGCCCTAGGAAGTTCATAGTCAAGTTTGACATGATGTAATGAAGGCAGCATCAAGAAAGTAGAGAGACGAAAGGAAAGACTGGGGTAACCCCCTTCATAGTCTGGTGCCAAAATGATGTAACGCTAACATAGCTATGTGGGAGTGAGTACATTTCAGAATATGCCCTGCTCTGGACATTTCAACCACTGGACTGGTTTAATTTTGTCCTGGTTATGTGAAGCTTTTGGTAGTGATTTTAATTCTAGTTGGTGTAAGCTCTCATTCAGAGCTGCAGCTCACACGAGATTCGAGAAGCAATCCTTGTATTAGCAATCTAGTGCATTAGCTGCCTAGCATTAAGTATCATAGTTTGTTGAACAGTGCTATCTTGACAGAGAACCACAGACTAGCACAATATATGCAGGATGAAGTGAAACAAAGTTCACTGGAGGAAAAAAAGATAATGTTAATCCTTCATTCAATAAGCACTGAGTGAAGTATGTTTTGTATGTGTGTCGAAGAAATGTAAAAGTAAAGGTAAGTGTACAAATGTAAAGGTAGTGACTAGCTGCCTTTCAAAAGACAATATATGAGGCATTTAAGTGATGGCAATCGTAAGAGATGGACCTGAACTATTAAGTTCGGATCAAGATGCCAGTCTAAACTTCCACAAAGTTCCAGGGTGTTGGATTCACTCTTAAGGTAATATAATAAATAATATATCTGTAGCTATGCTTTGCACAAGGAATTCTGCCCAGTAGCCGTACACCTTCCTTTTCCCCTCCCCTCATGTATAGGGTGCCAGGGTAAAGGATGAGGACACCTTTGGGGGGGGGCGTGAGGAGGCCTCAGATAAATTTGTAGGGACCCCCTTATAATTACAGTTCTGCCTGAAAAGATTTCCTCCTCTGGTGCAAACAGTGCATAAAAGCATTGTTGCTGAAAGAGACTGGAACAAACAAAATATGTTCCTCTGCTCTTTCAGGTGTTTTTTCAGTTTCTTTTCTTTATACTATTTGCCTATAGTCACTCTTCTGGTTCCTCCTGCACAGTCCCATAGTCAGTATCCCCTGTTGTTTTTGCCAGTCATTCGCACAGCAAGAGAGGAGAGGGAAACACTTTTAAAAAGAGATGTATAACCACTGAAATGGACTGGAGGGCTTCAGGACAAGTGTAGCATCTGAAATTGCTTTGAGCTCATTTTAATAAACTGACTAAATTTCAAGGGCCATAAACCCATTAACTGGCTAGGCTAAGCTGGGTTTCTCACTGCTGTGCAGCACCGGAGTGACACAAAGCAAGCAAAGCTTCTGCGTGACACTGTTTCTTTAAAAACAAGCATTCATTAGTTTAGCTGCTTCAAATAGAAATACAATTTTTCCTCTTTCAAGCATAACTTCTCTCTTCCAAAGTACTGATCTTTTCACTTAGGCCTGGGTGTCAGGCGGGATGTTAACCCACAATTTGGGAGGCTGCAACACGGCACCTTCATTTCTCCCTAGCAGACACGTACATCTCTTTGTACCTCTCAAGCCTGTCACAGCGCTGGAAAGTAGAGCAGGTTACTACCTCATCAGTCCAAGATTTCATTCTCATGGAGCACGAAGGTTCATTATACTTACTTTATCAGCAGTAAGGTTTAATGCTGAATCCATGAGAGATATTCATGTGAAACATGAGCAGAGAGAGAGAGGCATTGCATCTTTTCATTAATAAGCCCTCTTCTGGGATCCGGCATTAGTGAGATTCAGCGGATCATAGAGCACAGGGGTATCATTTTTACATGATTACTCTAAATTCTTAAACCAGAGGCTTAAGAGAGAGGCTTCTCACAAAGGCAGCAGTGGGAATTGTTAAATGATTGGCACAGCAGTAACGATGGGCTGAACCACTGCAGGTACCTCTAGTCACGGGGGTACCAGCAGGCATTTTATTACCTGCCATCATTGGAAAAGGGGAAAGAAAGCTGTGAAAGAGAATGAGAAAGATGCGCTAACTCTGCAAAATCTCCCTGTGTTCCTATCCTTCTAGTGGAGAAAACTCTCAGACCTGAATTATGCTAGAGAGTTTTATTGACCAAAATCAGCTTTGGTCAACAAAACACTGCTGGTGTACATACTGCAAACACACACCCATTCACAGAAACAACTGCCTTTTTTTTTTTTGGATGAAAAACACTACCTCAGCAACACAGAGCTTTTATTGACAAGCTTTTATTTACAAAGCATCTGAGTAGACATTGTGCTTGATTATGTCACAGGAAGTGACCTCCAGGAAGTATCCTATGAGGCCCATCCTGACCACTTTGGCCATCAGTTTGAACTCCGCTGTCCTTCGGTTAGCCATGTTTCTCCCTTTTAAAGTCCTGAGATCTTCAAGTCCACTTCCTGTTTGGTCTGTGTGGAGAACTTACAGCTCATTGTCCCAGCCGACCATCGTGTCTCCATGCGCAAAACGTATTCTTGGTTACAGCATCTGGGGAGAGTCGGCCATCCAGCCCCAGCTCTGCTTCAGCCATGGGAACTATGATACTTATGCTCAAATTTCTTAAGCCTTGATGGAGAAGGGCTATGAACAGGACACGCTGCAGTGCCGAGGGAAAATGAAGGGAGCTGCAGCAGAGCTAGCGGAAGGCCAGGAAGGCAGACCATTGCTCTGGTGCAGAGTCAAAGAACTGCTGCTTCTATAAGAACCTGGAAACCCTCCTCAGTGGCATCCACATCCACCCCATAGACACCCATGGATACCTCTATGGTCCCAGGGCCAGTGGGCATTAGAATTAACGCTGATGAAGAAGTCATTGATGAGGAAGCAGAGTTGGAGGACAGCAAACTGGACTGCTTCATTTGATGAGGTTGGTAGTCAAGAGTTCTTCTCGATCCAGGAAGACCAGCCCCAGCCTATAGTGAGGGTCTGCTGTATGCAGGAGATGAGCAGTTTTTTACAATTGGAAGTTGCTTGTGTATGTGAGGGAAATGTCCTCCCCCCCCCCCATTAGACTGATGGTTGAAAGGATAGAAACTGATGCATTTGCATGTGCTTCTGAGCCCTCTCATCAGCTAGTCTATGTGGTGGAGAAGCATAATAATGCACACCAAGATTTTTTGGGAATCCTCCGGAGAGATCTCAGTAAAACTTTCCTGGAAGTGTTTGCAGATCTGTTGCTGAAGTTTCCCTAGCAGGGCAGTTTTGTTGCTTCTGTTGCTGAAGGAAACTTTACTTTCCTGCTTAGCAGTAACTTATGCAGGGACCAACGCAGGACACAGGAGAGCAACATAAGCACCTGGTTTGAAGCTGCTCAACTCACATGTAGGATATGAATCCTAGCATCCCTGCTTAATCTGACGAATGAGATATTGGCTTCTATAGCCCCTGACTGCAGAAAATGGTGGCACCATTTACAGTTTTGTCCCTCTCAATCTGCATCAAGACCCCAAACAACTTTCCACCTGCAACCTCTTCCCCAGGTTTATGGCCCCCTCCACACATCTCCCCTAGGAAAAACTTACTCTGCCCTGCTTCACTGTGGAGCTATGTGCTTGTTTGGGGACCGTGAGAGGCAGGCATATTTAACAGTAATGCATCAGTGTTGTAACTGCACTCACAATAATGCTAATGTTCATTATTCACTGTGTTTCTACAGATGTGGCCTTGGCAGTCAAACATCCAACACCCAGCAAACGGCTGTGGCTGATAAGAAAAATATCTTGGGGGAGCAAAGAGGCAATTTTTGAAGAACTCCTCTAATCCTCTGAGGAAGGCCAGAAAGAAAAGAGGTCATGAGACACATGGATTGCCAGGCAGAAAGGAAAACCAGGAGCAAGTGATGCCAGGTCACAAGGGCATGAAAAAAGTCATGGAGGATCAAACAGGACTGCTAAAGTTGCAGAATGAAATCTTGCATGCTTGCCTCTGCCCCTCCCCTGCAGCCAGTTCAGATCTGCTATTCCTGGTCTCCACAGACTCCACTCATATATGCCTACCAAAGTCCAAACCTGTCTCGGTACCCTGTTCACTCCACCCCTTCAGACAGGATGACAAATGAGCCTATACTCAATTGTGATTGCTCACACTACCACCCCCTGCTTTCTCCCCTCCAGTCATATGTTTGTGTTTGTTGTCAATAAAAAAGACATCACTTTTGACAAATAATCACTCTTTATTTGTCTCTTGCTCATGTTGCTTGCAGCTCTTCACATATATGGAAGCAGGATAGAAATTAGCGTGACACGTTGGTGTTTACAAAGATGCCTTATTTGGGTTCATTGTCAAAAGAGTAACTCAAGACCTCTCTGATTCAACTGCTCCTCCCACTCTGCCTCTTGAACAGCCCTGCTACAGGTTGGTCTCAGTCATCCATACTTACACTTGGGTGATCCAGCTAGAGGCAAACTTTTCACCCTTAACTTCACATAAATTATGGAGCACACAGCAGGCATTTATGATCAAGGGAATATTGTCCTCATTGAGGTCTATCCCAATATAACAGACTCTCCAGCAAGCCTTTCATTTCTCAAATGCACAATCAAATTATGAAGCACACATTTGGCATCTGCTTAGCCTGTTATTAAAGTGCTATTCAGATTGCCCATATAAGACTTCCTGAGCCATGGCATTAGTGGATAGCTGGGTCTTCCAGAATCACTGTGGGCATTTCAACATCCCCCACTGGAAAATTTTGGCCTGAGAAAGAAGTTTCTGCTCGCTGTACATGGACTTTCTGTACATGCCAGTGTTCCTGAAGATGTGTGTGTCATTCTTCCTTAACCAACCCACACTGATGTCGTTGAAATGCCCATAAAGATCTGCAAGGGCTTTCAGTGCTATAGAGAAGTATCCCTTTCTATTGATGAACTCCATTGTGAAAAGGTTCCGGGTAAAAATTGGGATATGTATGCCATCTATTGCGAAGCCATCCACCATTTCACAAACATTGCCTGGCATCACAGACCTTCATTGCAGAATGCAATTAATGGCCCTGCACACTTGCAAAACCATGAAGCCAGTGGTGGATTTCCCCACTTCAAGTCAATTAGTGACCAGTAGCAGTCTGGAGATGCCAGCTTCCACACAGCAATTGTCACATGCTTAGCCATGAAGCAGGCAGCCCTTATTCTGGTGTCCTTGCACTGGAGGGCAGCAGTGAGCTCTGCTCAGAGTTCAATGGACGGTGACTTTGAGCATTCAGAAGCTCTGAAGCCACTGCTCATCGTCCCAGGCCTGCAGTGTAAAGTGGTCCCACTCCTTAGTGCTTGGCTCATGTGCCCACAAGCAGCAGCATCCTGTGTACAGATACTTTGTGAATACAAACAGTAATGGGTACTATTTATTTGCCAGGCGCACAACAGATCAGGAACCTCAGATTCCAGTTCTGATTGGGTGGTCATCATGATAATTCTTGGTCACCCGCAGTGTGTTCAGAGAACAATGACAACAACATTGGAGAGCGGCACAAGATCCATCCTTTCAAAAAAGATGGCAGGCACTCAGGGAATGAGGGATCACTGAAAAACACCATGAAGCACAGTCAAAAACCCACAGAATGATGGGACAGAAATCAGTGCATCATGGGACAGAAATGATGCAGTGATCCAAAAGCCTTCCCACAACGCCAAACAGCACAAAGTGCAACAGTGCACAATAAGCTAGCTGCCCACAGTACACTGCTTTTAATGTCAGTGCTATAGCGCTGAGTGTGGAGGTGCTTTGGCAACACAGTGAGTGTTGTGCGTATGAGTGCATACACTGTAAGTACAGCACTTTTCAATCACCATGGTAACTTGTGTTGACAAAACATTCTAGTGTAGACAAGACCTCAGAATCGTACGTACACATGGCTTCGCCATGCCACCCTTACTATGCTGTTCTCTTCTCCTGCTGTAGTTTGCTTTGCGTTCAGCATTTTTTTCTCCAGCAGCTCTTTGTTTACCTGCTACTCTATGTCCAAAGCTAGCTGTGAAGCTTCTAGATACCCCCCCCATTCATTCCCTAAACAACACTTATATTGGCATATGATTGCCCAATCGGTGGTCCTGGTAAGACTGTACAACTACACCAAGCTGTAACCCAAATGCCACTTTTGAAGTTAATAATATGTGGGAGAGGAGTGGATGGCTCAAGTGATTGGCAATGGTCTAGTACAGTAGTTCCCAACATTTTGTCTGCTGTGGCACACATTGCTACTTTAATTAATTTGAGGCTCACCACCATATAGTTTCCAAATGAACTCATGAATATTCATACGCCAATGAGCCAATCCAGAGCTCTTTGAGTAGTTTTCAAAGAATTTTGTGGCACACCTGTGTTGGAAAACACTGGCCTAGTATTGTCTTGCTAGGTTCACCCCTAACATGGACAGATGATGATACTGTTGATGGTGTTAACACCTGGGAAGGAACAATAGCCTTGTGGGTATGGCACTTACTTGGACTGGGTTTATTTGCTGGCTCTTCCATAGACTTTCTGAGTGACCTTGGACAAGTTATTATCATGCTTCCATTTTACATGTGTAAAATGGAGATAATAAAAATTGCCTGTGCCACAAGTCAGGTGGGGTCAGGTCCATGGAAATACCTAGAAAACTAGATTGTTGGGCAGACATTGGAGCCATATGAAGAGTTGCTGTGCAGCTGTCAGTAAAGAGGTGTCTACCCCAAAGAAGACACATTTAGCAGTAATAAAGCACATTTCTTGGTAACCTCAGCTGGGCTTCAAAGTTTTGAGTGCATGAGTGAAAGAGCTGACGTTACTCTTAAAAGCAGTTGTTTCAGGTTAGCATTGAGGTTTCCCAGCAGTATGTGGATGCTCAGATGGTTTGGCCTCATTTTCTTTTCACTGGGGGTATTAGCGATTGATTTGTTCTGTGACCATGGCTCTCTCCCTGTGTGGCAGACTTTTACTCTGGAGTCTAACATTTCATTCTTAAAATGATGTTTCTAACATCTGTGCTTGTGATGATGAGCTTTAACACATGAATCAAGTGTAATACCTACAACATAGTCTTCCTGAGGCTGCACACAGCCTGAGACAATTGCACTGTGAGGTACAAACTGCAAGCACCAGCTCAGTATGCAGTGAAATCTGAAATATAAAGATAACAGCTAGAGTCCCAATTGTCAAAACCTTCAACTTCTTAGACATCTGTGATACAATTATGCTTTGTCCATACAAAGTCCTGAACATAATAATTAACAGATGTATGAAAGAGGAGTACCATCTAATGTAGCGTCTTACATCTGACAGTAGGCAGCTCTAGGTATTTCAGAGGCAGGTATGAAATGCCCTATGGCAGATGTAAGCAAATCTGCCCAACATTAGTTCTCATCCACAGCTGTAATAGTTACAGACTGGATTAAGCCCAGAAGCATGAAGTTTAATAATGCTTTCAATTTTTTTCTGGTAATTAATTGTGAATATTTTAGAGGTTCTTCATGTCTACATTAATGTTCAATGTCTTTTTGCCTCTTGATCTCAAAAACTTCCTGTGGCAATGAGTTCCATAGTTTAATATGTGTTCTGTAAAAAAGTATTTCCTTTTATCAGTGTTGAATTTGCCACCTTTTAATTTCAAGGAATGTCCACTTTGTCTTGAGTTCTGTGAGTGGGAGAACAGAAGCTCCCCATCTGCCTTCTCTAGAGCATTAATCATCTGATATAGTTTTATCATGTTCCCTCTTAATTTGTCTCCTTTCTAAGGTAATATTTAAAATACCTCTCCTATGAGTGATTTTTTACAGATTCCTAAGCATTCTTGTCACTCTTTATTAAACCCCTTCTAACTGTGCAATATCTTTTGTGAGTTTGAGGGACCAATACTGAATATAATATTGCCAATGAAGCCACGCCATTGATATATGTACATAATAGCCATGCCTAATAAAGCATTTTGTAAAATGAAAATATGGGGACAGAGTGAAATTAATTGAATTTTCTATCAGCATAAATAACAGAAGGGCAACTGTGTTGTTTTTTTTTATTATTGATTTCCCTATTTAATTAATTAAAACTCTCCATTTTTTAAAACTGAAATATACCTGCCACAGAATTTCCAAGCTTCCGTTCAATAGCAGTGCACAGTCTATGACTCTATGCTGCAAAATTTAGGGCTAGCTTCCAAGGTATAGAAGGCCTTGAGTGTAAGTCTCCTGACCTTAAAAGATTCACATTTGATTTACACTCTTTTAAGTTAGAGGAGAATCATGTCTGTTATGCCTGCGGATTTTTTTTTGTTTTGTTTTGTTTTTTCAATTTAGACATTTACACAAGTGAGAGGGTGAGGGGGGAAGGACAGAGAGCAATCCAAGAAGACTACAACTTGCTTCATGTGAAATAGTCCAGATAAAATAGCAAAGAGTATCAGTTTAGAATCAAACACATTTCTCTTTCCAGTATTTCTTAAACTGTCCTGCTGAATTAATTAGAAACAGGTGCTAACTATAACATGGACTGAAACAATGTATCGTTGTTGTCTGCTTCCGAGGTCATAGCCAATAGGAGCACAGGAACCCCCACGGTCTGTAACTTGGCTATGTGAATAAAATGTGGGATAATTAACCCTTTAGCTAGTGGAATAAAATACTGTGTAATATTGTGCAAAATACAGATCCAACAAAACCTGAGAGCCTCTAAAGGCTCTCATAATAGGTTCCAGAGAAATAAGTGAGCTGAACTAATACCCAGCCTTATAGAAAAATAGAGACAGGTACAAGAGAGGAACAAGAAGAAAAAGACTTTTTTCAATTAGTGATCTTTTAAAGACCTGAGTTTATATAGCCTTTGCTCTGCAATATGATGGCAAGACTGTACCATAATAGCAGCTCAAACTGACTCTCTCTCTCACAAGGACTATGTCTAAGCAGCAGAGTAAAAGAGACAGTTACAGGGGAAAAAAGGTATCCTTTAAAAAAATGGAAGTCAAATCGTAGTGAGGAAAATTGAAAGAAGCATAGACTCTGGCAAGTCAAATATAAAAGTATGGCAAGGCAGCCCAAGGAAGAATTTGAAGAGCAACTAGCTACAGACATAAAAATGAACCCAAAAAAAGGGCATCAGAATCAGGAAGCTTGCCAGTCAGTGGGTCCTTGGAATGACTGAAGGGCTACAAGAACTCTCAGATAAGAAAAGGACAGTTCAGAGAAACTAAATAATTTTTTTTTTCATGGATCTTCACTGAAGAGGATAGGGGCTGATCCCCACATTTAGGCCATTCTTTTTTGGTGACAAATCTGAGGAACTGGCCCAAACTGAGGTGTCAATAAAAGAGGTATTGGAGCACATTGATAAATTAAATAGTACTAAATCACCAGGACTGGATGGTATTCACCCAAAAGTTCTGAAAGATCTCAGATACAAAGTTACGGACTTAGTATCCGCAGTATGTAACCTATAGCTTAAATCAATCTCTGTATTAGATGACTGGAAGATAGCTAATGTGATGCCTTTCTATTTTTTAACCTCCAAAGGTGATCCTGTCAATGACAGGCTAGTAAGCTTAATTTCAGTATCAGACAGATTGGTTGAAACTATTGTAAAAAACAAAATTATATAGATGCATAGATAAACCTGATACATTAAAGTAAAGATAAATAGATAAATCCCATAAATTAGTGTTAAGACCTTTTGTAAAGGGAAATCATGCCGCACTAATCTAGAAGAATTCTTTGAGTGAGTTACCATATTGATAATGGTGATCCAGTATATATAGTGTAGTTGGCCTCTCAAAAAGCCTTTGACACTATCCTTCAGCAAAAGCTCATAAGCAAACTAATCAGTCATGGGATAAGAGGGAAGGTCTGTCCATGGATCTGTAACCAGTTAAAACATAAGAATCAGAGTGCAGGAATACATTAACAGTTTTCGGTATGAAGAAGGGTTACTACCAAGATCTTCCAAGGATTTGTACAGGGACCAGTGCTGTTCAACATATTCATAAATGATCAGGAAAGGGGGTAAACAATGAAGTGGCAAAATCTGTGGATGTTATAAAATTGCTGAAGATGGTTAATTCCAAAAATGATTTTGAAGATACAAAGGGATCTTGCAAAACTGGGTAAATGCATGACAAGTGAAAAATAGTGCATATTAGAAAATACGATTCCCTCTATAAAAACAAATGATGGGAGCTCAATTAGCTGTTATCACTCAGGAGAGATTGTTTGGAGTGTTCATGGAGTTCCCGGGAACATCCACTTATTCTGCAGAGTCAGTTAAAAAACACTAAAAATGTTAGGAACCAATAGTCACTGTCCGAGATAGGACTAGGGCACATTCATTCCTGTGTAAGGTCCAGGGTACATTTCAGTTTCACATTCTGTGTTCTGTCAAACAGAATATGTAATAAGGGTGTACTCTATTGCTCCGATACTGTATAAATCATGTGACAAATAAACTGCTGTGTGTTTTTCTAAACTACCAGATGAGAGTGCAAGGATTTCCAAGAATTACTGTAGCGAGAGCAGCTTGACAGAGAAAGCTGTTTATCCAGTTTCTCTCTTAAAAGAGCTAGCTTTTGAAACTCATTGTTCACTTATTTCTATCCACATAAGGGCAAGCCTCACAATCACATTTTCACTTACGCATATAGTATATTTGTGGGCTGGCCTGGGCAATGCACTTGGATATAGCATAGGAGTCTCCCATTTTTTCAAAGCCATCTCTAATCCCCTCCTGTGAGTTTTTTCTTCAAATCTTTGCATGACTTCTTTGTGCTCTAATAATCATTTGGAAAAGAGGGGCGTCTTTAAAACCTTTTTTGTTTCTTTGAAATGTGCAAGGTACAAATATAGAAACATACATTGGTAAGAGACATGTGCAAAGTTGCATTTTTTGCCTTTTTTTTTTAAACAAAGGCAACAATAAGTTATATTGCGAGTTTGCAAAAAGAAGCCAATAATTCATCAAATGGAAATCTGTGTGGTGGTTTCTACCTTCAGTTTCTCCCTCAGCACAATAACTGTGTGAGGCCTAGGCCCTGTGTGAACCTAAATATAAGGAAATAAAACATATTTTCTTATGCAGGGTCAAACTCTGGGTCCTATCTTGTTTTGGAGGCTCCGTAGCTGCATGGTATACTCCTAAATGATCCCACAAAAGCCATCCCTCAGTATCCAGCTTAAGTGACCTACGTCTGTAGTCAAGCACATATGTTGTCTATGATCTCCATAAATATTTTTGATGGCTACTCCAGTGCCCATTAAGGTCAGTACAAAGACTTCCACTGATGTTGGTGAGCTTTGGATCAGGCTTTAAATGAAAGTCTTAATGGTGGACAGTTCTTGCAATTAACCTACAACACTCTATCTTTGTATTTAGAGTTGATGCCCCAAAACAAAGCTTTAGTGCACTTGGAGATAACGTAGGCAATGCCCCAATGACACTGTATTATTGAGAAGTGTAGAAACTACAGAACTGGATTTCATTGTTAATCTTATTGCATTGCATCAGATGCTACCTAAATTATATTACAAATATTTCAATATTGGCTGGCTCATTTTTAGTGTAGCCCTAAGGTCTTACTCTGTCTCAGTGCATATATAGAATATTTTTCTTTTTTAAATGTAGATGCATGTTTTTGCTCTCTCTCTCTCTCTCTCTCTGGGTTGTACAAGGCTGGGTTGAAATCTCATATTGTTATAACCAGTCCCTTGACAATATGTTACAAGTGTGCACAAGAAAAGTGAAAAGGGAATGATTGTTCAAGGCTCCAGTGACAGCTCTGAGGCCAATGCTTTCACATAGGCTACGTTCACACACACGGGGTTATTTCGATACAAGTTGTTTCAAAACAACTTGTATCAAAATAAGGCGTTATTTCGAAATAAGTTAATTCGAATTAACAGTTTGTTAATTCGAATTAAGGAAAAAAGCTCAAAGCGAAATAGCAAGTTCAGACAACAGTTATTTTGAAATGAGTCACCGTTGTTTCGAAACAACGTTTGGATGGCATTGTTTCGAAACAATCATTTTGAAACAACATTGTTTCGTCCCCACGTGGGGTTTAAGTTGTTTCGAAACAACACCATTGTTTCGAAACAACAGAACCTGTTGTTTCGAAACAATGGTGCGCCGTGTGAACATGGCCTTTCTTATTTCAAAACAACCTCTGTTGTTTCGAAATAAGACTGCTGTGTGAACACACCCATAGTGCTCATGTATATCCGTGAGTCACTACAATTAGGCTGGGCTAGGGGAGTGGTTTGCAATTTTAAGGATATGTTAAACAAGCGGTTACACATTTCTTTTAAAGCTGAACAAAGGGGAATGGGGAAAAGAAGGATGGTGAGGGTCACACATGGTATGCGTAAAAGTGCTGAGCAATCACTAGAAGTGTGGCTATGGACCAGGAACCTTTAGACAAGGGTATCGTTCACTCTCTGGTCAGTTGTATTGTTTTGCTCTGTGGTCTGCATTCCAAACACTTTGATTGTTTTTCGCTGGGAATCAGAGCGATCCACTTACACACAGGTAACTATTTGGGTCAAATGTTTCAGTCTAAGATCATCTCTCTGTCATACTTAATTGAATAATACCTTTCCTTTTTTCTTTTTCCCTCATCGAACAAGCTACTTTTGAGAAATGTGATTCGTTGCATATCTGGCTAAGTGCTGTTAACAGCCTTTGCTTGCGGTTTGTTAAAATTAAAAAAAAAAAAGAAAGAAAGAAAAGAAAAAAGAAAAAAAAGTGTGATCTTGCCGGAGAAGTAATTTGCTTCTCTCCAACCAATGATGGCTTGCACTTTATGCAAATTGGTATCTAGGGACAACAAATCCCATTTAATACATATGCATAGTTCATAAAAAAAACGACGTGAGAGAAAGCGAAAAAAGATAAAGCAACGAGTCAGCAAAAGAACAGGTTCCAAGGAAATTTATTGTCCCAAATTGGACATTTGTAACAGATGATGTGAACAAGTGTTAACTTTGTTTTCAGCAGCTCTTCACGTACATTCACTAGACATCACACAGATTATGTTTTAAGGATCTGAACTGTAATAAAAAAAAAGTGTCTGTGGGCTTTAGAGTGTTGTGTTCCATATGGTTAGGGAAGTGCGTAGTTATTGCGACAAGCATCTTGTGAAGCTCATTACGCGTGGCGGTGTTAGATGCGAATTGCTGCGCATAGCTATAGGGTACATACATGACATCCCACAGTCAGCAGATAGCAACTGGAAATGAAAGATATGAAGGCACAGAGTACAGCTTCAGGGAACATGTTAGACAAAACATCTGCTTGTATCAGAATGCTGCATTATCAGATCATTGTGGCCATGAATTTTTTATAAACACATTTTTTTAAAAGCTGTAACTTTGAAAGTGACATTTCGTGAGAAAGTTTTTGATTGAAGTGTGATGTCAGGATAAAGGCCAGTCTACTTTATTATCTAGGTAGGAGCCAATATTGGCAGCATGAAATAACCCCTTTCTCCCAGTAGTTGAGTTGTCCATTCACATATTACTAGTGGTTTTTATTTCTGATGGGGAAGGCTGATGAAACCTTGGCTTGGGATGCAGCACATTGCTTTGGCACCACGCTCCATGTGAAATGCTTTAGGCTGGGGACAATGCAATGCTTAAAGTTGCTTAACAACACTATCCCTAAGTAAGAGAACAGAAAGGAGATATGCAATGTATGTGTAAATCGCAGGCCACTTACATTAAGAAGGTGAATTGTTTTCCATTCCACCACCTTTTGTGCTCCAGGTATACTTCCCAGATGTCTCTTCTCTTTGGGAGTACAATTGTAAAACATTCTCTTCCTCGTGTAAAACATATGGAGATGAAGAAATTGGCATGTTGAGCCCTGAAAATCCCACATGGCCTCTATCTTCCCATGTAACTTGGGACATTAGTCGGGTGTTCATCTTTGAGAGAGGTCAAAGGTCCTGCTTTTGAGGCAGTACAGGACAGTACACATTTCAAGAGAGGAGTGGAGGAGGGGGAGGAAGCTTCCAAAATATTATGATTCGTTAAGATTAGGCAATTGACAATCATCTTTCATTGAATTTTGTTCAAGAAACTGAGCCAGTGCCCTGAGCCAGTGAAGTGAAGTGAGGCTATAACATCTATACTAAACTAATAGTTAAATCATAAAAGCACAATGGAGCTGCAGACAAAGCTAGAAAGGAACTGGGCTCCATCACAGGTGTTATGAAGAATCTTGACTGTAAGTCAGATATTTTGTTCGTCTGCCCTATTGTGGAACAAGGTGACTGTCAGTTGATGGATATCACTCCTGGCAGCGTTTTCTTGAGATGGTAACTGAGATAGGCCATTTTATTGCCACAAACACTTCCTTTCAGTAATGAAGAGACATAGCAAGCCTAGGAATAGCACATACAGGTGAAAATTGTGCTGCATGTTACTTTGGTGTGTCAGTTATGTAGAAGATATCTATGGCAGGAGTTAGTGTCTACTAAATCATATGCAAATAACAAACAAAACCCACCCATTTACTTGCTAAGAGATTTTTGTGCCTGTGGCTTTTGGGTGGGATTTTCAAAAGTGCTCAGTGATCAACTACACTAGAAAAACTAATCCATCATTAACATTCAGTTTTGATACTTATGCCCTGGTTCTGAGCATGACCAAATTTTTCGAGAGGAAACAAAATCTGAACCTGAACTTAGATTTCACATCTGACTGACATATCTACAAAGGGCCAGTTCTAAACCCTGAATCCAACCAACACTGAGGGTCTCCAACTGCATCGGATTTTGGCAATACAGGCAGAGCTCAAATTCTTCTACTTTTTTTTTTTGGCCTTAACTAAGTTACTGGCAACTTATCAGTTATGAAAATACGAATCAGACAGACATGTAAAATAGAGGGCTGGTCTATACTGCTGCGTGAGTTTGATGGCAATCAAAGGGAGATATGTGAAGTACTTAACATACCTAGTGTATCAATCTCGAATTGCCTACCTTCTACTCACCATGCTATTTTCAGTAGCCTGAACTGAAGGGAAAACCCATCTCTCTGACTCAGGGCTACTCCTTCTTCGGGGTGGTCTTCCACAGTCCGCTTCCTAAGCAGCTGAGTGGGTCTTCACAGACCCAATCAAGGAGATTGATCTGATGGCAGCAAAGGGTGAAGACTACCTCTGAGTCTCATTTTTTAAATGAAAGAATGAGCCTGTTTGTCTTTGAAGTTTGTTTCTTTCTTTGCTGCAATTAACTGAATTAACTTTATCTAGCTCAGGTACCAGAGCTGGGATACTGTGACAGCATGTGCCTCAGTTTAAATACAGCAGATGTGTATGAAGAGGAAATTTAGACAACAGAATACCCCCTTTGTACATGCATTAAGCAATTATTTTTATCTGCAAATCAGTATATAATCATACACAGATCTGTATGTGCAATTGCAGTAGTGTTTCTAGAAACAAATGCTCAGATACGCACATATTTTTATGGTTCCACTTTGTTTCAAAACTTGTCCATAAATATTAAATGAAGTAAATTTAACTCTTTATTTACTCTGATATTATTGCTAAATTCCAATTCAATTATACCTTGTGGTTTATATGCTTCCTCTTCTAATTTATCAGAATAAAGTAGTCTTCACTGCTTTTTTTCTTAATTTTGGTGGTGATTTTTCTGTATAGAAAGATAGTTGCTATATTACAATTCAATGTGGCTAGATTTCAGAAGAGGTTTAGGTGTATTTTTAAGTAAAGAATTTATGCAGTTCTGTCATAAGGGAGAAAACAGTGAAGACTGGAAAACATCTGTCCAGTCAGTAATGCATGCAGCATGGGCAAAGACTTGCCATCTAAATATGGAACATGAGAATGGAAGCGTACATGAACACACAGGTAACAGGATGCACGGACGAATACTGGCTCAAGGGGTAAAGGGATGTGATTGGCCCCAAATGTGGCAAGCACATAGACTGCCATCCAAAGCAAGTATATGATGCCACTATTAGCGACAAGTGTACTTCTCCACAGGGAAACAGCAGTGTAAAATGCCCTGCCGTGTACTGAGTCAGCTGACCTGTGTCATTCTGATCTGGTGACACAAGGCGTTCTACACCGGCCAGGACTGAGGGCGCGTTTGACTAGACATAGTACAGGATATAAGAGAGAATGCCACACCACTGTGTGCAGAATGTATCAGTACAGCAGTGAAGGACTTTGGGAGCCTTTAAGATAAAAGCCATTTTATCAACCAGTAAAGGTGAGATGATTTGATTTTATTTTGCTATGTCCAGTGCCAAGTGCACATAAAAGAACCCCAATTTTCTATCTAGATCGTTGCCTAGTTTGGTACCGGCTCCTTCCTTAGTATGGCTGTGTATTGTGTGCAACCTCCCTCTTCCCCCATCAAATCCTATTATTGGTTAATAATTTTTAAGTACAGAAGAAACTTCATTCCATAGCTGATATGGATTTCCCATTGTCAGATATCAAGTCCCTTTCAAAGCACATCCCTTTACATAGGCCTCTCTTAATGTCTATAAAATATTAATAAATGCTACAAAATGTTTCATGAAATCTGTTTCTTCATGAGTGAAAGTATCTGATGGCTTTAAGTATTAACTGATCCTATGGCATCTACATATTGCTGATTTATTGTTGACCCAGTGATTTTAAAGCCAAGCATAACTGGGGTTTACAGTTTGATTTGAATTAATCGAGTCTGATTAGACAAGGACAGATCTGTCTCTGCTGAATCCCTGAGTCTTGATAATACATTTCTGTGCTCTCTTTGAAAAAAGTTCACCTCTTAAGGTAAAGGATGTTATCTAGTTAACAGCTGATCAGTAATTCTTACCAAAAGGAGCAATGAATCTTAAGGATTAATAAAAAAAAAATAGTTCCTGATAAACAGAATGTGGGTAAAGTGTCATTTTTAAAAGAAAAAATATGGAAACTTTAGCGTGGAGTGACCGGATGGTAGATTTCTTAAATGTACACAGAGATGCTTCTTTTTGTCTCCCTTACTTATCACACTGCCAAGTCTGTCCACCTACAAGCTTTGATCGATGGAATCACAAAAACAAAAGAGTGTATTTAGGCTAATAAGCCAACTTGAAGAGACATTGAAAGGTTGGAATTATGGATGGCAGAAGACAATTATGGAAGCTAAATTATTCTTTAATTAATAATGAGATCCATCAAAGGCAAAAGACAAAAGATCACAGAACAGAAAGCATTATGGTTCACAGTGTACGTCCATACATGCATATTGTGTGCATAAATATATTCTTCTGCATAAATGTGTTGAATTTAAATGTACATTAAAGTTCTATGTGTGCTATGGAATATGCACATTAATAGTTTTTGGTTGTCTGTAAAAAATACATGTATATAATAAATGTCTATGCACATCCCCTATGAATGGAAAGGCTCCCTCATCGTTCCTTGTGTCTCTTTAAGAAAATGTGAACATAAATAAAACAGTGTGACAGGAAACCATATTTTCCAAAGTAAAAATTCACTGTTAAAGCTCTTTTATTGGGAATGGGATGACAAGAAACAAAACTTCCCTCCATTTCCACCCCACCCCCACTTCTCCAGTTTGCAGTCAGGTAAATAGACATGGCGAAATAGAGGTCTGCCTATAGAGCAATTGGCCTGGCATCCTTCCTGCAGCTTTTATGCCTCCTTTCAAGTTCCGGACTGCATGCCAGAGCAACAAGCATGACGTTAAGGAGCAAGTATTTTGCAGACTACGCCAGCCTGCAGAGTCGGGTGGGAAGTGGGTAATACTATTGGGAGAAGGAGGAAGAAGTGATTATCTGATAGCGATTATTGAGCTGGGCAATAGTGGGAGGTACTCTAACTGACAGGGACTCACTATGGGATGCAAATCACTTAAGAAAAGCCATTAGGATCATTTTAAAATATAAGGAGGGAAGCTAAAGTGACAATAGCATATTTTAATTGAAATCACGCTGCAAGATATGGATAAAACACAGTACAGAGTTGCTTTAGCTTCACTGAGAAAAAAGTTTTGCTTTTTAAACAGAGCCCCTTTTCATAAAGATCAAATAGAGTGTTACAGTAAAAAAAAAAAAATCCTTAAATCCCCATTTTTCCCCATTGTAATGTTTTCTTCCTTTTGGTGGGCATGGAATTAACTACATTACTAATGCTTTTAATCTGATTTTACTAGAGCCTAAGGCTGAGGCAGGGAATCAGCATGTGTCCCATTAAAAGAAAAAAAAATACTTATATAGACGCTAAATAGCGTGTCCAGACAAACACATTTATCTGTGCATTAGCCTTATTTATGGAGCTAACTAGCCAATGTATTGTACAGCCCTTTATACCGAAAGGAAGTCTATACAGTATGATGCAGTCATTACTGCTTTGGGTATCTAAAAGCCAAGCTTGATGAAAGAACCTGGCACGGAAATCCCAGAGTTCTGACACACTTCACTTGTTACTAGCTCTTTGATTTCAACTCATAAAACCCGACATATGCTGGGCATTGACCTTGTTCTTTCAAATAAGCTTATTTTAGGAGCCCTTTGCAAACTGCTGTCTGGATGGCCATGATGTAAGCTGTTAGGGAAATGTAGTACAAACAGAGAGGTTGTATGTTTTGAATGCCAAAGAGCTGTAATTTGAAGGGCAGTTGTTAAGATCTATACTGCTGAGTGCTTTAAGTGCTATTAATATGAAAGGGCCCATTTTGCATGGCATTTTTTCCTGAGCAATGAGGTGTGGGACTGGCAGACTTCTAAAGACTTGTCTATGGTGTGCTGACATGGTTCTCTTTGAAACAGGATTACATCAGTACTAGCAAACTTTTAGCATGCACCATTGGAGTCCACACGGAACAGTTATTGTGTGAGACACTGGCATGCACCAGAATTTACTCCTATTTGGTGCTTACTAACACACTGTATAGACAGAGCTGTATGCACGGCGGGCCGACGGGACAAAGCTCAGGGTGGCCTGGAGTGGCTCAATGGAGCAGGTCTCTTAAAGGGGCGGCTTTCATGGCACCAGCTCCAAGCGCTGCTAATGGGAAAGGGCACGTCCTGATAGGAACACGCCCCAGGTGCCAAAAACTGGTGTTACAGCTCTGTGTATAGAAAACCCATAAGAAATTCTAAGGCATTTAAGCTAAGAATTTTAGAAGTGACGAGTGTTTTTATATGTCCTACTTAAGCCACTTTTAACGACCCTGATCTTCAGTGGGTGGGTGCTCAGCACTTTTTGTAAACGAAGCCCATTAAGGTGCGTCAAGTCAAGCACTCAAAATTTGGGCACTCAAAATCACTTTTGAAAATCTTGGTCCTTATGGCCACCTTGTGCATCAGTCTCATTTTTAGTAAATGGTCCTGGAGGAAAGAATATACCTTTGATGTAGAGTTTAGTTTGCCAGTTTTTTTGTAGGAAAATTAGCGAGACAAGGTGGGTGAGGTAATAGCTTTATTGGATCAGCCTCTGTTGGTGAGAGAGTCAAGCTTTCGAGCCACACAGAGCTCTTCTTCAGATCACTCAAAACTTCACATTAGTATTGCATCTTTGAAAATACCAGCAACAAAATAAGTTGATGGCCACCAACATGCTAAATTGGGGCCGGGGGAGGTCAAAAATTCTGTCACAGAAAAAATATGCTTCCTTTAGGAAAGCTGTTGAAATCAATGGAAGACTCCCATAAAATTCAGTGGGAGGAAGAACAAACACTTAACCTAGAAGAAAGATTTAGAGCTGGTTTCTGATTTCCTTCTGCTCTCTGTGTGCCAGATCCTACACTCCTGACTCCGGCTGTGATTTCATGTGGTTTGGGGGAACACATGATCTCTATGTAGTTGTACATTCTTTCGCACAGTGCCATGGCCTTGCTCTCGGATAGAGCAGCCAGGTGCCACTGTAATGCACATAAAAGCTATTAGCTGGATGGCAGGGATTGCTGTTTGCTAGAAGCTGGGAATGGGTGACAGGATGGATCACTTAATGATTATCTGTTCTGCTCATTCCCTCTGAACCACCTCACATTGGCTACTGATGGAAGACATGATTCTGAGCTAGATGCACCATTGGTCTCACCTAGCATGGCTGTTCTTATGTTAATAAAAACAGTAATTAATCACTGATAACCAAGCTGAAAAGTTTAAAAAAGATGAAATGTTTTAAAAAGTTTAACCAAGTTTAAAAAGTATAAAATTTAATAGAAATAGTATAATATTACTTAATAGAGATAATATTGCTTTATTTTTATAGAAATAAAACAAACAAGGAGTCCTGTGGCATTTTTAAAGACTAACACATTTATTTGTCTCGTGAGCCTTCCTGCGTATAATCCCAATTCATCAGATGTATGAAATGGAAACTACAGTACATAGGTGAGTATATAAAGGCAGAGACGGGTAAGTCACAAGGTCAGTTCAGAAAACCAAGCAAGTTGCTTTGATTCAAATGGTGTGGAACAATAGATGAGGAGGTGAAAATGTGAATCACCTTTGTAAGGGGTCATCTTGTGAAAAAAAAAACAGATTGACAAAGCCAGATGAGTACCCAGAAGTCTATTACTACAGGACAAGCCTGACAAGGAAACAACAGACTGCAGGGCCGTCCCTGGGGGGTTCGTGGCCCTGGGCGAATTGCCCAACGTGGGGCCCCCCCACTTACCCCCCCCAGCACTGGGGCTGCAGAGCTGGCTGGCCCTGGGGAGGGTCAGGTCCCTGCTCCGGCCGTCCTATGACGGGACCCAGGCAAGCCAGCCAAAAGTGGAGGGCCGATTCAGCGCTGCTGGTCTGCCCCCGGCCATGCTTGCTGCTCTCAGCTCTGTGCCAGGCCTGCCTGCTGGCCACTCGGTCTTGCCACCTGGGCTAGGGAGAGGTGGGGTGACCCCTGACTAGGCCTGCCTGCTGCTCCCGAGCCTTGCCCTGGGGCTAGGGGGCAGGGACCCTGGCCAGACCTGCCCAGTGCCTTGGCCTCGCTGCCTTGGGTTGGGGGGGCACAAACCCTGGCCCTGCCTGCTCCCCAGCACTGCTGCCTTGGCTTGGGCGGTGACCATTGGCCCAGCCTGCCCCCCAGGCTTGGGGAGAGCTGGGGGTTGACCACTGACCAGGCCTGTGACCCTGGCCTTGCACGTGGGCTGGTGGTGGGAGTAAACCACCCCTGGTCTAGCCTGCCCTCCTGGCCTTGGGGGAGGGCGTGTGTGTGGATGATGCCTGGCTCTGCTCGACCTCTGGCCTTGCGGTGGACAGCGCCAGGCCCATGTGCCCCCAGTCCCGCTGCCTTGGCAATGACCGCTGCCCAGGTCTGCCCCCTGGGGCTCACCACCTGAGCAACCCTGGCCCTGACCTTGCCATTTGGGCTTAAGGGAGGTGACCCACAGCCCAGCCTGCCTGCTGGCTCCCCAGCCTCGCCACCTGGACTTGTGGGGTGACCACTAGCCAAGCCTGCCCCCAGCCTCATTGCCTGGGCTTATGGGGCGGAAGACCCCTCGTCTGGCCTGCCCACCTAGCCGCCCCACCTGGGCTTCAGGGAGGTGACCCATGGCCCAGCCGGCCCCTGGCCTCACCACCTGGGCTGGGAGGGGTGTCAATCCTTGGCGTGGCCAGCCCGCCATCCTGGGGTACAGGTGGTGGTGGGGCTTCCCAGGCTGCTCATCCTCCTCTCGCCTGGCCACCAGCATGACCCAGGACCCAGGGGGCATGATCCCTGATCTTCCTGCCCCCCACTAGCCCAATGCGACTTGGGACCCAGGGCGAGTCCTGGATCCCCAGCCCCCCGACCCCCTCCAGCCTGGCCGCTGGCGTGACCCAAGGCGCGGGTGGGCCTGATCCCTGGCCACCTGCCCCACATTGGCCTGACAAGATCCACAGCCCATGGGGAGTCCCGGATTCCCAGGTCCCCCAGACCCCCACCCCTGACCTGGCTGCTGGCCTGACCCAGCCTACTCCCCCCTTGGCTCAAGCTCAGGGTCCCAACAGATCCACCCCCCCCCCAGTATTTACCTGGCTGTGCGTTCCCTGGGCTGGTGCTGCCACCATCTGCTGGAGGAGGAAAGGGTTAAACCTCCCTCTCCCCTCCAGCTAATCGCTCAGCTGCATGCTCCAGGGGAGAGGGGTGGTAGGCAGCATCTGCTAGTGAAAAACATTTGGGGCTCGCCCTGGGAGATTTGGGGCTCATGCTGGTCCCTGGCATGGGGGGCTGGCAGCAGTGCCGGCCCCACAGGGCCCCCTTAAAGCACGGGGGTCCTGGGCAGCTGCCCCACTCGGCCTACCCCAGGGATGGCCATGACAGAATATCACTGGTCATCACCTACAACCCCGAGTCAAAACCCTCCAGCACATCATCAAGGATCTACAGTCTATCTTACAACATGATCCCTCACTCTCCAAAGCCTTGGGAGGTAGAAGACTCCTCCGTTACAGACATCTCCCTAGCCTTAAACAAATACTCACCAGCAACCACACACCACACACCATACAACAGAAACGCTAAGGCAAGCACCTATTCCTGTAGTAAATCCCGCTGCCAGCTCTGTGCTCATAGCTACATGTGACACCATCAAGAACCTAACAAAATCAGCCACTCCATCAGGAGCTCATGCACCTGCACATTTTCCAATGTGATATATGCCATCATGTGTCGCCTATGCCCCTCTTGCCTTATAGATAGGCCAAACTGGACTGTCTCTATGCAGAAGGATAAAAGGATACAAATCAGACAAGAATATTAACTTTCAAAACCCGATAGGGGAGTACTTCAACCTCTCTGGACATTCTGTAAAAACATGATGGTTCTAGTGCTTCAGCAGAAAATCTTTAACAAGAAACTGAGGAATTAGACTTCATCTGTAAATCTGACAACAACAGACTAGGTTTGAATAGGGACCTGGGTCAGCTAACTCATTACCAAAGTTGATGCTCATTCTCACCTCATGTATCGTTTCACACTGTTTGAATCAAAACAACTTGGGCAGTTTGCTGAAATAGTTTGAGCTGACCTTGTCCCTTTCCCTTCTCTGCGCTTACATATTCGCCCTACAGAGTGTAGTTTACATTTTGTGCATCTGAGAAAGTGGGATTATTCCCACGAAAGCTCATGAGATAAATAAATTTGTTGGTCTTTAAAGTGCCACAGGACTCATTTGTTTTGCCAAAATAAATTAACACTGCTACGCCTCTGGAACTTGCACATAGATATCACATCCAACAGCTTTTTTTTAAACTCAGATTCTAAAATGAACAATGAAGACTTGGTGACTTGTCTTTCTTAGGGTCAAGTAGTGACCCTCTCTATTCATTTTAGGGAGCAGTCGCTCACACTAGTTACCCCACTGAAGTTAAGGAGTATTCACAGGGGTGTCTGTTTACTAAAATGAGTACTGGGTCACAATGGTGGACCTTTTGGGGAGTCTTATCATTGATGTTAATTCTGGTCGATGCTTTATCAAAGACCAGTTGGGGCTGTGCCATCCATCAGCAAGGAAGGACAGCAGAGAATAATAGAGCTTCTGCTGCCTCTTGTAAAGTGGAAAGCATGCCTGAAATTCCCTTACCCACCACTCATAAGCTCATTTTTCAGGGAAATCGCCTTCATTTGTTGTGAACTCCTAATACTGAAAAGCTTCTTACAGAAACTAAATAATGTAACATATTCCAGGTTCTGGGCAGATAAAAATTGAAAAGACTGTGGTACTTGTGGAAGTGTAACGATAGTGACAAGCGCCATGTGAAATCCCTGAAGGTGGTGTCAGGGGACATGCTCCCCCATAAAATTATAAAAGAATCTAATGTAATGGTGCATTGTGAGACAATTTGAGCATAAATGCCACATTCTTTCCCATTAATGATTGACTTTCATTGTACTGGGATTTTTTTTTTTTTTTTAAGAATGTAGATTTTTGAGCACACAGAGAACAAAAAATTTCCATCGTGATAGTGCTGCAGTAAGATTTAAAGGTTGTGGTGGACTAAGAATTGAAATGCAAATCACTCTCAGATACAACCTCCTGCTGAGGCCCAAATTTTTATAGATCAGGTTCTGCAGCCCTGATGAGGAATCAGTGATCTGCCCTTCCTGGGCTTCACAAATTAGTTGTAATCTAAGGTAGCATTTTCTACAATATAATTGTAAATTACCAGATGAAAGTTTGTCACTGAAGGCAGTCCTCTGATCATCCATTATTTTTCCAGCTGCACTGCCACTAAGGATTCTTTCACACACAATGCAAATACACACATCACACCTCCTTCTCTGAAACATACACTCCTTGAATATAAACATGTCGTGAACATTGTTTCTTTTTGCCTTTCCCCTTGGTTTTTTTGTCTGTTTGTTTGTTTGTTTGTCTGGGTTTTTGTTTGTTTTTCAGGGGGTTTTTGTTTTATTTATTTATTTATTGCTATGCAGGTGGTAAAATATTGGCTGCCATGAACTTCATATAAGAAATAAAAATTACCCACTTTTGGGGGCTGCTTGATAGGAAACTACCAGCTCATTTCATTGCTGCTGTAATCACTGCAAGGACAATAGGGTATATATGCTTTTTGTGGAAAATTTTGTTTGCTAATTGCTCATGAAATTTCTGATAAGGAACATCCCACTAAATTTGTTATAATAGGTAATGTCCTGGGTGGTGGTGTGCTTATTTTATTTTATTATTATTATTATTATTGTCATTAAAAATGCACAGATCTTGAGGTTAAGAAAAATACTTTAAAATGGATTGAAGACTGGGTTGCCAGCAGGGGAGACAGGAAGCTTTTATCCACCAAAAACAGGTCAAGGAAAATAGTATCAGTGCAAGATGGTTCTTCAGTCCTTGGATTTGCTGGCCCCAGACTGCCAGCAAGAGTGTATTTAACAAAAGTGGCTTTTCTGAGATGGGCACTTTCCCACTAAGAACTGAACTGAGGCCACCAAAACAACATCTTATATAGAGAACTGTGTGTGTGTCAGCTGGTAGTAATATTCTGTCATTGCCTACTCCTTCACGAAATTGGAAACAGTGCTTTCAAAATGAACTGAACAATTTCCTGGTAAAAATCAGATGAATGATTTAGTGCTTCCAAAAAATACTATAGCATCCTGTTTCCTTAGGTTTGATGGTTATGAACTTTATTACATATTCATCTATTTAATAATTACATATACATTAATGAGAATTAAGGTTCATTAGTCACCTTAGCAGGCAACTTCTCTCCATGACATTTCAGGGTCTCCCATCACTGTATTGTCCTGACAGCCACATACAATAGAAATAATTTACATAGAACAACTTGTCACAGGCCGTAGTTGGCTGGGCAGGAAGGTAGCTCTCTCTGAGCCCGGTTATTCTCCAGTTTTATCCTGCAGAGGTTGTGATTATCTGTGGTGAAGAGAACAAAGGCTCCTTGTCTAACATTCCTCCCTGTGAGCAAATGTGGGGTGGGTGGGGAGAGTGAATGGATCTTGGGCTTTGCCCCTGTCATTCATTTGCAAGCTGGGCACACAAGAAGTAGCACACCTGCCCACAGAGCCAGTGGGAGCAGGAGAGGACTTGTGACTCTCTGGGTGCTCTAGCTACTACTCATTGCCCCTTACTAGGGATGGACTTTAAATTGCAGCCTACAGAGATCCACGTCCAATAATTTACACAGGTGGGCCGCTCTCTGAATTTTGGTACGTCATCACAGGCTGTACACATTTACTCTGGCTGAGGGATAAGCGGCTGCCTTGCTCCAGCCACGACCCCATGGGGCGCTGCAGGAGAGCCGGTGCCACGGTCTGGCAGGGTGCCCTTGGTCGGTGTACAGAGGGGGTCAGTGACTGTTGTGTGCCAAGCAGAGTGGGGCGTGATCAAGAGAGGGGAGTAATCACTGGACACTAACCTGGGTGCCACAAGGCCAGCCCCCTAGGAGAGAGGGGTAGAGCTGGGAGGAAGGAGGAGCAGCTGCAATGCTTGGACCCCAGTGTTGCTGAGCTGGAAGCAGGGAGTGGCTGTAGCAGCCGCAGGCCGTTGATCAGTACGGCGATGGGCTAGAGGAAGAGGACTCAAGGCTGTACCTAGTCTGCAGCTTTCGTTTGCCTACCTTCAAAGTGAATTGGATGGCATATTTGCCCTTCATCTCTCATTGGATCAATTTCATAACTCTACTGCAGTTTCACAGAGTTTTTTTTTTTTAAGTGGAGGACAATTTACCTTAAAGTTAGTAGCTTAATTGTTTTGTTCTAGAATATAAAAAATGTAAAATGCTATAGTATTCAGCAGTGTAGTGGCAATCAACTGTTGCAGCTGCTCATTGCCAGTTTAACAGGAGTGCATAATTGTATTAAAGCCCTTTTTTAAAGAAAAACTATTAGTTTTCTGCATTTTAACATTATGGGGGAAATATGGGACTCATTCAGCTCTTGAAAGAGTTAACAACAGCTAGACTATGAGCACCAATTCGCAGGGCGGGCAAAAGAAGTTATGAGCACTCCCATTTCCTGTTCCGCTTACTGTTCCCACCTGTAACTTGGTCTTTAACAAGTTGATTGAATTTTCAGTCCACAGGTTTTTGGCTCAGATTTGTATTTTAAAGTAAACAGACACTTCTAATTCACCACTTGTTGAAAAGAAACTGCTTTTACTGGCACTGGAAAGAGGATGAGCTGTAGAAATGCAGAAGGGGTTAAAAGAGGCAGAATAAAGGAGCACTGGTCATAAGCAGAGATTGGAAGTTGGATAAAGAAGTACATCTCAGGCTGTGACTGTTTTTCATTTATTTGTATTTTATGTGCAAAGGAACTGGGCCTTGCAGGCCTGGCTAATGTCAGAGGCCTGGATTTTTGTAGATTTTAAATCAGAGACCACCTTTAGGGGTTCTGTTTTTGGTGACTCTGGGTTTGTGTTTGTTTTGCTTTGTTGCAGTGACTGGATTTCTTTAGTTGAATTTTTCAGTTCCTCAAGTTTGAGCCAAGTGACTGATTTCCGATTACACAAGTATTTTTCCAAAAGGGGATTATTTTTCAAGCCAGGAGAACCATAACTTGCTTGCAGTCCAGTTTATCTAAAAACCACAGATGCCATCTGAGCACTAATCCACTGCTCTCACTATTAATTCAGTATTCTTAGCGCCTCCGAGATAGTTTATTACCCACCATAACTGTATGACAGGAATTCTGTATATATTTTTTGTTTTGTCCCTCTGCTGGCAGGGAAAGTAAATCCCAAAGTATTTCAGCAGGTGCTATTAATATGCAAATAATGGAGAAAAACGCTAGTTCTAATAGACCTCCCAACTACATGGGAGGTGTCGCTGTTGGAGCAAATTAGCTTTCTGTAATTTGCATGCTTTTCACAGCCTCCTGGGATTATATTTTAGATCAGAGACAATAAAAGCATATGCAGTTAGTTTAAAACGTAACTAATTTTAGACTTGAAACAGTTTTACCCTAACTTCTTACTGGTGTTAAACAGTTATTTGCAGTGAAACTTTTACACAGCCTGTAATTTTCTTGGCATCGCTCTCTCCTCCATTAACTGTGCCACCATCTCTCTTTAGTGTGGAAATGAATGAGGGAACATGCCAGGTAGTTATATTCTCACCAAACTAATCCCAGATCATAGCCCTGAGGTTCTGCATCTCCATAGAATTTCCCTCATTTAACACTAGCCATTAGCAGCACTCGTCCCCCCCTTCCCTGGTCCCAGGCTCTCTGTGAGATCCCAATTCCATCCATGAGAGGATGATTTGACCCCCTGGTGAACATTCATGTACGGAAGATGGTATCTGGGCAGCCACACAACCTTCTTAGGCAACCCACCAAAATAAAGAGACCCTGGAACATTCCAACACAGATGTTAGATGGCATTGCCTAAACCACATCTGGATGTGGATCCTTTTGGAGTAATCTGGTTTAAAAATGTTAGAAGAAATTGAAATGTGTTAGCTTCATCTTAGTCTGCAGAGCAAAACATTATTGCATCATGTTGACACACTATAAATCACACTTGGCAAGTTAATATTGATCAAACTTTTTTTTTGGCTTTGTAAATATACATGCTACAGTAGAGAGAGTGAGCAATGTAACATGGCTCTCACACCAGAGATACTGTTTATTTACATCAAGATATGCAATGACTGCTTAGTACCCTACATATGAATGCACTGATTCTGAGCCTCGTGGGTGCTACCCTTTGGCAGGATTGGATGATGGGATGGACACCTCCATAGATTCACAGCCACTTAGCATTTTCCAACTCAACAACCATGCCTGGCTCTGGTCTTCTGGCCATGGGTGTTTGCTGAACTCTCTGCAAGCAATTCTCAAGGCTCTTGGGAGTGTCCTGAACCCATGTCCTGCAATCAAGCTTTGAAGAAGCATAGAGGAGATGATTTTCAGGAGCAGCAGTTCTATGTTTTTTTGCCTTTTTTGACATCTCGCCTTACAAGGTATTCAATGCTGTGTGCATTGAAGAACATGCAAATACCAGGGATGTTTCATTTTTTAATGCTTCTCTTAAAGGAGCTTTGTTGTTTTGCTGTAAATAATTTGTGATTTTTGAAGAGTCAAATAGCATCTTTATTAAAAAAAAATCAGACTGATTCCTCAGGTGTCAATAAAAACATCTGGAGGTTACATAGGATGGCTCAGTTTGTTAAGCATGATATTATTATAGCTGAAACTGGAAGGAAAGAAGTGTTAAAATGAAACCAAAAATATCTTCAGCTTTGCTTCACATAGACTAGATCAGAAGAAAACTGATGATGTGTTAGTATGAGAATCCATGAGATGATGCTATTTGGAGTGCAAACATATATCTTTCAATAACAAACCACTTGACTTCTTTCAGCAAAAGCTTACAGGTTGACAAAATCAGAAGGCTGTTATTAAATGGAAGTACTGTGAACTGGTAAACCTTGGAGCGTTTTATCTGGTGTCACTGAAAAGAGTGAAAACTGAAGAGCCGAAGATAGCATAAAACATTGGTAGCACGTTGTGTCACAGGCTTAGTTAGCATTGTAGGTCAAATCAAAGTAATGACTCTCTCTCCAGTGACACAGACAGCCAAAAGATTCACGCCATGGTTACTGGTGTCCTGGAAGAGTTTTCTATAAAATTTAAGAGATGCAGTTCTTCTTGATTCAACTACATGAGACTACTAATGGATTTATTCTTCTGCCCAGCTCCTTGCAAACGTGTCATTGGGAGTCCATGTGAAGACTTCTTGGTGTGATATGCAAACTGAGAGTTAAAGGCAGTGGTCCTGTAATAATAAGCCAGGCTATTTTGTACCTCAAACCATTTAGTCACATTCCTCAGAACACTGGAAAGACTTAGGGCAGGTCTACACCACAATGGGATTTTGGCAACAGTTGAAGGCAGATACACAAAATACTTAAAATACCTTGCATATCTCTCTCTGGCCGCCTACCACCTACCTACCACTGTGTCTTCAGACCACTGGGTTGAAGGGAAATACCCTTCCTTTGGCTTAGCACCACTCCAATGGCTGGGATGGTCTTCAGTGATCAACTTCCTGATCCACTGAGCAGGTCTTAACAGGCCCCATCAGTTGATTAGGGAGATTGATTTGACAGAGGCAAATTTGCCACTGCCAGTGAAGACTAGCCCTTAGTCGACTTCTTACACCATCAGGGAGGGTTTTTTGATGCTGCAGAAGTTGAGAACTTTGACAGACCCACAAATTCATGCTGCTTTGCCCTTGAATATGTTGAAATAACTGTTGGCTATTAGCGGCATCTCTTCCACACTGAAGATTTTTTGTTCTCATGTGGGAAAAAGTATTGAATCATTTTCTCTGATCTCAGATCATATAGATATAGATATAGATATAATGTTAAGACTGATTTTGGCCTGTCTAAATACTTAGTAGATCCTCACTTCCTTCTCTTTTTAGCTGTTTTCTATAGAAAGAATGAGAACAGTCACAGACGTTCATCTGAAAGCTTGGCTTCTGGTCCACTCCATTATGTGGCTCTTTAGAAACATTACGGTGATGAGACACTTCATTATCAAGAATAATATGTCAGCAGATGATCTGAAAATTATGGCCAGATACCTTAGAGTTGTCAAATTCTCATCCTCTGGCTGTTTTGAATTTTCACACCTATGGTTATTTGCATTCTCTGGAAATTTCACTAACGCCTGCCCCCTCCCCACCGCTGCACCTCCCACAAAATTATGTTGATTATATAACATGAATGAAATTTAAAATATTGCATGAATTTATATATTGTAAAAATTTTTCACTTTGTTACAGTTGTCATAACATAGAAGATTAACTCTGATTTTTTTTTATGAATATAAACTTTTAAAATAACTTTTTTGGATCATGTTGGTTTCTTCATAGGCTGATAAATTCTGTTACAAACTATGTGGTGCATATTTCAAGAATTTGTTCACAATTTAGCATGAATTGGTCTGATTAACAAAGCAAAAGTTTAGCCAGTCAGACATGAAATCCTGCTACCATTGTTAATGTGCAAATTAAAGTCTCTTTCAAATCTTCTGTCATGGTACATTTACTTTGGGGGAGTATTATGATATCTCACTTATCATTTTATTTATACAGTGGAAAGAAGAATGTTTTAAGAGATGCATCTAAAAAACTACAGATGGAAATAAAATAAAATTTCCCTTTACTTTGATAACGATTCAGGAAAATGCTTAAACATGTGTGTAAATTATGCAGATGTTTAGGTTCCTTGTTGAAACAGAGCCCTTGGAAAATATCCAGGATAAATACAGCTATATCCAGAGTTTAAGATCTACATCTCACTGTACTTTTCCTTTTAAATACTTCACTAATTGAAAGGAGAGAGAAAGAGAAAGAGAGGTCTTAAAGCAAAATTAATAAAATGGTATTTATGGATTCATGAATTTGGTATAAAACAATTTACTAATATTGTTTGAGTAACAGCTAATTTCTAGTTTTTGAAATCTCGATACTGGTGGGCAAATTTCCAACCTGCAATACCTAAAGTTAGGCATCCAGTTCCATTTTTAGGCATTAAGGAGTAGCAGAAAATAATCTTTCTAATCTAAATGGGTATGTCTACACTTGCAAGTTAGTTTGAATTAAGGAGGTTTAATTCAAACTAACTTAGTACCTGTCTACACTGGGCTTTCATTAATTCGAACTAAGGAATTCCTTAATTCAAACTAGTGAAAGCTTAATGTGAACTAGTAAGACCCGCCAGTTAGTTTGAACTAAATCCTTAGTTCGATCGCCACTGAGGAGACAATACATCTTGTAGCTACAGTATAATCCCCCAGGACACCTACTAAAGTTCTACAGTGGCACTTACTCAGCCGTTGTGAGTATAGCGTTTGTAGATTCTGGCCAGTGACAGAGAATGCAACAGTCAGTCCTGCCAGATGAGACATCTTCCCCTTTAAAATGAAGGCTGTTTCCTGCATCTGTCCTTCCCGCTGTTCTTAGCTGATCCCTGACTCCTGCCGGATTAGAAAGTTCGTCTCCAAAATCGACAGTACTCTGCATCCTTCCCATCAGAAGGGGTGGTTGTTCAAAGAAAACTCAATGGCTACATCTACACTATGTGTTTAAGTTGACTTAAGGGCCCTTAAGTCGACTTAAACAAAGCCCTGTCTACACTGCAGGGCAATAAAGTCGACTTTAGGGTCCAGTAAAGTTGACTTTACCATTAAGTCGACTTTATTAAGTCGATTTAAGGCACTGTGGACTCACTAAGTTGATTTATTAAAGTCAACCTAGTGCAGTGGGGCCATTAAGTTGATTTTAAAAAGTCGACGTAAGCCAGGGCACCCATTAAAAGTCGACTTTATAAAGTTGACTTAATGTAGTGTGGACTCACTAAGTTGACTTAATAAGGTCTACTTAAAGTCAACTTTAAGTAGACTTTATTAAGTAGCCTTAATAAAGTCGACTTAGCTTTTATAATGTACACATAGCCAATGAGGTGACTATCTGTTAATTCACCAGAGTCTTCTATGGACTTTTCCACTATGCTTTGGCCCCCATTTTCTCACTACTGTAGGAGCCCCATCTGCATTATGGAAGCTGGACATTTCTTTTTTATTCTCATTATTATTATGGACTCAGACATTGCTTAAGTAAAGACTGTGCAGGGGGTGCACTATTTATACTGAGACTATGTATTTTAAATGCATTTTTTTCTATGGTGATTGCAGATAATGTGGTAAGCTCTGCTTTGATTCATTAGTGTAGTAAAAGAGATGCTCAGAATTATTTGGTATAATTCACAGCACTTAAGAAAGCATATATTTTCATACTACTCTAAATCCATTGCTTACGATAGTAACTCAAGCATATTATGACTGGTTTGCCATAGCACTGTCATTTTAAAATTGTGGTGGTTCCATTTTTTCATTGTAACTGGCCAGCATAGGAATTGATTTAGTACCTTTTAGTTACTACTGTGCTATGGCATGAGTGCTTGCAAAGCTACAGCTGAGCTTGTTTTGGAACTTACATTTACATAGATCCTGCTTATCTAAACCCTTACCCAAACTCTCTGCACCTTTTTGGCCTACAGCATAGGAACGGAAATTTAATCAGAATGGGCTTTTCCATCAGTTTTCTGTTTTTTCTGTTTCTCAGCCAGGGGGTGAGAATTCTGCTGCATTATTCAACTAAATTTGCTCCAATCAGAACTATTTTTTAAATGACCACTGTGTGTAAGCCATGCAGAGTTGTATATGCAACTTTTATATTTATCACACAATCAACCAAATGTGTTTTGAATAGAAACTTGAATTATTTTTAAGTTCAAAAAGCCATTTTTCACTAATTTTAATCAATGGCATTTTTTTAAATAGGTGGCTGTTACAGTATTTTCTCTTTCTGCAACAGAATTCCAATGGTTGGGAAATAAATTCTAGGCATTACTTACAGGTCTCCAGTTTTGCCCCTGTTTAGTCCTGCCTTGCTTCATTGTGACTATACCTTTAGTTGAACTTAGCTAGACTTGACTTCATCTCACACAGTGCTACATGAGCCCCAACGGGCACTCTGATTGCATTCACAGAAGTGGCCAGCTGTGTCCTACAAAAATCCTGGCGTCCAAACACAGTTTTCAAAACCAAGTCTTAAAAACCATTTCAGATAATGCAATTTTGCCAGTGGGTAGTGGCTTCTGCAAACAGAAAAAACATTATTTTTTGGTTTTTATGTTTTTTTAAAATATCAGAAAAAATGTTTTTCAAGCTTGTGGTTTCCAACAGCTTCTCTAAATAAATGAATTTTCCTTATTCACAAAAGTGTCAATAAAACCATGTTTCTTGAAATGCTTTTCAGTTCAGAAAGGTGCTTTTGGACACCAGGGCCAAGTTTTTCAAAAGTTAGATTCCTAAATCCATAATTAGGACCTGAGTAAGTGAGCTGATTTCCCAAAATGATGAGCACAAAGCAAATCTCACCGGGTACATCTACACTATGTGTTTAAGTCACCTTAAGGGCCCTTAAGTCAACTTAAACAGAGCTCTGTCTATACTGTAGGGAAATAAAGTCAACTTTAGGGTCCAGTAAAGTCGACTTTATAACATCCACTTGTAAAGTCAGCTTTACCATTATGTCAACTTTATTAAGTCGACTTAAGGCAATGTGGACTCACAAAGTCGACTTAGTGCAGTGGGGCCATTAAGTTGACTTTATAACATTGACTTAAGTCAGGGCACCCATTTAAAGGCGACTTTATAAAGTCAACTTAATAAAGTCGACTTAGCTTTTACAATGTAGACATTGCCACTGACGTTAAGGGCAGCTGCTGGTTGCCTGCACATTTCTGAAAATCTTATTCCTTATTTAAATGCCTAAGTGTGGCTTTAGGATCCTAACTTTAGTCATCTCTTGGTCAGGAATTTTTGCAGCATGGTGAGACAAAAAAAGTCAAATGCTTATCCAAAACCTTTTTCCAAACACTCCCTGCCTGTTTGGCCTACAACATAGAACTAGAAAGAGGTAAGAACGCTTGCTTATTTATTTAACTTCAGTTGTTACAATCAGAATTACTTTCCAAATGAGTATCTGATATAGCATCACAGGCTGATGGAAATGAATGATTACTCTATTTCATGACATAGAAAATATTTTTTTTAAAAAAATTCTGAGTCTTCACTTTTTTTTTTTTTTGGCGTCTACACATGTGAGATGTTTGGAACAACTTCAAGTTTCCCATGACTGTATTTAATATTGCACAAGATTTCACACCTCTGAGCTCTATATTTACAGCTCTGGCATGTTCCTTTCTTGTACTGACCTGAAGAGGTTTGTCTTACCTAATGAAAAGGTTGTCTGTCACAGGTGCAGTTATTTTAGCACACTATACTACCTAAATCTTGACTAACAAATTTTGTAAGATTTCAGCAACATTTAATACAAACCTGAAGCCTGGACCTGATTCATGTGTAGTCACCAAGAGTCCTTACCTAAACCAAATCCAGCCCCTAAACACCAATTCCTTGAGGCAAAATGATTTCAGAATCTAATGTAAATGAAAATGGTTTCCTAATGTAATATTCCAATGTCAAAAAATGTAAGATGACTATACATCTTCCGTGACTGTACGAGTGGAAAGTTCAGTCTGCACAGATGCCCAGCTGGTGCCTCTTACAGGTGCTAAAATTCAATTTGTTAAGGGGGAAAATACATGAATCTTGAAGGGGAGGGGGAGAGAACAAACCCTCTAAACTAAAGACAAAAAGAAAATCTTTCACCAGACCAGCTATTTACTTGCAGAAAGATCAGAGGCATGCATGACCATTCCAGTTTCCTCCTGAACAGGTGCTGATGTCTGCTTTCAGAAGAAAAGATCTGAAATGTCTTCCTTGTGAGTGTATGTGTGAAAACTGCAGCTCCTCAGAAGTCATCTTAAAATAAATACACAGTCATTTGAGTGCAGTGTTCAGTTTCACAATTAAAGAAAAAAAGCAAATTCCAGCTGGAATTACCCTGAAAGGCTAATGCTCAGTGAAGCAAGGTAGCCAGTAGGCTTGATGAGTCTGTTCTGCCAAGAAACAGCACAAGGTCTCAAGCTAGGAAACAAAGTAAACTTTGTTATCTGATCCATCTTCTTTTGGTTGGTTATGTGCATACATGGTTTAAGTGGAACAGCCTGTGAAATGATGGCTGGCTTAATCCTATTTATTTTAGTCATGGGCTGGCTAAGCAATAATGTAAAGAAAGTTTGACTCAAAGGGAGGCTTTTTTATTACAGGGAGGAAGGGCACACTCTGCCTTCGGAGGAGTTGTCCTACTGCTGGTAGCTTCCAGCACTGACCCATCAACACTTCTTTTCCCTCTGCAACACCTTGGGGAACTCTGCTGGCTTGTTTCTTCTGCCTGTACTACTTCTGTGATGGTGCCTTACTACAGCCATCTATCTATTCAGATCCTGCAATGTCACAGGAGGCTTTTGTAGATAATGGGGGGACCGGTGCTGGCTTCTGTTACAGCTGCTGCTGCAGTCTGGTGGTTGAAGCAGAAAGGGCTTTGACATCGTTAGCCCATTCCACTCAGATGGCTCCTTTTCTCCTAGATGAGACGCTCCAGTAGTTCATGCTGCCTTTTTGTGTTTCTCACACGCTTTCTGGAGTACGAGGATAGGTTTGTGAGGCAGCAGAGGTCTGTTATGTGGCTCCTTACTTCCTCTCTTTAACAACTGTACTGATCCCTTTTGTCTTCCTCTCTTTTCCTTGCCCCTTGACTTCTCCATGTTGCTTATGGCTTGATGGCACCTGGAAAGTATCTCCAGCTGAATCTCTCTTCTGCCATGTGACTGCCTTCAGGTAGAGTGTAGTCACTCTATGGTCATATACCACGCAGAGGCGCTTCCAACCCCAGTTTGGTGATCAGCTACTCTGTACGCATGAGAACAAAAATTGCTATGATCTTTAACAGATGGTTTGCCCTTAATGAGAAGCTAACTTGCATATAGTTGAAATATCTCTCCATTTCACAGTGGTGTACTGAGCAGTGGGAGCAGGGAGGTAGCCAGACCCCTGGGCACCAGGTTGTGGGGTGGGGAGGCACGGGGTTGTCCCTTCACAAGATACAGGAGGTGGGGGATGCATGAGACACTAAGAGGTGGGGAGCTTCCTGCATTCCTCCCATGTCACGAAGGGCCAGCCCGGCACCCCTGCCCCGCTTTGCCTCCCTCCCTGCATGCAGGGCCGGCATGTGCAGGGCCGGCTTGGAGGAGGGAGCATTTGGGGCTGCTTGCCCCAGGTGCCAAAACTTCTAGTTCCAGCCCTGCTGCCTACAAAGTCAAATCGTCAGTGGAATTATTTAGCATAGGTCCTTAATCCTTTGCCGTTTTCCACTGACTTCCCATACTCCCATGATCTTGTGAAGTCACACTCAATCAATGGAACTCTTTGCAGAAAAAAATCTTCCATATACTGCTGCAGGACTGGTGACTAAAAGAGGTTTTAAATAATGTTAAATTTAGTTAATTCACTAGGATTCTGGCAGATGGATATTGTGAGAGAAGTGTACTCCAGAAGGAGGTATACGATGCTCAAAGTGAAATTCAGAAGGCTCAGAATGGGAATCTCGTGTGTTTAATTTCAGATCCTTAATCAGTTTCATTTTCATCCAATATCTGTATTTAAAACCAGGTCACTTTCAATGAAAATAATTCCATTTAGAGGAAGTGTGTGTCTGAGTGAAAGTATTTCATTAAAGAAAGTATGCAGTATTTTGCAATAGCCAATATTTTCACAGCTAAATTTTAATGAACTGTTCAGATTCAGGGACATGAAAATTTTTTTTTTAAAAAAATGTGAAACATTTTGTGAAACTTAAAAAAAAAAAAAAAAACGTATTCAGCCTTTATTTCGTGGCCATGGAAAAATGTCTGTTAATGTCAGAACTCCTAAAAAAAATCATTCAAACAAAAACAAAAAGGAAATCGAAAGCTCATTCCTTCCAAGCAACCATTTGAGAAGCTCCACCAACACTGGAATAAATGTAATCTCATGTTAATGAATGCCATAACTTATGTACACCTTGACTGTTTCTTTTTGATCTTTAAATTATTGCCAGGTAAGCAAACTTTGGCTCAACTGGTTTACACATCAGACTTAGAGCTTCCTGAAAAAAAGCAATTCTAATCCACCAAGAGAAGCAAAAAAAAAAAGTATTTGTGATCATGCCTAACATTGCACATACTGTATATGGAGCTGTAGGAATCATATATTGAATGTATGGTGATAACTATTAGAAGGGTGTTGAACTACTGTGAAACAATTCAGGTAGTCAGCAAAGAGTGTTAATTACTAGTTAGGGGAAAATTCTGTGTAATTTATTGCCCACCATGGGCTTCTACCTATGAATAAGCTGTTTTTTTTAAGGACTTGCATGTTAATGAAGAATACCTGCTGCAACTGTATACAGAGAAGACATTGAGATGTGCTTTCATAAGTGTACCGCTGCTTCTCAATTACATTCAGTACCTTCATCGAGCCATTGGCAGACACAGTATTCTTCATTTCATCCAAAATGGTGAAGAACCATGAGAGCAGATGTAGGACCAGCTACCCAGTTGTCTTGTTCAAAGGTCTGGGGATAGCACAATGAAAATAAGAAAATAAAATACCGTGTGTCTTCCAGTGATAATTATAGAGACTTGTTGCAAGTGAAAAAGTGCACAGATACAGAGGATCTGGCCTAAAAAGTCTTTACACACCAATGTTAATTAACTAAGTATCTTTGGCTATGTCTAGATTAGAAAATTAGTTTGAATTAAGGAGCCTTAATTCAAAATAATTTGAGCCATGTCTATGCTAGGCTGTGCCTAGTTCAAACTAAAAAGTTTTTTACTTCAAACTAAGCAAAGCTTAGTTCGAACTAGTTAATTTGACTGGTTAGTCTGAACTAACTGCTTAGTTCAAACTTAGTTTGAAATTTAGTTTGAACTAGCACTGTGTAGTCAAGCTAATGTGAACTAAATAAGTTTGAACTAGCTGTTAGTTCAAACTAAGCGCATTTTTTAGTTTGAACTAACTTTTAGTTCAAATTAGCTGTTTTTTTAGTTCAAATTAAAAAGTTAGTTTGAACTAAAAAAAGCACAGCTAGTTTGAACTAAAAGTTAGTTTGAACCAAAAAATATTATCATAGTTCGAACTAACTTTGAACAACTTTGTTTAGACTAAGCAAGTCTGAACTAAGATTTTAGGTGTAGACACAGCCTTTGAAACGCCCCCTGGAATATAAAATCTCCATAAAATAGACTTACTACAATTATTTTTTTTCTCTTAAAATGCAATGAATTGAGTTTGTTAAAGTCAGGACATTAATCTTTCTGGCATGGAAGATGTAAACCAAATGTTTAAATGAAATGCCAGCCCCCTGCGTTAACATTCACCAACTGAACTACAGTACCACACCAGAATGCACATTTTCAGTTCATTGAAGAAGGCCCCTGCTGGGTCGCAAGGAAAACTAACTTGCAGAAGCAAAATAAATAGCGGCATTGTGGCATAACAGCTGAAACAGTCAAGCACAGATGTATGTATTGTTGGCTTTTAAAATCAGATAAGGCATATTCAGACATAATCATTTTAGTGTCTGGGATACGATGTGTTTTGCAGAGCTACCCAAGTATGGCCCTACAGACGCATGCAGTGTGTGTTCTGTCTAAATGGCAACAAGCTGCCACGATTTCATAACATTATTGTTATGTCTAGAGCGGGCAAAGGTTTGTGTTATTTAGCTGGGACTTCGAAATAGCTTTAGAACGTGGGACACAAATAGGGCTTTATGATTAGTTATCAATAATGTCAGATCTACTGTATGTCAGTAATGGCTGGTACAAGCACAGGTCTAAATGTCTTCCTTCAGACATGTTCCTTATTACAGCAAGGATACTATAATTACTACAAAGCGGACTGCCTGTCATACCTTGTTGCTTATACACTAAGCAGTTGCATTCATAAGGATTAAAGTCTTCAGGCACTCAGGGCTGCAAGAGGCCATGTAGCAAACAAAACAGACAATGTGCACACTTGTTATGCAAGATCAGTCGGTCAGGTAAATCTAACAGTTTCTTCATGTCTGTCCTTGCAGTGTCCATCATAATAGTAGGTCTGCTACACAGCTTCTCTATAGCTGTCCCATTAAAATGTATGTACCTACACCTTTAAAAAGACATGGCCTTGGGCATGCATTGAAATATGGCACACAAGGGGTTATTAACATCTGGTTTCAGACAAGACACTTGTAAAAGTGCAAAGAGTGTGTATTTAACCTTACAGAAATTTGACTCATTGATTCAGTGGTAGTCTTGTTAAAGACACAGATGATACGGCAGCCAGGGACAATTGAAGTTATACATGCCACATGATTTTAAGTAAGGAGATATTGTTTAAGGAGTGGCCTGTATTTTTCAGGTCTAATTTATGACTGAGTCGCTTCATTTTACTTACTTCATGATAATAGTTTAAACCAAGCCTGCATAATATTAAAATAACTTAAAGAGTATGTAAAATTTATGAGAGCACATCAGCTATAATGCTTGATAAAGTTAGTCTAATGCTTTGGAATTTATTTTTCTTCGGGCAGAGAAAGCTGAATCCTGCACTCCTAGGTAGAAGTGTATATGAATTCTTTTCCATGACACAATTATTTGATTAATGAGATTCAGACCAATTTAACCAAAAGAAGTAAATTCCTAAAGAATTTTTGTGGAAAGTACTTAGCATGTTGGAAGATAGTAGTTCATACTGCACATGTGATAAAAAGGGGAATTTCCTTGTTTTTCGTATTATGCATCCAGTCTCAAAAAGATATGGGAGAGAAATCCATCTGCAACAGACTTTATATGTATGCCTCTTCAGTATGCTCTTTCTGCTGTAACTGCTGTTACACTCTGTGAACAAATAAAAGGTTTTGAAGCTGACAGGAGCTGTACATCACTTTGAATACTCTTCATTTACCAAGGGTGTGTCATGTTGTTACATTGTGTGACACTCCATATTATCAGGACAGGACTAAATGACAAACCCCATCTCTCTACTGAAAATTCAAAGCATCTTATTTCCATTTTCTGCATGGTCCATCTACTGGTATTCCAGATCAACTAATACAATGGATCAACATAGCAGAAAGCGAGGGAACTGTGTGCATAGTTCTCAACGACACTGTATTAAAAAAAACAGCACCTCAGTGATATTAGATCTGAATTTACCTCCATCAAACAGAAAACTAGCATCATCTAGTTTTCTGTTCCATAGTAGTGAGATCAGAAATGTTGAATCTTGAAATAATTTTAGAAGAAAATTATAGTTGATAATAGTCACTTTCTATCACTATTGTTCCTTCCCTTTGAGGATTGCAAAGGCCTTTACACATATTAATTAATTTAGTTCTATAACACTCCTATGAGGACAATGGAAAACTAATATTCCCCCTTTACCGATGAGCACACTAAGGCAGTAAGAATAGGAACGATTTACCCAAGGTCGCATACCAAGTCTGCAGAGGTATGAGAAGTAGGCATAGATTTCTTTTCTGTGCCTTAACCACAAGACCTCCGTTCCTGCCAAAAAGGACTCAGACTTTCATCTGATGTCAAGCATCTCTGTTTTTTATTTCCCTAAATTTATAGCCTTTAACAGGGTTTTGAGTTATTAATATCAATAAAGATTTGTGACAGAAATCTTATGGCCAGTTTGCAAATTTTTTCAGTTGTAACAAACTAAATGTCCTATCCTTACTGAACAGAACATTTGTGAAAAAACATGGCATTCTGAAATAAAGTTGGAAATGAGGAAGTGTCTGATTGTTTGACTTGATATTCATTTCTCTGGCCTCTTTTTTTCATTTTGCCACAGAAAGAGCAAGATAATGCAATGATTTTGATAACCTTTAGTGTAATAACCCTTTTTGCGCCTACTAGTGGATTGGATTGACTATTACCACACAATTTTTAGATGGAATTCCAACAAAGTTCTCGGTATGCTCTACTTAGTTATTATGTCCATGAAATTCAGAGTGGGCCAATTAACTAGAGTATAGCTGCATCCCCTCTTATTATCACACAGAAGGATAGCTTCATATTCAGGTGCCGTCTTAGTGGTATCAGTGTATATTCTTGAGCTCTGTTTCTCTTGGATATGTCAGCACTGGAGATTCTGTTAAGTTGACCTAACAAAGTTGGCTTTAAGTCAACTTAAAGTCGACCTTGTTAAGTCGACTTAGAGTGTCCACATTCAAAACTCCTGTAGAGCACCCACATCCACACTGGCAGCTGCTAGGTCAACTTAATGCTTAAGTCAACCTTATTAAGTTGACTTAAGTGCTATGCCCCATCTATAGTGGCTTAAGTTGACTTAATAAGGTTATTAAGTCAATTCAAGAAAGTGCTTTAGTAGACTTAATAAAGTCCCAATGTGGACGGAGCTTTCCTTAGGTCAACTTAATGAAGTTTAACAAAGCTCCAGTGTAGACACACCCCCTTGATTCTAAGGTATGCCATCTGTGTCTTCTGATACTGTACATATCTGGTATGCATCTCAAAAAAAATTCAATCTGAATCAATAAATTGTCTACCCTCCTGAAAAATAGTTGTAGAGGTTCAAAGACTGGACCATTACTGTTAAAATTGAGTTTTCAGGAGTCAAATGGGAACATGTGTGCTGAAGCGCTATAGAGAGCTATATTCAGAGGTTCTGAATATTACTGCACTTCAATATTACCTCATTAGTACCTGAATATTATTAAATACTCAATTTTATTGAGTACTGAATAGTGAATTTTACTGACTATTGAACGTTACTGAATACTATCACTGAATAGTACTCTACTTATGTCATATGCATTTCACAAAAGAACAGTCTGAATCAATAAATTGTCCACTCTCCTTGTACAGTATTTGTAGAGGTTCAAAGACGAGCCCATTACTTCTAAGGTTGAAGTGTCAGTGTTAGATGAAAATATATGTGTTGAAGCATGATATAGAGATATATTCAGAGGTTTTGAGGAATTCCTTTTGACAGCAACAAATCTATATAAACAGAATCTTCTGCAGAATTCTGGCAGAAATTGCCAAAGCTATACATTCACATGTCTTCACATACATGTGCGCATGCACGTACAGAAATATCCAAGGCCTAACTCCAAAGCCCATTGAAGTTGATGAAAAGACAGTCTATGACTACCATGGACATTGTGTCAGGCCCCTGTTGGGAGCGACATATTATCACTCTGACACCTAACTTACCATAGAGATACACACTTTGTTTATTTATAAAGCACCCATCTAGCTCTTTTGGGAACTATTTTTAAAAAAGGGGAAAACAGAACAATCCAATCATTCAAAACACTAGTATATATGAACAGTTTTGCCCAAGCCATGGCCACAGCTTATTATAATTAGACAACATATTTCCAACTCTGCTATTGCCCATCCAAGCATGCCTTAGCTACTTAATCAGCATCTCCAGCCCAAAATGCATTATTCTTAGGTGCTCAGCTACCATGGTGATAGACAGACATCAGACTACTGCACCTCCCAAAACCTCAACAACCCAGCCCCTACAATAGCTATGTCCATGCACTGAATTAAACAACAGTCACTCCATTCAAAATGCTTACAGCTCCTGGGACTGAACTAATGTAGGTGTGGAACAGCTGCATGGCTATTTAGGGACTCTGCCAGGTCAAGGCAAAATCAGATCCCTGCTGTTTAACAAACTCATAATTGTCACCATACTTTTTAACTCTTTGGAATTTGCATGATTCCTCAGAGAGGGAAAAAGGAGAGAGTGCTTTTTCATGTTGATGGGTGACCATTACAGTATTCAAAAATGTCTCAGTATGCATATATGAGTTGCACTACATTATAAGAATAGTGTATTCTAGCAAAGCACTGGATAGTATTAAATACACTGAGCATGATGCAAATGGTAAGTCACATGCAGGCTTAAATATCAAAATATTTACAGTTTATTGCTTCATCTTTTCTTCTGATGGACAAAAAGCTGTGTATGAATGTGATTTACTATATTGCAAAAGTACTTAATAGCGCCATCATGCCTAGGACCCAGCTGTACTGGGTGCTGTACAAACAAAGGGGAAAAAAGGATGGGCCTTGCTCAAGAGAGCTCATAATCTAGGTGTATGACAAGAGAGGAGATGTAGATACAGACGGACAGATGGGAGAGCACCAGGAAACCATGATACAATAATTGTCAGCATAAAATAAATAGATACCATTCTGGTAAGAATGCTCTTGTTGGACATCAAGTAGGCAACTGAAAGTTCATATTTATTGTGTGTGATAACAATTAATTGGGATTTCTACTAAAAAACTAGGTTGGAGCAGAGAGGTAATAAGGCTTGAGTGGGGTTATGTTTTTGGTTTTGTTTTCCCTCTTTATTGTGGGGGAAGTTTGAATTGAGACTAAATGAAGGAGAACATGACGGTTGACTGAAAAGAAAGTAAAAAAATAAACTACAGGGCTATCATTATTTATATCCTTTTATGTAGGCTGTTTCTTGGCATATGGTACTTTGTACGCCTTTGTGATTTTATCACATGTGGATATGTTATAGTGTCAGACTCTGAACTATTAGCAAAATCTCACCATCTTCTATCCTTTAACTAATGCATTTTTTTCTGTCTGTATTTTCAACCACTGGGTTTAAATGATAAACAGGTATTCCAAGCAATTAACACCAAAGAGGGTCTAGCTTCCACTGAGTTGTACCTTTTAATAATGCCTTTCTATTTGCTGGGATTGTTTTAGGTCCTTGTAATGTAATTCTTCGGCTAGTCAGAGTCAACCGCAACAAGGGCTCGGGTCAACATCCAAAGGTTCCTTTCAACACTACAACACAAAACCAGTTCGAACCCCCCACCCAGTTACATAGGACAATTACTTATAACCCTGTGGAAGCAATACTTCCCCTCTCGTAAGCACAGTGAGTGAGTGCAGGAAAGAGACTTTAAATTAAAAGGGGAAAAGTAACCCAGGATTAACTTGGAAAAATGTTGCAAGCAGTATTAACACTCACAAAACCATGAACAAAACACCCACCCCAGAGAATGCTGGACAGTTTCCTTTTGTCTCAGGTTCTTAAATCCAGCACCAAGGAATTCCTTCAATGTGCCCCTACCCTCACAGCAGTGGGGACTCATAAGTGTTGTCCTTTGTCAGGCAGACCTGGAAGCTAGAGGTCCTGCTGCAGAGTTCACCTACCACCTTGCTTGCTCTGTAATTCAGCAGTTATGTTCCCACCACCATCCTGGCCACTTGCCACTCTACAGGTCATGCTGCCAGCTGCTCTGCTAGCCACTTGGTCAGACACTCCACTAGCTACCCCTCACCAGCTGCTGCGCTGCACAGCATTGGCTTCTGCTACCACCTGCTCCTCCACTATGATCTCTGTACGTTGGTCTCCTGAGGTTCCCTCCACCTCTCTGACTCTCAGCTCTCAGTTGGTCAACCTCATTGCTGATGCTCGGCAGGAGCACAAGCCCACAGCTGATGCATTCATCTAGAGCAAGCACTTAACAAAATAAATGACTCCTAAAGGACTCTTAGCGTATGTCTACAGTGAAGGCTCTGTGAAGTCGACCAAACAAGGTCAACTTTAAGTTGACTTACAGTTGACCTTGTCAAGTTGACTTAGAGAGTCCACACTGAAAACTTCTGTTGACTGCCTGCATCCACACTGTCAGGTGCTAGGTCAATGGAGGAGTGGTGCATTGTGGGTAGCTGTCCTACATTGCACTGGAGAAGTGCTAATTAGGACAACTTACAGGCTTTCCCTGTTTTATTTTCAACTTAATAAGGTCGACTTAAGCATTGAGTCAACCTTAAGAGGTGGTGCTATTAAGTCGACTTAAGGAAGTGCTTAAGTCAACTTAATAAAAGCCTAAGGTGGCCACAGAAGTCTATAGGTTGAGTTAACCTTCTTTAAGTTGACCAAAGGCTCAAGTGTAGATGTACCCTTAATTAGTGCTGTCTTCAAAGAGTGAGAGGAAAGATTAAACCATGTCTAGGGCTCTTAGGGAGACAGCCAGCACCCAGCACTTCCTACCCCCACCCTCTAGCCACCTTCACAGTGCTTCGGCATCCAAGCCCCCTTGCTTATCCCATTCATTTCAGATAATTACGACCTTTCAACCAGAACAAGCTAAGCACAGCTCTGCTTCCCTTTGCTCACACATTTCATTACTCCTGCATTTAAAACTAAAGTGATTTGTAACCCATCACCAGCCAAAAAGATCATGTGGACCAAGCAGTCCCATCATCCTGAGCCCAAGCAGGGTGGGCATGCTTATGCAAAGACAGTCTGGCCATGATGCCTGTTCCCCTCCTCCCAGCCCACTTGGCAGTACATTCAGACCCTTCTTACATCAACTTGACTGACACTTAGCGGAGAGGGAGGATATGCACACTTCAGGCTGAGACTGTGTGACAGGACAAATGCAAAGACGACAGCATGCCAGAAAAAGGGATAAAGCTGTGGGCAGGGGTAGTATGAAGAAATCCTGACATTCCTTCAAACCTATTATATTGTTCTTTCTAAATTATCCTACTTTCATCTGTATCGTGCTCTTTTGGCATTAACTCTGCTTTGACATTTTTCTGGTCCACTCCACAATACGCCTTCTGCGTGTGGAGAGCACTGACAAAGGCAGACCTCTGAAACGTCAAATAAAGACAATCTCATCTGCCTTGAACAATGTGTTAACTATTAAACCCAAACTCTGGGTAGTCAATCCAAAATACACAATCTCTGGCTGAAAAGGTTGTTTACCACTTCGGCCAGGTTAAAATGTGCTTCTTCGCTTAACATTATGAATAACAATATTATAAACAGTTCCTGAGAGCTCCCTAAGTCTGAATATGGGATGAGATGACTAGTCAGGTAACGTAACATCTGACCTAAACTTTTGCCCTGACATATGCTTACCTTTTTTATGGTTATCTTTCATTTTGTTGTACTTCTGCATGTTTTGGGAAAGGATGGAAACTGGGATGGTTTGATATAACAGTGGGAAGACTGGTTTCACTTATACCTGCCTGCTATAGCCATAAGAGGATGTCCCTGCATGCTACGGTGACTGTGGTAATCTGGCCTTCCTGGTCACAGATGAAATACTCAGCTGGCCAGTTAAGTCTCTTAAGCCAGGCCCCAGCATTGGAAGTTTGAAGGGCGTGGCATGGTGCTGCGACACTGATACTGTACCACACTGAGATTTCCTTTACACAACTAGAGTGATGTGAAGTAGAGAGCAACCTGGAATCTGGGCAGATGCCTCTAGTTTAGTGCCTCAGTCCTGAATGTAGTTTGCTCCAGAAAAAGAGAGTGTGCTTTTTTAAAGAATAAAAAATATAGGGGCAGACAGACAAACTGGACCGTCAAGCCAGCCACATATGCAGCAGGCACACTGAAAAAGTGTGCTCGGTGGAGAAAAGGCTTCAGGCAGTGGACACTCTTGCCATGTCTTGGTGTCTGTAGAAGGAGAGTGCAATCTATAGAGCAGCCAAAGAAACTCTTGAAAATGTGCATGTCTGCGATTAAATAACACCATTTGTAGAAAACAAAACTCTACTTTTCCTAATATTCACTAAGAAGGCAGAGCGCTATGGAGCAACAGCCAGCGCATGATTCGTTACCACTACAGCAACCACAGAGCTAAACAATCACATAGTTCTCTTCTGTATATGGGTGGAGAATTTAAATTCTACAATGGAGCCTGAAGAAAGCCCTGTAGTCCGGATGTGGAAACATCCCACAAATTCCAATAAAATGAAAACTAGAAATAAATACATGTTATCTATACGATGTAGGATTCGAATGGCTTTCTGAATAGCAAAGTGCTTATCATATGTCTTTGTTATGTCTGCACTCTGTAATGTTGGCTCTCTGAAAGCCAGAGACAAAGTGAGATAGATACTACAAGTGGTGCAGATGCTGCACTGGGAAACCAACCATTTGTGGTACATCTGGATTTATAGTAGATGAAGGCAGTAAAGTGAAAGCAAAACTGTTTGCAGTGTATGCAGCATTGCCCATTACTGTGTTTGCCCTTTCCACTTGGTTAGCTAACACCGAAGAAAAAAGGAAAAGTGTGGTTTCGATATAGTGTTGAGAGAGAGTTTTTGATGGCGAGGTCAATCCGACTAGTTTACCTAGTTGAGGTATTTATGGCACAATAACTCAATATCTTTAAGGAAAGGTTATCTATGTTTGTGGGAAAGATAGTGGGTTAAATCCTTTCTGCTTCATAGAGGTCCTGACCAAGATGACCCAGGAGGCCTTTCCTGAGTTTATCAACCATTGTTTCATGACTGATGCTTTCCTTTAAAGTATTTTCAAAATACAAAGCACTGTTATAAACTCTAACATGATACACAACGTAACTTCAATGCAATATCTTACAGTAAATGATTGTCTAGTAGCACAGTATTCTTGCAGCATTGGAAGAAAACAAGGAAAAACACCAGTCGTTTCCCTGCAAAGACAACATTTAAGATATTTCTTGTTATTTGGCATAGATTGTGCATTCCTTCCTCAGGCTGGTTATTGTTTACTCCATGTGATTAGCTCAATTCAAGTGAATGGCACCAACTGTGAATAAAGATCACCCAATTTAGCCCTTTATTAGGAATTTCCAGAAGAGCTCATGTAGCCAGTGGTTTACAGGGACAGTCTCCTCACGTTGAAGAGTTTACAGTCTAAAGATGGTTCTCCTGTAGTCTTTGGCTGAGAGAGAAGGTGGCCCAAAGGTTAGAGAATTCAGCTATGGGTTAGGAGATTCAGTCCAAGTCCCAGTTTTGCATCAGACTTCTGTGACGTTGGGCAAGTTACTTAGTTTCTCTGTGTCACAGTCCCCCATCTGCAAAATAGGTTCAATAGCAGACAGTATAGAAATGGGGAACGTATCGACGATAACAGATCTAGCTGTGAGATGGAATTGGTCACCTGAGAATTGCAGCTGTGTAGAAGAATGGCAGGTAGCTTCTTCTTTGCTATCTCTTACCCACTTCCCTGTGCAGAACACATTGCCGGCACCCCCAGCGATCACAATGAGTTAAATGAAGTGGTGATCAGCTGGTGTAATATAGAAGAGCCAGTTAATAAGGAGCTACAGATTGGAAGCACCATATTTTTACATCCACCAATATAGGGGAGAGAATTTCCTACCACTACAGTACTTCTTTGATTAACAAAGGGTTTTTACAATGTAAGAATACAAACAACATGAAGGCAAAAATAGGGCAAGGATGGAGATATTGTCATTGACACCTCCATGAATGAAGTCTTTGTACCATTCTGATACCATTCAAGACAGTCTCACAACTGTTCAGCAGGTGAAACAAAATCCCAAGCAAATAAGCAAACACTCCAAAATATGACATTTTCAGAGCACTTTGCTGAGAGTGAGAACATTGTTGGGCAGCATGTTATTAATGGACTCTACATACATTAACTACACTAAGGACTCTGAGGAATAGATCCTTGGCAGCATTTTCTCCTCAAAGCCAGTTATTGACTCGCAGGGAGTGGCTGCCAAAGAAGACTGCAGATAGAGTCTCCTGAGGATAGGGGTCCGGCACCTCAGAGATGATTAGTGAAGAAGGACCTGCTTATGTGTCATTAGGGGGCAGGAAGAAGGGAGGGGGGGAATCCTGTAAAAAAAAAAAGACTTTAAAAAACCACTTATGAGAGTGTCGTTGCATTCAGATGAAAGACTGGGATTAGCTATTTTAATGTTCTTTTTGTCTAATTCATGACAAGGATTAAAAAATCTTAAACTCTGACACCTCAGTCACGAAGTCTGATCTGCCATATCCAAGGGACATAGAGAATGAGATTATGGTGCCCTTCAGAATGAATCACCACCTTGAAGCCCCCATATTGGGAAAGGAAAACCATGACAGACACAAGTTTCTTTCTTTCTGGGCCAAAGTTTTAAACAGCCTGGCTTCTTTTTCTGCTTGCAATTTTGTGCAAAAAATTAGGTGTCTCTGATTCTCATTATGCCTTATCAGTTAGCCTTTTTTTCTTTCCTCCCCACTACTGCCATCCCCGCCTGCCTGAAAGTCTTTGAAAATTTTTACATTAGAAAAATTTAACCTATTCTGATCATGATCTTGTTCCTGCTTTTCTTTAACTCTTTCTTTATGTCCATGTCACTATCTGGAGTAAGATGCAAACTTGGATGACTGTTTTTACCAAGCCTGATATGGCAAAATTTTGCATCAAATGAAGGCTTAAAAACCAGTTTGGCTAGCAATTTCTATTATCATCCAGAGAAATTTATGGTGGGAAGATTTACTTTCATTGTATAGGCTATGTACAATTCCTGGTAGACAAGCATCTTGCCAGTCTCATTTGTATTCAACAGCTGTTTTCTACCTGAAGATCAGTGTCATTACAAGAACAGAGTGACAAGTCTTGCTTGGGCTAATCCTTCCAAATGTTTGAAAGGACTAAACTGTTCAAAAGTAAGTGAGGAAAATATAGTTGTTTCAGTGAAGTGTTGAGTTTATGTCAGGATCAGGAAAAATGATGTCACCTAAGGCCTGCTCTACCCTCCCTACAGATTTTGGTGGCAGTTAATGCAAGACACATACAATAATTTGTGTATCTCCTGTTGACTTCTTAATGTTTACTTCTGGTGGGGTCTCCACTGCACTGCGTTGATAGGAAATGATCTCTGATCAATGCAGTGCTACATTACTTGCCAGGATGGGTTAACAGAGTTGCCTTCATGGTTTCCTTGAGCTGCTCTTTAGTGCTGCTTAATCGAATCCACAAAATCGTTCCTGCACTGCCAGCAGTGCCACCCGCAATGAAGACATACCCATTATCTTCTAACTTCCTCATCTGGGGTTTTCATTATTTAGTATTAGCACACGCATCTGAAGAACTTGGGTCAGCCTTGCTTCTCCTGTACTATATATCAGATAATTAACTGCTAAATGTCCTTGCCACTCTAGAATTTTCCTGTCAAAAGACTTTCTTCAAGTCTCAGGTGAATGTTCCACTTTAGCTTTTATAAGTTGTAGACACTTAATATTTCTTCTGGGCAGTGCAGGATGGAGGACGATGTCATGGATAACCTTCAGCTAATGGGCTGGGGAAGCTGTGAGGGAAAGCGGTGTTTCTCAATTGGCAGGTGTATTAGGGCAACATAATTTATGATTGAGCTGTGCATCAGGTGTAGGCTCAGCGACTGACAGCACAGCTCTCGTGAAAATATTGTAGTTCTGGAAGGTTCTCAGATAGTGGGCACAATTCAAACACAATTTTGCTGTTTCCTGCAGAACTCCACCTAAACTATGTGAGAATTTATGTCCATGTACCCTAGATCTCTCCAAACCAGTTGACCCTGAGAAGACAATGTAGCAGACAGCAGCTCTTTAAACACTGCATAACGCTGGAGAGTTATACTTGTCTTCAAAGAATCTGACGAAGTGGGATGTTCTCCCAAGAAAGCTCATGAGATAAATAAATTGGTTAGGCTTTAAAAATGCCAAAGGACTTCTCGTTTGTTTTGCTGAACTAGACTTACATGGCTACCACTTTGGAACTAGCATGGGAAAGGAGAGAGATTGGCCAGATGAGGACTGTTTTAAGCATTCTTCTAGCTATAAAGGATACAGGAATGTGATGCATTGTCACTCAAAGCAAGGTGATGCTGTGATCCAAATGTAATTGTTTTTATTCTGCCTGCTTAACACTGAGTCAAAAACATCCAGTTGCTACCAGAACATGGGTTTGGGTATCTGCAGCAGTGACAATGCATGTGAACATCGAGTCTTGTTCATTTGTTGGATTGACTGACAAACTAGCGGCACAAGCATTTAACTGGGATAAAGATCCTGTTAATATTCATCTGATAACTGTCACGTTGAGAGATTGGGGAAATGAGACTGTGTTCTTTTAGGACAATTAAAACACACATGGCTATAAATCGAGGAAGAGTGGTAAACAATGAGAAAGGCTATACTCCTTCCCATATATATGCACACAGACAGCTTTTGTGCCCGCTTATTTTCAAAAAGTATTATCTGCTGAAAATCATTTCTACAACTGAGCTATGCCCCTGATTCCTGGATCTTTCCTCTCTGCACCTTCATTCTCAAGGTATTCAGATACCACTGTGATGAGTGCATGTAGATAGACAGACTATTGACATGGATCTATTGACAAACAACCAGTTTAAACAGGAACAAATGGGGGAGGGTAGATATGCCATGTTAAAGGCACCTAAGTAAAACCAAAAACTGATGGACGTACTTGAATTCCAGCACCCTACACTATTTGGAAGAGGGATGGATAGTCATACCCTAGGAGGCTGTAGCCTCTTTGCAGCAAGAGACTATGTTTCCTGATTCTCAGTGGCTCTGTTGCTTGAAATAATAATAATAATCATATGTAAGTAATAAATAATAATATAGGATCCAGTCTGGCAACAGACTTGCCATCCTGTTTTTCCAGACCCTACTCTATTGATAAATACTGTGTATTAAAAGTACAATATACCATGAAACTAATAATACTGTGCACCTACATAGCTATTTTAAATGATCTTAAAGCACTTTACAAGCATTAATTAATCTATCCAAGCAATACATTATACAGCAAGCAAGTATCCCTGTGTCCATTTTACTGATGAAAAAATTGGGGGTATAGACAATTTAATGTTCTATGTAGTTAGTTAGGTGCAATGCCTAATCCTAGACCAATGAGTAAGGGGCTTGCTCTGATCCTCTAAACTGTGTCTGAAATCTTGGGATTTGGTAGCAGTGCAACAGAGTGCCATTGCCTTATGCATGGTTGTGAAGCAGGCGGAGGATAGTGGATAGCAAAGACAACCAGCATCAAAATGAATCCTGTCTGGGCTGGCTGCAATGAAGATTCTGGTTGAATGTTTGCACCCCTTCATTACTCAAATAAACCTAAAGCAAGAGAGAATGTTGTTCTCTGATTTGAAAAGAAACTCATGGACGGTGCAATGCAGTACAGGGCTGAGCATGTTTAGCACCCAGTAAAGTCAACAAGAGTGGAAGACACTTGGTGCTTTACAAAATCAAGCCTTTGAATTTTTTTTCTTTTAATTCTTCCCTGCCGCTCCCCGAATTCTAGAAAAGACTCTGATTTAAGACGATTGAAATTCAGCCACAGAGCAGAGGCAACTCAAGTTAGGCTACCGACCCCCTGCTGTAACTGATAAATGATCCTTGTTAAGAATAAACAGTACTGGGGGATGCAGACTAGAAATAAGCTAGTACATCTACGATCCAAGTAATTCTGCATGAGCACTTCTACTGTTCTTAAATGCACTCTATGTTTGTTTGAAGAAACAATGAGTTTCAGGAAAGAGAAAAATAAGAACTTTTAAGGATAATCAAAACCCTGACTACATATTTTATGATAGGCAGTGGTGAATAAGCTTCTGTACTCTTTATTTTTAACTCTCCAGATATGTAATTTAATGCGGGTCTAATGACAGTCTCGAACATACAGCTTTAATTGAAATTGTTCAAGCTCTGTACTGTGACAAAAGCTCAGAAGCTACCAGCGGGGCAGTCCATTTTCCCTGCTTCTGCAAGAAGAAGAAAAGGAGGCAAAAATAAAAAACTCTTGAACTTATGTTGCTATTGATGTGTAATATACAATAAAAAAACAGTTAAATTTCAATTACCCACAGGTAATTATAATTTTATTGTTTGACTATAGTATGGGGATTTTTGTAATTCCCAAGACTAATAATTTTCTATAATTTTACAGGTTGTCAAATAAACTATTAAAGATTATCTTTGAAAAGGATTCTGCAATTGTAAGGACATATCATACTGTTCATGTACATTATTAGTAATTAGAGATCTCTGGATAGTGAAATATCTGCACTGTATGCTAGCCGCTGGATACCATATTTTCTCACAGCCCCCTGTGATCTTGAACCAAAGCTTTCAAACTTCTCATCCAATGCAACCATTTTAGCTGAATCACATCCAAACTTTTATTAATATTCACAGATCTCTCATTAAGTGATTCTGGTGTGCTCAAGAAGTTACATCTGTCCTTTTCGATGTAAAAGGGTAACATCAAACGCAAACAATTACATCTCAACACAAATAGTCTACAAAGGCCAAATTTCTGATTATGGCTGGTGTGGGGACTCACAGTGAATGGGGGGAGGAAAGATAGGAAGGGAGTGAATGAGACTCGGTGGGAGGTGCCCTGTGTCCCTTACATTTGGTAGCCGGTGGCCTTGTTCGGCATACATATCACCTCCTTGGCTGCTGGTGCTCTGTGCCCCCTTGCCCCTCATCCCCTTGCCCAGGTGGTGATCCTTTGTGCTGCCCTCGACCTCAGTGCCTGTCACATGTGTTCTGAATCCTGCCTCTCTCCCAGGCCTTGTGTTTCCTCCAGATGTTTGCAACCTGCTCCCGAGCATCTTGTCTAATCCTGTGCGTCATGGTAACTGCTCCTGACCCATCGTCCAGTTCCCAGTTTTGCCTCTGCGGGATATTGTGGAGACAGAAAATAATGGGGGAGAGTGGACACTTACATCGGCTCCCCCCCTTCCCAATATTTCCATTGTGGGACACTAGCCACTGTGGCCCCACCATTTCTGCTACTTTTGGATCACATTAACACCAGTGCAAGTCAGGACCAACACTAATGAAATCACTGGAAAAATTCTTGGTTTATGCCACTCCTCTGGTCTATATTTCTATGTACAACCTTTTTACAACACTATCACAAATTCTGTACAAAATACACTTTTTTGTACATTTGAAAATGCATAATTTGCTGATTGTTTTTGTCCTGGTAACCTATGTGTGGCAACATTATAGATAAAGTTAAATGACAACATTATATGTGAAGTTATATGTCATTGTATGACACTGCTGAGATGTACCTTAAATTCAGAAAAACAAATATAAACCAGATCCTCAATGACAAAAGGCAAACTGATACCTCAGCCAGCTGTCAACAAAATCAAATGGCCTATCATATGGTTAAGTAGCTATTCTTGAGCATGCAAAGGGTTGTGAGCAAGAACTCTACATTTTGGCAGAGTAACATCTGGAGGTTCCCATTCCCACAGATTTTCTGTCTCCTGAACCTCAGCCAGAGATGATTTTCAAAGAAAAAGAGAACTACGAGACAGTGGAACACATGCCTCCAAAATCTCCTCCTTTTGTCTTTGCCCGTAGCATCAACAACACCTGAAGGAAATCAACAAAGTATTGGGAAGGGATCCTGAATGAAAAGTATCCAGCTAGTAAAATTGCTAAAGCATGTAGCTCGAGAAACTATTTCTTTGAACTCATTTAGCTTGGTAAGTTAGATATTAATTGTGCTTTAGCTTTTATTTTTTGATGTCTACACTTCATTACTTGTAATCACGTTATATGTCTGTAGTTAATAAACTTGTTTCATTGTTTTATCTAAACCATTGCTTGTTTGAATTGAATGGTTTGGGAAACTTCATTTGGGATAACTGAATCTGTGCATAGCTTTTTCTATTAATGAAATGATGGAGCTCGCATTGTCCAGAAGAGGTGCTGGGCAGTACCAGATGCACATTTCTGAGGGAAACACAGGAATTAGGAGTTTTCTATTGTTGCCGTCCAGTGTAATCATCGATAGCTGGCGATAGCATTCATACAACATTGCTGGGAGTGATTTACATAATGGAGGCTGCGTGTAAACAGACCAGGAGTGATTGCTGTCAGTGCAAAAGGTACCCAGGTTGCATAATTGAGGGTGCACAGTTGTTCTGTAGGCCAGATTGCACCCTGGGTAAAGTCAAAGCCACACTGATGGGTCAGAATCTGACCCAAACACAGATAGCAGATATGTTTTTTCTGATCACATATGGCTACATTTATCTTATCAGTAATCCACCTCGCCCTAAGAAAATTCCAATGGATGTTGATACCAAATTCCAAATATAGCAGGGCTATCTTAAAATCTGCATTTGCTTTGAGTGAAAACCCTCCATCAGACAGAACGGTATCAGAGGAGCACTTTCTCCAGATGAAGGTACTGCATTGGCACCCTTCCTGCATGAGGAGCGCCTGTAGGAGAAGGGGTTCTTGTCATTACTTGTGTTAAAGTAATACTGGAGGTAGCTACAGCTGGGGGTGTCAGTCACTCCTGGCAGCAAAGCTGCAGCAAGAGTGACTTGAAGTGCTGAACACAATATCCAGCCAACCAGAATAAAAAATTCTGAGGTTTATCCTGGCCTAGTCATCTAGAGGTTTGAGTTCAAAATGACAAGGATTGGTCATACTGAGCTCCATCATTGTGCCATTCGTTACTAAAGCTCCAGATAATTTTACCTTTTGCTCAGGTGCCCCTTACCCAGTGATATTGCAGAGATATAGAAAGTGGACTGCAAATGTTTCAGTTTCACTGCTCCAGGAAAAAGAATCCAATAGCCAGGTGATACTACACTGCATCTGTATGCATGTTGTTTTGCAAGCGGTGGTATTTAGCCTGAATTCTTCAAGGCTATATTTGTAAGTACCGGGAAAGGGTGATAGGATGAGGAGAATCCACCACATCATATACACTATACAAATAGGGACTGTCACAGAGGGTGTAAAACTAAAGTATAGCTCAAGGGCCTAAAGAGTTCCTGTGGTTGTCAGTATAATGCCCAAGGAGCCAGCAAAGGTGCTATTTTTACCTGATTACATTTTTTTTTAATACAGCTATTGCCCCTGGAGACAGTCATTATTTGTTTTATTAGCCTCTTAGATGGTTATGTGCTGAAGCCCCTATGCTGAGGGGCGCTTCAGTGCAGAAAAATTTCTTTATGTGTTGAAATCTCTCTGAGCAGAGGGATTTCAGCTCAGGGAGGTTTTGATGCAAAAAATGTTTATGAGTCTGAGTTTCAGTGGGGCCTCAACTTTGCCTCCATACGGCCATGTGTCATTTCTCACATTTGTACACACATATTCGCGGTTATCACATCTACACACACACACTCACAAACACACAGTTATCAGTCTTGACATCAGAATGTTATATGCTGTAATTAGGATCCAGACCAGAGGCCAGCTCCTGGAGCATGTCAGAGCTGCACTCTGTGCAAATCAAAAGACTGTGTTTGAAAAGATGATTTCAAGCTTGCTTCGTGCCCTTACTCTTCCAAGGGGCGGCTCTAGCAGCCAGACCTTGCGAGAGCGCTGGGGCACTCCGGCCATGGTTCCTACACCAAGAGAGGAGGTGGCATAAATCTAAAGCTAGGGATTTTCTTTACTCAAGGCAGATCTGGAGGGGTTGGATTAACTTGTTTTTAAGGCTGTACTGAGCTCTGGAGCAGCACAGAGCAGCTGTAGTACACAGACAGATGAGAGCTATCAGACTATTGCTCTTTGAGTCTAAGGAGGGCAACAGCCCATCTTTTAACTGATCAGCTTTCTTATAAAAAGTCAAGGGTCGAGTTTAGATATTCACTGATAGATACATTTGAATGTCTGTCTTATAAATAGATGTATACCCTATAAGTGTGTTTTGAGGAGTGAATGTAATGTCATAAACAGCAAGTCTCTGAAATAATTTTGCTTTTTCTGCCTTCTTTGACTACCTCCTTGTACTCTTCCCACTAATCGGTCTCAGTTGGGCTGCACCCACATTCAAAATATTTGGTATTTAAAGCAAATGTACACACACACAAGGTGCTAAATATCCTTGAAGATATTTTGCTACTATTCTTGTTGGATAAGGTATAATACTACAACACAATATACACATCTCTGTCTCTCTAATATTATTATTATTATTATTATTATTATTATTATTATTATTATTATTGGACCTTTATATTAACTTCAGGCCGTATTCCCTGCCTCAAGCATAGAAGTGAGAGTCTGTGACTTTCCAAGGGAAGGGGCTATGTGCACTCTGTTTAATTTAGGGATCTATACTGTATAATAAAAGTGAGGGATACAGTGCTTGGAGCAATGTGCTGTCATTGCTGATGGTCACAAGGGACACTGGCCCCAAATGTTCCCAGAAGTGCTGAGAGTGGTGCCAGGGAGCTGGAGATGGCAGAGCTATTTTAAATATACTGCCCTTCTGTACTCCCAGGCACATAGCCTAGGATACACTGGGTGGGAAATTTAAACAGCTGGGCTCTGCTGTGCCTAGAGACTCCCAGCTTCACAGTAAGGTAAGTGCTCTGCGGGGCAAAGAGCAGCTGGAGATAGAGAAAGCAAAGACTTAGGGCCAGGGTATGCAGTGGGGTATGGTAGGGTGAGGAAAAAGAGTTTGGGTTTCACAGTGAGGGGGCAAGGAAAGGGATTTGGCATGGGTGGGCTGGTGCCTGCAGCGGCGAGCTGGCCGGGGCTCGGGCATGGTGGCAGCAGTGGTAAGCTGGATGAGGCCTAGGGCTGGCTCAGTGGACTGGCACTGCTGGATCAGGCCAATTTAGTAAGTGTAATGTCATCCTCACCTTCACACTGACCATCTGACCTTTTGCAAACAAATGCATTTAAGTTGATTAGAATTCCTCGTACAAGAATTCTTACCAATCTGAATTACTTATTTTCTCTTTTTACTGCGTTGCTTTAAAGTCGTCTCTTCTAAAATATATCTATATCTATCTATCTGTCTAACTAGATATATATATATTCAGATACCCAGAATTGTTAGGTCAAGGGAAGAGTAAGTAGCAACAAAACAAGTCTAAAGTATTAATAGCAAATGGCAGTTTATGCAAGGCTTAGACTTTGACCAGGACATCATCACCTCTTCTTTTGTTCTTCCTCATAAAATATCTTCCATCTTCTTTTGTATTCTTGCATATTTATCCTTGCAGTGTATTGTTCTCGTTAATTTTAAAAGGAGATGAAGAAAGTAAATGAATATTCTTAACTGTTGCATGCTTTACTTCAAGATAAGTCATTGTGATAAGATATGTGCCCTAACCTGAAGGCAACGTCAAGGTCAGTTATCTCACACTGAAAGCCCTACTGCAATATACTTTTGTGATCAGAATAATATCTGCAACATTGTAAAGCCTTTGTTTTTATGTTGAGGAAAGCAAATCCACTTTCTCCCGACTACCTGACATATAGTCTCTCAGTTCTGAATGTCACAGATTATTCTAATCATAAATACAATCAGTTTCTGTGATGTGGCTATTTGAGCAGATTTTCCTGGGGTAACAGAACCTACCATCCATAGTGGAAATGGAAGTTGAGTGGAGATATTTCCTAGCATTCTTTGTCATCATATCAGCTTTCTCAGTAGGTGGGCAATTCACTTCTTACAGTATGTTGTCTGCTTCATGGAACTATTTACTAATAGAAAGTAAATTAGCAATTCAAGAAAAACAGAATAAACTAAGAAGTCCTTTACTTTAAGGAGCTTTTGTTGTTTGAAGGCTCAGGTGATAACGCCTTAACATCATTTTATCAATGTTAGCTTTCCATTTTGATGTGTTATTACCAACTTGTACTGGATATCTTAAGAGAGTTGGTAATATTCGGCATGTGATAGTTGTTACAAAAGAAATGATACCTATCTCTATTGGCATGTATTTGTTATAGAAGAAGCAGCTTGAAAATCTGTTTACTAAAGTCTGTTATTTGCTACTGTCTAATTCTGCATGGTATCATATTAAATAACCAATACAATCTATCAGATCAAAGCCCTTCCACTGAAAACAACAGGCTTTTTTCCTTTTATAGCCCCTACCTGTGATAAGCAGTCACTTTCCATGTTTGTGATGACAATGAACCCTAACTCACTGAAGCTGATGAAACGACCAACCACCCATCCACCGCTGAGTGGAAATGCAAACAGTCACCTGCAGGTTTGAGAGTTTGGGTTCAAAAGTTTCCAAGGTCCAGGTTATGGTGTCATTCCAAGTTTAAATCTCTGTGTGATTTTCAGGTTCAGGATTAAAGCACCTTGATTGTGCAAAGCACTTCTTTTGGCATTCATTCCCTTTTACTTGACAATGAGCCTTGTCCTGGGCACGAATTTCACCAGATGAAACCCCACATACCACTAAGTCCAGACAACAAGTAATCCCCCACCAAAGGGTCTAGCAGAGACGTCTTTGTTCCAATCTGTAAGTGCACTGAAACCCTTGTGGTGAGTAATCATACCTTGTCAATTGACTCTGAAAGCACTAATGTACTGTATTGTCCTCAGTGCAATGTGTGTATGTCAAACATGCAGAAAACAGCACTAATGCACAGTGGTAAGAAACATTTTTGCATGAGCTCCTCCTTTCAGGGGAACATTGTCAAAGGAGACTATAACCAACGATTCAGGCTGTCCAACAATAGCATCAGCCTAGCAAGACAATCCATTCACTGAGTCCCATCTTTTCGTCAGTTCTTAGTCTTATGTAAAGGAAGTTTGAGGGACCATGGGGGAGAGAGAGACAGCAAATATTTAATCTAATCTCTCTCTTCACTGACACTTCACATACATGATTCTTATCAATTTTCATTGAACCTGAGCAACACAAAAACTTAAAAAGCACACAGACAAAACTCAAACCATTTTCCCATTTGAGTGGGGATAATCACAAGGAATAATTATTAAATGAATACAACAGTATGAAAGGATCTCTGTGCCTGTACAGTAAATTTAGGGGAAGAAAAAAACAAAGCAAAATTTATATTAGGGAAAGTCAAATGTATTCAACCATTCAGTACAGGGCACTATGTACCTATGGGTGAAAATCCTGTCCGCATCAAAGTGTATGGGAGATTTGCTTTTACGTTCAGCTGGGACAGGATTTCCTTAGAGGTATTCAGCTATTAAATGTATTTATTCAATACCTGAGTCACTGTAGAATCCATAAGAAAAAGGAAACATAAGTCTCTCTTACACACCAAACCTACAAAGACAGCTGGTCCGAAAAATTTTATTTCTGTATACATTTTGAAGCTTTTGCTAAAAATTCAAAACCAAAAAATTTTTACTTGAACACTTAAAGATTTCTGCTAAAACAAAACAAAACAAAACAAAATTTGAATAGGTTTTAGATTAAAACCTTTGCATTCAGGCTGAGCTCTTTTGTTGAAAAAAAAATTCTGTGGTAAACTATTTTTTCCTAAAAAGATTCATTTAGTCAAAAACCTGAATTTTTCATTAAAAACAGCTTCAATGGAAAATTTTCAACAAGTTCTCTAGTTTGCATACTCTGTTGTTGTTATTATTATTAATTATTGCTCTTTGGCATCCCTCAGTGCCTACTGTCCCCAGCTGAGTTTTGGAGCCCATTGTGGTAGGTACTGTACAGTCTAGTGTAATAAACAATCTCTTCTCCTGTATCTTACATTTTCAGGAAACACGTGATCAGATGCTTGAATCCATGAGGTGTTTTCCTGAATAAAGATGCTTTCCTGAACTGGGTTCTAAATAGCTAAGATGACAGGAAAAACGGAGGCATAGAGGGAAAGTGACCTTCCAACAGTCACATGGTAGATCAGTGGCAGCCCTGGGATTAGAAAGCAAGGCACTTAACCCCATTCAGTGGACCACACTGCTGCTTAGGTAACACATTAGTAGTTTTTGCTGGGTTGTAGGGTAGCAGAAAAAAGCCTGTCAGGCAGCCCACTCCGAGAAGCAGTGATGACTTCCATAACGAAGTCGCTTTTCTGAAAACATGAACATGGTGCATTAACAAGGTCAAATGAGTTAACAAGATAAAGAAAGCTGGCAATGGATTAATGCTAACATTGACTAACAGCTGTTACATGCTATTGCACTGCATTTGTTTTCTAACTAGACTGTCCCCAGCCTGTGTCCCTCTATAAACCACAGTCAAAATGTCAACTAGCGATCTAATGGGAATTTTACGGGTTAAGCAACTAGAATCTTTGTTGAACACAACAGTGCACATTTAGTTTTAGTTTGGGTTTTAGCCAAAGTCTTTAGTCACTCTAGTCTCCTTTTCTGTACATGCAATACTTTAACCTAACTGATCCTGCCAATGCTTATTGGCTAGTAGAAGGCCAAAGAACTCCAGGCCAGTCAGCTGCTGGCTCTTCTGTCCATGTCTATCACTAATGCCTGTGTCCTCCTCTAAGTTGCAAACAATGGTAGAAAAAGATGGGGGAAAAAAGGACTTTTTAGCTATCATGTTGTAATGGCCCCATCATACTTTTAAAAAAGATGGAAGAATAAATTTTTGAAGACTAGTTGACACACCTTCTCCTCCTAAATCAGGTTCTAATGTAGAAAATTTAATACAATCTATTTTAGCACACAGGAGCAGGTACTGCATATCATATGCCTGCACTCTCAATACATTAAAGATATCTAACCCTAAGGATACCCCCATTGTGGAAGTGGATCAGTGAAATCACACTCTTATTCAGTCCTTTACTAAGGCCTACTAATTCTCATTAAGCACATCTCAAGTTATCTGGTGAAGCAAATCTGTATCTCGTGGTGCTGTGAATGCAAAGACAAACAGGTTCTTACACATTAGGGGCTTATTTTTATCTTTCCAGGGGTTAATGGAATCCAAAAGCAAAGTCCAGAGACAAAAGTAGAGGAGCAAAAATCAGCAATAGGAATCCCCACAATCATGGTCCATCTACACGAGCTTGATAGGAAGACGTTCCCGGCACCTGCCGCAGTGGAGATAAGGCACCCTGGGTTTAGTCACTTAGTATTTCTTGCGACAATTGCAGTTATATCAATGTACACTTGGAAGAGGACCAGAAACACAAGCAATAATTGATAGACATAAGAGGATCCAGCATATGCCTTTATTACAAAATCCACTAGTAGTTCGTAATCAGTTCTGCTTTTCTCCTCATTTCATTCATATGGACAACGAACCACATTTCATCCAATCAAACAGACTTCCAGTGTGCCAAATACACCCCTTCTGAAATTCTGTTGTATCATCACAGAACTGTTGGTTGGACATTTCAAATGCACTACCCACCTTTTCACAGAAGTTAGCAGGAACTGCGGATACTTAGCACCTCTGAAAATCTAACCAGGAGGTCATTTTTTGGGTATTATGGTTTTGTATACTGACTAGTCATTTATTATTGCCACTTGTTAATCTGCTTTGTACTGTAAACAAACATATGGGTGTCTTACCTTTGTTACGAAAAGGCTGTTAAAGAGATTGTTAATTCAATTTGAGGGGCCTAATAACATCTAAATGACTCAAGCATCACTCTCTCAATTTGCTGTTTATCAGGTCCTCGCAACAGAATTACAACTTAGTATGGTTACATGTCCATGTGTCAGCCTCTCTGTAATGATAAATAATAATAATAATCTACTCTATCTTTCATGGTGACACTACCAATGAAGAGACCCCCCCCCCAGCTATTCTTATTTTACACAGTTCTTTTATCAAAGCCGTTCTCTCCCTCATGCATCTTAAGAGCAAACCCCTGCTTCTTAATCAGATATACTCTGATCTTCCCATTTCTATTACAATACTTCATTAATTTGGACTATCCCTTTGCTTCATAGCTTTAAAGAAGAACAGAAATGAAGAACACTTGAATTTGATATAAACTTTTCTTGGGAGGTGGTGTTTCTTTAAATATTTTAGATGCTTCGCTCCATCTAGTGCACCATCATGTTTCAGTTCCCAAGAGCTGTACATATTTATTCAGTATACTCCTACCTCCAGTACCATAAATATCTCTCTCATAACATATAGCTCACTCTGAACATTACTTGTCACTGCAAAGGATTTTCAAGAAGCATATGCTTTGCAATATGGGGTATCCCTGGCTCGGTTGCAGACACTTTATAGAGTTTTACTGAATCAGTTTCATTCAATTTAGTCGATAAGTATATATCATCTTAATAGTTTTACCACTTCTTATTGCAAATGTCTGACTGCTTATGCCTCATACTTAGAGACTCGCTGTTCTGTTGCCTCTTCACATGAATACTACTCCTTGAACAGAGAAAGATGTGTGCCTATTGAAAGATTTAAGGCTTTCAATTGTCAATAGTGGTTTAACAGCCTCTAAGGATCTTGGATACCACAAGTGATGGGTGCAATATAAAGAACAAACTAGATCTGAATAACCCATTCAAAGCTCCTTATACATGCAGATCCAACAATTTATTAAAAAAACCCAAAATATAATACGTAATAGTAACATACATCTTATCTCTTCATGGCATAACATGTCATGTTATGCTATTTCATGTCATATGTGTAGCATGATGTAATACAAGTCACTCTTCTGAAACTATAACAAAGCTTGTTAACAACTTGGAATGTGGCTATCTGATCCAAATGTATTGTGGCTTCAGATGAGAGGAAGGGCTCAACCTAGCAACCGTGTCAAGCAAATTCTTCTCCTTTCTCTAATTGTCCAGCAATCAATTTCAAGCCCGATCAGAATTTTGGGGGGCACAATTCTCTGTGCTTGCAAAAGAAACAACATTTTCATGGCAAGCAAATTAGTGAAAACAGGCCCTTGGAAGTACCTAATAAATGTATATTAGTGAGACAGAAAATTGGAAAATGGCCACCTGCCAGCAGCCACATAAATTTTCAAGGCAACACATTTTCTGTCATTATACCTTATCGCAAGAATTGCAAATATTTATTAAAAGAATTAATAGTGAGAGTGTTAAATGTTTCCTTCAGTAGTAGAAAAGCACATTGTCACAGAGAGGAGAGGATATTGTGATACAATGTTTATTAAAATAACTTGATTTTATTAGGCTGCCATCTACAATAAATAGGCAGATACCGTTAATACAGGAGCTATTGTGAGTATGGGAGATTTGTTAATAACTGTAGGTAAAAACATTCCATTCTGTACTGTATTCAGTTGTGAATCATACACAAAAATTCATTAACTTCCTTAGAACCAATTATTTTCTAACCTTGTTTTCTTTTTAAGTCTATGGTTTGCTAGCCAGTTAGTTTGCTTGCTTTTTAAGGTATTATTAGGATAAAAATTTACATATTTTAATTTACATACTAGTTAATTTAATACATATAACAGTCAATAAAATATTATTGCTGCACCTAGAACCTTTCACAGAGCACCACATGAAATGGTAATAATATGTTGAGAGCTTTGTATATTTCCAGTTATAAAGAAAACATTAAAAAGGTTACCTCAAATAGTGTTGGGGAAAACCACATGACATCATGTGCGAAGACTGAGGAAAACAAGGAAGTTACATTCAACTTGTGACCAAATTTTGCATAAGATAAAGCGGAGCTGTTATCTTTATAAGGAGCTTGTTTTCGAAGTAAGATGTTAACCCAGCAAACAACTTTAAAGCCCCGGCACATAATCTTACAGGTCAACTTCTCATGCAGTGAACCAGCCCTAAAAGGAGCCTGAGAGGATGTCTGAGAAAGGATTTGAGGGTCCTGTTGGGTGAGACATAGCCCCTAAATATACTTTTAAGGATTTGTGTCCATGGAGAATTAGCTGAGTAGTTATCTCTCAAAATGTAATTAGAAAGCAGCTGGATTAGAAGAAGATCTCTTCAGATAAAGTAGATAATTTTCTTACAAGAGTAGCAAGATATCTGATAAATTTTATGTTGCTTGTTGTACTTGTTGGCTAGGAAACAACTCTCGTTCTAATCCAGTAATGAGGAACTGTAGCCAATGCCTTCTTTCATAGAATCATAGAAGATTAGGATTGAAATGGATCTCAGGAACTCATTTAATCCAGCCCCCTGCTCAAAGCAGGACCAACCCCAACTACATCATCCATTAAGAAGAGTATAGTAAGCAGCTATGGAAGGTGAGTGTTTCAGAAATAGAGTACAAATTAATTCAGAAATGAGAAACACATATTAAGTATGTCTATACTGGAAAATTAGCCTGGATTAAGGAGGCATAATCTGGACTAATTTAGCCCATGGCCACACCAGGATTTCCCTACTGTGAACTACGAAATTTCTTATTTCGACCTAAGGAACACTTAGTTGGAATTAGTTAATACACCTGGTTAGCCTGGACTTCAGCAGTTAGTTTGAACTTTAGTTTGAACTAGGCGCTATGTGGACCAGGACTATCACTGAGTTCAGATTTAAGCCCGTTCGTTTAAACTAATCACGTGTTCTAGTTCAAATTAAGCATTAGTTTGAACTAGAATGCATGGTTAGTTTGAATTTAGAAGCGCAAGGTTAGTTCAAACTAAACTTGAACTTCTGAGTTTGGACTAACAAGTACAAACAAAGTTTGGCTGATGTAGACATAGCCATTGTGTCTTTCCAAGATCAGATCTCTAATGTCTTAAAATCCATGAAGGAGAACTGAAATTGGGAAAGTAGACTGTAGGTTGGAGTGGAATAGATCCAAATAATGAGATCTCAGATTTATAAACAATTCTATGCAAGTAGAAAATCCTTCTCTGGAAGATAAAACTCAAGGGCTATATCTACACAGCACTTTTATTTCAAAATAACACTGGTTATTTTGAAATAAAAGAAATTTGGTCTACATGACATTTTCTTATTTCAAAAGGACGGATCCCATCCTTTCGAAATAAGAATCGTTGTTTCGAAACTGGTTAAACCCCGATTGTTTCGAAATGCCTGTTATTTCAAAATGGTTATTTCAAAATAAGGCCGTTTGGACAGGTTGTTTCGAAACAACACCATTGTTTTGAAACAACTGTTTCACAACAACCTGTCCAAACGGTCTTATTTCGAAATAACCATTTTGAAATAACAGCCATTTTGATAGCAGGCTTTCCCTTATTTTGAAATAAGTCATTTCAAAATGACTTATTTCAAAATAAAACTTTGTATGTAGACATAGCCAAGAAAAACAAGAAGAAGCAAATTTCATTTTGCTCATGTATGGTGCAGTCTCATTACTTCATTGTCAAATAACAGGATGCATCGTTGACAAATTCTGAAGGGATAGCCATGTTAGTTTAATTCAGCAAAACAAACAAGGAGTCTTGTGGCACTTCTAAAGATTAACAGTTTTATTTAGCATACGAGCTTTTGTCTCACGAAAGCTCATGCAATGGATAAATTCCCTAGTCTTGAAAAGTTCCACCAGACTCCTTGGGAGGTTCTTTTTAGGAAAATTGTGGCTAGTTCATGAAAATCATTCAGCATAATTTGACCATATTTGAACTCTTTAGTATGCATTTGTGAAGTGTTGAAGATTGTCTGCACAATCACACATTTGAAGAGGTGAAATCCTGGAAATCTAGAAAGTCATGACACAACTATCCTTGACTTCAGTGGGATCAGGATTTTATTCTTAATGCCAAATATGTGTGCTCAGTGGTACAGTGGCTTGACCCATTCAAAATGTCAAATGTTACGGTTTGGTCTATAGTCAGAGGAGCACCAATTTAAATAAACCAATTTAGAAACTCAGTTATTTAAAGCAATGGAACTGCATTTGTATGGACAAACTTACTTTGTATTTAGAATGTGCCCCTGTGATTTAGCTTAACTTTAAAAAAAAAATTAAAAGAACTAAATAAATATAGGCAGACACTCTCCAGCCTCAACTTGCTCACATGAGGGGTTTGCACTCACGTAACCAGCACTGGATACGTCGCATATAATCCCTCTGCACCCTGGTGACATTCACTAATATTTTTAAACGCTGACTGGAGTGACAAATAATACCCACCACAAAGCTAAATTCTTTAAATGCTGGATTTTGTGCCTAGTATTTGACCAATTCAGTTTATTAGCCTGAATTCTCGCAGTATCTGAAAGGGGGATGGATGGAGAAGAAACAGCTGTAGTATGTTTCAGAGAGTTGAGGGCAGCTGCACTCTCCTACCACATTCACAAAAACTCAGCTCTCTGTCTTAGATCTTGTGTGTCCTAGTGTCTGCCTCCGAAGTGATCAAAAGGGTAGTGAAAGAGAACTGAGTGTGAGGGTGAGGAGCTCAGCTTAGCTTCTGAGGGAGCTACTGGCTCTCTGCCTCTCACATACGTTTTGCTGACTACAGTTTGGATTGAGCTCCTAGACTCAGCCCTCTGTAAAGGGCAACACATGGCGGAGATACCCCAGCAAGAGACTTGGGAAGGAGTTGTGATTCCCATCTGCTAATCAGCTCTGCTGGTCGTGGCCCAATCCACTTACCCTCTCTCTCCACCTGGCAGAAGGGAGACGAGCAGGTACAAGCTCCCCAGGAAGCACTAATGTGTAGGGTACAATTGTGGAGTATGTGTGTATGTGTGAGAGCCGGTGGGAAGGCAGTCTTTCTCCTGTTTTCTGCCCTGAACAGCCACATTCACGGAGGTCACCATCTGTCTCGATGTTTGTAATGCACAGTGGTTGTAGAGAAGTAGAAAGGGTAATCGCTGCCGCTGAAAAGGTTTCTCCTGAGAACAGGCAGTGAGTGTCACGAGCAGTGCTAAACCTGAATTATGCTCTCTTTAATTGGTATCACAGTGTGCTGTGTGTGGTCAGCATGCTCTTCGTGTTTATAACAGAATCCCAAACTTCTGTTGATCTGAAGCGGATCTGATGGTTCCACATTAATCACAGGTTATGCAGCAGAGAATGAGAGCAAGTGGGCAGATACTCTAGTGGATTAGTCCAAAGGAGCTCTCATTATAATCATCTTGTCAAATCAAAAGAAAGCCTGAACAAGGAGGACCACTGGACTGAGCAAATTGAACAAGTAGCTATACCTACATGAGCTTAAAACCACAGCTTTAATCAGCCTTTATGCACTGCATTTTCTGTGGGTGGCACTTTAAGCTGCACTCCAAAATTTATGCATACAAAACCTGCATGCAACATGTGTCATTTGCTTGCCTCAATATAAATCTTCACATACAGGTGTCTGTTTTATGAAGACAACTGGTTAGATGTATGTGAAGAGTGGGACACGTGCACCCCATTCTGGGCACTTTAGAAAGACCTTTTGGAAATGTTTATATTATAATGCTAACAAAGCCCAAATACACTCTAAGAAATGCAATATATGTGGGGACATCAACGCTTAACACACACGTTCACCTTTATCTGATACTTCAACTAAAGATAGAGACTTCCTTATCACAGACCATCCCCATATGATATGATGTAGGTTTCCACAAAGAGAGCATTATCATATCAGGTTTTTCTGTCTCTGCACAGTCAGATGTTTTCATGTCTGCTTTTCCCTCTTGGTGCAAAGTTGAAGCACGTAAGAAAGATCATAAAATCTAGTGTCTATAACTCATGAAAGGGCTACAGCATCTGAGAAGAGTCCACATTGCCCAGCCTTCCACGCACGCTGATGTAAGATGCTGCAATTACAAGAGGACTGAGCCAAACTGCAAATGGAATTAAAAGAAGATGAAATAATTCTTTAAAAGCGAGGAACTGGAACTTATAAAAAATATAGAGAAAGGACAAAAGGAGATGTTTAGATACAGAAACAGTATTATATGTATGGGCGTGATTAAGAAAAGTGAATGAGAGAAAGAAGGGACTTTTTCCTAAGGTGACAGAGAAGGAAACAGGGATTTCTGTATGTTTGGACATAATTCAGAAATAATCCATGTTTGAGAGATGAAGAAAGGGAGAGGAGAAAAAGAAAAGAAAGGCCAGCAGCACCTGGCACACAGAGATGAAGAAGAAAATGAGAAAAAAAAAGAGAGGTGGAGACAGAAAAGGGACAGAGAAAGAGAAGAATGCACCAAACGGCTAAAGTAAAGAGGTGGGCAAAGGAGGGATTTAATGGAAAGAAAATCCACTCTGAACCAGGAGTGCATTTTTCATTGTGGAATTGACTGCTAAAGAGTGTCTTCTTGGTCAGTGATTCTTAGTTTTCTTAAATGTTATCTAGCATGGGCATACTGTCTGTTGCAGTAACTCTGGTCATTGTCAGGCTGTCACTACAGGAGTGCCTGTTCATCTGTAAGCCCATTGCTGTCAGCCTTACAGAGGAAGTTCCATTATTATGTACCCCGGCAGATGCCCAGCTGGACAGATGTGTAGTGGTGACTGATGTCATACTCAGTGAAGTCAGTAGCCGGTGCAGGAGCAGCAAAGATGGTACCCTATGCTAAGTTCTTTTAAAAACTAAATCATAATGAAAACATCTGGTAAGTGTTTTAAAATATGAAAGCATCTCCCCTTTCCCCTCCCTTTCCCAGACTTGTGCTGAATACTGTGATTTACCCTTCACTTTAATTTAAACCCAGTAAAGTAAATTAATAATTTATCATAAATAATAAGAAGTGCATTTCCAGCAAGGGGCAATATCTGTGAACATCAACTTACATAGCAAATGAAGAAGCATGTGGTAAAGTGGTTCACCTGCACATGTAGGCAGAACTTAAATACCCTATGCCCTTATTAAGTTTCAGGCTCCCCCAGCACTAATTTTTACCATAACTGTCTGGATGTTACTTTGTTCATACTGTATAGTGCTCTATCTCTTTGATGTAGACATTCTACATAGGGGAAAACTGAACCATAAACTAACAAGTGCCAAGAAATATATACTAGTTTGTCACCCAAAGTATACAAATAAATAACTGAGAGTTTAAAGTCTTTGACTATTCACCAGGCATGAAATATTTAGAGTGTTTTTTTTTAAACTTAATACTTGTGTTATTTCCTTTTTTCATTTGTTTTTGTTTTGCCCCTGTTATTGCTTCTTCCCAATATTTTCATCCCGTACTGTAATCAATCAAAATATAAATGAACTGGACTATTTCCATCTGAACTGTTGGAAGACAAATAGAGCAAAAGATCAACTTGGTTATTTATTATATTGGTTTAGCTTGATTCTTCTTCTTTTTCTTTTTTCATCTTAAAACTGTAAACAAATGTTTCACAAACAGATCAAATGCTCTGTGCCTAAGAGATGTACTTGTGTAGTCTTACCTTTGAAGTAAATCTCATGAAGACCAACTGCCCCTCCTTTATTCTTTTTTTAAAGAAATAAAAAGAATTTTGGATCAGACCAAAACTTGAAAAATATTTTTGCTAAGCAACAAGAATAGATTTTTCTCTAGCAAACCCAGTGTTAAAAGAGAGAGAGAGAGAGAGAGAGAGGAATGCACATTAAATATGAAAAAGCATTCCTTTAAGGCAGAATAAAAACAACCCAGCAACAAATTAGCTTTCGGCCCCATCAGGTGTGAATTTCTCTTGTCAATAAGTACCAAACTCCCTGAGATAGAACCACATGTTCATGAATTTCATTCCTCTCCTGCTTACCTCCTAGTTCCAGTCTCCCTTGTGGATTTACTACAGGATGATTTACAGTGGGAAAGGTGACATTAAACACGTCATTGAGCATGCAAAGATGCTGCACTCAAAGCAGCATATGCTTAACTTTGTGAAAAGATGAATGCTGTCAATTCCACAGTGTCCACTAAGATCTGGCCTTCTTTTTCTTCCCTACAAACTTTGAGGAGGATTCAGACACTGGCCTGGACACTGAGGCTTTGACCACTCTTAGGTAGTTAAATCAGTTTAAGTTAAATAAATTTAATAAAATTGCTATAAAAATCATTCAATCAATTTAAGTTAAATTGATTTAACATGTCCCCACTAGAAACTCAAATCGAACTAGCATGTCCATGGACAGGACTTGCTAGTTCAGTTTAGGAGAGGGGCACCATGGGAGGTAGGGCAATATGGCCCCCTAGGAGAGCTATGTCCCCACCCCATATATAGGAGAAGGACAGTACCCTGAGAAGGAGAAGGGCAAAAGTGTTAAATCGAAAGAACACGACCACACTGCATTATTTTGAAATAACATTTTTGATTTAACTGTCATTTTGATATAATACTAGGTTTATTACTTCAAAATGAATTTCCTTATTTCAAAATGGGGCAGCTCCTTATTTCAAAATAAGGAAACGTAGTGTGGATATGCAGTCCTTTAAATCAAAATAATCAGCATTTATTTTGATTTAAAGACCAAGTGTGGACATAACAAGAGAGAAATAAAAGTGAATGTATGCATGACATGATAGCAGGCTGATTTAGCCATGTCTTGTCTAGTTTCTGTCTGCCGTTGCCTTTCCTAATTTACTCGTTGCAGAAAGAAAATAAATAAATAAGTGTACTATAGTCTTATTTATCCTTCTTTGGACATTTCTTTACCAGGCAGATGGTCAATTAAGAGCACTAAACAATGACATTGTTTTCTGTGTAAACATTTTTTTTCTAATAGCCTAACAAATGAGAATCCGTGCTGCCATACTGCTGAATACCATCTTGACTTTCTAATTACTAAGAACTGTGTCTTGATAGTAACAATTACAGCCTCAACAATGATGCCAGTACTTGAACAATATAGTTGGAGGCAAAGTGCTTATCGGAATATTCACAAATAAAGGCTTACATTTATGCCTGAGCTGGAAATGGGAGGTTAAACAATTGGGGGGGAGGAGGAGGGGTTGTAGAAGAAAGGTTGAAAACATTGGTTTAGTTGCTACAGATGCGAATTTGAATCCAATTACCTTAAAAGCAAACTGTATGAAAAGATGCTATTTCCTTCTGTTTGGCTAATCAATAGGTTAAAGGGTTATTAAAATTAACATGTTAATAACACTAATTTTGATATGTATCTACACTTTGTGGTATTTTTCAGAGCACTGTACCTGCTGAATTAACACCAGTGCTTGAGACCGTTTGTCAGTGGGAAATGTTATTAAAGCTTTCTGATTTTTGCATTTATTTTTGCAAGTCAATGGAACTGAGGCTCCTAAGTCACTGAGACACTTCAGAAAATTTCATCTGAACGGATTTTTATTTTTTCCTCAAAAAAAGAAATGTGCAGGAGAAAAGGTATTAGTTCTTGGTTCACACTGTTCCAATAATGAAACACAGCTGGGAGCATGTGGTATATTTATCCTGGGAAAACTCAAAGACACTTAACTGTAACAAGATTTCTAGGTGCCTCTGTCACAAGGGGGGAAAATACATTTAGGACCAAAATTATAGCCAGCCAGTCACTGGGGAATAGAAGAGGGGGGCACAGGGCTCCATATTTCAAGCAGCCATCATGGCCAACTCCCTGAGTGCCAGTATGTGGACAGAGACACTGGCTTTCCTGGTTGTTCTGTACTGCACTAGGGCCAATAGCCCATCCTTTGTGGGCCAGCTAGTGTCGCCAGGAGAGCGCTCATACTACTGTAATGAATGCAATATTTTTCAGTTAGTGGCAAAGCACTTCCTGAAACCCTGGAGCTGTTAAACCTCTTTCAGGCAGGATTCTTCTCTCTGCTTCAACTCAGTTGATAGAGACCTCCCTCACTCCCATTCTCACAGCCTTCCACTGATTCTCAGAGCCGTAATTTAGCCCATATTTATTCATCAGCGCACATAATTTGTCACTAATGCTGTCAGTTTTAGATGGCAGCCTGACTTTTTTTGGCGGGGGGAAGGGTCAACAATTAGTCTGCCACTGGCTCTTTTCTTGAACAATTGTGACGTTTTTCCAGGATTTAATCTGATCAAATCAACACAATGAGAAGTTTACCTCTCTGTCTTCTGTACCTTTCAAATACAGTAAGTCACATGCAGAGATTTTCTGGTGGCTAAAGCATGGGATTGGCAGCCACGAGCTCTAAATTCCATAGTTTCACCTCTGTCCTTTTGATATGTCACTAAAGTTCTCCCTAATTCACTTTCCCTTTGAGATTGATATCAGTCTCCCAATAGCCTGTCTTGTGGCTCTCATTAACATTTGCTATATACTTTGCATTTCTGTGCAGCACCTTTTACTTGCTGATCTCCAAGGATCTTCATTATTTGTTCCTGTGCATTTTTTTCCAGTTCAGTAATAAAGTTCACTAGCATATAAATGTTCTCCTACTGCTCCTACCGGAAAACACAAACTGAGATGAATATAGCCTTCATAAGATTAGAAACAAAATGCAATCCCCTTAGTAATGGATCAGATTACTGTCTAATTATGCTCCTGTTTTGGGATGAGACTTCAATCTGAACAGTTAGTTCAGTGCACTTTTCTGAGTGGAAAAAATATAAAATAAAAAAGGTCCTTTGATCACCATGTCAAATGTAAATAGAATAGACTTGGTTATTAGCAGAGATGTGACTGTGGCTGCATGAGCTCCACAGTGACAGTAGTTCCTTTCTGGATTTTACTCAGCTCCTGTCACTTGCATTGACAATGAGCGAAGTTAATGTATTCATGACATTACTGCACATGCATTCTCAATTCACAGCATATTGTATTGTTTACTCCTGTTCTTTTGTAGTATTGCATGCAGCAATTTGCCTTCTAGCAACAGAAAATTCCTCAACTTAAAATTTTACCCTCATTTTATTTGCCCTTAATAGAAAAAACACTATTTTTCAGCCCTGCCAGTATTGCAGATCCTACGCTTTGTGGCATCACAACTAGAGAAATGTCAGATTTTACATTTTGATCAAATGTGTATTTTTATGCATATCCGTCATCTCCTCTCTCCCACATACTTTTCTGTAGCTGCTGCTTAGCATATCCCTGCTGGTCACTTCTTGAAAAGAGCATACTGCAGTATCACCTCGTCATTCATCATGAGGGAGGCTTCTTACCCTGATCTAACTTCCAAGTCCTATATTCTGACATGTCAGCACATCATGGAGTTTCAATGACTTTACCACATCGTCAACTCATGCCAGTTGCATCTGAGTACTACTTGTGCTGGCTGGAGAGAGAGACAGTGAATTGTCTGCCTTTAAATGATCTTCCAGTCATGTTCACTATGGTGCACCGTTGAAAACCACTGCCAGATTTAGACACCATGAAGACTGTCTCCTTTCCATTGAAAATCACTACCGCATTTAGACACCACGTGCAGAAGACTTTGTCATTTCCATTGAAAACCACTGCCAGATTTAGACACCACAAACAGAAAACTGTCTTCTTTCTACTCAAAATCACTGCCGGATTTAGACGCTACATGCAGAAGGTGGTCTCCTTGCCATTGAAAACCACTGCCAGATTTAGACACCACAGCTAGAAGAGTGTCTCCTTTCCATTGAAAATCACTGCTGGATTTAGGCACCACTTCCACATTACATGCAACTTTTATTTCCCAGAGCATTGGTGCTCAAGCTAACACCATTTCCATTCCCAAGCCGCCAATTTATCAATGATATGGGAATGAATATCCAATTTCTGCATCTCAAAATATTCAGTGGTGAAGCAGGTTATTTACTGGGTGAGGGGGTAAGTTAATTCAGAAAAAGAAAATCACCTTGAGCTCAGTCACATCCCAAACGTAGACCCAAGTCTGCTAGAAATACATGACTGGTCGTTAACAGGCACTATTTAACTGCATCACAGACAAAGAATCCCAGTTCAATTCCGTTAACTAATCATAGAACCAAGGAAGATTAGGTTTGGATGGGATCTTCAATTCCCTGTGCAAAGCAGGACCAACCCCAACTAAATCTTCTCGGTCAGGGTTTTGTCAAGCTGGGCCTTAAAAATCTCTAAGGATGGAGATTCCACCATCTCTCTAGATAATCCATTCCAGTGCTTCACCAACACACTGTAGCTTCCATTTTATGCATTTGATGAAGTGGGATTTTACCCCCAAAAGCTCATGCAATAAATAAATTTGTTAGTCTTCAAAAGTATCACATAGGACTCCTTGTTTGTTTAGCCCGATTATGTGCATCCTAGTCAAGGAGATGAAACATAAAGCTGAACTGTTTCTGTAAGCCACAGATTTACACTGCTTTAACGCTGTTAATTTTAAGTCCTATTACTAAGGGCCAAGTTTGCAGGTATGTCTTCTGGAGACAAATGCTATATGCACTGGAAAAGAGAAGGGATAGACAAAGGAGGTTTTAAGCCACATTTGTGTCGCCTTAGTACTAGCATCCTGTACAAGGTTGAACAGCACTTGAAGTGCTCTAGCCTCTAAACCTACGTCTACATCTAAAAATTTAGTTTGGACTTGCTAGTCCGAAGTCAGTCAGTCTGAGGTTAGTCTGAGCTAACCTTGGGCTAGCTCAGACCAACCATGGCTTTTTAGTTTGAACTAGCTATGTGTCCCAGTTTGAACTAAAGTTTTAGTTCAAACTAGAATGTGCAGATAGTTCAAACTAATGGCTTAGTTTGAACTTTTTGCATTCAAACTAGCCATTATTTCGCTTATTGCATGTGCTTAGTTCAAAGTAAAGTTCAGACTAGGACAGCTAGTCCAGGCTAAGGTCTGGCTAGTCCGAACTAAGAGTGTGGCCATGGGCCAAATTAGTCCAGACTATGCTTCCTTAGTCTAGACTAATTTGGCAGCGTAGACATAGACTAACAGCTCTTTAGAGGCCATTATGCTAGTTCAGACTAGCAAAGGGTACAGTGCATTCTAGCTACATCACCTCCTTCTCCCAGCCTATTCCTGATATGTTTCCTAAACTAGAACCCATCGTGGATTGTGGTGACAGGACATGATACCAGATCATTAAACTGTGAGGCCTATTTCTATTCCCCCTTACCACCTCTTTACACTGGCAGAGTAGCAGGATGCTGGACTGCAAAGGAGAATTATTTCTAGTTCTTTCGTTGTGCCACTCTCCAAATCTGACTCCAGGTTAGAGAGCACAATACTGAAAACTCAAACAGCTGAATATCCTTCTTCATACCTTTGGTACTAAATTCTCTAGCTCAATGTTCAGAGTGCTCAGCACTCACAGTTTCACTGATTTTTTCCAGTCAGTTTGGAGGATCTAGTAACTTTACTGCAAGCCATTTGACTTTAGATTTCAAAACACAGGTGTAAATGGCTAGCTTTAAGTACTTAGGCCACGATCCCAAAGGGGAACTAGGCATCTAAATAGTTTTGAGGATTTAGTCCTGAGTATAAATTTTGAGCCATACACAGAATCTGAAAAAGGAGAAAATCTTGAAGTGATCTGTGGAGATGGGAATTTCAGTTTAAAGCTTTCTTCCAGATGGTGCGAGTAATTAAAGTTATATTGAGAAGAGTACTCACTCCAGTTTTCTGAAAGCAAAGGGAAAAGAATACTGGGAATTTAGAAAACATGAATTTTTAAAAACTAATAAGCTACACTAACTTCTTATAGAGTCCCCTGACCTTATATCTGTATTTGGAAATACAAGATTCTCACTAAGAACAGAGTGGGTAAATAGGTAAAATTTGCTTGGTAGAAACAGTGTTTATGATACTGGTACTTTAAACTGAGGGCTATAGTTTTGTCCCAGAAATTTTTCTTATGTGTCACTGCACAGGCATGGCAAGAAGAAAGGTCATGGAAATTAGGGCGGTATGGCAGGGGGAATAAAGAATGAGTCCATACTATATTCGTCTTGCATCCAGAGTTCCTGTGCTATATAGCAGAGCCTGGCTTCCTGCTCTAGGCATTGCAACTAGGTGGGCATGGTGGCAACGTCACTCAGGTTTGATGTGTCCACCTTCTGCAGGTGGAAACAGAGGGGGCAGAGGGACCAAACCAGGGTGATACTGCTCTAGGTTAAAATACCGCTCTAGGGGATCATGCTCTAGGTTAAAATACCGCTCAGTTGGGGATCATTTCACGCTGTTTGCAGACATTTCAAGATTTTATTCAAATTTATAGTTTCTATCATTCAGTGACAGAATCATAGCCCATGAAAAGACTCCCCCTGACTTCTGCGATTTTTGTAAGGTCCAGAATTACTTTTCATTCAAGGATCCACAAATGTTTTACCAATACCAATTAATTCAACCACACAATATGTGAATGAGGTAAGTAGTGTTATTCCCATTTTACATATGGGAAACAGAGGAATAGGGCGATTACCGGTAAATATGTGTTCAAACAATTCAGTGATTGTCGGGAAGAGAAATCAGAGGTCTTTTGCCTGTTCCCCTTCTCCAACATGAGCCCATTTTCCATTCCATATCAGTAGCACTACAGTATATATAAGAAATCTTGGGGAAAAAAACCACTAAGTGGCTTTTAATGAAGGCACCAAGAAAAGGAAATTACAACAAACCTATAATACTATTTTACAGTAGTTTTAGGCTCACAATATTGACATTTTCCAAACTGAGTGGTGCCAAATATAATTAAATTTAATAAAATTAATAGCAAACCAAGCAGATCATCCACCAACAAAGCATATGACTGATGGGTAGGTTGGTGTATGCGTTTGCCTTTTCTTTGCTTTATTCACCTTTTTGAATAAAGTGTAGTTTATTTCTACAGTCCAGGTCTGTTCTTCAGTTTTACCTCCAACAACACAGCGGCTCCTGAATTCACAAAGCTAACATCGCAGGTGTGAGAGGATTGTTTACCAGAACTTTTGGATACAGTTTACCAATGTCCTACTCTGTCTCTTTCCCATCTGTCCCAAAATTTCCTTGCTTATGCATCCAAGGTCTGCATTATTATTTTGGAAACAGCATCACACTAGCATACACCTCCACATCCAAATCTTTTTCCAAGTAACTTCCTCCCAATGATGGAATTCCCCCATGCTGTCAACATGGGCTATATTCTTTTATTCCTACATGTTCATATTTGCATTTAGCCATGTTATAATGTGCCCAGTTTAATCAAGTGATCTATATAACTGATTTGTCCTCTTCATTATTTACCACTCCTCCAATTTTTGTATCATCTGAAAACTCTAGTAGTGATGATTTTATATTTTCTTCCCATTCACTGATGAAATGTTAAATAACTGAAGGACAAAAATTGACCCTTGTAGGACCTCACCAGAAGACACCCACTCAATGATGATTCCCAGTTTACAGTTATATTTTGAGACCTATTATTTAACTTTTAATCCGCTTAAGGAGATGAGAAACCTCAAAAAGCAAGGGTTATAGTAGGCATAGGAAGTAAGAAGGGGAGGAGTGGAAAATAGAAGAAGTAAAGACTTCTTGTAAAGGATATTTGATGTTAGGAGTGTCGTTGCCAGCAAAATGATGGTCAGGCTCACCTTTGTATTTTCTTCTCCACTGAAAAGATAAGTTCTGTCACAAAGATGTCAAAGGTCTGCAAGAGATTAGTGCATGCATAGAGAGGAGCTACTTCAAATTGACTGTGGATATGACTTAAATGATACAGGTGGGAAACGAAAACTGTTTCTGAAACCAGTAAAAAAGACTGGTTCCATCAGCCAAAAAACATCTGCCTTCCATTCCCCAAAGGCAAGAAGTTTTGAGGTTTTACCAAACACACTGCTAATCCTGGATCCCCGGGTGTCATCCATGGCAAGATATGCGTCTTTCCACATCTCTGTATGATGATCTAGTCACAATGATCTGAATTCCTCATCTCCAGAACACACATTAGCTGTGGCTGTCAATGGAGGCCAGCTTACAATGAAGTCTGCCTGTTTAGCAGGAATAAGAGGCTAAAAACTTATCATGTTGGTCGTCTGCTCTGCTCATTAGCTCAGTTCATTTCCAGTGGCAAGTCAAGACTGTGATCTCTAAAGCCCTCAGCATGTTGGCAAAACTTCAGAAGTCTCTGCCACTGCATTTATGACCCACTGAGACAGTAGTGTGTCTCTGAGACAACACAGCTAAAAATGCCCAAGGCAAAGTTCTCAACAACTGAAAAAAAAAATACTTTTATGTTAGTGTTCTGTTGAATGAGCTACCAAAGGATAGTAGATTGAGCACTAGCATTAGTGTTTGTAGAGGATGGTGCAAGATTTACTTATTTATAAAAACCTTCTTGAAGGTCAAAACAACAATAATATTAACAACAGCAATATAAGAAAACAAACATAATGTACAGTATGACAGGAGATCCTGCCTGGGTTTGAAGGCAAAGACAAGGAGTTTGACTCTGGTATAGTAACAATAGGAAGCAAGTGAGCAGATTCGGGAAGAGGGAAAGAAAGAGGTATTGATATGATCAGAGGAGCAAGAAGAGAAAATTACTTTAGTGGCTGGGTTTTGGACAGACTGGAAGAAAGACAGCCTGACAGAAAGGGGCAAGTATCCAAGGTGATAAATGATCAAGGCACGGAAACAGGTGCTGGTGATGGGCATTATAATATTAATAATAATTACTGAGCACAGGACTTACATATTATATTACATTTTTAGAGAGTGGTACAAACATAAAATAACCCCCCATAACACTCTTGGAGTAGGGAAGTCAATGTTGCCATCTTTATTTTCCAAATGGGATACAGTGAAACACAAGGATTTTATTTATGGAGGAAGATGTGGTGAGATTAATGAGAATTCAGACCAGGGTGAAGAGACGTTGAAAAAAGCCCAAGTGAGTTTTGGAGAGTGGTGGGGTGGCAGAGGTTGTCAATGGCAAGAGAAGGAAGCTGAGTGATTAAGAGGAAAGTTTTGGAGACATTTTGACCTGACAGCAAAATGTAAGGAGTCATATGAGAGGCAGTTGGTGATGCAAGACTGGAAAAGAAGGTTGTAAGGGCAGTGGTAGACATGTAGCTTTAGGAATCATCAATTCAGAGGAGCTAGCTGCTGCTGTGGAAGAAAGGAACGTTATCAAAATGGACTCCCTAGTGGAAGAAGAAGAGTGGTCAAGGACAAAACACCGAGAGATGCCGACAGACAGAGCAGATAGGAGGAAGAAGAGAGACTTACAGAGCATTTAGCAAGATGGAATAGGAGAACATTTGTGAAAGAGATGCAGATGGCAGCATACAGACTGAGGAGACAGAGTAGAAAATTGCCCAGATAAGAAGATGCCAACAACACAGGGACTATCTTCATAGCTTTCTCTTTAAGTAACTTCTCCTCTTTATTTAGAAACTTTTGAGGATGCTCTGTAAAGATGTAGTTAACCTAAGAAATCCACACATACAGATCTGTGGAGGCAGACGCCTTCATCTTGATTACCTTTTTCTTCTGACGACGATTGAATTTTTGCATTTCCCACTACTGAGAGACAAACAGAAGCCATTACTTCTCTGTCAAGACATACATCTATTCAGGACGTGACTGAAGGAATATGCTGAAGTTGGCATTTGAGCAGGACTTTTTAGTGCCAGTGAAATAACTTTTCTCTAGATGAACATTTTACGTGATAGAGCAAATAGGTTGGGTCTTGGATTTAGTTGAGGAACAACTGGTTCAGCTCAGGGTAGGGACTGGGTTCAACAACAGCATAAAGCTTCACCTATTATCCCCCCTCATCCTAAACAGGTCTGGAGTCCTGGCCCTTTGACTACTGCTAGACCCCAGAACCTGAAGCTTGGCAGCTGAGGATAGGAACCCCTGGCAATTTCTATCTTCTTACATGACACTCAGCAGTGTTGCAGCTAAGTGATTCACATGCCTTAATGGATTTTATCCTCACACCTCCATGTGAGGTAGGGAAGTCTCACACCTATTTTACTGGGAGGGAATGGAGACAGAAGGCAGGGTATACTTGCCCCACCTAGGTCACAGTATTAGTATGTGTCACAGCTAGCAGCTGAATCCAGATCCCTAGATTCCCTGGCTAGTGACTTAACGACAAGGCCTGAGGCCATATTTCCACTACAGTGACTGTGAAGGGCATTCACATTCTCCAGACATAAGCAGTGGTTGGCATAAGAGCCACTATACCAGCTCTGTGCTATCAAGGACCTGCCTTGCCCTGAAGTGACTTTCCCTTGCCTAGATACACCAGCTTCATAGATAGATTAATACATCAGGGGAAAGACAAAGAAAATCAGTCACAATTGCCTGACTAATGTAATCCGTCACCTGCACATAATTACTATACATCACTATCAAATGGAGGCAGAACCATGCTTTCTCACTCTCCCTCTTCTATATGGTTCATAACCTACACTGGTCAACAACAAACTTCTGTGTGATCATTCAAATGCACAAATGTGGCAGGATTCCCAAACCTACCTAAAATTTTCCTCAAGAGCTGACATCCCCACTACTCACTTCTTCAAAGTAAACAGATAAGCCTCATGCTGTGTACCTGAGAGATCAACTATAATACAGGGTAGACCAATGGCAGAAAAATTGGCAGTGCTAATGATGTTGTTGTAAAAACATCATTTCTCCTCTTCCTTAGTATTACCTTCATTGTTTCTTGAGATATCTGCTATAGTGAAGCGAAATGATTTGTTGTAAAAGCATCAGGTGGAAGTGCAGCGATCCAAAACGTCCTTTTGTCTTAAGTAACAGTGGTACTTAAGAAATCAGTGAATGGAATTAATTGTAGTTCTCCCAGCAATTCTCCCTGTTTGGGGAGATTATTTTGACATCTTCTACTTAGTGAGTTCTATATATATTTCAAGTCTTACCAATTTGCCAGTCGTGCTGTCTGAAAGGCCATTGGACATGAGGAATTGTAAATAGAGCAAAAATCAAGAAAGTTTTCTTTTGCACATATGTTTTCAACTTTAGTACTTAATTATGGGAGCAGGTGATTTCACATCAGAATAAGGCACAGTAGACACATACACCAGATTACTTTTCAGAGGAGTTAATCTTCCTATCCATTATCTGAAATAGTTCAAAAAGCTCAAAAAATGGAACAGTTCTTGAAGAAAGGAAATCATGTTCAGGTAATTACAAATAATAGACACATCTGGTTATCTTAATTGTTTGGGAATGTCTCAATTAGCTTAGAAGGACTCAGAGACAGTAAAACTTTCTCACAGCAGATTGGATTCACTGATGAGAAGAAATATGGTAGATCTAACAGACCAGAGCATATTTAGAGCCACAGAAAACTTTCCATACTATATCAATAGGATTTATTTGCATTTAAAGAATCACAGACCAAAAACTAGAAATAGGAAATAGGTCACTCTGCCTAATTTCCTGCCAACACAGGATTATTCCCTATAGGGCATGTTCTAGTGTTCCCATGGATATAAATGTTCTTTATGTAATAGCCTGCTCACAGAGAAAATGATAGTACCGAGTTGATTTTACAGTGATTTGGCCTAAGAGAGGTGAAGTGAACATTCTCCCTTCCCTTTCCTGGAATTCATTGACAGTAATAATGCTGCCTGTGAATGGGGTGCCTTTGCTCAGAAGTTTTAGCTTTGAAGTGTTTCTTGCCTGAGGAGCTCACTTGCTGAGGAGCTCAGAAGTGTCTGCAAAACTGAACTCTCCTTAGAGGGGTATATTTGGGATGGCGAAAATTCTCCTGACTGGGAGTCAAACTTTGGAAGTAAGGTCACCTAGGGATTTGATAATACAGCTGATATAACCTTCTATCTTAAAATAACCATAGTCTTGTCCTCTCACGAATTCACAAGGACAAAAATCTCAGAGCATAACCAAAATCTGCAATTACCAGTTTTAATAAGGTGATCCGAGAGACAAAACTTTTCTATTTTCCTATATTTACATATAGAACAAGCATAAGGTGGCCAGCACTAAACATTTTTTCTTCAAACAACTTGAAATCTCTTTCATGCAGCAATGCTTAGTGACTATTGCAGTGCCAGGTGTGTTGGTATCCCTGTGTGAAGTTTATCAATAATGCTTGTTCCATGACTCAGTCTTTTAGTTCTTTGCCTGCAAAATACCTAGGGGAAAGTTTCCCTTCTGAAAGATCCTTCTTTTTCAAACCCAATGGAGACTGAAATGTAAGCCTGACAAGACCCTGCCAAGGCATGTATGCATCAACTGTTAGCTCCATTTTGTTTCAGAGTGCTAAGATGTTTGTTTGTTTCCTGCATCTCTGTACCTCTTCAGAGCGCTGCCTCCCCTGTAACATATCCTCTAATCCCAGCAGGCCTGACAACAGATATGACACCATGTCCATAGGCAATCCAGGAAAATGGGACCAGAGCAGACTCCCAGGCACCCTTAGTCATGGTCATCATCTGGGATTGTGTGCAGGACCCACATGTGGATCTGCAGGTTGGGGCAGACCAAACACGAAAAACACATTGAAGATTTGACAGCTCCGGTGACACTATGCATGTACTCCCACTGCTCTTGCACCATGACCTTATGAACCTGTGGTCGACCACGGTGGCCTGGTATATTCTGTAGAAACTGCACTGGCACCCCCAACCCCCAGTATATTAACATCTGGTAATTGCTCATTAGCATATGCTGGTGATCTATTAGCATTGTGATTATGAATGCATGCCCAAAAATGTGCGGTGCAAGTTCTGCCTGGCCAAACATACATGTAAATGTAGCTGCCTTTCTGACTCCCAGTGGTGCCCTCAATGTCCTTCATCTCTCTGCCTTCACTGTCTCCTCTCTCTCCTTCACCTCTGGGTCAGTGGGTGCACCGCCACTTGTTCCTGGGCTTTCCCCAGGACCCTGCCCGCCTGTCTCCCCCGCAATGACCCTATCGCACCATTCCCAAGCAGCCTGCTTGATTCCCCCAATTGCAAGTCCCCAGTCCGTGTCCCCTACATTTGCCACTCCTTCTGTACTGAACTAGTTGTCCCAGAGTCGATGGAGGGTTGCTGAGACAACACCCCCTTTCAGGCCCACGCACAACCTGCATCCGTCTAAGGTACGTCTACATTGCAGCTTGGAGTGAGCCTCCCAGCCTGAAGAAACAGCTTCACGCTAGCTCACCTTGAGCTTTCATGCTAAAAACAGTAATAGGGATGTTCCAGCTTGGGCAGCAGTTCAGGCTTTCAGGGCAACCTGATGCCTTGGGTCTGAGCTCTGGCGACTAGCCTGAGTTGCCATCAGAGCCACATTGTCCACGCTGCTATTTTTAACATGCTACCTTGAGCCAAGCTAATGTGAGCCTGGGCTGGGCTCCTTGCTGCATAGATCTCTCAGCACAACTGAAGAGTGTCACACCTAAGACATTCTGAGTAGCACCCTGTGTAATTGTCACAATAAGAGATGTGTACCTATCCCACTGCGTACACACTGTCCAACCTATCATTCACTCTCACACTTCAGCAAGCCCATGTGTCCACTGCACTCTGCATTCCTATACCTCCCTAGGACTCCAAAATACACAAGGGCAGGGGGAAGACTGGCACTCAATCAAGCATCTGAAAATGCAGAACTGTTTTGCTGAGAAGTCTATGTCATACATCGGAGCTTTGGAAAAATCTTGTTTCGAACGCTTCTTGACTGATTCCGCCAATTCCTTCACAATAGTTGTCAGAACTTGGGTGAAAACTTTTATGGTAATGACCAAAGAAGCTGCCAGCTCGCAAATAATGCTTATTCGCTGCCTAACTAGCACCTTTATGTAGGAGACATGATTTGGGTTAAATCGTGTAAGTGTAGAGAATGTACCCCTGTGGCTAATCAACCCTGCCAAGGGGGCTGTCCCTACTGCTCCACACAATTCCTGATCAATATTATTTATCTGGCTGAATGTGTAAGATAGCCATGTCCCATCCACATAATGCCCACTCCTATCCCCAGCATCCTGTGGCTCGCAGCGGGAGGGAACCTGATGGTGGATGATAATTATCTGCTGCTGAAAAGAAGTGCTATTTCTCTGATTTTTGTAATGCAGATCAATGCACATGTCACTGCTGAAAAGCTATGTCATTTAGGATGGAGCATTAACTGCTAGGGATGGATTTTGCAACCCCTCGCTTGTAGGCTGTACATTTTCTGAAGGAACAGAGCCTTTTAAATTGCATTTAATCACACTGTCCCTTTAAGACTGGCTGAGTTGAGGAGAGGGAGTTTGAGAAAGTGACAGTTTGTTATCTCCTTCTGAAGCAAACTGTAGCTGTGACTAAAATGGTAACCTGGGAAAGAAAGGGACAGGAAATGGCAGGTTAGTAACGGTGGCAGACATAAGGAGTGTTATAAGTAACATGATTAATCAGAAAACGGTCTCAGGATCTTGAGTTGGGAGGTAAAAGACGGGTTTGGAGGGGAGGCCAGAGGAAATATCCCAGAGAAAAGAGAGAAGGAAGGACTTTTGATGAAAAAGACAATAAAGAGATGGAAAGAAAGAACAAAAAGAGCCAGAGGAGGATGCCCAAAAGATCTAAAGCTGAAAAAGCTGTTAGCTACAAAGGAAGAGGTATAATTCTGAGAGTCTTTTCATTTGCCTCTTCCCCCCATGTTTGTATCTATCCACTATGCTACTTGCTTTGTTGGCAATTTTTAAAAGATTACATAGCGAGAAATTTCTCTAAGAATCAGTTTCTTGATCAAAATCTTTAACATGTATACACATGTATATGTGCAATATCTAGTTAGCTAGCTAGATACCACATTTTCTGTATACACTGAATCTCATGCACGTCTTTTAAACTGTTTTTACCAACTTTCCAAATGAAAGAAGGCTGCATTCTCTGTACAAGTGTCCATATCTGACTTTCATATGCAGTGAACAAGAACCTCTTCTACTGGGCATGAGTGGATCATTCAAAACTATGCCACGGTTGCAATATGAAGCCCTCAGAAGTTAGGAAACCTTAGTTCAGCACCCTTGTTGCTATGAACTAAGATGCATTTTTAATTACATGATCACAGACTATTTTTGCTACAGGATCCCTAGCTCATTCAGTGCTCAGGGTGCATGGAACTCACAGGTGTTCAATATTTTTTTCTGTCCTCATCATTCAATATACAAAGGGGCAGCTGTGTTTCTCTAGTTCTGTAAAACAAAAAAGGAGTCCTATAAATTTGTCAGTCTTTAAGTGCCACAGGCTCCTTATTTGTTTTATCATTCAATATGTATCTCTACATGTTATTTACTGGTCACTTCAAACCCTGTTCCGAATACAGACATTAATTTCCTCATGATCGTGTCCATGGTGGTGACACTTTAAAATTCTAGTGCTTTACAAACATTAATTAATTGGTCTTCATAACACCCTAGTGAAGTGCAAAATTACCAACACTATCTCCAGGTTGCACACAGGAAATGGAGGCACTGAGATTAAAGCTCAAATTGTCATAATTATCACCAGTTTTTTTGAATGCCCAACCTGAAAAGCCTGTGGCATGAGTTTCACTTATTTTATCTCACACTGTACATTCAGGGCAAAGCTTCTACATATCTCAGTTGCGGGTGTCTGTTCACCCTGTCTGCAAATCAGACCTCAAGCTGGACACCTAGGTTGGACACTAGGAAAATAAGGAACAGAGTGAACACGTGTGAAAAACTGTGGATTACATTATTCACAAATAAAATAAAATAAAATAAAATAAAATAAAATAAATTGCTCGTTCTAAAAATCTGTAAAACATGAATTGTTGAAACTTTACAGCCATGTAACTTCAGAAACCAAAAATGTTACAGCAAATTCAAACATATTCCTATTTATAATTCCCATGAATATTTTGGGGAAAATATTAAGTCACAACTGAACTAGGGAACTATGGCGGCTCATCAAAAGGAAATTTCTGGTACAACCAATAGCACTATGCTGCTAGAGTAGTATGCATGGACACACAAACGCACATACAATCTCACACTTTTAAAAGTCACTGCTTCACTCAGTGTGCACCATAAAAAATGCATGCATGCTCTGTACACTGCATTTGGATGCACAGATAAGTCAGAGGTGGACAAAACTGGCTCACAGCTCGGTGCCACCAATTTTACTTTTGGTTGTCAGAGGGTGCTCCGCTCCTTCATTACATTTCCGCAGTGGAGCTAGGCTACTAAAAATGGTCACCATGGCACCCAGAAACATAGATTTGTTGATGCCTGAGAAATGTGCAGCACAGGCCTCATTTTGAAGGCTGGAAAGAAGGGCTAACCATCAGAAATTGTGATCATTAACAAATGTGATTCACACTATCATGTATTCTATAAATGCCACAAATACAACAGACACTTACAACAATTTAACATTTGAATTATGGACTTTTAGACCATGAGTTTTCTATATAAAATTAATCTATGAATGTTTTGTGCAAACAAATATCAACTTTGGAATGGCTCAGAAACTGTTCACTGTGATAACTCATTTGAATACTTGATATTTACAATTTGATATGTTAGGTGTGTGACTGGTTATATAAATCACATGGCATCACTTCAGTTTCCTGATTAAATTAGATGAACTTTATAAACCTTCTCTGCTGCCAAATGAATGGTTTTTGTTTAGACATGACACATTTTTTCACAATTAAATAAATATCAGCAAAATTTGCAAAATGATAATAATATGGGCTGTGAACACAAAAAGAAATTCTATTTAGAACTCAACAAACACATACAGATAATTTTTCTTACTGTTCAGCTACATCGAATATACAGTGTCCACAACATTAATTTTTCTAAGTGTCATTTCTTTCATCATACATTTGATTGGAAGGAATGGCACAAGGCTGGATGAATGTGTTGACTTGACAGGCTTGTTTTCAAAAAGCACTTATAAATAAGTGGTAAAATTTTTGAAAAGCTAATTTGTATACAATACCAATGAGCGTTAAAGAAAAAAAACACATTGCTCCTTCACATGCTGTAAAAACATATTTTACACAGAGTGAAAGAATGAGGAAAAACAAAGTTCTCAATGTAAAAATCTGGTCAGTGTTTGTAGGCAAATTTTATGGCAGAAGAAAGGTCTTTGGTTTTTGTGATGCCATTTGTTGAAATAAAGGAAAAATAAGTACCTCTAACTGTGGGTTGAGAAATTCTTATAGGCTGAAAATTAGAATTGGCACAATTTTTACTTCTGAACAAGTTCCACGTCACTTTTAACATTAATAAACAAGTTCAAGATATGTGCAAATCTTCAAGGATATGGGCTTCCATGCTGTCTCAGCAAGCCTCTAGTTGATCACCTGGCCCTCCCTATCCACAACCTGAACATTTAAAAGTTTTGAAGCCTCCCTGACTTACCTTATTTTTTCCTTTCATATCTTAAGCCAGCCACCCAGAGGGAAAAGAAATCTATCCCTCAAAAAGTCTAACTTATTCATTGCTATGTTCTAATCCATTATCTAGGCCCACTAATGTGTACTACATCATCAGAGGAGCAATGCTCTGATGATGTAGTACAGCTCCTATACATGTACATCATCAGAGTTATATCCTTCTGATCTGCCTGTGGGTTTAATAAGCATTCCAGATGGCTTGCTATGCCTGAAGCAAGAATGGATAATCACACAGCTCTACCCTCAAAACAATAATAAAATAAGGACACAGTAGCATAGGGGCTCATGCCTGCCAAAAACATTCAATGGACTGTATAATACAATAGTCCAGTGTGATTGGTGAGGCACATTTATACCCTAGCTATTTATGGGTGAAAAGGACTTGGTTTTAAATAAAACACAGGTTACAAACACAGAATGTTATTGTTATTATGTATTATTCTGAAATGGCATTTTCTCAGCCAGAGAAGGGATGCTGTTCAGTTGCTGGTGGGCCCGTCAGTGTGTGGCTGTTTCTCATGTATGCAAATCCCACCATTTTGATTGGCAGAAGGGGGAGGGTCTGATTTCAATATAGCCACAGTGTTGTTTTTCAAGAGCCATATGGTCTGTACACATCTAACTTAGCATTTATCATATTGCTAAGATATCCATCAGCATAGTTTCTAGCCCTTAAGTATCAGGCAAGATTTGGCCACACTAGCAAAATTATTTGTTGGCAACACCTGTTGTAAGTAATGGATAATTTTGCTACTCAAGAGCCATAAAACTGTCTGTAGTGGTCATCATCGTTCTTTACCACCTCCGACTGTGGTATCCTGGTTTACTGGTATTAGCACGTTGTTGCAATCCTGTGTCATCCATTTGTTGCAGGAATGGCTTTTACAAACAGAAGACTACTGCACCATGCTCCTGAAATCTGTGCCCTGCTTAAGAGTTACAGGTGATCAGCCAGATCCCAGTGATTTGCGTAACAGTTGTATGCCTTTTTGAATGGTTATAACTTGAGACAAAACCTTGTCTGTTTCTGCACGAAAATTATGTTGTTTAGACATGCAACACATTTTCCACAGTTAAACAAATGCCAGCTATATTTGCAAAATGTTAATAAAATGGACTGTGAAGATGGTTCTTGTTTTCCAGGGCATAGCTGTATCCCAGCTGTATCCGATCCTGTCTGAATGTGGCATGGAGGACTCACAGAGACGGTCAGTCAGATCAGTTGACAATGGGAAGGAAGGAAAGGAACTTGCAGTAGGAGGAGAAAATGTGTGGCATGTGAAACAGCACTCAGGGGTATTGCTTACTGGAAATAAGAGGCCTTATTAAAATTGTTGCTTGATCAGAATGTGCCTCTTACCATTGCCGTTGAGCACACTGCATACACGCCTCTTGGGGCTCACTCCTGCCTCTTTTTGCTTTATGAAAGGTTTGGAGTGTACAGTTTATTTAGGCATTCATTCTTTTTTGCAAAGGGAAGGTATGAAAGGAAGGAGGCACTATGGGGTGCAGGAGAAGAGGCTGAGGAAGACAGGATGAAGAATGGAAGGAGAAAAAAGGGGAAAGAAACCAGCTGGAAGAACTCTTCCTCACTGTGGAAGGTGGAGCCATGTCCTCCTACACTAAGCGGTATATGAAAGAGGGAGTATGAAGGCCAAGATGAATGAGAAAGGGAGTGTGTAGAGACAATACCATGGGGTCTAATCTCTCAACACACTGACATTTACTCTTGAATATAAAGTGAGAGAACATTCTCTCATATATTTACAATCCTAGAGACAGTCCTATAGGCAAGGAATATCATTTTCACAGGAATTTAGTGTTAAACAGTGGATTTCATGCTATGGAGCAGGAAAAATCCTGCAGGACAAGTGGGATTTTAACATTCCTGGGGTATAATCTGTGCTCCATTGACCTCAATGGGAGTTTTGCCACTGACATCGGTAGGGACAGTATTTCACTCCAGGACTCTAAAAGAAAGCATATACAAAGATATTGACATTCATACAGGTAAGTGGAAAAGGCTGATAACATCAACCTTTATCAGATTTAATTTCGGAGGAGAGTAGCTAACGGATGTCAGTCATTTACTGTACTTTTTCGCCAGCCAAACAAGTGGGCTACACTTGTTAAATGAAATGAATACAGCATGTTTGCATAATATGTGATGCTGAAGCTGCTATGACAGCTAAGAAGCTGCTAGGCATGATGTGTCAAGAAAATGTACTGGACAAAAAGTACATGGAGCTACAGTCAAAAATACAAAAAAAGAATTCCAACTCGCATATCTTCTTAATATGATATTGAAATGGTTTTTTAATTGTGCCTATACACCCCAGCAGACCTTTAAGGGTTAACTGCACACAATGTAATGAATTCAATAATGATGAGTTAAAAAAGGTCTAATTAGCAAGTAACCACTTTATTATGAAAGGAAATGGTAATGAATTTAATAGCTCAAAATCATTAACAATATTTAGTTTGCTGGTACTTGTTCTCTATTATCCTCATTAATATGAACATTTAATATGTTTTAAAATGGATTTGTAATACTTTCTGTGCCATGAGGTTACACTGACAGAAAGAGTGTAATTATTCCGCTAATTGTTATCACTGTCTGTTTGTGCTCCAAATAGCAGCATATTTAGGTGTAAAAAAAGTAATTAAGAGAGGGAAGTTTAAAACCTAATTAAACAAAAACTCTTAAATTACAGGCTAACCCACCTTAAGAAAGAATTTGGGGAGTGGGAGCTCTGGGAAATGCTTTTCTCTACTAGTATTCAGGGAAAGCTAAAAGAAAACAGAAGCAGATTTTCTAATAAACAGAAAAGTATCTAGGTAAACATTTCCCAAGGTAGAGAACACACGTCAGAGCAGTGTTCTTTTGAATAGAATGGTGTGCAATTAAAAGTGATTTCTGAAACTGTCTTAACAGAAGCAGAGACACAACTTTCCAACAAGTGCACAAGAGGTAGCTTCATGTCACATGGCAGCTCCACTCCTTTCCTCTTCTTCACTCATCTAGAGACTCCTAGGCCATTTCCTCCCCTTTGAAAATCTCAGAGTGCTTCATCTCCCCACAGAGACTCCCTAATCCATTCTGCTCTCTCCCCAAGCCAAGCCCTTTCTCCCTAAGAGAGACCCAGCTCCTTCAGAGGCCATCTTTCCCAGTCAAGATTTTCTCCTGATCTCTACCCACTAAAAACAACCCTAAGAGACTGTGATCATTCCCCACACCAACAGTATCTGTCTCTTCACTTCATCTTTTTCCACACCCACCCTTAATCATTAAGAGTTTGTCTTCACTGGAACAGTTCTCTCAAATTAGGACACTCAAGTTACTCCACTTGAGCTAGCCTAGCTCGAGTCAGAGGAGAATACAGGTATGTTTACAATGCAAAGGAAGGTGTACTTGTCAAGTGGGTAGGAATACTCACATGAGCATTAATAGCTAGCTTGCAAGGTTAAAAATGGCCATGAGGATGCAGCAGCATGCACTTCACATGGCTATCAGAGCAAATCTGTGCCCAGAACAGATGGGGAGGCTGGTACAGAGGGCACTGTAGCCCATACTGCCATATCTTCACTGCTTCTTTTAATATACAAGACAAATTAAACTTTGCATTGGCCTCTTTCTCCAAGCTGTCACTCACTCCTCCACTGCAGGACAGACACACCCCCAGAGTTAGGATCAGCAACCCAAAAGATAAGAAGATCCATTGTAAAAAATTCCTTCAATAACCAAGATCCAGAGGGGTAGCCATGTTAGTCTAGTTCAGCAAAACAAACAAGGAGTCCTATGGCACTTTTAAAGACTAATATAGCCACCCTGTACTTTAGGGACTCTGAAATCTAGTAGGAGGTTAACATTTAAGCAGTCCCTATGTGCTGTAAATTTTCCACTGAGAGACTACAACTCCCATGATCCCTTAGGAAAGAAAGAGGGACCCTGCCTGACCCTCCAGGAAGCAGAGGGGGACAAAAGGGTCTTCACAGAGGGAGAGAGACATGTCTGAATGTGGAAGCTGCTGTGAGTGCTCCTGGGGTTCCTGAGACTGCTGGAGGCTCACTCAAGCAGGGAGCTTCAGAGATTGGTGGCTTACTCAGCCCAAAGCAGGGTCTGAGCCTAGAGCTGACTGAGCTGGATCTGCAGCGAGGGTGTGAGTGTCTGTCTCCCCCCACCAGTTTGCAGCAGGGCTTGTAAAGCAAGGGAGTCTGCTGAGAGACTGACTGGGCCTGAGGGGAGGCAGTGTGGCAGTCCCTTTGAACCAGGGCCAGGACTACAGACCATTGGTTGGGCTCACTCCAGATCTTCAGTGTGGTTCTGAGTGGACACACTGGACCAGCAGAGAGCTGCCTTGTCTCCTTCTATGACCCTCCAAGCGCGCCCACACAAGCCAGGGGTTGGAGTTTGGAACTCTGGGAAGCGTGCCCTCGGAGTTGGAAAAGGGGCTGTGAACATGCTAGTTAGATAAGTTTCCTTTAAACTGTATTCTGTGTCTGCTCACTGATTTATTTACTTGCCCTTGTATATTTAAATAAATAGTAATATTCAATTTCATCTTGTTACGATAAGTTTCTTTGTTAAGTTAAGGTTTGTTACATGCAATTAAGCACCATGAATGTATTCTATATATATATAATTAGTAAGTTTGGATTAGACCCATCCCACAGGTTATTCTTAGCCGCATGAATTTAGTCCTGGGGGTTCCCAAGGCATGCCACTGAGTATGTACTGGAGCCAGCCAAGTGGAGGCACCGCCAAGTTTAATTTCCTGTAAAGCAAAGGGACTGCAGCAGAAGAATGGATAAAGCAGGGGTCTCAAACACACGGCCCGGGGGCTGCATGCAGCCCCTAAAGCTATTTCCTGTGGCCCACAACGACACTATTTTTACTGATATTTGCAATATTGTTGTATGAAAAGGTTTTAGTGGTGCGGCCCTTGGGCTGACATACTAGTCCTCATGCAGCGCTTCACTAGTCCTCATGTGGCCCTCTTGGTGATTTGAGTTTGAGACCCCTGGGATAGAGGATTCCGACAATCCCAACATCACCACTGGGAAACTCAGGATCTCTTTGTCATCAAACTTAGGCACCTGTGCACATGAGTGTTGCCTGCTCCCGAATAATCAACGGAGAAAAGGGAGAGGGTTACACTAACATTTAGTTACCGCATGAGCTTTCGTGGGAGAAAATCCCACTTCGTCAGATGCTTTGAAGATGAGGGAAGTTATAGAATGGGGGGAAATAAATGTAGGGAAGTGTAAGTCATGGGAACAGGTCACACTGTAACACTTCCCTGCATTTATTTTTCCCCCATTCTGTAATTTCCCTCACCTTCAAAGCATCTGATGAATTGGGATTTTCTCCCATGAAAGCTCATGCGATAAATAAATCTATTACTCTTTGAAAGTGCCACAGGCTTCAATAACCAAGTGTTCAGAGAGCTGCAATGGGTGTAGCCCCTCATGGAGTTGGGAAGAGCTGGGCCAAGGCACCTTCTGCAGGGTTACATGGCCAGGGAAGGGATCCAGGAATCAGGAATGGGTCTCCCACAGAGTCCCCCAGCAAAGGTAGGGAGCCTGGAGCCAGGCGGAGGACACCCACAATGTCCACTGGTCACAAGGTGGGTTTCAGAGCCCAGAGCCACAAGGGGGCAGCCAAAGAGCTGCATGCAGCTCCAGAGCCACAGGTTGCAGACCCCTGCCCCAGAGGGATTACACTGCAAAAAATCAAGAGTGACACCAAGGGACTGGATTAGTGGTGACTAAATTGTAACTCCAGCACTGCTTTACTAGCTCTGGCAACACCAGCACATCCCCATGGGCCAGGTAACTGAAGTTTAAAGCCTGAGTTCACCGATGGTCAAGATTTTGTTTTGTGTGGACAGGAGTCAGTTTACAGACAGAACCTGAGCAATACCTTGAGCTAACACAGCAGCGAAGCCTAGCCTGAGCAGATTTTCTCATCACCCTCCCTAGCATGATCATACCTGTGAAGAGAATACTAATCCTCCCAATCTTCCCCCCCCAGAAGGCTTCTTAATTCCTCCCCTCTTATCGTCCCCCCACCCCCCATTGGCATCTCTCTCCTGAAAAGACCCCATTCCCCACTCCATGCCCTTTTCCCTCATCTCTGGTGGCCATTCCTCCCACATACAAACCTCTTCACTTCTCGCAGCTCTGGCAGCCATCAAACTTCCAGGCTGGCTTTTAAATCCAATAGACTCCCAAACTGACTTTCTGTGCTTCTGTTGTAAGGCATGAACCTTTTGCCCCTAAAAGCCTCATGATGAACTGAACTGAAGCAAAATTTTGAAGAATTTTACCATTTGATGTGACCAATATGAAGACATTTGTTATGTTTTCTGTTTCCACATTTAAGTTTTAATAGTATTGCAGTTACTTCTCTTCTATTTATTTAATATATTTCAAAGAAGGATGAACACATACTCAGAAATCTATCCTGAAGTCAGCGATGGGGTGAGCACACTGCATTCACTAGGGATATGTCTACACTGGAGGCTCTGTTAAGTCAACTTAACAAGGTCAACTTGAAGTCGACTTGAAATTCACCTTGTTAAGTCTAAACTTAGAGTGTCCACATTCAAAACTCCTGTAGACTGCCCACATCCAGACTGTCAGCTCCTAGGCTGACTAAACACTTAAGTCGACCTTATTAAGTTGATTTAAGAGCTATGCCCCATCTATATTGGCTTAAGTCAACTTAATAAGGTTGACTTAAGCCTTAAGATGACGTTAAGAGGTGGTGTTATTAAGTTGACTTACGGAAATGCTTAAGTCACCTTAATAAATTCCCAGTGTGGATGGATCTTTCCTTGGGGTGACTTAAGGAAGGTTAAGTCAAGCTCAGGCTCCTGTGTAGACATACCCTAGGATCTGTACAACACTTGGAGCTGTGCTTGGGTAGGATGTGACTGAGAAGGACAAAAATGACTTTTCATCATCTTGCTATTTCCAGATTCTGGGGCAGGCAAGGTGCTAATGTAGCCTTTGGGTGGGCTAGAATTCATCTAATTGCTCCTCTCTTTTAAGGGAATCACAGCAAAGACTGTTCAGAGTTGCGCTCCCCAAATTCAAATGCTACTACAAACAAAAGTAATAACGAGCTACTCCTAACTTAATAAATCTTAAAATAAGAATACATAACTACCATATATTTTTACATGTTGTAGCTATTTTGTAAACCCACATTCACCACTTCACAGCTTTCATCCCCCCAACACATAAACAAGAAAACAAAATGAATTTAAACAGAACAGTCCCCACAGAGACATTGTGAGAAAGAAACCCAAGAGTTCCCAAAGTTTAGGTAGCATTCACCTGACTCTCAGCTATAGTCTCTGCTCACCAAGTCCAAAGGCTTGACTTAAAAGAAATAGCTCCTTCTTCTTTGGTTGCAGGAATCTTCAGTAGAAATCTATGTAGATGACGCTTCCTCTGCTGGAACCAGCACCATCCAGTCAGTTTACTGATTTACCAGGCCTCAGTAATATAAATGTGAACAAGTTCCAGAGGGGTAGCCATGTTGTTAGTCTTTGAAAGAGCCACAGGACTCCTTGCTCATACACACGTGAAGAAACTCAACTTGCAAAATGTTCCAGAGCAGGGGAAAAAATATCTTGCTGTCCACTCCTGGCTCAGCTTCTCCAATTCAGACACTGAGCACCTGGGCTCTTTTCTCATGCAACTCTTAACGCTGCAGCTCCCATGGGCGTCTGACCACAGCAGCAAGAAACTTTGCGTAGTATGCTCAAAGTTATAATTCCTTTATCCAGAAATTTCTTGCTCTGGGCAGCTAAATCTGCCCAGTAACAGCAACCTACCCCAAGAGAGCCTTTAAAGAGACACTCTTCATTTATGCACATGGGTTACACTAGTCTAGAAATTTAGGCAAATTTAGAGAAGCCACAGGTCTGCTCCACACTGTGCTCAGGTGGTCATGACTTTGTGAATCTATTCTGATAGCTATGGAAAGCAAGTGTTCAGCTATGCCACACACCTTATTTGCTTCTATTCTAGTGGGCTAGAGGTGGCATCGTCAGCATACCACAGAGATAGTATAGTGATGAGCATGGTACAAGAACTTAGGTTAAAGAGGACAGATTATTCTTACACTCAAGGACTCTTCAGCTTCAGGTTTCACCAACACAGAAATCTGGTCCATAAACTTTTCATTTTGTGCACTAGTTTTCCCAGATTTGAATACTAGGATGGTCTGCAAATTTCATGTATCTTAAAAGTTGAGAAAGAAGACAGTCTTCTTATTCACACACATGGTTTATCTCAAGCTCAGCCATGGATATTGTGTGAGGTCTTGAGCAAGTTACTGCCCTTCTGTAGCTCAATTTCTCCATTTGTAAAATCCAGATACTAACACTTAGATATCTCACAGGGGCCTTGTGAGGCTATATTTATTAATATTTGTAAAGTGCTTTGACATCTTTCCTCTTGAGCTTCTATCCTCCCCCAGCTTTTACCTTGCACTGACATGGCACACAGAACAGGAGCTTCTATGGCTATGGCTGTCCTAGCACCAACAAACAAACTGCCAATGTGTTTATAGAATTTGTATTAACTGATGTGTATCCTGACATATTTTTATATAGAATGTCAGTTTCTTCTAAATCCTTGTGGAATTATTGTACTGAGCATGACCCTTTTCTTGATCCATTTCTTCTCAGTCATTTCAGTTTTAAGTAATTGATTATTACCCATTAAGAGCCACATAGACACTCCTCCCAGAAAAAGAAACCATGTCCTCAGACATTGTTTAATACCAGACATGTTTTGAACCATGTACTTTGTTTACAGAAAAAGCTTGTAATTGAAAACAGTTTTTACATTGACTTACCTGAACTGTAGTGTTCATTGGATCTTCCAATTGCTAAAGGCAGCTACAATAATTTTTTCAGATCCCAGTCTTGCCATGGACTCCATGTCTGCCAAGTACATACAAAGTACTACCAGTTTCAGTGGTGCTCCATAGAATCATAAAAGATTAAGATTGGAAGGGACCTCAGGAAGTCATCTAGGAGGTCCTGAAAGTCATCTCTTCTCAAAGCAGGACTAATTCCAACTAAATCATCCCAGCCAGAACTTTGTCAAGCCAGACTTTAAAAACCTTTAAGTTTGGAAATTGCTCCACCTCTCTAGATAATCCATTGGAATGTTTCACCACTCTTTCTAGAGAAAATGTGTTGCCTAATATCCAACCTAGACTTCCCGCACTGCAACTTGAGACCATTGCTCCTCTCCAGGTGGTTGACGGTTTCTATCAAATCCCCCCCCCCATTTTTCTCTTTTGCAAACGAAATGTGATCACAAGGGCCTACCTGTGTGAATCCTTTTGAAGTAGTGGGGCCTTCTGAGTTATGGAAATTGTCTTAATGGGATCGCGTAACAAAATGTGGCCACTAATAACTTCCATCTTTGATCTTTCTTTTTACTTTACTTTGGTTGGGAAGGCAGTATGGTCCAAAGGACAAGATACCAGACTCAGTGGGAGACCAAGATTATACTCTAAACATGCTGCTATTCTGCTCTGCAAAACTAGAATAACTAACTATCTTCCCCTCCAACGACCTCGGTTTGCCTGTCACCTTATTAGGCATTTGAATAGTACTTAGCACACTAAAGACCAAGTCTCAGATGAGGACTCTAGACGGTCTTGTAAAACCACTAATAATAACACATGACTATGCTTCTGAAAAGCAAAAGTATAATAATAGCCTGTCTTCTCTATTGAAAAAGTTTATACAAGAGCTTACTTACATTGAGCAATGGAATGTGTTTCCTCACATCCAAGTATTTCTAGCCTCCACAAAAGTGCAGCGACTAAAGCAAACCATTGCTTCATCCATGCTTAGTGATTTATTGGCTCTGTATTAATCAGAATTTTTAATAACTCATTATTATAATTTGGCACTTGATTTTTTAAAAATTATGTAATATTTCATGTTCACCTATATAACTGAAAAGCAGTTTTGGTGAAGGTTTCATTGACAGTCCAACAGAAGAAACCTATTATTCAAACTACAATGAACAGGTACAATATCAAACATTATTTATAGTTATAGCCAAGGCCAGCCCAAGGGTTTTTGGCATCCTAGGCGAATTATGACTTTGCACCCCCCAACCCCACATTTGGTAAGAGCTATTTTTTTTTCTAAATAGAGGGAAAAATCACTTCAGTCTAATTCAGTGCCCCTTAAAGTCTGGTGCCTAGCCCAGTGGTGGTTCTCAACTACTGTGTCAGGACACATTACTGTGGGTCACAAATAGCCAGGGAAATGAATGGATTTAGCCTGGAGAGGGTGGACTGGTGTGTCCTGTAGGATTAAGATATTCCATCAAGTTTGTTGCAGCCTGCAAAGGATTGAGAACCACTGCCATAGGTGACCGTCTAGTTCACCTGTGTGGTTTGGTCAGCCTTGGTTATAGCCAGCAATAAAGGTAGGGGGGTCACATATTCACTTTGTAGCTTCTAGAAACCAACTTGCTGCACAGGTCAGATCCTTCTTGCACCCTCACAATGCTCTTTCCCCCCCGAAGTTCCCTGTGTGCCACCTTCTTATCCCCTTCCTGGCATCCCCTGAAGCTCTCCCTGCCTGCTATTAAGTGTCTTACTGGGGCTGGACCCTAATATCCCCAAGTGATCAATTGAACTAGTTTAAATAACTTCTGCTTATCAAGGAAAGCCCCTTTTTTTCTCCATAATTTCTGAAAATGCTGCCATTATCAATGGATATTTTCAAGAACAATGTAACATCCTTTCATAATAAGAAATGCCTCACACTAGTAATAATGTCCCCTCTGGAAACACCATTTGACAAGCTACATAAATAAAATGTAACATATTAAGAACAAGAAAGGGTAAGTGATCTAGAGCTGGGCAAATAATACCATGTAACATTTTTTATGCCTTTTTGTGTTCACTTCCTGCACACATTTCAGTGAACCAGTTTAATGGAGCAAATGGTCTTTGATAGCAAATTTCAAAGGGCAATTCAATATTTGCACTAGAAGTGCTTGTCCTGTCTTGCACTCAGGATGTAGCTTTAGTCGTTAGTTGCAACAAGGCATGGTGACTCAAATTTACAATATTTGCCATCAGTCCATGGAGTGGAAATCTGTCCTATAAATTCAAATAATGAATATTGGATGAAGAAAAATAAAAAGGGTAAATTTATCCAATACGCCATTTTCCTTTCAAGCCCAGTCTGATAAAGCTGCCCTTTTTAGTGCATTTTTTATTTTCTTGGCATATCTCTCCATTCATTTTAACATAGGAAAGGTGGTATCTCTGGAACCCATTTGTTCTCTTTGCTTCAAACATCTTCCTCAATGGCTTGTTTTGTTTGTGTCTTGTATTTCACATAAAATAGGTCTGACTGTCTTTCTTTCATTTTCCTTGTTCCTGAAACACTAGAAGTTACTTACCCTTCTTAAGGGACAGACCCTGCTTTGGATGCTAACCTAGGTCCATGTCTCCACTTACAAGCTTACCGCAGCACACTATGGAGATGTCTACACTGAAAAGTTATTTCAAACTACGAATGCTTATTTCGAAATAACTTTTCCCTGTCCATGCAGGCATTTTGGTATTTCCAAATAAGCACTTTGGTTTTTCGGAAAAAAAGAAGCACTATTTCAAAATACTAAAACCCACTTTTATGTCAAAATAGGACTTATTCCAAAAACATTATTTTGAAATAAGCCATTCCAAACTGCAAAATCGCCTTATTTTGAAATCATGGGCAGGGAACCCCCGGCAGGCTGGTTTTACCACCAGGGACAGGGAACTCCTGTGGGCTCATTTCCCTGCCTGGGCAGGAACATCTGGCGGGCTTGTTTCACTGCTGGGGGCAGAGAACCCCTGGTGGGCCTGCTTCCCCCCGCCAAAGGCATGCAGATCTGCCCCCCCCAGCCCCTCTGTTCAGGCGGGGGAGGACTAGGAACAGCCTAGGAGCCTGATCAGGCTCTGAGCTGCTTGCAGAGTGCTGTAAGAAGCTCAGAGCCCAATCTGACCCCCAGCTCATTCCTAGCCCCCCAGCCTGAACAGAGGGACTGGGGGTGCAGATCAGCATGCCTCTGGGGGGGGCAAGCAGTCCCACTGGGGCTCCCTGCCTCCAGCAGGGAAACGAGCCTGCCGGCGGTTCCCTGCCCCCGGCAGGGAAACAAGCCCAGTGGGGAGATGCCTCCCCTGGCAGGGAAACCAGCCTGCTGGGGGGGTCCAATTCCAGTTAGTGAGTCTAATGTAGACTCTGTAACTTGAAATAATAATGCCTACCTTATTTTGAAGTATGCATCTTGTGAAGACTCACTAATTTGAAATAATTATTTTGAATTAAAATCAAAATACTTATTTTGAAATAACTATTTCAAAATAACTATGACAGTGTAGACATAGCCTATAGAAGCCCTCCTGTAACCGCATTATGCCAGCATGAGAGAGCTCTCTCATCTACATGATAAAGCCAGCTTAGTGGGTGGAGGTAACTGTCAATAGGAAAGCATCTGCTGCGGACATAGCGCTGTGCAATCGAACACTTCTGCCAGCAAAACTTACGTTTTCTTCATGCTTTGAGTGACAAAGTTTAGCTGACGTAAGGGCTAATACCACTGTAGATGTGGACTCATGACTCCCAGTGGAGTAATCTTTGTGAAGCACCAGCCACATGAGTGGTGCTTTATAAACTGACCTATCAATAAATCAGTGAGAGTCTTAGGTAACCAAAGAAGGCAGGATTAGGTCCCAAGGGATTTAAATGTGACCATTGGTCCACAAATTGCTACCACAAAAGCAGCTGGCTAACTGGGCTGAAAAACGTTAGAAATCCCTCATGTTTCTTCAGAGCACCTCCTGTTTCTTTCCTTCCCTTCCATTGCTTTTCTCATCTCCTTTCACTGGTTATCAGGAAAAACTGAACTGGGACAAAAGTTAAAACAATTGTTTACTTCCCTTTCTTTTGTGCAATTTAGTTCCAGAGGTTGCTGGCCACTTCTTTAAGCCAGCTGCATGTCAGGATGAGGGTGGAAAGGAAAGTTGTGGTTTCCCGCAGAGTGTTACTAGAGGAGAACTGGTCACAACGGACTGAGAGGGAAACCACCACTAGCCTTTGCAGCCTGGCAATAACACTCAGCAGTGCCAGAGAAGAAGCCACACACTTGGCAGCTTTACTGTTACTCAGTAAACTGAAAAAGAAACTTTTTAGGGGTCCAAAGACAACCTCTGAGGTAGCAGTGAAAAAGTAAAGTTTTGGAGAAGGGAAAAGGGGAGGTAGTAACTGGGAGCAGGGTGGGATGTGGACATCATAGAGAAGGATTATGGGGAAAGAGAGAATGGAAGAGAAATGCATATATTTAAAGAAAATAAAAGAACTTGTATTTCCCTACAGTTACCTTTTCTTCTTGAACTCAGCTAAATTCAACGTCTTTGCAATTCCACTGAAGGCAACAAAATTATACCAGGCATACATGATGTGACACAGGAGCATAGGGTTGTTTAATTTGGGCTGCAAGGACCCAGTTCTGCACCAGAGAGGAGTTTGTGCACAAATGTGACATCATCAGAGTCCAATAGCCAATCAAAGTATAGCTTTGGCTGCTCAATACCCAAAAACCTACTCTTATGGCTGTTTCTAAAATATTTGAAGTGTAGAAGCACATTACAGCCTGATGCTCCTCAGTTAAGTGAGAGCAAAAGCATGCCGTGAATTAAAAACATTCTTGTTATTTTTATACTTCTGTAAGTCTCAAATAATGAACTCTTATGTTTTAACAGACCTGCTGCCAAAAAAGGCGAATGTGCTATGCATAAGATCATTTGGTGGAAAATGTCAGCCAATATTTTTCAGAGGTTTTGCCCTTGATTATTGTATAGGTCTATCATCTGCTCCAAATTCGCTCCTTTTCTGTGTGTGAATGCCACTGGCCACATGAGCACAATTCACTAGAAATTTAAACAATCCTTTGATCTCCATCTTCAAGGTGAAAGTTTTGTTACTGCTAATAGTGAAAGCAAACAAAAGTAAAAATGACATTTATCTGTGTTTTTAAAATGTTGGTTTCTCATAGCTCCAATAAAAGTGTGCTGTGCTCTTTCTTCTGCAAAACAAACAAGAAAGAACCTAATATTTCTTCTCTGCGCTCAACTTGGCTGGTTTTATTGACAAAGATCCAGGTATATTTTATGCTCAACATTTGCCTTGCAAGTGTGCAGTGAAATCTCTAGTTCATAAGATGAGCGCAGTGTTTCTCAACAGCAGGCAATGCTGGATTCCAGAGACTCTTCAGAGCACATTTCTTTCAATTCTTTCAGATATTTTTTTCTGCCCATTGCTTTCCTTATGCTATCAAACAGACAGAGTTTATGGAAATATTAATCCCCTTCCTTTAAGTGGCTTCTTTCCTGTGTGTGTCTCTTGCCATGGAGACACATCAGTGTCTCCTGGAGAAAATGTAAAATAGCTCTTTTTGCAGAATAGTTGACCCATATAAGAATCACTCAGCTTTGGAGATGACAGTGAAGACCATGCCATTTGTTTCAGTTTTCCTTGTGAAGGATTCATTGTTTTCAGAATTACTCTCAGGAAAATTCCTACCTTCAGGGCCATCTTCAGAGAGGAATTTCCTTCTAGGCAGGAGCAGTTATGTTGCAATGAGTATCCTTCATGAGACGGTAGTTATGAATACTTCCACCCTGTAATGCATCCCCCAAGAATTGACATTCTGAATGACTTTGATAAGGAATAAAGATGGTAATGCCTTAGATGTTTCTTCTCCAAGAAGTCTTGGCCTTTTAGAATGCAAAAAGAGATTGGCTTAAAACTTGAAATTCAGGTCTGGATTGGGACTTCCCCAAAATTCAGAAGAGAAAAAAGTTTTGGTTTAGTCCAACTTTCCTTTAACATGTTTTTAAAAGCAAATGATGATTGACCAAGGTGATAATAAGGTGGCCGTCATTAAGATAACATCTCACAGTGATGAATGGATTTATTTTCACCACAACCCTATGAAGTAGGGAAGTATTATGCCTCTTTTCCTGATGGGGAATTGAAGCACAGCATAGATTAAATGATTTGCCCAGGATCTGTGGCCATATAGATTTTCTAAGGTCCAGCCTAAAGCCTTATCTCCTAGACCAACCTACCCTCCATAAATTATAATAATCTCTCTCCTCATATGTTTAGGCATTTTACCTTTTCCACTATGGGAACCTTTAGCATGTAAAACTGTTGCCAGTGAGTAATTCAGTTTGCAAACTGTGATTCACCACTGTCTGCTAGGGGAAACAGACTTGTGCTTTCAGAAATCCTTCATGAGCCCATTTGCTTCCTTCCTGTCCTTGAAGTCACATCAGACTGCTAGAAGACAGCAAAAAACAATGAATATTGGCAGTTTCCAGAATAATGATAAGGACAGAAGTTGTCCCAATGGTTTCTTTTAAACCAATGAGCAAAGAAAAATTCACTGGCTGTGGTTGTTTAATATTAGACAGCAGAGGCATAGCCAGATGTGATTTTTTTCTGGTAGGGCCTGTCACTGGGTCAGGTAGGCCTGGGCCACTTCCTGCTTCCAATCATGTAATCAGAAAGAGAAAGTTCAGGAAGCAACTGGGCAGAGAAACTAAGCTGCCAGTCACTCCAGTTACCCTGTCAACTGGAGCATCAGGCAACTTGGTGATTCTCCACTGGTTGCTACCTGAACTTCCTGTGTCCAGTCACATGGCTGGAAGCAGGAAGTTTGGGTAGAGATGGCCCAAAAGATACCTGATTCTCCAAGTGTAAGCAGAATACCAGCAGCAGAAGCAAAACATTGGGTAGGCCTGCTTTCAAAGTGGATGGGCCTTGGTCTACCCATGCCCACCTGTAGCTATACCCTCTACTCAATTACAGCATTAATGCAACTGCTTCATATAAAGGCAGAACTGTTAATTTAGCAGTCACTGCTACAGTAGTTCCCAGAGTAAGTGAATTGGGACTATCAGACATGTGGATTACTTTAAAGCCAAGATGGCTAAATTTGAACTGGTTTGCAATTGACCTAAAGAAAATCACTTCTCGTAGGCACACACAGAGGAACCTTTGACGTATGTTAGCCTTGATACTTTGATCTATCAAAGCTAATAACAAAACTGTAATATGATTGCAAGGCTGGTGAGTTTTTAATAAAGGGTAGTATTTTGCTGCAGAGCTTTGCCTTATAAATAATTACCATATTTTTTAAAATAGAAAAAAGCTTTAAAAATGTAAAGGCATTCATAAATCTTGTGCAGATTCATGAAACTGGCATGGCAAAAGTCGACCCCATTACTTATACTTAATATTTCCTTGCATGGTGGTTATGTGTGTTTGCATGCATCAGTGTTGTGACTCTACTTGTCTTTCTCCCAAGGGAAAACTTTATAGTCCTTTGGTACTCTTACTCTCCTTTATGAAAAGATATGATTTGTCAGCAGTTTCCTCCTTGTGGTAACCAGGGTCGTATTTTATAGGCACTTAAACCATGCAATCACAGACTGTCTGTGCCTTGTCCAGACATCAGCATCACTATTTCAATAGGAAACTAGGTCAAGGCGGTAGTAAAAAGTTAAAAACTTGTCACATGATCTGAAAAAGCAAATAGGACAGCAGACATTCAAATACCTGCACATCCAAACTAGTGGCACGTCAACCCAATGACAGGTGCATCCCATAAGACTCAGCCTTCTGCAAATGGATATCAAGAATGTTAAATGGAAGAGACTTGCTCACGATTGCGGCCTTGGAGCAATGAACACTGGTTGTTCCCATGGAGGGCTGGAGGAAAAAAAAATGATAAAACAGTCATTTGTGACTTTTCAGTCTGGGGGCTGTTTTAATCTCACAACCTCTGGCTCGCTAGCTATGGCCTTATCGACCAGGATGACAGCAGTGAATTTCATACAGTACACATTCCCTGAATTATCCAGTCTCACCTGATCTGTACAGCCAGGAGAGAGGTGCTGTATGAGCAGGCTACCCTGGCCATACACCATGCACAGAACCCCTGACACAGAGGGATTTCCAGTTCAGAAAGTCTGTCAGCTTCCCAGCCGCTTCCTCCATAGTCATCATAACTGTGGAGGCTACACACACTACGTAGAGCAGAGACTGCTTCTGGACATGTCTTTGGGGACACATGTTGCTTCAAAGGGACAGGAAGGGATCAGGAAGAGCAAAGCCCATGTTGCCAACACATGCTCAGGCCCATACAGTGGGCATCAAGAGGCTGCACCATGCTAACAGATGGCGCAGCTTGTGCTGTCTTCCCACACGTTGGGTTGGTCAAGTGGAATTGTTCCTCTCTGAGATCCTTGGATAACTGCCTCAATTTGGAGGTGTCAGTGTAAACAATCTCTGCAAACCCTGTGCCACATGAAGCTGTTTAAGCACTATCCCGCCTCTCTTCAGCTAGTCAGTGTTGCCAGCTGGTGTTCAGTGTGGTAGGGCCTCAGTCCTCCCACCTCCTCTCAGAGAAAGACCATATAGAGTTTAGTGGACAATAAAATCATTCGACTGGTTACTTCTACCACCCTATAGCATTTAATAGTGACTTATAACCCTGCTATAGAAAGGATTGCTCCAAAAACCTATATATTCCATTCATTTTCGTAAGTTAGTAGAACACATTTTATACAGCTCTGTTACTTTTTTTGTGCCCCTCTCCCCCAAAGTGTTACTGGCTCCTTTAAAGAGGAGATGTGAGTGTGTAGGAAGAGATTTCTTCCATCCTTTATCCCCCAGGATGCACACAGATGGACCAGCTGTAATCTAGCCCCACACGGCACACCTTAGATTACCCCTGACTAGCAAAGAGGAAACATGTTATTTCCCAAGTCAAGGAGTGTTTTTCTGAAGTCTGAGGTAATTTTTCCTCCTGAAGATTAGTTTTCTCCTCTCCTCATGGTTTTCTCCTTTTTAACGTCAGAGAAAGAGCCTGACCTTGCAAATCTTTACACAGCTATGGAGTCTGTTTTAATTCAATAAGATGCTGTATTCAAAGCTTGCTTGGGGTACTTGGATGAATGAAACTCTGCAGACTCAACTCTCCCGCCCCCCTCCCCCGGAAGAGGGAGAAGAAAAAAAAACTTACAAGGATAGAGAAATAATGAAGTCATAAATAATAAGCTGTCCGGTGTTCAATGGGATTACTGAGAACTGCAGTCATGGCTTTGCTATAAACCTTGAGCAAGCGCCACTGTGTAGCTACTCCACGCCAGAAGCAGAAGTGTGTGTGTGTCAGAGGCTCATAATCTGGTCCCTGTTTCCTTACCTTACTCCAGGGAGGAAGTTGTCTGCACCAGTACTAGATAGATGGAGCAGATTGTGCCGCTCTTTGTACTGGATCAGGTGTGCCAGCCAGCCTACTGGAGAAGTGAACCCACGGTTTCATGCTTTCCACATTCTGGCTCACCTGCCCCCTGGCCACCAGCACAGGGAGGGGAGTAACGGCCCCAGAGAGGTTCCTTTCCATGCTCGCTCTGCTACATGTGACACAGGCAGCCTGCACAGAGAAGTAAGGGAGTGGCCTGTCAGCCCTTATTCCCCTGCATGTCTCAGCAGAAGTTACAATCTCACTGCATATGAACAGCAGTTTACAGGGTCAGGCCTGCAAATTGGATCTGGCTACTAGCAATATGCGCTGTTTTCCCCTGAGGCAGGTCTGAGTGTGCACACCAAACTGTAGGGCTTAATCATTTTAAAGTATTTTTCAAATAAAACAACAGGCCTGATCCAAAATTCATTGAAGTTAATAGAAAGAGGTTCTTAGGTCCTAATCCTCACAGACATTTAGGTGCCTAATTCCCATTAAAAACAATAGAAGTCAGGTGCCTAAAACCTTTTGAGCTCTGAGCTTTAGTGCTTCTGTGAGGTTACCCTGGAGTGCTCACCCTGAAGACTAATGCTCTCTGTTTATACACAGAGCCCATGCATAGCATCAACCTCTTAACAAATACGGAACAATTTTAATGACTTTTTATTGCGTTATGTTTATTGCTTTATGTATATATGCAAGCAAACCACAACAACAGATACAACATTGTTCAGTAGTTTCCTCATTCTTGTACACAATGCAGGAATTTCAATGCTCCCTCACCGTACAATGTACGGTAGCTTATTATAAAAGCTGGCCATTATTATTTGTTTTATACTAACTCAGGTTGCATGGGTGAAAGAAAATATGACGCTAGAAGCCTATGTGTGGTGTGGCGTATTTACAAGGAAACCTTAGATTGTACATGTGACACCTTTTGCCTGCAGTTTGGGTGGTCTCAAGCCACTGGACAGATTCACACTCCAAAGAAAAACACTCCTTTATGATTATATTAGAAGTGGGTGCATAATGCTTTTGGAAAATACACAGGGTTTGAATATCAAACAGGGGCAATTCTTCCTTCCTGCTCACTGATGGTCTGTGTTGAGAGTGCATCAGAACAGTGCAAAGATGGTGTTCTGGGAAGAAACATGACCTTCTAGGAGCCAGGCTTGTCACAATAAAAGTTTTGCCCTTTTACGACAATAGTATTGATGTTTTGCTGTTTACATTTTTGTTCAGATGCTTGGGGCATACAGAGTTCTCCCATAATTTGAGCACCTTCTGTGCTTCAGTTTTCTCTTCTTCCCCCCTGCCCTCTTCAGCTCCTGGGATTTCTCTAAAGGGCATTTTTATTGGAGCTTTACTTTTTCTACCTCCAGTAGCTTTACCCATTGATGAGGGACGCATGTGGTTACTTGACATTGTTGTGTTCCAACAATTCACTGTAGCCCAGTTGAATGGATTAGCCCTGTATGAGGATGTAATTGATAGTACTATTATTTAGTTGAACATATTGCTTATTGTGGTCATTTGGATCCCATAAAGGATTCCTAATGTCATTTATATTAAGAATCAGAATGGACCTCGAAACTAGTGCATTGTATTTGTCAACAGGAAGGGGGGGGACAGTGTTTGATGGTGGTGGTAGCAATATAGGATACTATTGTTTGCTCCAAATAGATTCTTTTGGTTATGAATGATTACAAGGGGGGAGTGTGGACACAAAAGGGAGGAGGCAGAGAAGGGATCATGCATGTTATGAGGCAAACGGTGAAACTTACTCCTTACACTGAAGTGCAAAAGAATACAGCCTGTCTCTACTGTCCCCAGAGAGCTCTTGCCTGAATAACTGCAGTCATTTTTTCAGTGGCATACGTGAACCCTCAGGATAACAGCTGTTCTAACTAAAATTAGAGAAAGACTTTTTGATTGAGCTAGTCACAACTTGTTTTTTGCAGAGCTTCTTGCTAGCAAGTCCTCACTGCCCGTGTGATAGACTATCCCTGAAACTGGGAATCTTGACTCAGAAATGCTTTTGCTATCTCAGAAACTGAATTTTTTATATCCCATCCTGGCATTTCTGGGCCCATGGCAGGGGTGAACAGACGCCCAGAAACAGCCTCTTTTATTGACATCCTTGGAGTTTGATTGACAGGAAACTTCTTTGCTTTTCTATAAGCCCCTGCAGTAAGCGAGATGTATCCTGCTAACTTGGACCTGCTTTATAAGTTGCTGTAGCCTCTATTAAAAATAGGGGGATGCTGTAAATGAAGGAAGTTTAATTCCATTATTCTAAACTTAGCCAGAGACAGAAGCCTATGTAACCTATATCTGAATGATGCAAACTTCTAAACTTCTGACAACATGCCACTGTGGGAAGAAATAATAATAATAATAATAATAATAATAATAATAATAATAATAATAAAGACAATCAGTTGTGAGGTGGCCTTAATGCTTATGTTCAGGCTGGCACAATAGGCCCCGCCAAATGGAATGAGACCACCTGCTTAGCTTAAGTCTTTACTTACTTAGTATGTTCCCGTGACATTGCTACATTTTGTAAGCACTGTTAACTCACCACTCAGCACTGCAAGGTTGGCGTGCTGGCAAATTATCCAATAATGTAACTTGTTTGTTAATGCTAATAGACATTTGTAGAACTACCACATGCCCTTGGCCTTTAAGTTGAAGCATAAGATGCTTGCTAGGGTTGTGAAATGTATGATGTAAAACTTGGGATGTTTTGGTTATAACATTTCTCATTTATTTTCACTGTCATCACCCACACTGGTATATAATACCTGCTACATGCAGAGTGACATATTGCAGATGTTTCCAAAATAATATTGGGTTGTGGAGAAACCAAAAGGTCTCTTGTGCTCGGGGTCTGGTTATTTTCAATTTAAAACAACTAGTCAACAAAAGTTTCTGTATGTATGTATTTTAAAAGAGCTGGATTCCTTTGTGATGACTCAGGCTCACACTGCCCACCTAAAAATGTACCACTGACAACTTTGCAAGAGAATCTAGCAATTTTAATATTCTCAGGATAGAAGAACAAAGAGCAAAAAGATAAAACTAGTAATAACTATTCATTAGTTTTTGGTACTTCAGATAATTTGTGCAGTGGCTTCGGGGGTTTAATTGAATCACTCTTCCCACCTTGTCTTAATTTTAATTATGCAGCAATCATTTTTATCAACGTTTGCAAAGGAACTATACGAAAATGTGACATATGCCAGTATACATTTACCTAAGCTCTAGCACACTTCTGACCTACAGACAATTAGCTACTGCCTCCAGCACTCATACAACCAATTAAAGAGTTAACAAAAGGACCTCCAAGTCACCTATTTGTTCAGGTTTTTGGACTGCCATGAACATTACATTGAAAAACTGATATAATTTTGGACTGACTGATTTAGTAAGTCTATGTTGGATAAAATTCTGCAGCCCTGGCTGTAAAATTGCAGAATCATATTTGATGAAGTTCTTTCATTGTTATTAAAGATAAGCCCACCTTAGCCCTTTGCCTAACAAGACAATCATGCAGCAGCCATTGCAAGACATGATCCTAGCTTGTCACCCAGGAAAAAATGGCTTCGTAGGTCATTGAGAATTGGGCTAAATTCATTTCAAGGATATAAGACATCCATCTGGGTAGCAACAAGCCAGGAGCTAAAAACGAAACCAAATTAAGCCAACAACAATAAAAATCATAGGGTCTTTTTTTTACTAGTAGCCCCTTTCTGTAATTCTTAGAATACGATAATAATCAGAAATGGAAACACTTACCATGGGGCTGTTTTACAGTGTACCAGCTAGCATTTGTTTTTTTCGAAAACAACTCATTAAAAATCAGAGGCATATTAGAACAAGGGTGCCCAAAGTTTTTGTACATGGGGGCCACAGGGGCTGATTGTTGTGGTCTCGAGGGCTGCAAAATTCCAAACCTCGTTCTTTTTGCACTATATACAATATACATTTTCAGTATATTATTACAACAGAAAAGCCATTTGCAGGGCACATGCAGCCCGTGGGCTGCACTTTGGGCACCCCTGTATTAGAACGACCCAGAGATAAATAATTTCCAGTGAAAAGCATGTTTGAATGTGGTTTTGCACAGAAATAATGCATACTAGAATACTATTAACTGTATCCACAGCAAGAGGGAGGTGTGGTCTGGTAATCTGAAACTTCTGAATACCAGTTCCACCGCTGACAATAACTTTGGAGTCTTGTAGTATCTCTTCCTCTTCTCCCCCCCAACCCCAATCTGGCAAATGGAGTTATACATATATCGCAGGGAGCCAGAACGTTCCAAAAGTGCTCTAAAATGAATAAATTTTCTATAAACAACTGCCAATGTCTTGAGCATTGGGTATTCCACCTTAATTTAGCAAACCTCTGCTAGTTCTAAATGCTGGCGAACAAGACGGTTTCATGGTGCAGGCTTAGAGCATTTTTGGAAACTTGTAACCAGCCTCTTGCAGGAAGGGTTTGGCCAGTAAAAGAAGCTGCTGGATCAGTACTGTAAGACGCAGAATCAAGATTTGTATGGCCAGATTCTCAGCCACCATCAATTTGTCTCAACTCTTTAAAGCCAAGGCAGCTAAGCCTCTTGACATCAGTAAGGGTCTGGCTCACAGTTTTAATACTTGACAGAATCTTCCATAATGTGACTCAGGGGAAAGTTGCTATTGTTTTATTGATTTTCTTGGTCACAAAGAGGAAAATTCTGTCCTGGCTTACACCCTGTGAAACACTATCGACTTCAAGAGGATTGCAGAATCCATCAATCAGGACAACATATGGCATGCTTTGTGGTGTGTGTTTGTGCCATCACAGAAGTCTGAATGGACATGACACACCCACACAAACTAAACAAGCCAAAAAAAATGGTGGATGCAATTAGAGACTAAGCACAAGGCTTCCTGGTTTTGATTGATGTCTCTTCTTCACCCTTTCCAGTTTCATTAGTTAAGACATAGCCCATAAGGCATCTTGACCTAACATCTTTAGGATAAAGATACAGTGCAATTTGGAGTGAATGACATCACAGAAATAAATGAATTGGGCAGTCCAGTCAGTTAAGGCTACTTGTCTTCCCACTGCCATGTGGGAAACCAGTTCCTGGCAGCAGCAAACTCAGTTTGCCTCCTTTTCAGGTCAATGGATGCAGAGAGCACCACAGAGGTGACACTCTTGGCCTCAGAGGGGCTGGAGACATCAATATTTGCAGCACTAAGGGCACTTCAGAGCACGCGCAAGGGAACAGCTTTCTCAGAAGTTGAATCAGAGGGTGAGACCGGGGGGAAAGGAGGTAGCCAAGAATATCCAGGTGGGCAAAAAAATCCCCTGTCTTCCTGGATCAGCTTGTACCCAGTCTGTAAAGGGAGAGGAAGGGAGAACTATTACTTTCATGTCTGAGCCCTTCTTGATGCAAAAAGGGCAAGTGGAAACTAAAAGAATAATGGAGAGCAGGGATCCCATTGAGTTTACATATTTGCAATGGTATGCATGTGAATACATGTGATGATGTAAAAGCATAATGTAGCATTAATGGACTCTCACAAGCTGCATGGCTTTCTGAGTTTCTATATTTAAAAATAAGAAAAAAAAGAAAATGAAGCTAGATTTCTGCTCCTATATTCTTTCAAACATGATGCAGTTTACAGATGCTGGGTCCCTCTTTTGGGAATAATTCTAAATACATCATTCAAATATCCTTTCAGTTGAATACATGATATACATATCCTGAATACATATAATCACAGCACAGTACTTTGTGGAAGTTCTGAAAATAGCATTGGAAAAAGCTGACCACGAATTTCCATCTGAGGATTTGCATTTGGTTAATATGTGTGTGGTGAAGAAACTCTGTTCGCTTATCTTGTAAAGGAGGCTATTCTGCCATGCTTGGAATGTTGACTCATTCCTTGTCATCACATGTTATGGACCAGTGCAATTGTATATCCTTTGCTGGTGCCAAGGAAAGATGCTTAGGCAGCGGCCCATTGGATTAAATTGGGAATCTAATTAAGTTGAAAAGCTCCCACATCAATCCACTCTGTTCATTCTGCAATCGTGCTGGGCCAAGAGAGGGTCAGACTCAGTGAAAGAGATATATTAATCTAGCCTTTGGTCTTCTTTCCCTTCTTTTACCAGTCACCTAGGACTGGCATTTAGGACTTAGCTGGTTCAGGTTTGTTCATTTTGGGTTCCTCCCCCTCAAAGGTCATGAGAGTTTTCATGAATAACTCTCCTTTGTTACCTCCTGCAGCAACCTTGTTATTATTTATTGTGGTCTCTATGACATGCAGTGCACAGAAGAATGGAGGAAAAGGAGGCAATCAAACAGGAAAGCAGGAAAAGTCAGCTAGATTGTGAACTGCAACATGTATGAAAACCATGTTTTCCTCTGTGCTTTAATTAAGATTATGTGTGACCATGGCTGCTGCAAAATGTGAGTGTGGCCAAAATTCTGAGGAAAACAGGGAACAAGGAGGGGATAGATTCCAAGGACAAACGATCTAGGAGGCATGTTCCCCTACAGAATAAGTCAATATTGCAATAGTTTTGTCTTGTGGTACAGACTACAAGATACCAAAAGGAGTTGCTCAAAACTCAGCTCAGAAGGTTTGCAAAACTTGGTGAATATTTAGTGATTTTGGCCTGACTTTCAGGTTAGAATGAAATCAGCCAGTGGCCATGTTGTACCTTGTTTGGGCTGTGTTTCAGAGCTCTAATCTATTCTAAACTTTTTATATGACTGTGAGTTTCAATTGTCTTCTCATTCATGGGAGTGAATCAGTTGCTATGTTCATTCATAATGCTCCCCAGTGAGCATTCCTCTCTGTTTTTGAACAATATGCTCACTTCATATGAGTAGTTCAGGATAGAAAAGTAAGGACCAAGAGTTCCCCATACCAAAACTTTGGCACAGTTTGTACTTTTGCTTGTATCTCATGTACTTCCATGATATTTACGTATCACAGTGGTGTACTAGAGATACAGAAACTCCATTTACTAGAGATACAGAAATTCCCTTCTAGTTTCTGTCCGTCTGTGAATTGAATATTTCAGAAGTCCAATAGATAAGAATAGAAATCACAGTTTCTCAGATCATGGACCTGATAGAAAATTTGCTGAAGTCAAGTCAGTCATTCCATAGGACTGTACTGACTGCCAAAACACACGCACACACATGGCATCAGGGACAGGACTCCCACTGGCTCCCCTGTGTGGAGCACTCCCACAGCCTGTCTTTGCATGGAGGACAGAGCAGCCATACTTGGGCATTAATCCATCTCCCACACAGGCAGACAGAGAGTAGAAAAAAGATAGGAACAGGAAGAGGGCAGAGTCTTGACTCCCTTCCAATTGATGCATCAACCAGTTCTGCTCAGTAGACATGGTGGGGGATGTAAACTTGCACAAAATATATGGCACAGACTACTCACCCTTGAACAAGGGAGAAGCAAGGACCATATTGTGACTCTGGGCCACAATTCTATTCTGTGTCTACCCCAGGGACAGCACAACGAAGGCTTCTTCAGGGGCTGTGGTATAATTTCACAATCCAACCCATAAAGTTTAGTGCCATAGGAACGTCTGGCTTTTGCATACCATTTACAATTTTTTCACTAAATTCTTTAAAAATGTAACAGATTGGAAGATCATCACATTTCATGGTATTGGCAATAAAGACAGAAGGCCTGAAATCTCTTCACTTACAATAGTTTTACATCAGTGATTTCATGTAGTGTTTCCTGATTTACTCTGGCATAACTGAGAAGAGTAGAAGGTTCAAAGATCTTCTTGTGCTAAAAGCTAATCATACTGACCTATACTCACTGATAGATATGACTCTTTTAAATTAGAATTTAATATGTTTAAACAGTTTAAAATAGCATCATTTTTTTTAATTGCAAGCTAATACTGGTGAATAGATTCTTTATTTCCTTTTGTTGTTACTCATCATTAGCACATTGAGAATCTATGCATTTTTTTTTAATGGAAATTAGAGCTTAAAAAAAGTACAGGCCTATTCTTGAGACCTGAGAAACCCTTGCCTGGAAAAAGGTTCATCATTTCCTTTCATCCCATTTTAGATACAGGAGGCCTGATGGATCAGCTTTTTCTTCAGGAAAGCCAGGATTAAAGAGGTCAGGTCAGTAGTGTGAGAATGCCTTTAAGAACAGTGTGGGAACACAAGGTTTCCTTATTAGCGCATTAATGTACTGAACCTGACGCTCATTTAAACAAGCTGGGGACAGTTGACTTTTTCCCCTTCCACTCCAAGACTGCTGTGTCCTTAGAGCTGTTTGATCTGCCAAGTTACACATCTCGGAAGCCTTGTGTTACTTGAAATCTCATAAAACAGAATACATAGGACATTAGGATTTACTGACCATTGTAAAGATTTCTCTAACAATTCAAAAGCAATGATATTATAGTTAAAAAAAAATTGTACAGGTCTGGTCTAGGGCCCAAGTTTACAGAAAGTGAAGATGTGCTGAAAGTAAATCTCCTTGACCTACAAATGTCTGAGCATGTAAACAGCCATTATCCATAGATATTCTACTGAACTTGTGCCATCAGCCATGCTGTATTGTCCTGCCCATGCTCCATCCATAAGCCCCTCAATCCCGCTTAAGATGCTCATTGCTCTTTTCTGAAGAAACACAAATGTCTATTTTAGGGTAAATATTTCTTGCCAGAAAAACACTCTTCTTCCTGCTTCACCAATTCCTTGGCCCATAATTCCTGCCATTGGTTGGATTTCTTCCCTTATTCCTCTCCTCCTGTTTTTCAAAGAAAAGATTAACAAGAATTGCTGTGATCTCCCTACATCCCTTTTCCTCAATTTTTTTTACGCCTTCATCTAAGCCCACTTTCATTCTTTGTCATTGACCCTCAGATTTCTCATTTGCTCTGTCTTTATCTCTTATGCCTTTGCCCTTGTTCCCATTTTCTAACTTCCCCAGTCTCATCTCTCAGCCACTCCATAGCGTCCTCCTTAATCTTTCACTTTCACTGCTTTGCTCATATCAAAATGCAAACATATTCTCTTTTGTTCATCTTCAGCAGTATCCCCCCTCTTAATGCATCTGCTTTTCCTACCCCATATCTATTCTTCCTCTGACCTCTTGAACAATTGAATGCACCATTTATAGCCATTGCCTTAAACTCCTGTCTTCCATCACAAATTACCTCCAGTCTCCCTCTCTACTTCCCTACTCTAACCAAACTGTTCTTATCAAGGTTTCTAATGTATTTTTGTAGGTCAGATTCTAAGAAATGTACTCCATCCTCATCTTTTTTGACCTTTCTTGCTTTTCTGACTTATCTTGGCATTAACAAGTGCTTCTTTTCTTCCAGTTCTTGAATGCTACCTCTCTGATGTCTTCTTCCATATTTCTTCTGCAAGGACACCTCTGACACCCTCTTTCCTCTGTGGTTGTCTCACTGGGGTCCAGTGCCAGCCATGTCATCTTTCCACTTTATACCTTCACTCTGGATGACCTTACACCCCGGGAAGGATTACTGCATGGGCTGATGGGGCCCGTGCCCAGGGGTCCCCACATCATGAGGGCTGTCCTGGCCAGAGGCTGAGCTCTGTGCTTCCACCCCAGCCCTGGGCCAGCCAGTTTGCCCCTTAAAGTGGGGTTGGCTAATGTGACTAGTCACTCCGCTCCAGGGCAGGGCCAACTGGTATGCAGTACAGCCTCTGATGTGGCCTTCAGGTCACACTGGAAGCTACACTGTATGCCAATTGGCCTCCTCATCCCAGGGAGCTGAGTGGCCAGGCAAGGAGTGGGGCAGCACAGATACTGGCTTCTGGCCTCAGGGTCCCCTCTGGTACAAGCCTACCTGCAGGCTGCTGCTGGGGGTCAGGGCCCTAATCCAGGGGTCCCCAGACTCCTTAATCCTTCTCTGCTCACTCAGGTTTAGTTACCACCTTTAGGCCAGGAAATCACATGTTTGCTTTTTTCCTTTCCAAGAATGGCCATACTGGATCAGACCAATGGTCCATCTATCTCAGCATCTGGTCTTCATCAGTGGTCAATGCCATGTGCTTCAGAGGGAATTAACAGAATAGCTAATCATCAAGTGACCCATCCCATTGACCATTCTCAGCCTCTGACAAACGGCAATCCCTGCCTATCCTAGCTAGTAGCCATTGATGGACCTGTCCTTCATGGACTTATCTAGCTTTTTTTTTTAACTCCATTATTGTCTTGACCTTTCACAACATCCTCTGACAAAGAGTTCTACAGGTTGACTATGCACTGTGTGAAGAAACATTTCCTTTTGTTCATTTTAAACCTGCTGTCTAATACTTTCATTTGCTGACCCCTAGCTTTTGTGTTATGAGGAGTACATAACACCTCCTTTTTTACTTTTTTTTACATCTGTCATGATTTTATAGACCTGTATCATGATCGCACTTATTGTCTTTTCCAAACTGAAAATTCACAGTTTTATTAATCTCCCATCATATGGAAGTTTTTTTTTAATTTCCGTAACCATTTTACTTGCCCTTTTCTGTACCTTTTCCAATTCTAATATCTGGTTTTGAGATGGGGCTACCAGATCTGCATGCAGTATTCGATTTGTGAATTCTCTCTATCTTAGAGTCCTTATATCATGATTCGAGAACTTTAATAACTCAGCCATAGGTCAGAGGCTTATTGCTGGAGTGGGTAGGTGAAGTTTTGAGGCCTGCATTGTGCTGGAGGTCAAACTAGATGATCATACTGGTCCCATCTGACCTTAGAGTTTATGGGTATGTCCACACACAGTCTTTAAATCGAAATAATGCAGATTATTTCGATTTAAAAAAATGCAGGTCCACACTACATTCCCTTATATCGAGATAAGGAGCTCCCTTATCTCGCAATAAAGAAAATCATTTTGATATAATAAAACCTAATATTATATCAAAATGATGATTAAATCGAAACTCTTATTTCAAAATAATGCTGTGTGGACGTGTTATTTCAATTTAACACTTTTACCCTTCCGACTCCCTGGGTTTCCTCCTCTTTCTGTATATTGGGTGGGGGCATAGCCTTTGTTGGCCATCTTGCCACACCTCCCATGCTGCCCCTCTCCTAAATTGAACTAGCAAGTCCTGTTCATGGACATGCTAGCTTGATTTGGGTTTCTAGTGGGGACATATTAAATCAATTTAACTTAAATTGATTTAATAATTATTATTTTGACTCAGTTATATCAAGTTAAATCGATTTAACACTCTAAGGACAGACATAGTCTTAGTGATCCAGGAGGGGACCCTCTTATCTCATATATGCTTACTTTGCTTAAGAGACTTTTGTGAGGGACCTGCTCGAAAAGTTTCTCAAAATCTAAGTTGACTATATTCATGGGATCACTCTTGTCCACATGCTTATTTATCTCCCCCCCCCAAAAGAATTCTAGTAGACTGGGGTGGGGCATTATTTCCTTTTACAAAAACCATGTTGATTCTTCCCCAAGAAATCATATTCATCTATGTGTCTGATAATTCTGTTCTTTATTATAGTTTCAACCAATTTTCCTGGTACTGAATTTAGGCTTACCATCAGTCTGTAATTCCCAGGATTGTGTCTGGGGCTTTTTAAAAAAAAGTTTACATTACACATTACCTATTCTCCAGTCCAGTGGTTCTCAACCTTTTTTCCTTTGCAACACACCTGACAGACAATATTCTCCTGTGTAACTACAATCGTCAGGTAGCAATGATACTTAGACTGGGAGTGCTTGGGAGGCTGTGGTGCTCTCAGAGATGCAGCTCGATAGATTGGGCTCTGAGCCCCCAGTGGCTGGGGCCATATTAGGCCCCTGAAGCCAGATAAGGCCCCCATAGCCCAATTAGGACCTGGGGTGGGGCAGGGGGTGGGACCCAGGTTTTCCTGCCCTGTAAAGTCGACTTAAAAGCTTAAGTCCACTTGCAGAGAAGGTGTTATTCAGTCAAGTTAAGCAAGTACTTAAGTCTACTTAAATTCTAAATATAGCGCTGGAGTTGCTTAAGTTGACTTAATCCTGGTTAAGTCAAGTTAAGCCTCCAGTGTAGACATGCCCATATTCTTATTACTCAAGCATGGAATTATTATCCATAGAAATTCTATGGCACAATTTGATTCATTTAAGAGCTTTATTTCATTTGACTCAATGTTTTCTTTCACATATTGTGCCACTCTCCCACCAGAACAGCCTAGTCTATGCTTCAGATATATTGTGTACCCTGGTATTAGTGTGTCCCATTAATTATCTTCATTCCATAAAGTTTCTGTGATGCCTCTTTTATCAATATCCTCATTTAGTATAAGGTACTCAAGTTTACCTATCATAGTATTTAGACTTTTAGCATTCATATATAAGCCTTTTAAAAAATTATCACTTTTTAGCATGATGTAATTGAACAGGACTGTTTTTCATGTGACTGCTTTGCATCAGTTCCTACCTGTATTTTATCCTTCTCCATCCTCGTCTCCTTACTGAGACACAGAGAATCTCTACTTATAAATCCTCCCCTAAGTGATGTACCTGTCTGAACCATGTGCACTTGTTGGCTTCCCCCAGCCCTTAGTCTAAAAACATTTTTTTGAATTTTATGTGCCAGCAATCTGGGGCCATTTTTGTTTTGATGGAGCCCATCCTTTCTGTATAGTAGAGACTTTTTTTTCCCCAAAAAATGCCCCAGTTCCTAATGAATCTAAACTCTTCCTCCCTGCATCATCATCTCACCCATGCATTGTGATCCTGCAGTTCTCCCTGTCTAACTGGTCCACTAAGTGGAAATGGAAACATTTCATAGAATTCTACCCTGGAGATTCTGGACTTTGGTCTCTTACCTAGCAGCTTAAATTTGGTTTCAAGACCTCGACCCTATTCTTCCCTACGTCATTGATACTTCATAAATCATAGCTGTTGAATACTCCCCTGAACTACACATAAATGAGTCTAGATGTTGTGAGATCTGCAGCCTTCATACACAAGTGACCATGAGGCTCTCCCAGTCACCACAATCCCAGCTACCTATGTTTCTAATGATTGAGTCCCCCATTACGGTTACCTGTCTTTTCCCAATAACTGCATATCCCTCCCCCAGAGAGGTATCATCAGTGTGAGAAGATAACGTGACATCATCTGAAAGCAGAGTCTCAACTATGGGATCATTTTTTTTTCTCTCCCCTCCAGTTTGATGTTCTCCTTCCCTGACTTCCTTCCTCCTTGACACTACAGAGGCTGTCAGAGCAGGCTGGGACTGTTCTACTTTGTCCTAGGAAGTCTCATCTAGGTACATCTCTTTAGCTGCTCCCTGGTCTCCAAAACCCATGATCAGAGCCCTGCAAATAGTGTAGTGGCTAGCACCTCCGCTTAACATGCAGAAGGTCCTGGGTTCAATTCCCAGGGGGTTGGACTCGATGATCTCATGAGGTCCCTTCCAGCCCTATGATTGATTGATTAGAGTCCCTGAGGGCCAGCGGTTCCTTGCACTGAGTACATACATACTCCAGCTGCCTATAGAGCACTCAGTGCATTAAACTGGAGAGCCCCACTCTATTACTGAACTTGTGCCTGCATTCTCTTTTTAACCTTGCATCTTCTTTTTTTACTGATTCTTTTTTTATGGGTGAAGAGGTTATTGTCTTTACAGAATGCTAATGAAGTGTATGTACCTTCCCATTCCTCCTCTAAAGTCCTTCACAAAACTCCCCTGTTAACTGCCTCTGGTTGCTAGTTCCTCTGGTCATGTAAGGGCTTTTTAAACCCTGGTTCTCGCTGAATAGCCCCACTCCCTGGTTAAGGGTTGAGCCACGATGCTAAAGGATTTGGGGACCAAAGCATCATTAAGAACCTCTCAGCCTTGCTGAGCAAGCCACGAGGATCAGCAAACATCCTCCAAACACTTGTTCCTTCCACTCAGCCCTGGGTCAATGCCTGTTTGTCAGACATCTCTGTCTGCATGTCACTCTGTCTAGTCAAGCATTACATGGCCTTCACTGAAATCCTGATCTTTCCTTTCCATTCCCCCCATTCTCTGTCACTGTTGACATCACCACCTTTTCCCCTATCACATAAGCCCGTAAGCTGGAGGTATTTTTTCAGTAGTTCCTCTCCCTGCCTTGCATGTCTAGACTGTCTCTCAATCCTGTTGATTCTTGTTCCATAATAATTTTAGGATATCTCCTTTTCTTTATGTTTCTTCAGCTACACCTCTTGTATTCAACTCCCTGCTTTGGTTAAAGTAAACTAAGGAAAAGAAACCTAATATACCAATACTAAAAAACACTGATGTACTGGCTAAGATTCTGGTGATTGGGAACCACTGAACCACATAATGTTGTTGGGTTTGGGTTTTTTAAATCAGCTTCAAAGAATATGGTAAGCGAATGAGGTGCATCCTCTGGGAGATTTAAAACAGAGCACTGAAAATGTTACTGTAAATGGTACGACTAAACTATATGTTTAGTTCTGCCCTGCTAGAGATGCACCCAAAATAGGCGTCCTGTTTGTCACCAACCTTATACCTCTAGGGGCTGAAGAAGGCTCCCCTTGGGGTTGGAATGGGAGGGTCTGAGTTTTAGCTCCCTTGTCACCATGAAGTTTCACGTGACCTTTACATGTATTATAATAACAAACACATTAGGTGGTCCTTGCATTGTTACTATATTTGAATGATGCCCCTGACACTTAGAAGAAAATTCGATGCCTCTGTCGGTAAAAAGTCAAGGATTTTCTGGATCACCTAAGAAATGGTGCTATACTATAGTTATGAAAAAAAGCTATTGCTTCTTTTCAAACTGACAAAAGAAAAAAAATCCTCCTGCTTGTCCTCAATAATATTTTAAGGCTGGAATAGTTTCAGTTTTCTTGCATACTTCCTATGGATGTCATATCACCGAGACACATAAATGGCATTGTACTGAGCTGGGGGCTGACAAGATTAAACAGCACCACACAATGCACCAAAAAAGGCACTGCAACATCACCAACCAGTCAAAGGGAGAAAACTCTGATGAGAGCAAAAGTTGTCAGGTAAAATAATTTACCTCACAGAGGCATCTTTTTTAAAGTTAATTACATTCTAGACCAGTAAATATATATTTTAACATTTGTAGCCCTTGCAGTTTGTATATTAAGGGCTAAGAGAAACTATGAGTTAAACTTTGGTGATGCATAAATAGCCATATCACATTAATCTGTAATATGAGAATAAATTCATCCTGTCTTCTGAATTCCTCATAATAAAAATTAATTTTTCATCTGCACATGTAAACCCTAATGGTATGCTTTAAGGTCCCTACCAGAGCATTTTCCATCATTAAATGACTATGACAGAAATGTAAACAGCAGAATGTATCCAGACTACTATAAAAGCCCTGCACATGATCCTATACCATTAGGAATACAATGAAGAAATTCACCCTGAGAACTGTATTTGACAGCAAGCAAGTTTGAGGCACACACCTGTCTGACAAGAGGACTGAACAAAATATTTTTATTTAGATGGTATTTGGTACTTGACTCTAAGACTGTGGTTCCCAATATTTTTCTTTGCTGCGGCACACCTTGCTACTTTTAATTAATTTGAGGCACACCACTATATAGTTTGCAAATGAACTCATGAATATTCATGAGCCAATGAGCCAATCCAGAGCTCTTTGAGTAATTTTTCAAAAAATATTGTGGCACACTTGTTCAGCCCTGATGTCACACCTGTGTGCCATGGCACACTGCTTGGGAACCACTGCTCTAAGGTACATATCTCCATGCACATTCATACCCATTGCATTGTAAGCCTAGCTTTAGCTAATGTGAGCCATCTCCTGGAAGCTTGAGAATGCTAGCTTTCTGCCATGCAAATTGAAATCAATGGCGGTTCAGCTATTTAGACCACCTGGGAATCTAGTCCTCTAGTCACAATACCAACTTGTATTAGTGTGTTCCTGGGGCCACATATGGACGAGACTATAGCATCTCCTATACCATTACTTGCATTGCTTTTCCCACTGTTGTCCACCAGCAAGAAAAAAAAAAGAGAGACTGACATCTTGTATAACAGCACCACTATTGACTGCCTAGATTCTCCAGCCCTACACAATTGTTTTCCTTTTGTTCATTGTCTTTGCTTTAGAAAAGCTTTACAAGCATTTTTCAATTCTAAGATTACAAGCCCTGCGGCCTTGCTGTATTGTTAACATGCTTGTGAGGACACGACTTCTGGCGGTCCTACACTCTTCAGTATTGCTAGACTAAGGCAGGAGCACTAAACATCGACCCTGTCCTCTGTGTATCACTGAAAATATATGCAGGTGTAAATAGCATCTCAGTACCTTATAGATAAATGATTTGGAAAGAAATATCTATTCTTATCATGAGGAAGATCTATAACTCCTCCTTAAGCTTTTGTCACTTGAAGGAAATATACTGTAACTTACACCAATCCATTATCTGTTCTTACTTTTCTCTGCATGTGTATTTATCTCTCTGCCTGACTCTCTATTAATTCACTAGTATTTGCCCAAACCCACAGTTCCTATGCCACCCACGCCAGCCCTCCGATTTCAGTGGGCATGTGCCTTCTTATTACTGATTGGGAAGCTGTATATCAATGAGGGCAGAGTATTTAGCTAGTTTTCAGACTTTAAATTGCCTTTTAGTTGCCCATCCTTGAAATACCATGGTGACAAATGTCAGCTATATCACGTCCTCAGGCATGATGTGATGCTGTGCTCCTAAAGCTGGTATTATACTGCCTCTGCTTCCAAAGAGGATAGGCCTTGTCCACAATCACAAAATGTGTGGCCATTCAGACCTTTTAGACTCCCCTTGATTTCCGAGCTGATAATGTTCACTGATTATGTAATGATCTCCCAAAATCGCCACTGGCAGAATCTATACTCTGGTGAAAAAAATTAAAACAAGCTTAAAGTTCTGGTTCAGTCATGGCCTCGACTGTTTCCAATCTAGTAGCAGCTTAAAGAGTGTAAATACATTTCCCACTTCCCAGTTCATGAGGTAAATAACCCTATCATCATCCATTTCCCACAGCATATTTCAGTAATCTCCCAGTAACACTGGCAGTCCCATGACGCACAGCCAAATCAGAATCAATAATTGACTGGAATCAAATTCCATTGATGATAGTCCATGAACCACAGAAACATAGGCTTCTCCAGGCACAATTGTGAAAGCTGGTTTTTCAAGAGCTTTGCATTTTGAAGCCAATGTCCAGCCTTCTGATCTGGGACATGTGTCTTTAAAGGTACCTAAATCACATCCTCTTTGCATGGAGCTCAAACTGCACCTCAAGGGAACCATCAGAAGGGAAGCATATGTTTATTTATTTGCCATTGTGAGGAGGGGGGAGAAAGAGAATAAACATTTAATATTACGGCCTGAAAGACTATCCAAAATTCAGATTTTATGTAAAAGTAACCGCATGTCCACATAAATTAGTTTCTCTTGGAAACTTAAAAAAAATAATAATATTTTTTGATAGCTTTATCCTGCACTGCCCAGCTACATTAAGATAACAGTAAACTACATTCTTATGGTTGTCATAACATTTAGCTCTGTGCTGCTTGCAATGTGAGTAATCTATTAAGATATATAAGGTGCAAAATGCTGCCTTTATGTCTTGGAGTTCCTGCAATCAGCTGTAACAACCAAATGCAATTACTGCCAGCATGATGCACAAGCTGCTTCCTGCCACTGTCTCAGACGACCAGAGGGCCCGTGCCAGTGACCCCTGGCAGCCTTGGCCACAGCCACTGGGGCTGCTAAGAGTTGCCTTCCTCCTGCTGCACTTCCCCCCTCCTTCCCTTTCCCAGCCTGTCATCAATCTTACTAAAATGACAGCAGACAGATGTTAGCCTTTGCAAAGATCAAATGAAATCTATGGCTTTAGGGCTGTTCACCAAGGAGCAGGGTAGTCTACACCAGACACGGGCACCAGCAGTCACCTCCTCCACATCAACCCTCCTAGAATCAATCTGGCAGCCATCACAGTCATCTCTCCACAGGCAATGGGAGTCCTGAAATAGATTTTGACTAACTTTCATACGCTAGCCTCTGTGAAGAAATATTTCTGTATAGAGATTGCTCATCCTGAACTTTTAGGGCTCACATTATTTTCCCCAGCATCATACTCGTCTTTTCCCCACTGTGCTTTTACAGACCCACTCAAAAACAACCAGTCAATAGAGGTTAATTTGGGTTCAGGCTGATTGGACCTTACCTATTCAATCACCTGAATGCTGATAGCAAGAAAAAGAGGACGCCATGGCATATATACACTGTATGTGCCCTTGTCTCATATAATTTCTTTGTATTGATGTGCAGGAATATTTATCTGCGGTAGAAATGTTCAACTAATCTGGTAAATGTCAAGCCATATGGTGCACATTGTAAGGATTTCATCAGTGCTTTTTAATTCCTTCTGAAAGTCTTTCTCTCTCTCTTCACTTGTTCTTTGTTGCTGACCAGGCAGAGACTATGAGGAAGGGTGTGAACAGCATTATTGGTATGTGCTGTGCCTGGTAGCTGATATTCATTGGTTATGTAAGCAGCATTAGTCAGAAGTCCAAAGGTTGAGGCACCATTTTAGGCAAAGTTAAGGGATAGTCGGAGTATAATTTCTATAAGCAGTGACCTGTGGAACAAGGTTCCTGCATATTTTTTATAACAAACCGTCCATCTGCACAATATACACAGTTGCTGGGGATGCTCCTTATCACTTTCTTTGATTATTCAAGCCTCAACAACAAATAAACAGCCATTCTCTAATACTTTCAACTAAAGGAAATGTTTCAGTATGGTAACAATCTACAGTATCTCTCAGAAAGATACAGAGCAATTTACAGTAGGCGATATCAAGAAAGAATAAACCATTATGCGTGTGCCAATGCTTATTCATGGTTTTATAACAAGACATATCTGTTTTCTTCATATAAATCTTGACTCTATATTTAGAGTTTGCAAATAATGACTCCAGTATTTGGCTGCCTGCCATGTCTGATAGAAAACCAGGATAGCTGCAGCACAAGACTATAATGTTAAGAAAAGGTCTGCTTGAACTCCATGTACTCCCTACAAAGTGAGAGCAGAATCTGTTTAGCTGTATTCCTAACAACTGATGTGGATGGACAAACTAGGGCAGAGAATTTAAGAACCTTCCTGAAGTTTAGTTCAACTCTTACACAGAAATCTTTTTGGCTAAAACAAAAATGCTTATGAAAGCATCCCACCCCCTTCCTGACACTGTTATATCCAGCTGTTATAGGCCTGGCAGGCTCTGATGGACACAGATGCTGTCTTCTTGTCTTATGAGCTCCACCACTCATCTGGTGTCTATTGACAAGAAGCTCTGAGAGCAAAGTGTTCTGGGATACCTATTACCTACAAAACATTTGAATAGGAAAAAAACAACCAGATTCTATCACAGTTACGGTTATCCCTAGGGCATTTAAAATAAGAAGCTGGTTGCGGATCAGAAAAGTCAGTTGTAGATGAGGGAAAGGAAAAGGATCTGGCTGGCTTGGAATGAAGAGAGAGAACAAGGAATGCAGTGAAAGGGGTGGGCAAGCAAAAGCAAAGTGTTGACAGTGTTCAGATAAATTTGGCTCAGCATCCAAACTTCTGGGGGGAGAAGATGTGCTTCCTGCACTGAACCTCTGAACTTTCTGAGAGTCTTACAAGTGATTTAGCTATAAAGAGGTTGGAAGAAAAAAAAAAAGAGAGAGAATTGAAATAAACAACTCTCTACTATTTAAACAGCCATTCCCTCCCTTCCCCCAAGGGTCAAATGTTCAGCCACAATGACAGAAACTATAAGAAAGAAAGAAAGAAAGAAAGAAAGAAAGAAAGAAAGAAAGAAAG
>ML682004.1:13541162-13581542 GCA_007922195.1 Podocnemis expansa | reverse complement strand
AAGAAAGAAAGAAAGAAAGAAAGAAAGAAAGAAAGAAAGAAAGAAAGAAAGAAAGAAAGGCCTTTACACAAATGAATTTTCCCTAGTTTTCATCAGTATAACAACAGTATATCAACTGACAGTACAAAGTACCTTCCCCAGACACCTGCCAACTCCCTAATTCCAAAATATTTATTGGTACATTATATTTAACATTTCACCATAATTAAGGACATTGACAAGAAATAGTACTATAGCTACTAGCACAGTAATCTGAGCTTTGTGTTATGTCTGAGCATTTTGGAAGAGAGAGACAAGGCTAAATTGTAAACAAATTGAATGAAGAAGACAACTAAGAAGAGCATTAATAATTAACCAGTCACTAGTCCAAAAACTTTTACTGGTAAAGCAATGAGATGAATGTTATCAATTGGTGTTTTTTCAATAACAGTATTATCTGACTACCTAGATTGCTCATGCCTGAGCAATCTCAGGAAGTTGTTAAGAAGAACTTTTGCAACAGCCTATGTGATAAGATCCCCACTTGTGCACCCATGATCTTTGTACTGAAGTCCAATTTGAAATATGGATAGCCTGAAAGGAAGAGATAGGGATACATTTTAGGTTAACGTGCAAAAGTATTTCCCTAGTAATGTGAAATTAAGAACAATTTACATCCTAAAATCCTTTCCACCCTCAAACCAATCTGCTGTTTGAGGGGTCTTTGGAAGAACAGCTTGGAGACAAAAAAAATTGTGAATTTCAAAAGTGTTAAATATGCTCAGCTTTTTCTCTGTGCTGAGTATTCTAGGGTTCATAATAAAGATGAAACCTATGACTTGGAGCCCTTGATGTCTTTACAGTCACCCAGTAAGGTATTCAGAAGTCTCTTATGAAAACTTATACAAGAGCATAAAATGTGTCATTTCAAATTCATGTTTCTTTGTGGTTCCTACATGTTTCTGATCTAGAACTGGAGGTTGCAATATTTAAGCCATAAGGGAAGCTAGGGGGTGGACAAGAGAAGCTGGTTAGTGAGAGCGGGAGATTGGGGGAAAAGAGAGAAAGGTTGTTTAATGGTGAGATAGAGATAGACGGATAACTATATAATATTATGGGTATAAAAGCAAAAGGCAGGTGAAGGTCCAAATGAAAATCTGACTCAGTCTTTTCTTAATATTTTAGTCGGATCTGTGGCATGTCCTATTGATGCCTAATAACCTTACAATACATGTGTGTTCTAGTGGGTTGACCACAGATTGGGAGAAAGACTTTCTGAAGTGTAATCTTGTTCAGCATGGCTATTTCCACACGTACACGGTTAAATAGATTTTACTTATATCAATTTAATAAAATCGATATAAAAATCATTAAATCATTATAAGTTAAATCGTTTTAACAGGTCCACACCAAAAAAACCCAAATCCAGACACAAGACTTGCTATTTCGATTCAGAAGAGGGGCACTGAGGAAGGTGTGGCAACATGGCTCCCTCAATGGGCCATGCCCCCGCCCAATATATAGAAAAAGGAGACTACCTGGGAAGGAGAATGGCAAAAAGTGTTAAATTGATATGACAGTTAAATCAAAATAACATGTCTGCACTGTGTTATTTCAAAATAACAATTTCCATTTCACCGTCATATTGATATAAGACTAGGTTTTATTATATTGATATAACTTTCCTTATATCGAAAGGAGGGAGCTCCTCATTTCAAAATAAGAGAACATCGTGTGGACCTACCATTTTTTAAACTGAAATAACCACTGTTATTTCGATTTAAACAGTGTGTGTGGGCATAACTCATGTGGCCACGGGCAAATCTCGAAGGCTATATAACCGCGGACCGCGGTCCATAAGGGCCCATCCCAAAGAAGAAGTAAACAGGCACAAGAATGGTTATGAAATTTTCTCTGCGTGCTCCCCTATGATTGGTGGCCAGGAGGGAGAAATAGTCAAGAGAAGCTGTACTACTTCTATACTACCTTCTGTATAACGGGCAGATGGGGAAAGATAAGAATCTGGAGAGCAGTTACGTCAGCTATGCTACCATTTTGCACATGGAGCTTCATTAAAGATACTAGATTCTGACCTGGGATGTTTTTCAGCCCTCAGGAGTAGTGCTCATCTAGAGCTGATCCTGTAGTTCCTCCATACATAGACCTTCCTCTGATGTCAGTAGGAGCTCCTCACACAGCATGGCTGCAATAAAAGGCCCAAGAGCTGCTGACTGAAAAAGAAATGTAAAGAAAAAACCTTTAAGACGGATAAAACAGAACAGAATATAAATCTGAAACAATCCCAAATCCTGCATTGTGTCCTTTATTTCCCATGCATATACTGTGAGGCTGAAATGTACAGTAACATGATCAATTCACTGGATTTTGGCTAATGATTTTATGATTTGATGAGTGAGAGTGGCCAGTCTTCTCTGAAAATCATGACATTGTGCATCTCGTGTTTAAAGTTTAATCCTCTTCTATATTGTTGCTTTTCTTGCTTGAATGATTAGAAAATTAGGAAATGATCCCTTTTAAAGAGATGCTTACAGCATTTGCATCGTCTTCCTTGAACTCTGAAACCACTGAAAACATGAACAATATGTCAGCTTGTTCCTCTCTTTGCAAGAGAATTCAAGGTCAAGCTGACCAGTGAACTCCAGTGTTTAAACAGACTAACTCAACGCTCATGTATAGCACTGAAACTGCTGTTAGGGAATATTTTAACCCTATGCTAGACCCCCTGACAGCACACTCAAGTGTCATGGCTTTTAAGGCAGTACTGTTGCTGTCAATAATAGTTGGACATACTGCATATGTCCACAGTGTCTAAACAACTGTTCCTTCTTTTGATGCATACTATCCGTCTGAGGCCCTCAAGGGGTTAATGCATGCCATTCCAAAGTTCAGTGAAGGGACAATAAGAACTGAACAGCGGGAATTTCAGAATGTTAATAGCCTGTTCTCTTCCGATTGGCCCAGAACGAATGCAGGGTACAGTAAATTGTCCTTGTCAGCTTAGCTCACATGATGATATGCTTTATTTCTAGACATGCCTTGAATCTGTCCCTTGAATTTATGTTCAGAAAATAAACACTTCCAGACGGCAATAAAGCATTCAGTTGTAGCTGGCTGTTGCGGTCTCAAGCCAATTGCAGTTCAGCGTTTCTAAGCTTACCCAGCCTCAGTTCCCCACTCAGATTTCCTTCACTTGACACTTACATTAGTAAGTACCCCGCTCTATTGCAGGCAATGTTCCACCTTACCCCAAATCTGTAGATCAAGAGCATTTAAGTGAACTTGGGTATTCACATTACATCACACAGTAGGGTCCATGTAAACCCAAGGCACTTAACCCTTCTTTTCTGTACTATAAGCCAATATGAATCAGCACACGAGAGGAGAAAAAAGTCAGTATCAGCAGACTGCAAGATAAAGATATCAGTGATTTGGGATATGAATTTTCTATAATAAAGCTAAATTAAACAGGGAACAACTGGAAGCTGGCTGATTTACTGATTAGGTAGGGTGTATGCAGTAATCTCCAGGTGTTACTGATACACATACAGATAGTGCTGTAGCATTTCTTGCATTCAGTAATTTTATGGCCATACTCTTTCTCTCCATCGCAGTTCCACTGAATAACACCAATATCTACAGACTCTAAGAACTTGGCAAAAATATATGGGAAATGTACATTAGAGGTAACAAAAGAGTAATGCAAATAGAAGAGACCTCTTTCAGGTTCAGTTTATTAGAAGAGCAAATGTGCAGGCATTCAAAAGCCACTCCAGTGGCAATGAAGAGAAATGTTAAATTGTATCCACAAGTTTCAGGGCTGGATAACCAATATGGTACCTAGAAAATGCCCATTGAAATATGTGTTTGATTCTATCCATTCTGCACCAGGCCAGCAAAGCTTTTAAACTCACATGTAAATCCATTAAAGCAGTGAAACGTGCTTAAGTCAAAATCATGGGAAATTAAGCATGTCTTTAGAGTTAAGCATATGCTTATGCACTTTGAAGAATCATGGCCATATTAAGTATGTGGTCAGATTATTTCCTGGGCTGCAAGGATGATATTGTATTTCTTCTTCAGCCACTCCAACTGGACTTAGAAATGTCACTTGAAGGTAGCTGTGGGTATGTTGTAAGCTAAATATCTCTCTATGAATCCATCTAAAAGCGTCCCTCAAATAACTGGACCTTCAAAACAGGGTCAAACTTCTATCATATTGGGCACAAATCATGGTATTTCAATGCCATCAGATCGAAAGCCTAATTCAGTTGAAGTTTGGAACCACATCCTAGCTTAATTTTTAGCTGCTCTCACACAAAGAGCATCCCTACACTGGAGGCTCTGTTAAGTCAACCTAACAAGGCCGACTTTAAGTCAACTTAGAAAGTCCGTATTGAAAACTCCTTCTGACTGCCTGTATCCACACTGGAAGGTGCCAGATTAACCCATCCTGGTGGCCAGGAACTCTGGGAGGGGGTCTGGAGGCCAATTAGTTTGACTTAAGGGCTTCCCCCTTCTACACTGACTTAAGTTGATGTAATACGGTCAATTTAAGGATTAAGTTGACCTTAACAGGTGGCGTTATTAAGTCGATGTAAGGAAGTGCTTAAGTCAACTTAATAAAAGCCTAGTGTGGCCACAGGAGTCTGTAGGTTGACTTAACCTTCCTTAAGTCAGCCTAATGTTCCAGTGCAGATGTACCCTAAGATATCAACAATTCAGTGTAAATTAAGTACTTACCACTTAAAGGAGGGTGCCCAAGACAAGAGCCTTCAGAAATGTACTATCTGACTGTGATTGACATGATCCCATTATGACCTCATTACAACCAGAAAACAGCCTCTGGAAGAAGACTTCTTGGAATAATGCACTGGAATTTGCCAGGTCCCTGTGGTTTGCACTGACATTTCTGTAAGTGAGGTATTTGTGGGCTAGCTCCCTGCATCCATTGCTTCAAAAACTGAAGGAAAGAGAAAAAATACACTAGGGGACAAATTCTGGCCACAGCATCTACATGAGTACTGTGATATGGGAGAGTGCAAAGGTTCAATGCCAGCGTGAGGGCAGAAGCTTTCATGGGAGTGAACTCAGAAGCAGTAACTATTATACCCCTAATGAGAAGCAGCATGGGCTGTGCATAGTGCCAGTTTTTGCATGTTAGTGTAACCACGTCCCCTTCTATGAACAATGTTCAGAGGCTATTTGCCTGTAACAACCACATCTTCAGAGTTTTATCAGCTCAGGAGATTGCCAGTCCAATCCCCGGGCACGAGCTAAAATGGCAGCCGTTACACACTGATGTCAAAGGGAAAGCAGTAGGAGATGTCCTCAGATCTCTTGATCATCCCCCTTTCAAGTGCTTGCAGGAGCAGAGGGAGTGCTGTTGCCCTTCACTTGTGCTTAAAATGCACTCTTTCAGGCCTCTGGAGCTACCTACGCTGTGTGTGCAATGGGAGAAACTAGCTCCCCATGCTCCAGGAGCTCATGCAGAGAAACCTGAAGGCCCCTAAGAGGTTTATTTGTATTTTCAAAGGGTTTTGATAATGACCAGCTCAAAAAGCTATTAAAAAAACTTCAGGAACTCTAGAGTGACAGATAACACCTGCCATAAATTAAAGTGGAAACTAGGGAGACATGGCCAATTATCGGACCAGAATGAAGTTAATAGTAGAATGATTCAGTATATTTATGAATGAACTAAAAATGGGGTTAGAATAGTGAGGTGGCAAAATTTGGTCACAGTATTGAATTGTTTACATTACATAAGACTAGGAAGGGTCACCAGAAGTACCTAATGAGTACGACAGCTGGGGAATATGATGGCAGGTGAAATTTATTGTAGAGAATTTCCAAGTAATGCACCTGGGGAGAAAAATATAAACTACTTATACTTGCTGATGGGTGTCTGAAAAAAAGTTGCAGCTTTTAAGGAAATTACCCAGATATTAAAAGATATATCTACACTGCAATTAAAAAACAACAACTGATTCGGGATTGTGGAACACAGATTATGGGGCTGATTAATTGTGGTGTAGATGTTGCGGCCCAGGCTAAAGTGCAGGGTCTAGGACCCTGGGGGATGGGAGGGTCCCAGAACATGGGCTGTAGCCTGAACTATGACATCTAATAAACAATTAAACAGCCTCTTAGCCAAGCCTATGGGCCAGCTGTGGGGTTCTGGTTGCAAAGTAGACATGCTCACTAACAGCACCAGAAAATGAACTGTCTCTGGCCTTTCTGGAGGCCCAAGAAGTCATTGCCAAAAGATAGCTGGAGAAAGAATGGGCAGCGGATCAGCATTCCTATCTTAGAACTAGACTAACATGGATACCCCTTTGGAACCTATATTAGGTGGTATTCCTTATGTTGGCCCCAATTCAATTCTGATGGATTATGGTTTACTTTTGGCATGTACTTAACAACCTAACTGAATCCGGGCCTTTAAAGGGCTGATTTTATCATAACAGTTGTAAATATTTAAGAAACTGACTAGACGGGCTGGAAAAATATTTGACATGCAATTTCTTTCCTTCATACTCCCACCACCAGTTCCATGTCTCATATACCACAAGCTGTGAAAATGTAGGTAATGTTCTCATTGCTAGTATGATGTGTTTTCTGGAAAAGGACATTTAGTGAAAGCCATCCATCTCCTCTTTTCCGTTCTTTCTCCTACTTCTCATTTACTCTCCTTCCTTTCCCACCTTTTTTCTTCCTATCTCGTCCTACCAATTCAGGGACCCCAAAGGACTAATTCAGCACAACAATGACATAGATAGTTTAAACAATAAATAGATTTGCAGGGAGAGAAGAGTTTTAAAGGTGGAGTATTGTGCACACTTACAGAATATAAGGACTTCATCTTCACCAGACACGTGCTGCACGATCCTTCCAGTCAAGGCTAGAGGCCTGAGGAGAGACAGATGCATCCTAGAGGTGAATGCCTGGCTGCGAAGATGGTGTGGTCAGGAGGGATTTGGCTTCCTTGACCATGGAGTACTGTTTCAGGACAGAGGATTGATAGGCAGAGATGGCCTTCACCTGTCCAGGAAGGGGAAGACCATATTTGGGCACAGACTGGCTGACCTAGTGAGGAGGGCTTTAAACTAGGTTCAACAAGGGAAGGAGACCAAAGCCCACAGGTAAGTGACAATGTGGGTGATCTGGGGGAAGGGATGGAACTTGGGGGGTGCTGGGACTGTAGCACCAGGAATAAAAGAGAAGGTAGTTGGAACATGGGGGGGTCAAATAAATGTCTTGAGTGTTCTACTGAAGCCCCAATATGTGAGGAGAGTGGGGGAGGAGAACTCCAAGAAAAAATGCAAGGAGGTATATGTAATAGAATTGAAAATCAAAATGACAAAGTAGGGCAATCGGCCGGGTATCTTAGGTGCCTATACATTAATGCAAGGAGCCTGGGAAATAAGCAAGAAGAATTGGTAATACTAGTGCAGACAAGGAACTATGATATTATAGGAATAACGGAGACGTGGTGGGATAGTCTGCACGACTGGAGCTCTGCCATGGATGAGTACAAACTGTTCAGGAAAGACAGGCAGGGAAGAAGAGGGGGAGGAGTGGCACTATATGTAAAAGAGCTCTATGACTGCTCAGAGCTCCATTATGGAAGTGGAAGCGTGCCAGTAGAAAGTCTGTGGGTTACATTGAGAGAGGAAAGCAACAAGGGGGATGTTGTGGTGGGTGTCTGCTATAGACCACCAGACCAGAAGCAGAAGGTGGATGAGGGGTTCTATGGACAACTGGCAGAAGCTTGTAGATCACGGGCCCTGGTGCTGATGGGGGACTTCAATTACCCTGACATCTGCTGGGAGGCCAATACAGCAGTGCATGGGCAATCCAGGAAATTTTTAGAGAGTGTTGGGGACAACTTTCTAGTACAAATGCTAAAGGAACCAACTAGGGGTCTTGCACCTCTCGACGTGCTGCTCACAAACAGGGAAGAATTGATCAGGGACGTAGAGGTAAATGGCAAGCTAGGCAGTAGTGGCCATGACATGGTTGAGTTCAGGATGCTGATTAAAGGAAGGAAGGAAAGAAGCAAAACAAAAACCCTGGACTTCAAAAAAGCAGATTTTGGCTCCCTCAGGGAACTGATGGGCAGGATCCCTTGGGAAGCTAATGTGAAGGGGAAAGGAGTCCAAGAGAGTTGGTTATATTTTAAAGAAACCCTGCTAAGGGCACAGGAAGTTGCCATTCCAATTAGGAGAAAGAACAAACATGTGAGGCAGCCAGAATGGCTTAGCCAAGAACTCTGCTCTGAGCTTAAACATAAAAAGGAAGCTTACAGGAAGTGGAAGCTTGGTCAGATGACCAAGGAGGCATATGAAGATATTGCTATGGACTGCAGAGATAAAATCAGAAAGGCCAAAGGACAAATGGAGTTGCAGCTGGCGAGGGATGTAAAGGATAACAAGAAGGGGTTCTACAAGTATGTTAATAACAAGAAGAGGATCAGGGATGGTGTAGGCCCCTTGCTGAATGGGGCAGGCATCCTCGTGACAGAGGATGAGGGAAAAGCTGAAGTGCTCAATGCATTTTTTGCTTCAGTTTTCACAGGCAGGGTCAGCTCCCAGCCCACTACCATGGGTGTGGCAGATTGGAGAGAAGACGACAGGCCCTTGGTGACAGAAGGTCAGGTTAGGGACTGCTTAAAGAAGCTGGATGTGCACAAGTCCATGGGCCCGGATGAACTGCATCCAAGGGTGCTAAGGGAATTGGCTGATGAGATAGCAGCACCGCTGGCTGTTATCTTTCAAAACTCGTGGAGAACGGGGGAGGTGCCAGAGAATTGGAAAAAAGCACATGTAGTGCCTATTTTCAAGAAAGGGAAAAAGGAGGATCCGGGGAATTACAGACCTGTCAGCCTCACCTCAATCCCTGGAAAAATTATGGAGCAGATTCTCAAAGAATCCATCCTCAAACACTTAGAGGAAAATAAAGTGATCAGGAACAGTCAGCATGGATTTACCAAGGGTAAATCATGCCTGACCAATCTCATTTCCTTCTATGATCAGATGACTGGTTTTCTGGATGCAGGAAGAACCGTTGATGTAATATACCTTGATTTTAGCAAGGCTTTTGATACGGTTTCCCACAGCATTCTCATTGGTAAATTAAGGAAGTATGGGTTGGATAGGTGGACTATAAGGTGGATAGAAAACTGGCTAGATCAACGGTTTCAGTGTGTAGGAATCAATGGATCCATGTCTAGCTGGCAGCCAGTCACGAATGGTGTGCCCCAGGGGTCGGTCCTGGGGCCGGTTCTGTTCAACATTTTCATCAATGATCTGGATGATGGAATAGACTGCACTCTCAGTAAGTTCGCGGATGACACCAAGCTGGGGGGAACAGTAGACATGCTGGAGGGCAAGGACAGGATTCAGGGAGACCTAGATAAATTGGAACAGTGGGCCAATAGAAATCTTATGAGGTTCAATAAGGAGAAGTGTAAAATCCTGCACTTGGGACAGAAAAACCCCATGCACTGCTACAGGCTGGGAAACATTCAGCTAAGTAGCAGCAATGTAGAAAAGGACCTGGGGGTCATGGTGGATGGGAAGCTAGATATGAGTCAGCAGTGTGCTCTTGCTGCCAAAAAGGCCAATGGCATACTGGGCTGCATCAAAAGAAATATTACCAGCAGATCAAGGGATGTGATCATTCCCCTCTATTCTGCACTGGTGAGGCCACATCTGGAATACTGTGTTCAGTTTTGGGCTCCCCACTACAAAAAGGACAGGGACGTGCTAGAGCGAGTTCAGAGGAGGGCAACCAAAATGATAAAAGGGCTGGAGCACAAGCCCTATAAGGAAAGACTGAAAGCATTAGGCTTATTTAGTCTGCAGAAGAGAAGATTGGGGGGGGGGTTGATAGCAACCTTTAACTACTTGAAGGGATGCTCCAAGGAAGATAGAGCTCGACTGTTCTCGGTAATAACAGAGGACAGAACGAGAAGCAATGGTCTCAAGTTGCGGTTAGGGAGGTCAAGGCTGGATATTAGAAAAAACATTTTTACTAGGAGAGTGGTGAAGCATTGGAATGTGCTGCCGAGGGAGGTGGTGAAATCTCCATCTTTGGAGGTGTTTAAGGCCCGGCTGGACAAAACCATGACTGGGATGGTTTAGTGGGAGTGGTCCTGCCTCTGGCAGGGGGTCAGACTAGATGACCTATGAGGTCCCTTCCAACCCTATGATTCTATGATTCCATCACTAGCACCTGTTGCCCCATCCTAGCTCATGAAGTTGAATTTCATATTCATACCCTAGTTCCACCCTAATTCTAATATAGGCCATTTAAAACATATACTGTGAAAAATATGCACTGAAGTTCCATCAGAGTGGCTTCCCAGAATTTATGCCTTAAAGTCCTTTTGTTTGTGATGTGGCCTTATTATCGTAATCAAATATCCCTAGAAACTTGTCACAGATAAGTAAAATTCTTTACATTCTTCAGTCTTTTATTCCTGAAAGTGAAGGCCCAGAAGCACTGGAAATTGAAGTCCTCTGTTTCCACGCACACACAGAAGGAGTCAAAGATTCCTTACCCGGCTGCAAAAATGACTTGAACCCTGACCTGAAGGGACCACCCTCCTAAGAGATGAAAAATCATTCAGCTTCCACACTAGGTCTGCTCAGGAGATCTCCTGAGGAGAGAGAGAGAGACTGCAAATCATCCAAACTGTGCCAAATTATGTGTGAAGGTTTTATAATGCAGACTACTGTCCACTAGGGATTAAATTAAGAACATCAAACCCAATACACAGAGAATCTCATTTTCTACTTAAACTCCAGTTGTAGTTTTATTCAGTTCATTGTAACAGCCTCTTCTCTCCAACCCACCTCCCGCTAGAAAATATATGAAGAAATTGTATCATTTTTAAGATATCCATATACATCTAGTAAGAAAGACTTTTGCTTTTAATTCACTAGCACAATATTATGGAATCACAAATTCATACAAGAGTTATGCAGTCATTCCTTGTAATGGAAGAAAAAACTACATTCACTGTATTCATACAGTATTTTTTGTGATCTAAACATGCTGGAAACACAAGTTAAAAGTTAAAGGTCAAACTTAAACGGGATGCTCAGGTTCAAGTTTGAAATATGAGCCTTAACTAATCTTGTTGCATTCAGATATTTTAACTTACACATTATTGGAAGCCATAGCATACACGGCTTCAAGTCCTGAGAGAGGATTGTTTTGACTGCAATAACTAGACACAATGGGATTTCTTCTATTTCATGCTTATCTTTAAAATAAAGTATATTTTATTTCCTAGTCTTAATTTACAGTCACATAGGCGCTCAGCTTTATTTTAATGTAGTTTTTATCATGTGCACTTCCTGTAGTTTAGATTTTGGAGTATTTTTAACGTTATTAAAAACAAACAGCAACTCAGAGGTGGGGGGAAAAAAAGACTACAATCCCTCATGGGAGTGTGTAAGAGCTGAACAATTTTAAAATGCATGTTGTTTGCCTGGTGGTCTTTGATGGCTCTAACAGAGCTATAACAGTGTAACAAGGCAAATTGTCAGGGCTTTGTTACACCTTGTGCAGCCAAGGTTGCACTGTAGGGAGTGTACTTAGGAGCAGTACTTACTGCATTTTTAAAAGGGTGCTTGCAGATACACAGGGCTGCCTGGCCTTAGTCTCAGCTTGCCTGCTCACCTTTTCTATGGTATGTTCCTACATGGGCTAACATCACCATTAAAGCTGCCTTCTTGGCAGATATTCAGGGGTTTTAAAAGACACTCTTGCCCTCCTCCATACACCTGCAGGGCAATTAGTTTGTCCACTCACTGGTTTTTATAATATAAGTACTTTCGTGGCTTCTAAATATATGGGCCATTTCCTAACAAGCCACTTTTGGAGCTTCCTTTAAACCATTGTTCTCAGGCCCGTAGGCTATGTCTACACTAGCAAATTAGTCCAGATTAAGAAGGCTTATTCCAGACTACTTTGGTCCTTGTCCATACTAGGCTTTGAACTAAAAAATATTTTAGTTCGAACCAAGTTTTGCCTAGTAAGTTCGAACCATTAGTTTGAACTTAGAGCTTTGTTCGAACTTAGTTCGATGATGTAGCCGTGCTAGTTCAAACTAAATAAGTTGTAAGTGGTTAGTTCGAACTAACCGCGTTTTTTAGTTCAAACTAACTTTTAGCTCCTTCATCCTTAGATTTAACTTCTGAGCATCTCCAGTTTTTCATCTGTAACACAGGGGAGGAAAAACACAGCACATAGACACTTAAAAGACAGTGATCCTCAGATCAGAGGTGCTGTAGGCTGTGTCTCTTATGGGAAGAATACCTGACACTGGAGCCATGGCCAAGCACATCTGGAACACCTGGAACACATAGCCACTGATGGGCCAGTCCTGAGTAAGTTTGTGCTGTCTGAGGAGTGATAAAAACACAAGTCCCTAAAAGGTAGAAGGACTCAACATGTCTCCCCAGCAACATGCACCAGTTTGAATGGACCAGTTGGTGCTGTTATAAGGGACCATGAATAGTGGTGGGAAGAAGTTAGCAGAGGAGAAGATGAGGCGATTTCAACACTTTTCTCTCTCCCCAGCTACAGCTGAGTTACAATGTTAAAAAAAAAAAAAAAGCAGCCGCTTAGGGAATCACTAAATTTCCATTTGTGCAGCTACTTCCCAGAATGGCAAAAGGGCCAAAGTGTTATTCCTCCTGCCCTCAAGTTTTGTTTTAAAAAAATTAAACTGAAAAATTCATGCCTGAGATTCCATCCCCCGAAGTATAGTATAGAGCAAACCATTGCATTGTAGCATCACGCAAAACCTCTTCTTTTTGCAATTCAGCTTGCATCAAATTATAAAAACTTCCCCTTGCTCCCTTGATGTCTTTAGTATCTATTATTTACATTTTCATACTGCAAACTATTACAGGAAGGTCTTTCCCCCCCTTTCTTAGGCTATGTCTACAGCAAAAGATTTTATTACAGTTTTCATTCTAATTATAGCAGTGGGTAGTGTACTCCTTTCGGCGGTGGAAAGTATCCTCACTAGGACCATTCCACTGACAAGATGCAGTGTGGGGGAGCCCACAGGACCCCTGCTGCTCCCTGCTTTGCTTAGGACCTTCACACTGCCTGGGGCCCCCAGCAGCAGCACTGCTGCAGCCATTGGGGCTCCCAGTCACGGTGGGAGCTCAGCTTCAGCTTCTGGACCCCAGCAGCAGAAGGGGTCCTCTGTCACTGGGCAGACATCCCACTGCCAGGGATCCAGGAGCCCCAGTGACTGCCACCCACGCTGCAGGGGAATGGGGAACCTTGGTGGCCGCAGCTGCAATGCCGCTGGGGCTTCCAGTTTCCCCATGGCACGGGAAGGCAGTTGCCAGGGCTCCCAGGTCCCTGATAACCACTAGGGCTCATCTGTCCCCCACCATGGGGCTCCCCTGTCTCCTGCTCCCTGGTTTCTGCAGCAGCTGGGGTTTGCTGGTCCCAGCAGTGGGGGGCAGCATGCCCTAGGCTTTCCCCAGTGGTTGCCCACCCATTGACCCCTGGAACCAGGGGGAGCTATTGTAAGCAAGTACATATACTCAACAAACTTAAGCAAAGCCATTTTGTAGTGTTAACATTAGTAAAACTATGTTAGTCAAGCAAAGGTGGTGAAAATCCTCTGACTAAAGACAAGGAGGGTTACAAAAGGGAAATTTACAAAACCACGAAACACCTGCTCATAAGCAACCGGAGAGCTACAGCCTTAAGAGACATCTTGTGGGCAGATAGATACCTGCCATGAAAGGTCATGTGGGCCCCACTATATGGGTCACCAGGCCTAGTGCTCGTCCTAGGCTGACCTACTGCCATCAAGCCCCTCAAAACACACCTCCACTCCTTAAGTTCCCCACCTGGCCCCACCAAACTTGAGAATCTGAGCTTGCGCAGATAAGTAATCTTATGTAACTATGCGGATATTGTACGTGAACCAATAAAGCTTTGCCAATGTATTTATACCCATAAATGGAATAAGGAAGTATAGATGCTGAAAAGTATAAATGTTGCAAGCTTCTGTAACCCGGGGTCTTTTACCTGCCCTGAGGTGGGGAGACCCATTTGTGATCACAAATGCAATAAAAAAATACCTTTTCACTCTTGGTGTGGTTATTGGCTCTGATGGCACCAAGCCAATCCTGGTACCTGAATTCTTGTAACACTATAGTAGCTGAAGCCCAGTTGAGCCCAGGGAACCTCCCTTTTACTGCTCAATATAACTGCTCTGTTAGAGCAGTGAACTGGACAAGTATTGCAGCTCCCCCACCACTCTAGAGGGGCACAGTGTTCACATTAACACTCTGCCAGCTTAACTCGGCTGACAAAAGCCCTATGCTGCTTGTCTAGGTGGTTTTATTTTGTCGGCAAAGCAGGGCAGTTTTGTCGGCAAAGTAGGAAGTCTAGTGTGTACTCTAGGCAGGGCCAACTTAGGGGGCACTGAAACTTAAGGGCGCCAGCGCCAAAAATTGCAGCTCCCTGCACTCATCCAGACAGCATGGCTGGGCCAGGCCAGGCCCTCCACCATGGGGTCATGTGGCTTTGCTCGCTACCACGTGACTGCCGGCCTGGACCCATACCTTCTGCCTCCGCAATCATGCTCCCAGCACAAAGTCGGCAATGGGGCCAGGAGACCACAAAAGAAAGTTGGCTTGGGGCACCACAACCCCTTGAGCCAGCCCTGACTCTATGGCTCTTTTGCTGACAAAAGCTGACTTTTGTCAACAAAACTTCCTAGTGTAGAAAAGGTCTTACTTTATTTTTTAGTCTTTGCTACTTAAATTTTATATATTTATAATTTAAAATAAATAGATGTATGTATTATATATTTATCATTATTATTAATCAGATCTGTAACTTTAACTGTGATATATAAAGTGAGGGCTAGATCCGGCATGAGACCCATTTCATAGCATTATTGTATAGCACAGTGTCAAATCAGTCGCCTCACTGAGTTATGTACACGTGTTATACCACCTGGCACAACAGAATTAATTAAGGACAGTGTGCTAGGTACTGCCCTCAGTTACACTGGTGTAAATCCATGGCAACTTCTTTGAAATCAAGGGCATGACAGAGGGAGAATTTTGCCCAGACCACAGTTACATTGGAATGATTTTGCTTTTGGTGGTGTGCACAGCATGTATCTCAGACTTCCCTTAAAGTTTTTGCAGAGTCTAAAGAATTAGAAGCAGCAAAACCCACAAAAAACTACTCTTGCCCATTGCCTCTGTGAAAGTCTGTACTGACTTCCCTAACATCGTCTTTGCACATGCAGTTTTAGCCACGGTCCTGCATTGGCAGGCAGGGCTGAACAGGGCCACGTCAGCAAAAGCACCAGGAGGCATTGAACATGAAGGAAGCATAATCCTAGACACACAGAGGTAGAACACCCACTGCCACACCCTTCAGGGAAGAAGGCATGCTCCTCATTGCGTACATCTGATCAACATGGAGGCCCTTGGACTTTCTTCCTCATGAGCCCCTTTTGTGCCCAAGGAGGCACAGCAAGGCCCTGCTGTGAGCAGAGCATGGAGCGTGAGGCAATGGAGCAGCAACTTCATCGCAGTAGGATCATCTTAGTGCAGGTGCTGGGTGGTCCCAAAGAGATCAGATTTCTATTCTTGCCTCTGCCACTGATTTCCTGTGTGACCTTGGGTGAGCACTCATTCGGTGTGTGCTCAGTTCCCCAGCTGCCCCACTGGAATAATAATAACTCATTCTTCAGTAACAGAGGCCTTAAAATATTTGGAAAGATGGTGAAAGTCTGATGCTGAGAAGAGATTTAAGGCATGGGGAAGGAGAATTCATAGTCCCCCCCCCCACACACACACACAGATTTGATTATCCAGGTAGGGCCCAGGTGCAATCTACCCATAACTTTTATTAGTGAACTGCTTGAGAATGATACAGACACTAATGATTGAAAGATCACAGAACTTTGCTTTTCTGTAGGCCCTGTAAAAAAGTAGTTATTTTTAAAACTATTCATAATTCAGAAGAATTCCCTCCATATTTAATAAGTGCATAAACAGTTTCTAACAATTGCAAGCCCAATAAAATATAGTTGGAGTGCCTTTTATTTCATATGATGTTTTGACACCAACCAAACATGTGAACAGTGAAAGCAGGCTTTAATCTACTTACCTACCTACCTACCTACCTACATACCCATGCAACAATTTATTACACTTGGGGTAGGATTTTAAGTGCCATCAACTCCCATTGAAGTTAATTAGCCTGTCCGGGAAGGTCCTGGATAACCTGACCTTGTACTGCAGTTGATAGTTGTTGAAGGCCCTCAGAATCTGATAGCAGCTGTTCTGCATACTGGAGTATCAGGGTTTCATTCTCTTTTCAAGCATCTCCCTAGGTATTTATATTGAACTCAGTAACAGGGTACTTGAGTGCTTCATGAACAATGAATTTAGCCTCATGCAACCTTTGTGAGGCAAGCATGCATTGTTACTCATGATGATTCTTAGTTTTTACAACTGGGAAACCGAAGCCCAGAGCAATGGAACAACTTGGTCAAGGTCACACAAGGAGTGACGGTAAAGCCAAGAATAAAATACTGATCTCCTGAGGGCCAACCCAATGCATTCACCACAAGACCATCCTCCCCATCATGCAGGTCATTTGATTCTACAACTTTGTCTTAAGAAACAAAACCAGTATGTTGAAGAAAAAACAAACATGGAATCCTGTAGCACTTTTAGAATACATCTACACTAGAGCCTTAGGTAGACTTAAGGAAGGTTAAGTCAACCTACAGATTCCTGCGGCCACCCTGTGCTTTCATTAAGTTGACTTAAGCACTTCCTTAAGTCAACCTTATTAAGTCAACTTACACCAATGTGGACATGGAAAGCCCTTAAGCCCTTAAGTCAACCTGATTGGCCTCCAGGCCCCATCCCAGAGTTCCTGGCCACCAAGGACAGGTACCCACAATGCACCAGTCCTCTGTTGACCTAGCACCTGCCAATGTGGATGCAGGCAGTAGACAGTTTTCAATGTGGACTCTCTAAGTCAACTTAACAAGGCTGACTTAACAAAGCCTCTAGTGTAGACATACCCTTAAAGACTAACAAATTTATCGCATGAGCTTTTGTGGGTAAAATCCCACTTCATCAGAGTATTTTGAAGAGTATCTGAATGTAGAACTCTAACACAAGTCTCTGGGCTTGTCTACACTGCAGGCTGTATGGCATTGATGCAACAGGATCAACTGAATGAGTTGTGGGCTTTCCAGTCATTGCCATTAATCTACATCCCCTAAAGGAGTAAGACTGCATCCCTCCCAGCAAGACAGCATGTGTAGGTGTCTTTGTGAGTTAACGTAACTATACTGACAGTAGCTATGCAAGCTACATTACGTAGTTGTGTATCTCCCATTGACTGCTCGCAGCAGTCTAGAGTCTAGACTCTAGACCAACAATCTAGTTTAAAGCATACAGTAATTGGAGCCATATGATCATTTGATGGCAGCATGCAGAGCCTCATTTGTTATGGTGAATCAAATATACCGAAAGAGCAGAACATTATTGTTTTATATACATGAACACCCACCACATATTGACCCTGAAAATCTACATGTTATTGTAATAGATGAAACAACATCTTGTACAACATGATACTATGTCATTAAAGCTTATACTTGCATCATCATCTGTACCAACTCATTGTGACTGAGAAAAGTAAGAAATTCTGTAATTTCATATGACTCTGGAGCCAATGTTGCATCTACGCCAGCAGTCTAAAACTCAGATTACCACAAGGGCCGCATGAGGACTAGTACAGTAGTCCAAGGGCTGCACCACTGAAACCTTTTCATACAACGACGTTGCAAATATTGATAGCAATAGTGTCATTGCAGGCCACAAGAAACAACTTTAGGGGCCATGAGTTTGAGACCCCTGGATCTAGGCCTTGATTCAAAACTCACTGAAGTCTTTCCTTTTTTTGACCATTCAAAACTCCCACATAGAGACATATGCATTGAACCTTCATACAACAAGTATCCAGAAACACCAGTCAAAGTCTGCATTTGTGGTTGATACCCCAGAGTGCCCAGTGATTTCCTATTCCAGCTCTGGAGATAATTGTATCTCATATATTACGGAGCAGTAAATGTTGGTTAGTGGTAGATAGAGATGACTGTGATATAGCTTAATTGAATCTTTTCCTTTTCATTTAGAGAAGCAGGTGAAACATCTCCATTTCTTTAATTATTTTTACTGGCAAGTGAAGAATTTGTATCTCCAGTTTTTAGACCTGGAGATATTCTTGCAAAAATTCCAGGTAGATGTACTGTTGGTGAAAAATCCTTAAACACTAAGGGTATGTCTACACAGCACTTTTATTTTGAAATAACACTGGTTATTTCGAAATAAAAGATATTTGGTCCACATGACGTTTTCTTATTTCAAAAGGACAGATCTCTTCCTTTCGAAATAAGAACTGTTGTTTTGAAACAGGTTAAACCCCTATTGTTTCGAAACGGCTGTTATTTTGAAATGGTTATTTTGAAATAAGGCCATTTGGGCACGTTGTTTTCAAAACAACACCATTGTTTCAAAACAACATGTCCAAACGGCTTTATTTCAAAATAACAGCCGTTTCGATAGCTGGCTTTCCCTTAATTCGAATTAACATTTTGTTAGTTCGAATTAACTTATTTCAGAATAAGGACTTTATTTCAAAATAACTCGTTTCGAAATCCTTATTTCGAAATAATGATGTGTGTGTAGACATAGCCTAAATCACTTTAATTTCTTCCTTAAATATTAATAAAGTTTCATAAGGTTTTAAGGAGGACTATATATAGTTAGCCACAGAAGCCTGCTGAATGACCTTCTGTTGCTCTAATGTAAAGTTTGGTCCTCCAAAAATTCTTTGAAACAAATCCTCCTTGTTTTGGGATGTATTCATCACGACACAAACCAACATCATAATTTGGCAAATGACACTTGTCTTTACAACAAGTCAAATTAACCTCCTGATTCTCAATGCCCCTAAACTTGTGATTGAAATCAGGATATGTGTATAGGCACATATTTTTTGGGCTGAACCCCTCCATAATCCAATGGGGGGATAGCCTTTATAGCCACTCTCCTATTCTGTTTAGCACTGCCACTACAAATTCCCAGGGCTCACACAGGGTATGTCCACACACAGTCTTTAAATTGAAATAATACAGATTATTTTGATTTAAAAGATTGCAGGACTGCACTATGTTTCCTTATCTCAAGATGAGGAGCTCCCTTATCTCGCAATAAGGAAAATCATTTTGATATAATAAAACCTAGTATTATATTGAAATGACAGTTAAATTGAAACTGCTATTTTGAAATAATGCTGTATGGACTTGTTATTTTGATTTAACTGTTATTTTGATTTAACACTTTTGCCCTTCTTCCCAGAATGCTGTCCTTTTTCTATATATTGGGTGGGGCACAGCCATTCTAGAGGGCCATGTTGCCACACCTCCCATGGTGCCCCTCTCCTAAATCAAACTAGCAAGTCCTGTCCATGCACATGCTAGTTCAACTTGGTCTTCTAGTGGGGACCTGTTAAAATTGATTTAACTTAAATTGATTTAATGATTTTTATAACAATTCAGTTAGATCAATTTAACTTAAATCGATTTAAGCATGTATGTGTGGACATGGCCATAGACTGCATGATGCTTTTGTTCTTCCAGATTAAGTAGCAAGAAGCCTGGAAGGGGGTGGGTTGTTTGCCTGTTCCTAAACAAACTAAACTTTATTTAGAGATCAGAATAACTGCCTGGGGAAAAAAAGACAGGAACTATACGTTTAGCCACATGGCCCAGCACTCTCAGGCTCTACATTTCTTTGAATAGGCTTTTGCCTTGCAGCAGAAGAGAGGCCAAGTGTTTCACAAAGTTTAAAAATAAAGCACCCTCACCATGGTGCCTTTTCACTATATATGCAGAATATTTTGCACAGTTCTAGTTGCTGGTGTGCCTCCAGTCAGCCTGTCATGGTGCTGGAATCCCATGCAGAGGAATAAACAATTCTTTCAAGAGAATCTGATCAATCCTTCTCTTTGGCATGCCTTTTATTTGTCTCTCTCTCTCTCTTTCCTTTTTCACAATAATCTTCTGTCTGGCCTGGAGCTTCAGAGCTGTCATCTGTGGACTGCCACTCTCATAGCCAGGCCATGAATGACACTTTCGTTCTGTGTTAATTGCCCTGCCGCAGCTCGGCTATCAGCCAGCTCCTGTCTCAGATTTACTGATTGCAGACGCAACCTGAGCGAGTGAGCAAGCATGCAGAGGTCATGGCTCAGAGGGGCCAAGTTCAAGGGCACAGACTGGTACAGACATATAAACAAGGGAATGGTATGTAAGCAATAAAGACACAAAGGTTAGGATCAGGGCTAACAGTACAATAAACAGCTGTGATAACCCAGTTTGTTGATAGATAAAGAATTTATTGTAAAACCTTCAATGTGCAAGAGACATTTTTTTAACACTTTAAGGGCCACGTAGTTTTAGACCCTCCTTTATTTTGTCTTCCACACGCTCTGCAACTATCTGTGATCATCTTGTGTGTGTGTGTGTGTGTGTGTGTGTGTGTGTGCGCGTGTGCGCATGCACAGGTATAAATCAAGCTTGGAAATGCACAGCCATCACACTAGCTAAAAATCTTTCCCATCAAGGCCAGCCCCTCTGAAAATAACCCTACGCCATTTATTTGATAGGGGATTAAGATTGCTGTTGCAACAAATTCAAAAAGGCAGGTATTCTAGTTCAAAATACTGCTATTAATACAGCCACGTTTCAAGCAAGGAATTAATTTTCCCAATTTAATTTTAATAAAAATAAGTAGAGTAAATAAAATTTCATTAGAGCACCAGTAAATTTTGTCCAGTGTGTTTTGCTAGCTTTATTTTAAAAATATATTTCTAATAGTAGCCAAGCATTTTGTAAAATTACTAGCATGCTTCTTAACTGTCCTATGAGGCTCCCATCAGAAGTACAATATATTGTACTGTAACTATTGATCCAAATGGCTACATTTCTAAAACAGAAAATGATTGTGTAGTGAAAGCAGTGCAGAGGTGCAGTAAAATGCCCTCAAGTATATAAAGACATAAAGATTAAAGTCACCCTGCAGATTCCCTTTAACTCCTCCAAATCCACTGTGTAACATGTTCTTTTAGGATAAATCGAAAACTTTGTACAAATTAACATGACAGGTGCCAGTGTTCATAAATAAGATTGCTTCTCAGTATCAGGCAGCTTGGGCAAAGTTTACTTTCCTTTAAATACATGCAACAGCTATTAATTAAATTCCTAGATGCCAAAGGAAATCGGAATATCTAGAAGCCAAAATAACACCCCAAAATTTGTCAGATGCAACACATATTCTGGAAAAGAAATTAAGGCTTCTCTATACAGGATGTCCTAGAGTGTTCACACCAACAATTTTAGTTCTGTGGTTTGTCCTTAACTTCAGTAAAGCCTAGAGGATCTCAGGTGAGGGGTTGGAGAGAGCCCATAAAAACACAGGGGAGTCTGATACAGGTTATTCATGCACCAAAATATGATCACCTAATTTTTATTTTTTAATCACAATGTTAGTATTGCTCTTAGCACATATCTTAGAGATGATTAGGAAAATAACATTAGATACCAGGACAGTTACATCCGTCTTCACTCCTAAAGTTTGCTCTCACATTCTGGGTGACTTTTTTTTTTTTTTTAACCAAAAGTCCACTCCTGTCCTGAGTTTGCTGTAGCTCTATAGCTAATGCCTAAGCCAGGGACTAGCTCGGTTCATGCATTTGTACAGTGTTTAGAACAACAAGGACCTGATTCTGTTTAGACTGTTGGAATACTATTGGAAGATGAAGAATTAGGAAAGATACATCCTTAACTGGCAGCAATTTATGACTAGTCTATTTGGGGCTTGTTTCTCTTTCTGAAATACTGGTCCCAATAATGGAGAGACTGTCATTGACTTGTACTGGAGCAGGACTGGATTCTAAATAGATTGATCTTTAAGTAAGGGAGCCTTCGTTCTCAGGTTCTAGCCCTGTTCCTGCATCTTCCATGAATTGTACATACATGGCCTTCAGGAGCTCATTTATGAAGCTAATAAATGTTAAGAAAATATCTTTAGGGATCAGAGTCTGTCACACTCATCTTAGGCCAGAAGACAGATGGAGAAACACTGTTATTGGCTATGTCTACATCGTAAAAGCTAAGTGGACTTTCTTAAGTCGACTTAATAAAGTCTACTTAAAGTTGATTTTAAGTAGACCGTATTAAGTTGACTTAGTGAGTCCACGCTACATTAAGTCGACTTTATAAAGTCGACTTTAAATGGGTGCCCTGGCTTAAGTAGACTTTATAAAGTTGACTTAATGGCCTTGCTGCACTAAGTTGACTTTATTAAGTCGACTTAGTGAATCCACATTGCCTTAAGTCTACTTAAGAAAGTCAACTTAACTGTAAAGTCGACTTTATAAGTGGAAGTAATAAAGTCAACTTTACCTGACGCTAAAGTCGACTTTATTGCCCTGCAAGGTAGACAGAGCTTTGTTTAAGTCAACTTAAGGACCCTTAGGTAGACTTAAAAACACAGTGTAGACATACCCATTGTGAGTCCATAGTCTGGCTGATGCCTTGTCTCTTCACAGTCACCTCGAGCAGCATGAGTATTTTGCATAGAAGTACTTTTGTCTGGATCAGAGCAGGTACTGATAATTATTATTTGTACTGTGGTAGCACCTAGATGTCCCAGCAACAAAAACAGGACGTCAGTATGATAAGCACTGTACATGCACAAAATGAACAGATGGTCCCTGCATCAATTTCCTTACAGTTTATGATTGAAAAAATAGCTATATAGAAAAAGAGGCAGATGGGGCAGATATTATGCAAGGTAACAATGAGAGGCTAACGGGTAAAGTAATAAAAAGACACAGCAGCAGCACACCAGCTGCCTCTCCATAGTCAAGTGTTTTGGTGGCATCATGATAGAGTTGACTTAATGGAGAAGTATGTAATGGATTTTTATAGGGAACTCTTTCCATGCCCATGAGAGGAAATGTGATGGTAACTGTTAGAAGAGTTGATTAATAGACAATAGAGGCCGGCATGGTATGTCGAGCAGAAGGAAACATCAATGGCTCCACACCATATAAGGGATAATGATTAAAATGGGGGCTAAAACCATGAAAGCATAAGTCCAAGGCAGAATTTGACCTACCTGGTAGTGTGTTTAAACAAACCTAGCACTTTGCTAGCTAGTAGCATTTAAATTTGCTAGCACTTGCCCTCCCCATTGTAATGCTTCTCTATCATCCTGGCATGTATATATATACCTCTCAACTGTAGTTTCCACCTCATGCTTCTGACAAAGTGGGTTGGAGCCCATGAAATCTTATGGCCGAAGAAATTAGTTAGTCTTCAAGGTGCTACAGAACTCTCATTGCTTTTGCTGTGCACAGACTAAGACAGCTACCCGTCTGGAACTTAAACATTTCTGTATCGCAAAATGGAACCACACAGTACCTGTACATACTAACATACTATAATGAACTAGTCTACAAAGAGCCTTCCCTAAAAGCATCCTCAAAGACCCTGGAGAGAAACCCTCAAACTTTCCAACAATTTGTTTTCAAAATCCCTGGGACTATAAATGCATACCACCAGGGGAGAAAAATGTAATAGCTTTCCAGGGAAGTCCTGTAACATGCCTGTGTTCTTCTTTCACCTCACTCACACCCCCTTCAGCATTTTGCTGACTGAACCAGACAGAAATGCAGGAAGAAGAAACAGACAGACTGGGCAACATGCTTCTAGGGCCTAGCATCAGTGTCCTACTTCATTCCAAACATCAATCTGAGAAATACATTGCTGGAGGGGGACCCTCACTGGCCACAGGAGGAATCATTAGTGCCTAAAGCTGGCCTCAAAACTACTATGTTGGCACTGAGAAGAGATAAAGAACTGAGAGAAAAATTAAAAAGGATAAATACCTCATCTCCTCACACATGTAGAGAAGCGGGGTGGGTGTGTGCACGCACACACATGGGCCTGCACGCATGCATGCACACACACGTGCACTTGTGTGTTTTAGTGTGCAAATATTTCCTTCTTTTGAAACAGGCTGTCCTGTGCTATTGTGTGGTTATTTGGGAATTCAGATTTACAGGGTTTTGCTGCCTGGCTGATAAAGCCGAGAGGAAATACAGATATGCACAAAAACATATTTTCATGCTGTGTGTGAACCCACTCTGTAAAGCGCTTTTGAGTAGCTAAGCAATTTACATCTAATAGCAAAGTGTTTTTTAATCAGTCAGATCAATTTGTGAAGAATTGGTACATTAGGTGTAACCATATAGCAGAGATCCTGATAGCAAAGGTTTAGAAGTAATTGCTCCCTGACCCAATGAACAGTGTATTACTATAGAAGTTTGTATTCTATTAAGAGTTAATAAGTGACCAAGATCTAGACTAATACACTGTCAGGGTTCATTATCATTACAGGTTCTTGCTATTTTTCCAGTGTCTTTTGCTCTGCCCTTCTTGCTACATATGGAAAACCTATATCAAGATGGTTGTCATGGCAATGAAAAGATTTGCATGTGTCTTATCTATCTATTTAAATACCTTCTTATGGTTTATAACTACCATAATACATCCTCCAGCCCTGCTCATTGCTAATTTAGAGCTAGCCTAGTGCGTCTGAGGTCACTGATACCATCTCAAGCATGTTGTCTAGACAACTCTGAAGCCACTGTCCATGGGGTAATTGTTTTATGCAAATAAAAAAGTACAATGGTGACATGTTCATCCACTACCAGTGCAATCTGATTGAGCCACGTTGGGCTGTATGCAGAGAATTCGTAATCATGCACCCTGTGCAGATGTTTGTTCCTGCATTAGGCAACTACCTCCTGGCTGCACTTTGCAGGGGTGAAAAAACTGACCATTTTTGGTCGTGTCTCTAATGTAGATATTATACTACCTGTCTGGTGTGTGATTCAAGAATGGAGCTGTAAAATCCATTAAAAAATTAGTTTGCACTGAAATGATTCAATAAATTTAAGACAGCTTTGTAAAATTCTACTCGACCACTTGCCTGGGGTGATTCATTTATTCTGATGGGTGAGTAAAACAGCTTTCTCTCCCCCGCTCTTCCACTCCCCCCCAATTATCGGTATCTTCATGATAAGGATATGTGAGCAGATTTTGTGCCTGGGTGGGTAAGATTTCAAGACAATTTTGCAAGGGTGATTTCAATATGTTTGGCTAAAATTATTCAAGCTGTATATCTGTCACAGTTCTTAGCTCTTCCTTTCTCTTATGACTTTACTCATATATTTCAGCCATTCAACTCTACTGACATATATTGGACTAGGTGAGGTTTTTGAATAGAGAGCGGAAAACTGGAAAGTATTTTGCTAATGAAATAAGAAGTGTTCTTCCTCAACGGAGAAGGTTGCATGTATATTACCCTGCTGTGTTCTTTTTTTATTTTACTTTCCTTAAGGAGTTTGTGATTTGCTGCTGTATTCAAATAGCAGCAAAGGTAAATGTGACTATTACTGCATAAATCCATCACACACACAAAACAGTGTGCAGTCTGAAAACATGAAAAGAGATAACAACAACAACAAATAAAGACCTCCCAAATCCTAAAAATGACTACATAGAAAAATGAGACCAGTTCACTCCTATTTGATCTTGTTAGTTCAGGGCTGTGGCTTTGTTAGGACTTCCATTGATAAAAGCCACTTTTAAAGGTACTTTAAGAGCTACTCCGATGCATTTTATGACAAATTGCATCTTGATGCTTACAGAGATTTAAAAAAATACTGAGGATACATAGTAGTTTGGTAATGGACTGATTTGCTATCTGCCTTTGAATTTCTTGACCATGCTTGCAAGCAAAAGATTTTATTTTCAGATAATTTATATCATTATTCATAGTCTTAGGAAAAGCTAACCTGTTCTCGTGGTAGCAAATCATGAACCATTTACCCTAACAATACAGTTAGACAGTGTTTATACGTAGGACTACAATCACTGTTTCACTAATCCGTAAAGGGTAGATTTTCTATTGCATTTCAATAGCTCATCTACTTCAGGCTGTTGTGAACTTTCTAAAGATGCGTTTTCATTTATAATAGCAGATCTTGGAGTGTGGTAATCTGGAATTGAAGTTTCAGTGACAGATTTATTCAACTAGCACTTTGCATGAGGCATTGCTGCAAACATTATTTAAAAAAATACATACATAAAACTGACAAAACCTTCCAAAGATAATTTCTGCAATTTAGTAAACTAAGGATTTCAAGTCAAGCATCAGTTTCCGGGTGTTTTTCATAATGGATTTCACAGCAGATGACCTGACAGCTAATCTCATGATCTGAATTGCGCTTTGCAGCATATATACAAACAAACCCCCTCGAATACTCAAAGGATCATACTGCTTTCACATGACATGTCTGCAAGTTAGCACTGCAAATGTCCAGAGGTCCAAACTGACCTCTTGACCTCCCGTCTGGGAAACATTCCTACTCTAGGCAGCTCATTCTTGACAACAAACAGAGCAAGACCACTGGGTACATTTTGAAAAGGAAAAAGAGAACAGCCATGAATGGAGTATGTCTGGTACAACAATGACAGACAATGAGTGTGTGAATAGGATTGCAAACTGTGCTCCCGCTAAAAGAGCTGGGAGCATCTTTCTTGCTTCCCTCCCCCATTTCAAAGTACTTCCACATGCACACCCCATGCCTTTTCAATATTTTTCCCTTTTACAAATATATTAAATTACTTGAGCCATCTCAAATATCAAACCAATTCAAGTCACTTTCATTTAAGAATTGAAATACAAGTGCACGCACTGTCAATAATGATATGAGTTCTCAGACCTGTCTCCCCTTCTCTCCACACTTACTTTGTATTTAAATAATGTTACAAATGGTGACTACAAAAAGCCAGGAAATGCAAAATTGAGGGTTAATTTACGGAAGAGAGCAGGAGCAATGGTGACATGCCACAATGTCTGCTATTACTAATGCATCCAGCAAAGTACAATAATAAAAAAAACCCAAATGTTTGAATTTCCTGGCCCTTCTGGAGAAGCAGCAAAAACTTAGAATTATTTAAATGCAGGACCTGGGTCTGAATTTCTCATTTAAAAACCCACAAGCAATTTTCAAAGGGAAAAAAAGAGAGCATGGGTTTACCCTATATACAGTTCTTCTTCGTATACTCATACTAAGGCAATATTTACTAGGTAGAGATTGGATGAATAAAGCACATAAGAATTCTTATAGCATGTAACCAAATTCTCATCACTTTTATACAGATCTAAATCCAGTGTAATCTCTCTGAAGTCAGTGGAGGAATTCCAGATTTATTCTGGAGATGCTGAGTATCAGACCCATTGTATTTAAGTTGGTGGGAAGAATTTGTGGATACTTCTCGTACAAATACATGCATTCTTTCTGATCTGAGAGAGCTTAATATCTCCTTGAGAAGCATTAAGGTAAAATCAAGTAGAATGCATGTTTTGGTACAATTACTGAACTTGAAAATGTGCCATAGTTGTCAAAAAGGGTTTGGAGCTTCACTTACAGTCCCCTCTTGGACACAGTAATGCAAATGGAACAAAATGGGAAAGCATTGGGGTTTTTCTCCATAGCATGCATACTTCTGGCCTTATCACAGAGAATTCTATATGAGGATCTAAAGGAGCTGTTCTGGGTCTAAAGAAAGATGTCTGGAAGTGACGGTCTAGCAGCATGCAACACTGGATGTAGTGAAACAAACAAGGAGTCCTGTGGCACTCCTAAAGACTAACAGATCTATTTACTGCATGCGCTTTCATGGGAGAAAATCCCATTTTGTCACATACTTTGATGATGTAGTGAGTTCATCTATGCAGAAAGTGGATTTCCCATTTGGTGAAACCAGTAGTAATTCCTACTCCACACCTGAAGACCTTTCTGAATATGGTAGAAGGGTCGAGATCAGGCAACTAGAGCGAGTTTCAGCATGGTTGTAATGGGAAAAATTGCTACTAATAAGTGGAAAAGCCTTTAAGGGTTAAGGAACCATGGTCCACTCACTTTCCGAGTGCTTTTCATATTAGATCAACTGATTTGACTAGCATTCTCCTATGAAGAAAAGAGTCCTTTGTGACTGGCATAGTATCTTCCCATGGGTTTATTTGTGGGAAAGTATTGCATCAGCCATATTTTGGATCATTTTTAGACAATGTATGGTGACCTGACATCAAAAATAACCTCTTCAGATCCCTTGCAGTCAAATGCACTAAACCAGCTAACAATTTTATGTCATGTTCAGAGCAGTCTATCAGAATATGCTTGGGTTCACACCGAACCACACTTTCAAATTAAATATGTCCACTAGTTTACAAGAGAAAAATCCTGACAAAATACATAAATTCAGTTAGCTTGTGCTGTGGCTAGTTTGAAAGTGATGGGTAGCCCTGGGTAGCATAAAGGTGGCTTGAAGGTTCCTTTTCTTTCCCTCACACCTGGGTAAACCCTGAGGGTACTGTGGGGTTGAGCAGAGACTCTGTCTCTAAAGCAGTCAGCCTTTGAGGGGAAATGGGATGTTTACACTTGTGTGGCTTGGAAATGACAAAAATATATAAGAAACAAAGGTTAAAATAATGGTGGGTTACTTATCAGTAACTGTCCTTCTTCACATTGGGTCACTAGCATACATTCACTATTAGGTGGCTACATGCCACAGCGCACAATTGGTCAGAAACTCTTTAGTCCTAGCTTGTCAGAGCAGGGTCAGCAGCCAATGCCCCCCTGTGGCCACTTCCATGCCTATATATATAACCCCAACCCTGATCCCCTCTGTTCCTTCTAGTCACCAACTCTGAGTAGCTGGGACAGTGGGAGTGTCCTGAATGTATGTGGGCAGCCCATCTTGAAGAAGGAGAGTTACTGGTAAGTAACGTACATTCTTCTTCAAGCGCTGCTTGCATCATTCAGTAATAGGTGACTACTAGCCATAATGTGGATGGTGGGCGTAGTTGGATTTTTCCCATCTTCAGCATGGCTACCCCCATAAAGGCAAAACCAAGGAGTGGAAGGATGCTAGAACAGTAGACTTCTTGGCCTACCTGGGGGAACACCCTATTAACCCTTGAATTATCCTGAGAAAATATTGCATGAGGGAGCCAGAGACAGGCTGTGCATCACCCTGCCTTGGAAGCATGGAGTATTGATGGGGGCCATCCTACTTTGCTTTGAACACCCTTGGTGTTGAGTGTGGGTAAAACCAATCAAAGAAGACAAAAAGTTCCCACATTTCGTCTACCATTGTGTGACGATTGACTGTCACGCCCCAGGGGGTAAAGAAGAGAATAAGCACACCTTCTCTGCACCGATGGGGTGTTGACACTTCAGAGTGTGAGTCTTTAGTTTGGTTCTACAGGTCAAAGTGCTAAAAACGCGACCAGGATGGTGTCTTTCGCGCAGTCCCATTCTAGCGAGAGGAGTCCCAACTTGATAAGGGAGTTCCTTTGATGGGCATTAGCTAACCAGGCAGAAGGGAAGCTATTAAGAGTGCACCTCAGGTCCCAGAAGTAGGTATGCCCTCTGGTCCCTTTGGCGATAGAGAGAAGGAACAGTAACACAGACTCACCAGTGTTCCTGGTTGAGATTTGTGACCTCTAGATACAACCCTATTCAGGCTCTGTTGAGATAGACCTCAGCATGGTTCACCTCCTGGGGAATGCAGACTGTCCATGAGGGAAATGGGCCCACAACCATTTAGCAAGGAAGGAGAAGGCTTTGATCAGATGGCCCATATCCATGGTTAGGTAGCAAAGGAAGTTCTTTGTTTCAGGACGTCCCTTCAGTGGGGTGCCAATCTTAGAAAGCCCAGCTGTTGTGATGGGAAGGGAACCTTTAGGGATTGGAACTAGGGTATGAGGGTAATAAGGAGAAGGGGTAAAAGGTGTTGCCTCTGGCCTAGTTGGTCACTAGTGATTCTGGAACCGACTGCCCTCCTTCTGGGGCTCCTATTGTCTCACTTGGCAGATGTGAGCAAGATTGGTGATAGGAAATAAGAGAGGAACTAAGCGTTATGTCAATAAGAGTCCCTCCAGTCCTCTGTGGAAGGTGCTCAGGGTGTTTAGGTTTTTCATCAGCCTTTTATGATTAGAGCTTGGGGTGCCTTTGGGTCGCAAGGAGAGGAGACTGCAAGTTGTGGAGCTCTCCTGCACCTGAGTAAGGATCCTACACTTGGGCAAACCAGGTAATGTCTTGTAGTTTCTTATGCAGGGACACTCTGGCTTCTCCCTTACGCCACTCACTACCTGTGTGTGTGCCCTCTGGTATGGTGAAGTCTCCCTTCAAGTGAACTGGAGGGGTGCATTCTTCTATTTCCCCCCGGGTGAGAAGTGCTGATTTGTTGTGTTGCTCTTCCAACAGCCGAGGGCATGGGGGGGGCATGAAACATTGAGGGTTCTACCTTTACGAGAGGTAAAAGGGGGGAGATGCCACCCCCAAAATTTTGGTGTTTGTCCACCAAGGGGAGAAGACTTGTCTAAAAGTGAATCATATGGTACACTGTCCGCTTTGCTTGAGGACATACCACCACATGATGGGTCTGTCATTCCAGGTATGGGCTGTTGAGGTAGATTGAATACATATGAGTCCCCCATGTAGACTGCCCATGAAGGTGTAGATAGCTCCACCTCTGAGAGAAGGACTTCCTGCAAGGTCCTGAAAGCTGTTAGCTCTCTTATGAGGAATCAGGGAACCCCTGCTGAGAAAGGAGAGGGTAGGTGTACTGTTCATTACCCTCTGGGCAATGGTGGTTGATTTCCCTCTTGGAGGGTCAAGGGCTAACGCAGGTTGGCATAAGAGGTAAACAATGGATGTGCAGTGTTGCGAATAGGAGGGGAGGGTCATACCAGCCCGGGTTCACAGAGGGATCAAGGGCCCCGAGAGGTCTGTAAGGGGAAACCTGAGGCAAGGGGGAAAGGGGAAGGGAAGAGAAAAGAAAGAGAGAGAGGAAGAGCTCCTTTTGGAGGGAGGGTAGCCTGTGGGTGCTCAATGGGACTAAATTTAGCGCCCGTGTTCCCTGCTTCCCGCCATTAGATCTTGCACATAGCAGTGTAGGGGAAAAACATTAAAATGTTCCCCATCTCCACTCCCACATGACTTCTGGGTACAACCCAGGGCAGGTCCCCTTAGGAGTGAGGTGATAAGACAACTCAAGTAAGCTATAAAAGCCGCTAGGAAGGGTTAGGGGTTTTTCTTGCCCCTTCTTTTGCATGACTCAGGAGGTCCAGGTGATGAGACCCCCCTGGGTTTCCAACCATAGTTTGTGGGGGGCGGAAGTCTACTCTTTTGCCCAATAGTGTGAGCTATCAAAATGCAGCCATGTTGTGGATGGAGCAGGACTGCAGCAAGTAGGTAGATGCTACATCCTTCATGTAAAACAAACATCTAGGCAGGTAAAATTTTAGTGGGTGCAGTAATCTGGTATGCGCCCATGCTAACCCAGGCCCTAGCGTGAATGGCGTGAAGCCTGACTGGGGGGGGGGGGAGGGAATGGTCTGAATGCCAAGTGCCCAAGAGTGTATTCAGGTCTAAAATGGTTGAGCTGGATACCAAAGGAAGCATGCTGAGTGCACTCAGATATCCCAGGCTGTAGTATGAGCAATGCTGGAGGAGAAGCCCTGGATGCGTTGAGCTAGGGGATGTATAAGACCACGGGAGAGAATAAGGGAGCAATTTGAATCAGACGTCGAGAATCAGCATGGAAGCCGGGGACTGGCAGCAAGTGAGAAAAAGAAAACAGAATGGAGCCTCAGGGCATGGAGAAATGATCTGGTGTACCTCCACTGCCTTCTGAGCCAGGTCACCCTTCACTTCAACCTAAGGAATGTGTTTTGGATCCCAGGTACAGCACTCCCCCTCCTTCTAGCTGCAGACAGGGTCCCACTTAGGGCCTCTGCTGCTGATTCCTGAGGTGTTGCTGTTGCTGACGGGTGAAACCTGAAGGGGTCAGTGAGTCAGCAGGGGCCTCTTTAATGTGGGGGGCCAAGGTACTTTAATGGGAAGTCCCAGGCGGCAGAGGGCATCTTGCAACCATGGGGGCTGATCCTGCATCTTGCTTAGTGGGGAAGGCCCTGATAGGTGCCTTTGCAGTTGGCTCTCTTGGTGCTGGCGAGGGCTAGGAGAGTGACTGGACATCTGTTGGGGAAGCATGCCCAATGATCTAAGGGCTGATCTAGGATCCCTCACACCATGGAGTAGGTGGTCTGTTCTCTCCACAAACAAAGACCAGCCCTCAAAGGGGAGGTGTTGGATGGCCTACTGCATGTCCTGAGCCAGGCCTGCCTCCTGCAGCCCTGCACGTCTCATAACGACGGCTGAGGCTTTACCGTGGCTTGCCATGTCTGAGGTATCCCACTAAGAGTGCATCCTGGGATGCTAGTGTGCCCTCGTCTTTGAGGGAGTCATAGTCCACCCTGTGCTCCTGGGGGAAGAGATCCCAGAATCTCCTCATGGACTCCCAGATGTCCAAAGTGTATCGTCCCACTAGTGCCTTGTGGTTTGCAATGCAGAGCTTGAAGATGGAAGTTGACTACACCTTCTGACCCATAAGGTCCAACCCTCCCACCTCCCTGGATCTTGGCAAGGGATCTTGGGAATGTCAGCTTCTATACCCTAAGGCAGCTTCCATCACCCAGGAGCTTGGTACTGGGTGGTCAACCAAAAAAGGAAAGTCCTCCGGTGGGGCCTGATATTTATGGCCGGCTATATCTAGATCAGAGGAATAGAAGTGGGAATCAGCCAGCCTACCCTGGTGAGGTCGTGCACACTAGGGTGCAATGGTACTGCTATTGCATCTGGGGAAGATGTTAACCCCGGAGCAAATAGGGGGTCCTGGCCCCCTGATGCATTCATCCTCTAAGCCCATATGCACTGTTATGCGGAGGAAAAGGTCAAAGTGGGCTGTAGTGTCCTCCCTGTAGGACCACAGCTTGGGATTTAGAGCCTGATCAGGGGTTGCGGGCAACAGTGGAGTGGTCCTGGGCCCCTTGGTACCATGGGAAACTTCCTGCAAGGAAGTTTCCTGGGGCAGGGACCACTTGCGAGATCGATACTAGTAGGTACCCGGAACCAGCAAACTCTTACAGGTGTGTCTGCCCCTGTGTGAGGGGGGTAACCTCCTCGGGGCTCGGGTAGCATGATATTCCCCAGTGCTGAAGTGTTGGGCTTGCTCCAGCACCAGTGTGAGGAGTGGCCAAGGTGGTCGGAGCCAACAACGAGGCAGCACTATAGTGCTGAGGAGAGGAAGAGCAGAGGTTGCTTCGAAATAAGAATTCTGCTGTTCACATGAAGCACAGTTGTTTCAAAACAACAGGAACCCGTTGTTTCGAAACAACAGCGTTGTTTCAAAACAAGTTAAACCTCGTTTCTAGGCGAAACAACATTGTTTCGCACCTGTGGTGTCAGGGGGGCAGCCCGGGCTGTGGGCTGGGCCGCCCGGCAGGGGCTCACCCCCCCCACACCCCACTGGAGGCTGCATCCCCTTTTCTGGGGCTGCAGGGTGAGCTGCAGTAGCAGCTCACGCCCAGGGGGCTGCAGCCCCGTGCAGCAGGTAATGAAATAGCATGTTCATGCTATTTCGTTTCCCACTTTTTTCCTTATTTCGAATTAACATTTTGTTAATTCAAAATAAGGTATTTTAAAATAAGGTGTTATTTCGATAGAAGTTGTTTCGGAACAACTTTATCGAAATAACCCTCCGTGTGTGAACATAGCCTTTGTCGTAGAGCCCGGGTCAGTACCGGTGGGCCTTTTTGGGGAGGAAGCGACTCGCCCAAGCTGCAGTACCAGGGAGCTCGGTACTGATATAGGGGATGGGGATCAGTGCTGCCCTGGAGTGGTCCATGTCCCTGAGAGGAAAGCAGGTTTTTCTCTCTGTTTTAGAGGCTTGGGAGAAGGAGGCGTGGGCAAAAGTAAAAGGGCTTTTGCCATCCTAAAAGCTTCTGGAGTGGAGGGAACATCTATGGCCTCCTGGCCCCGGTCCCAAGAGTGACCCGGAGGGGGAGAGCTGGAGTGGCGCCTGTGCTTTGGCACCGACTTGGATGCTGAGCACGTCTTCTTGTGTTCCCAAGAGGAGCGGCACCCAGAGGGCCCCAGTGCCAATCTGACACATGGTGCCAGTAGCTCCAATGGTGACCCCAGTTCTTCAAGGGTAAGCTGCCATACTTGCTCCAGGGCCAACGCAGGGCACCTCTGCTCCCTGTCTTCTAATGTCCTCAGTTTAAAGCAGGGGTCTCAAACTCGAATCGCCTAGGGGGGCCACATAAAAACTAGTATAGAGCCGCATGAGTATTAGAACATTAGCCCAAGAGCTGCACCACTGAAACCTTTTCATACAACGATATTGCAAATATCAGTAATAATAGTGTCATTGTGGACCACAGGAAATAGCTTGAGGGGCTGCATGCGGCCCATAGGCCGCATGTTTGAGACCTCTGGTCTATATGCTGCTGACTTTCGTGTTATCGTAAAGGTGTGTGATTTGCATATGTCAGTAGAATAACTACATAGTCAAATGAACAGCTGGAGCAATCGGTAGCCTGGTGGGATTCACCCAGGCACCGATGGCAATTCTCATGGGGATCATCCCATGGCCAGGAAGGCCTTGCCACAAGCAGCACAGGGTTTGAAACCTGGCATTGTAGGCGGCTTTGGGAGCGATCTTCTGGCTCCGGATCCATACGCTCAGTAAGAGCAGTTGTTCTCAGTGGTATGATATCCACGAACAGATCTTCCAAAGTGAATGGGCTGCACATACATGGCAGAATAGCAGGTGCTTGCGTAATTGCAAGGAGTGGGCTGTTCCAAAACTGTCGCTCAGGGCCGAAAAAGGAACTGAGGAGGATCAGGATCAGGGCCATATATATAGCTACAGGAGTGGCCAGAAGGGGCATTGGCCACCGACTGTGCTCTGACAGCCTAGGGCAAAAAAGTTTCTAACCAATTGTGGGCTGCAGCATGCAGACACCTAATACCGAATGATGCTAGCAGCGCTCGAAGAAGAAAAATATCTTTCTACCCAGAGGTCTCGGAAGGAGATTTTCAAAGGTCTGGTTCCCAACTGAAACCAAGTGGGGTTCAGCTCACGACTCTTACTATGGGGTGTAAAGAAAACCACTAAGATAACAGAAAATTTCAAACTTATAATGGTTCCTGAATGGGAAGACAACTATGGGTGGAGTTACTTATGTTTTAGACACATGCTGTGAATTATTATTATTGCTCTTATTTGATAAGCACTGATGGCACAGTGTTGTACAGCACAGCAAAGGAAGATATAGAGGAAAGTGGTGTGCTCATAGTTAAATACCAACAGTAATCAAGTAAAGCCAGTAGTGTGTACCCATGCACTCCCCTTATCAGTCTTCTATATTAGACTCAGAGCTGTGTCCATATGCTGAACACAACATTTTAATAAAGGTGTTACCATAACATTTGAGCTGACATTCCTTGCATATTAATATCCACAATTAATACTGTAACACAACCTGAAAAGTATGGCCAGTTGTACTGATTTTTAAGCAGCAATCAAAGAAAAATCCCAAACTACTGTTTGTTATTATTCAGTCTTTATTTCTCTCTTTCCGTCTCCTATGCCCCCCATGATTCAAAGATTAGCACATTGATCCCTGCATCTTATTTCCAAGCAGATCCTGGCAAGAGGGCAGTATGCACATTTAAATGCTTCCTAGTCAGTCTTGCAGGAAATGAGCACAAAACTGAATCCAGCATAGTCAACCACACAACAGTCTCTAACGGACACATCCAGCAGCCACCTCTCCTCATACCAGACTGGAAAAAAACAAACAAAAATGATGCAACCCACCTTGTAACAATTTAAGTTTTTGTCTCATTATGCCTTTTAATGTAACGAAGTAAATCCAAATAACTGGATAGTAATGAATTATAAATGGAACAAAAATGAGTGTACTATTAATACTACTCCCAGAAGGGGATAAAAGGGATCAGCAATTTTATCCCATGGTGCAACTGAGAACTGACAGACAGACTGGGCTGACATTCGGAGGCCACACTGTTTTCATAAGGGAAAGAAGAAAAATCCCTTATCGATGTGAAGTGATATTTTAACCACTCTTGTAGACTTATGTTTAAGAGACTGTCTGCAGCCCTGCACACCACATTTTGTTCCAGGAGAGAAGGGTGTTTTTGAATAATATAATAGCCTGTAAGAAGCACACTCCTAAAATGGAAATGTGGGATGTTAAAATGATGGTTAACTCTGCAAGCAAATGATCTCTTCTTTTAGCCATATGAAATATGCCCATATAAAATAGGGAGTAAACAAAATTCTGCACTTAACAATCTCCAGGCTCTTCAGCTTTCCCACAGCACTGACCCCTATAACTGTAACAGAGTGATATGGATGAATAACAAAGCTCTGCAGAAAAGTACAGATTGACCCAGCTGTGACCTTCCTGAAGCCAGGTGCAGCAGGGATACATAGCCTGGCACATTCCACTTTGGTAAGGAGCTGATAAAGTCCCATCTAGCTCGCTGCCTTCATTCTGGCAGGAATTCCAGGAGATAAGAAAAGAATTTTTTACCTTATTTACTAATATCAATTTGGAAAAGAAAAAAAGGCACAGTGTATTCCGTCTGGGGATAGGGAGTCGTGCTCTCACAGATTCTAAGGTCAGAAGGAACCATCTGCAGCCAATAAGGAAATTGCTGCCGATCATACGTAATATTTTTTTTAAATTCCTAACACAGGGCCTGATCCTGTGAGGTGCTCAGCAAAAGCCACTCCTGTCACCTTGAGCCTCAGATGAGGACTGCGTTTCAGAACATGCTGTAGTAAGTCCATCCCTGTTCAGGACAGCACTGAACCAAGTGCTTAACTTAAGGACATGCTTAAATTCAAATTGACTTCTAACTTAAAAAAGGGGCTTAAGTTCTTTTGGGAAACTCTCCTGACTGGGGTGGGGTTACCAGATGTCAGGCAGAAGGAGGACATGTCCTCCTTTTTACCTTCATGGCCTCCCTTTGGCAGGCATTTTAAAAATGCATGATTTTGTCTGGCTTTTACTTACAGGGGTTAAAGTGTGCTGGAAGGCCCTGGAGCACCCTTTTTTTAGGGGGAAGCATTCCAGGGCCCCCTAAGAACAGAAGAATATTACATTAATACCACATTTTCTCCATGTGTCCTCCAACGTCCTCCTTTTCGTACTTCCCTGTCCTCCTTCCCGTGCGCTGGTATCTTGTAACCCTAGAGTGGGGACCTTGCCTTGCACCAGTCAGGATCAGTTCCCGACACATGCATCAGTCCACGATCAGGAACAGACATGTGTCACATTGCAGTTAAAGGGTAAAGCTTCCAAAGGTTCAGGATGGGGCCTTGATCTTAGGATGGACATTGTCAACTTGAAGTCTAGTGTATTATCAAACAGGGATTAAAAATAGTTTCAGGTACTCCTCCTGGCCCTGAGTCTCCTTGCCAAGCTGTATCACTTTGCAAATAGATTTTTCAAAGGCTTTTCTCTCTCCACTTCTTGCTGTTTGAAAAACCCACACAAACCCCAGGTAAAACTCTCTAACTCACTAACTGCTAAGGGGAACTGTGCTGCAAAGTGAATGAGCTGAAGAAAGAGGGAGAAATGTTTGTTTTCCTCTAATACCCTACTAATGTTTAGTGTCACTGTAACAACAGGGGAAAAGAGTTTGAGAGAAAAACTGGGTCACAAAAGACTATGTGTAGAGCTTTGATCATGGTCCATAAGGGTCAATGCGAGTTTTGCATTGATTTGAATGGGACACGGATCAAGCCCTAATAGTATTAAATTGACGGAGTCTTTTTAAAGTCATGAAAGCTGAAGGCCAAGATTTTCAAAAGTGACTAAGTGTTTCAGGAGGCCTCACTTACTGTGCTGAGATATCTGAAAGGGCCCTGCTTTTCAGAGGCTGGGTCCCTAGCATTTTCTGAAAAAACCAGGCCCTCTTAACAGTGTCTCTAGCTGTGCACCAAAACCACTATTCTCTTTTAAAACAAACAAGGAGTCCTGTGGCACTTTTAAAGACTAACAAATATATTTATCTCATGCGCTTTTGTGGGAGAAAAATCCCACTTCATCAGACGCTTTGAAGATGCTTCAAAGCGTCTGACACATTGGGATTTTCTCCCACAAAAGTTCATACAATAAATAAATTTCTTAGTCTTTAAAAGTGCCACAAGATTCCTTGTTTGTTTTGCTGAACTAAACTAACAGCGCTACCCCTTTGGAACTAGTCTCTTTTGAAAATCTTGGCTCTGCAGTTTGGGGAGGGGGAACAGGTGAGAGTGCATAACAAAAAGAACTAATGGATCTGCTTTGATTAAAGCAAAGCTCATAAATTTATTTCCTCATTTGTATTTCACTCTGTGATGAATTTACTACAAATATATCAGTTCTCAGATGAAATAAGCTCCAAACCATCCAAGGAACAAACCTATTCCAAATGCCAATTCGAGAGGAAACAAGGAATCAAATAAACCTCCCCAGATATCTGGTGAATGAAGTTAGATTCTTCTGAGTGTTTTATGCAAAAGGAAATAAAACCACACAACTCAGATGGAGAAGACCTGCCGCCTCCAGCTCCCTCAGTGACACTCAATACTGTGTTTACTTTTGTGATTAAATAATTATTCACTCTTACCACTGTTTATTCACATAAAACAAGGAAGCACTCTGCCTTCTACCTTAACCACAAATAAGACTGCACCAGATTGTGAGTACTAACCCACAGCTTTGCACTCCACAACTCACATCCCACAGTTCACCTGAATATTAACAAGTTACTACAAAAAGCAACGTGCTGGCTGATGAGATTCAGACAGACATGGGTGCAGTGTGATTTTTAGTTTTATCTTCATTGAAACTGCATGGCAGCACAGTCTTCCGGCATGGTGAAATGACAAGAACAGCAGCCAACAGCCCTTACCCGGGAGATTGAATACTGCAGCAGGATCGCCTCCTTTTATGGGCCTAGTGACCAAGAAGTACAAGGCTCGTCTCAAACTCACAATGCCTGGGTTCACTGCACAAACCTCTTTAACAGGAGTTAGCATGCTGGTCTCCAGTAACATTTTCATTTGTGGCCTCCCCCCCACCCCAGCTTTTCACGTAAGGCGAATCTTCCTTAACTGTCAGGAACAGCTCTCTTTAACATGTCATGCTTAGTGTTTAAGGCATGTGTACATGTTCAGTAGTGAATGTGCTGAATTTTAAGCAGCTGCAATTAGCTTCAGGGGGAGGGAAGGGTGAAGAGATTTAATAAGGGCATGTTTAGTCTATGGAAGTCTACCTTTAATGGTCTGAGATCAGCTAAATGTCGGTATTGTAACCCTCTGTGAATTTTGACTCTAGGACCCCATTGACTTCCCTGGGAGTTCCTTTCACAAATGATGGTGGGACATGGCTGTGAGAGAGCAGCAGCTACAAGAGGGGATGGACAATGTGCAAGGAAATACACTGGGAAATATTTGCAGGCTGATTAGCAGTGGGGCCAATCTCTATTCCCAGGCAAAGCCTGCATAATTGAGCCTAGTGCCACGGAGAGATGAGATGGCTGATGGGAAAATTCTCCATGCCTTGAGGCTGTGATCAGCAGTACAGATGTGTCATAGATGCCATGTTCCCACTTCTCCAGTCTGCCTATTTACAGCTTTGATTCCCTCCTAAACTTCTCTGCCTATAGTGCTCCTTCCTCCCATTCTGCACAGGGTTCACTGACAAAGTCCACCATGACTTATTGTCTCTTTGCTCCCTTCCGGTCTTCTCTCCTTCACTTCCAATAGTCTCTTCAGTTTCTGCCCCATCATTAATAACAAGTGTTCTCCATATCTCAAACCCCTTTTTCCTGTCCCTACCTCACCTCCCTTCTGAGTTCCTAAGCTTCCTCAAATCTATCTTCAACCCCTCTCTTGCTCTGTCACTTTCCTCTGATTCTCCCTCATCACCTACACATGTAGGCTTTGATCTTCCCCATCCTCAGAAAGATTCCCTTTTGAGCCTCCTTGTCTCTCCATTTAGTGATATACTATTTTTCTCTCCTTCAAATCCCAATTCACTAAACCTTGAGTTCCTTTCCTCTTGTTCCATCCTCAACTCCTTCCTTATGCCCTCTTTGGGCCCCTGAAATTGCTTTCACTAAGCTCTTTAGTGACTTCTTCCCAGCTAAATACCGAGGCTCCGTTCTTTCTTTCTTTCTTTCTTTCTTTCTTTCTTTCTTTCTTTCTTTCTTTCT
>ML682004.1:13388870-13541152 GCA_007922195.1 Podocnemis expansa | reverse complement strand
TCTTTCTTTCTTTCTTTCTTTCTTTCTTTCTTTCTTTCTTTCTTTCTAAGAGCCACAGGACTCCTTGTTTGTTTTGTTGAACTAGACTAACACAGCTACCCTTTTGGAATGCCCTACGTTAGTTATTTTCAAAACTTGCCATATACAAATGTTTGGCTGAGTCCACACCAGGGTTTTATTTCAAAACAACAGCCATTGTTTCAAAATAAAGCTGGGCATGTCTGAATGACGTTTCGTTATTCCGAAACAACTGGACTCTGTCGTTTCAAAATAACAGCCATTGTTTCAAAACAGTAAAACCTCACATGCAATCGAAATAGCCGTTGTTTTGAAACAATGTCATTTGGACATGTTGTTTCGAAATAACGGTTATTTCAAAATAACACTTTTGTCCTTCTCCTTCCCAGGGTGCCTTCCTTTTCGTATATATTGGGTGGGGACATGGCCCAGCAAGGGGGCCATGTTGCCACACCTCCCATGCTGCCCCGCTCCTGAAGCAAAATAGCATGTCCACACACAGGGCATGCTATTTCACTTTGAGGGTTTCCCTTATTTCAAATTAACATTTTCTTTTTTCAATTTAAGTTATTTCAAAATAACGATTTTATTTCAAAATAACTTATTTTGAAATAACAGTTTACATGTGAGCACAGCCTTTGTGCCTTTAAAAGTGAAGCACTGATTTTTTTTTCAATCTTGACATTTTTTTGAAGATCTCATTGAGCTTTAAAAGTGAACCCACACCAGAAAAAAGTACTGTGTATACTCATGTGTAAGCCTAGAATTTTCTTCCTTGAAATCAGTCATTATAAAGTTGTGCTGATTTAAAGTGGACAAGGACTAGGACTCTGTTAACTTATGTGTGCTAAAGCCTCAACTCCCAGTGCCTGGGCTCTTATAATGGGTACATGTAGGGTTATGGCAGTACTAACAAGCATTAGTTATCTTTTGGTCAGATAATGCATGATAAGCATCATTAGACATTATTAGTGGACCTTTGGTTCATAGTTCTTTTCCATGTCGACTTGCTTCTGGGTTTTTTTTTTTCCTCTACTAACCCCCCAAGAAAGGAGTTTTACTTAAAGTGGAAGTCAGCAGAAGGTGTGTCTATTATATGTAATTATTTTTAGCCTCAATATTGCTTTAACATGATACCTTGCTTCTGCTTTATTTCAGGATTCTTCTCCACTCTCCTGATCTGGCCAATGAGGATGTGCACAGTGATTGATACCCTATTGCTAAAGTAGTAACTACTTGATTAGCTAGGTCCATATGTGAAGCCCTAGGTAGAGCCCCAGAGAGGTCAATGGACCTTCTTTAGATCAATATTGTTGCTGGTAGCATTGGAAGAAGTTACTTGTTTGACTTCGAAGAGTGACATATCAACCACCTTATGAAAAGCAACCACCTTATGAGAAAGCTATGGCAGGACTCTTCGGGATAAGCTGGTAGTCATTAAACATGATTTAGATCTCAGAGAGCCCACTATAAATAAATACCAGAAGACTGATGAGTATGTAGCAATTCAGGAGTTGCCCTCTCTTCCCTACTGAATTTATTTTGTCAAGACTAATGGAATTCTGCCAAAGTAACATCAAGATGGCAAAATATATTTTTGTATATATTTTAAGACATCTGGATGATATTTGAAAGTGTAAGGTAACTTAGGTGGAAGTGATCATGAGATGATAGAGTTCATGTTTCTTAGGAATGTTAGGAAAGTGAATACCAAAACAAAAGCAATGGATTTTAGGAAGGCAGACTTTAGCACACTCAAGGAATTGATAAGAAGGATATTATGGGAAGAATGTCTAAGAAGAAAAACAACTAAAGACAGTTGGCAGTTTTTCAAAGGGACACTATTAAGATTAAAAGGGATAGCCGTGTTAGTCTAGTCCAGTGAAAAAACAACAAAGAGTTGTGTGGCACTTTAAGACTAACAGATTTATTTTTTGCATCAGCTTTCGTGGGAGAAGATCCCACTTCCTCAGATGCTTCGAAGATGGGTGAACTTACAAAAAGGAATGAAACTAAATGCAAGGGGGTGTAAAACATAGGATCAGGTCATACAGGAACAGCAAATCAGAGCAGTTTACAGGTTCAAACCATGGGAAGCCTGAAGTCAAATTACCCTTTGTAATGGGAAAAGAATCCATAGTCTCGATTCAGACCAGCCTTCACAGAATTTAGCTTGCATATTAATTCGAGTTCAGCTGTCTCTCTTTGAAGTCTTGATGTCCCAGGTACAGCTCTAACGACGGTCGTTAACAAATGGGGCATCAAGACTTCAAAGAGAGACAGCTGAACTCGAATTAATATGCAAGCTAAATTCTGTGAAGGCTGGTCTGAATCGAGACTATGGATTCTTTTCCCATTACAAAGGGTAATTTGACTTCAGGCTTCCCATGGTTTGAACCTGTAAACTGCTCTGATTTGCTGTTCCTGTGTGACCTGATCCTATGTTTTACACCCCCTTGCATTTAGTTTCATTCCTTTCTGTAAGTTCACCCATCTTCGAAGCATCTGAGGAAGTGGGATCTTCTCCCACGAAAGCTGATGCAAAAAATAAATCTGTTAGTCTTAAAGTGCCACACAACTCCTTGTTGTTTTTACACTATTAAGAGCACAAGAGCTAACCTGTCACTGCATAGGAAGGTTAAGAAGTATGCCAAGAGACCACCTTGGCTTAAAAAGAAGACCTTCAATAATTTAAAAATAAAGAACGAGGCCTACAAACAGTGAAATTAGGTCAAATTATATCAGCAAATATCACAATTATGTAGAGGAGAAATCTGAAGGGCCAAGGCACAAATGGAGATCAAACTAGCAGAAGGCATAAAGGGTAACAAAAAGTCATTCTTCAAATACATCAGAAACAAAAGGAAAACCAAGGACATTGTAGGATCCGTACTCAACAAAGAGGGTAAAAAAAAAATGAAAATGTGAAAAATGGCAGAGTAAATAATTTGTTCCGATCTTCACTGAGAAGGTGGGTGGCGATTGGATGTCTGATGTAGAGGAGGGCAACAGAAATGAGATAGGATCAGAAGCTAAAACAGGGAAAGAGCAATTTAAAAATTACTTGGACAAGTTAGAAATCTTTAAGTCACCAGGCCCTGATGATGTGCACCCTAGAGTATTCAAGGAGCTGACGCAGGAGGTAGCTGAGTTATTAGCTATTATCTTTGAAAAACCATAGAAGACGAGTGAGGTCCCAGAAGACTGGAAAAGGGCAACTATAGTGACCATCAACAAAAAAGGAAAGAAGACCAATCCAGGGAATTAGAGATCAGTCAGTTTAACCTCTATACCAGGAAAAATAATGGAAGAGATAATTAAGGAGTCAATTTGCAACCATCTAGAAGAGAATAAGGTGATTAGGGCTAGTCAGCATGGATTTGTCAGAAACAAATCATGTCAAACCAACTTGATAGCTTTCTATGAGATGGCAGCAAGCCTGGTGGATAGAGGGGAAGTGGTAGATGCGGTATGTCTAGACATTAGTAAGGCATTTGAGACAATCTCACACAACATTCTCATTAACAAACTTGGGAGGTAAAAACAAGATGGAGCTACTATAAGATGGGTGAAAAACTGGTTGGATAACCACTTCCAGAGAGTAGTTATCAATGGTTCACATTCAGGCTGAAAGGACATAATGAGTGGGGTGCTGCAAGGATCTGTCCTGGGTCCGGTATCGTTCAACATTGTTATCAATGACTTAGATGGTGGCATAGAGAGCAAACTTTTAAAGTTTGTAGATGATATTAAGCTCGAAGAGGTTGTGAGTGCTTTGAAGGACAGGGTAACAATTCAAAATGATTTGGACAAACTGGTGAAATGGTCTGAGGCAAACAGAATGAAATTCAATGAAGATAAGTGCCAAGTACTCCACTTAGGTAAGAACAATCCATTGTGCACACACACAAAATGGGCAACGACTGCCTAGGAAGGAGTACTGCAGAAAGGGATCTGGGTGTCATAGTGGCTCACAAGCTAAATATGAGTCAGCAATATAATATTCTTGCAAAAAAAGCAAACACCATTCTGGGGGTGTATTACCAGGAATATTATGAGTAAGACATGAAAAGTGATTCTTCAACTCTACTCTGCACTGATGAGGCCTCACGAGTACTATGTCCAGTTTTGGCCATCTCATTTCAAAAAGGATGTGGAAAAACTGGAGAAAGTCCAGAGAAGAGCAACCAAAATGATTAGAGGTCTGGAACATTTGACCTGTGAGGGAAGATAGAAAGAGCTGGGTTTGTTTAGTCTGGGGGGGGGGGACGACTGAGAGGGGAATATGATAACAGTTTTCAAATACCTAAAAGATTGTTATGAGGGAGAAGGAGAACAATTACTCTCCTTAATCACAGATGGTAGGACAAGAAGCAACAGATTTAAATTACAGCAAGGGGAAGTTCAGCCTAGACATTAGGAAAAAAATCCTAACTGTCAGGGTGATTAAACACTGGAATATGTTGCCTCAGCAAGTTGTAGAATCTCCCATGTTGGAGGTTTTTAAGAGCAAGTTAGACAAACACCTAGCAGGGATAGTTTAATGGGGTTTCTTGGTTCTGCCATGAGTTCAAGGAAGTGGACTCGATGGCCTGTCATGGTCCCTTCCAGTTTCTGTGATTCTATGGAGTGCCATAAAACTCAATACATTATTTAATGTCTCTTTGTGCCCCGCCAGCAGATCTGAATGAGTAATTAATTTAGTATCAGGAATCAAATGAAATTAGCCTATTTCCTGCATGTCAGTTGTCTCAGCCTGCAAGTAGTTTACAGTTTTCTAGCATTTATTTGTTATCTAAAATTATTCTGTGAATAGTGTGTACAAAAGTTCTGTAGTCTGTAGAGCAGACTGTTCATAAGCAGATTGTTGTGAGGCATTGATATCTGAGCTGCACAAGTTTGTTTTGATTGGACATATAGGGCAAACGTTTCTGTTGCTGCTTCTTGACAGAGTAAGCTAGAGCCTTGAAAGCACATTCATGTTAATGAATTTAAAATTTGCTTTCTGCAAAGAGTGTTAATATTTGCTTAAAGTTTTTTTATTTCTGCCAATATGCCTGCCAGTGAACTTGTGTGTGAAAAAGGAAGAGGGCCCAAACTCAACTGACGCTGATTTATTTATTTATGCTGGTGCATATATTTGCAGATTTTTTTTAAAGATATTTGCCCAACCCTAATTGTCAGGTGAAGTCTGCTCCGGTCATGGAAGAGTGGGTCAAAAATTACTAGAAAAAAATTGTTTTAGGATGATAGTTCAATTACAATTTAAAGCGTCCCACTATGTCCTGGGATCTGTCTTTCGCACTATATAATATTGCATTCCCCACTGCCTCGAGCATGGGTGGCAAGGGAGTATTCCAGTAATTATATCAAATCCCCAGTGCATTTTGAAGTAAACTATGTAGAATAACAAATTTTAATAGCATGTCACTCTGCCATCTCCTAAGTATAAGTGAATAAATTGTTGAGATGCTATGGGGATGCCTGCTCAACCAAGTGCACTGGGAGTTACATGTCCAATGTCTACTTTATTTAACAGGAGTTATACATGTAACTTGCTGCCCATTGTATATAGGTGTGGCTCTTTTTTGTTCCGGTGACCCTCTTTACATTCAAGTTTGTCAGTTAGTTCAAATAGCTCTTGTTTATTACTCTGCCCTGCATGCAAACTAAATAGCATTTTGCACATAAACTGAATATAAAATCCCAAACATGAACTTAAGCCCCCAAATTGTAGCTTTAAATTTGAATAGAGAAAATGTAGCCTTTGGGAAAAAAATTGAAAGAGATAAGCAAATTAAATTACATTCCTCTGTGGACCCAATGTCTTCTACTGGCTGTGAAAGTTGCAAGGGGTATTCTTATAAAATATGGATTCCCATAAGGAACTTAAAAGCAATTAAAATAACATTAGCATTTTTCATAATTTTACAATGCTTATGTGCTTTTTAAAATCATATGAATTATTGAAAAGTCATTTGTATTAAGATTACAGACTATGTTGATAATCTACATGATTTAGGGGCTGTAGCTACAAATGGTGAGTAGGCTAACTGAACTATGGTTTACTATATTGCATCTAGAGTTGTGACAACTAGCCTATAGCTGTCTATTTTGCTGACAAATGTTAGCTTACAGTGATATAGAAGTAGAAGTTCTTTTAACTATATCAAGCATGCAGTGACACGCAAAATTAGTTCCCACAAACTGACTAAATAGCTACTGTGTCAATTGGGACAAAGGCAAATAAGGTCAAGTTAAAAAAAACCTGAACCTTACAGATATATATGAGTTGGGCACTTTATGTGTCCAACCCACTGCCTATTGTGGTGACCAGTATGGTCTCTGTCTTTCTCTTTCTCTCTCACACACAAACTCAATTGTTTTATACTTTGATTGTGAGTGCTTCGGGAGTGGGGAGGGAGGATGGGGAGGGTAATTCTTTTTATTCTCTGTTCAGAACCTAGTGCAATGGGATCCCGATTCATGATTAAGACTTCTAGGTGAGATGATGATATACATACAACATTTAGACATGAATATAGAATCCAAACATGACTAGAATGGAAACATTTCTCGGTTTCAATCTGGAAAAAAGAAAAGCTGTAGCTGTGCCACTGTAGCATCATAGTTCACTGTAGAAACTCTACCACTCCAAGTCTTCCATCGACCTCGCTGTATCTACACTGGGGCTCAGGTTAACATAGCTCCAGTGGTCAGGCATGTGATTTTTTGCATCATACTTACTATATTAATTCAAAGATAGTTGACATGCACTTTAAAGCTACTTCCCACTGGCAGGGTGAACCTGGCCTCGTTGAAGTCAATGGCAAAATTCCAACTATCAGGATTTCATTCCCAGAGTGATGTAAAGGAATTTAGTGTAAATGGGAATAACGGAAGCACATGCAAAAAAATGCTTAATTCCTGTGTCATGAATCTTGCACCAAGGGCAGATTTCTTGCTTTCTGCAAGAGTTATTTGAAACAAAGCATTGAGCACAAGCTACTGGCACTATCTGTACCCTATTCTTTTTCCTTTGGAGCCTGCTCCTAAAAACTTTACTTATGCAAAACTCCCATCTCAAGTAATCCACTTTGGTTAGGACATGTGAAATTACCATGGTGAAACACCTGAAGCCATAGGGCAGTACCATGAGAACTCAGGAAAAGACAGTGCCTAACTTTCCTGAATCAGTTCAACATAATAAGTAGAGCTCCCGTAAAAGAAAGAAGAGACCTTCTCTCAGAGAAGACCTTCAAAGTTAAGATTGTCAAATTTATTTCAAAGATAGCAAAAGAGACAATTGGGTGGAAAGTATTTCATTGTGTCCACCTAAAAATGTTGGGTGATGTTACAAAAACAAACAAACCAAAAACACTTCTCAATGCTTCTAAGGGGCTTCAGGTTGTTTTCAGATTCCAGCTAATTGCCAGTTTGAAGGGAGTACAAATCTGCGGTGCTGAAGCCTGCAGCCAGAAATGGGCATCGTGAATTCATTAACTTCAAATCACAACTACGAAAAATAAAGTAGGTTCAGTTCGTCCCCAGTGGGATGCCTCTCAACAGAGGGGCACCAGGAATGAATCCAGCCCAGCTGGATTTTCCTTCACCAATGTCTTATTCTGCAATGAATTGCAAGACAGGTGGTGTGTTCTAGGCAGGGAAAAGAAAAAGAAATTCTCAAAAGCAAAATGGTCAGGAGTACAGAGGAAAGGAACTGTGAGTACAGGGAAGTATATATCGTTTAAAGCACCTCAGGACGCTATGTTGTTTTAAATCCCTCAGCTCAGACTCTGTGAAGAAGCACATATTCCACTTTATCATGTAAAGGAAAGAATAAATTGAGTACCATAAATCGGAGTTGTGCTTATAGTTAAGGTGCTGTTTATCTGGCTGATATTTAGACTGACCTTTGCTGGGTGATGGAGTTTGTCTGTCTGCAAATCCTCAGATCTCAAACAGAGAACACTCTGCTGAGAACCAACTGACCCGGAGGGAGATGAAATATTATCTTCTTCAGTGTATACAACTTCTTCGCTGAGAGCCTCACTGCCACTGCAGCTTTGTTTTTAGACTTTCACAAGGTTGCATACTTATCTGCCCTCAACACATTCCTGGCAGGCTTCACCCAAGGGTGTCCCTAAGTTCAAAAGGTTTGTCCCTTTATTTTAAGCTGGATCCACATTTCATGTTCTGACAGTGCAAGGGACGCCTGCATGCTTGATCAGCAAATAGAATAACAGCAATCCTAACCACATTTAAAGGTATATCCTAATTTATCCAAATTCAATCCTTCCTATTCTCTTCTCATTCACATGTTATGCCAGAATACAGTTTGCAGAATCCAAACAGTGTGCCACCTAAAGAAATATCAAGCCATCTTGCTTTGATCTCACATCTTATTTACATAGAGTTTGCTGACATGGATGTTTTTCAAGCATTATTTTTTATAATACTGTTTATTGAAATGTGAGAGCAGCACTGAGTAAAAGATTAGACAGCAAAGCTGGACATTAAAAAGAAACTTCCTTGTCCTGTGGAAAATGTGACCAGCCCCTCTGGCCTTGTCAGCCCATTTCCCTGGCCTGTTTATAAGATTTATCAAGTGGACCTGGCCTCAAAGACTTTTACAAACATTTAATTAAGCTCCCTAGCCTAGTTATAAGATAGGTATTAATATAACCATTTTGCAGATGTGCACAGTAAGGCAGAGAACTCCACCAAGTATAAATTATGTACCTATGGATTAGTGGCAGAATCAGAAATGGAACCCATGAGTCAAGAAATTCCAAGGTTCACTAGACAACTGCTAATTCAATTTTCTTCCTTTTTATCTAAAATTAATAATAATAATAATGGGACTTAGCTCTGGGATTCATTTCCTTAACAAATATTTTGGATCAGATCCTGAGCTGATGTAACTTGGCATAAATCCAGGTGAAGATCCAGCCCTTGATCCTTAAACATTTAGGGAAAATGTATGGCTTAGAGGATTGGTTATGCAATACAGAGCAGGTGTGAATCTGGCCTCAATTTGTACTCATTACAATTTTTAATCGCTTGGTGTGTTGCCTAAATGTGAAGTGAGTTGAAGAGTACAGTTTAGTTTCTAGTGGTCAGACATTCAAATTGTATTTCCTTTTCGGGAGCTCCAGCAAGAAGGCCAAGGATGGAATGAGCATGAAGATTGAATTACCTTCTTACCCTTACAGCTAGCTTCTGAGGTTAAATAATTTTGTAACCAATAGAATAGTCTCTGCAGAACGCAGCACCACATTGTGGGAACCTCTTGCACTGCTGTTATACATTGGTCACTCTTAAAAATGTGTCTCTTTTACCCTAAACAAATAGGTAAAGTAACCTCAGTCACAGAAGTTTCCTTATGCCTCCCTCTGTTTACTGTTGGAAATATCTCACGTATTACAACTATTAGGTTAATGTTATCCAAGGCAGTGAGCTATGTTTGTAGATAAAGAGAGGATTTCAGTCTACGGGGCTGTTAGTCCAGCCCTTACACAAGCACAATTCAGGAAGATGGCTCATTTACAGAAATTAAGCTTCAGACAAACTCATTAGTAATATGAACACTCCATCTAGATGGCAATGGAAAAAGTGAAATATGCTGCAATTGATGGATTTCTTCCTACTGTTTTCAGACTTCAGATAAATGACTGGAGAAACCTCCTTCCACCTTAAGTAAGAAAAGGGCAAAGGTCTCCACTTTTGTACTTTCTTACTTGGTTATAAAGGGGCAGATTTTGACTTGCACTCTTGCCCCTTTACAATGCCATAAGACAGGCTGAGTCACCCACAGAGGCATATCCCAACCAGAAGAAGGTTCTATGGGGAAAGTAGAGCTCCCTCCTGACCATCTTAGCAGCCTGTATATTGCAGATATGCCGGTTGCATGCTTGATTAGAAGAGCCCAGAAGCCACTCTAAGTTAGCCAAGGGTCTCACATGCAAGGCCTAGAATATATGGAGAAACAACAGCATCTTATACTCACTTTTAAGCATCTCCCATCCCCACCCCTACTGCTTCTTGCACCAAACACAGCTCAGAAGGAATGTAGAATGTGGCCCTAAAGCCAAATCATGGACTTTGGCTATCTCCATAACAACATACCACCACATATAATTGCTAAGCACAACGTCAGTCAGAAAGACAACCAGGAATGTGGGAAGAGATAGATCTTGAAATTATGGTTTAATAATATAATCATAGACTTTAGTAAGTCTTCTTTCTTAGCACCTGTCCTTACAGTTCCCTCAGCTGGTCTCGTCACTTTGGACCAGCCATGGACTGATAAGCGTCACTTCACTGAATGCTTGATGTAGGTGGTGGGGAGGGAAGGAAGAGTGGCAAAGTGAAAATCTATTTTCTCTCTTTTCTATAAATGAAAAAGACACCCTCTAAAATTAACAGTAAGAGTTAATTCTCCAATCTTTAAGCACAAATGAAACTGTGGTCCCTTAGTCTTCTTTAAAAGCACAATTGTTGTTCAGTTTCTCTCAGGTACAGATTCATTAGCTCTTGACTGGCTCATCTTGTTTGCTGACTACTTGTGAAAAAAGCCATTTACCCTGGTGAATGTCAAGGTTAGTGCAAGCCGTCCTTGTCATCAGTCTCTTTGGCAGAAGGTCAGGGATACACTTTCTTCAAATGGGCAGCCTCAAACAAAGCAGAGGCTGACTTAACTCACTGAAAGAAAGGAGACCTTCCCTGTAAGTCGATAAACATTCCAGTGCGTGAGGAGGACAAAAGATTAACCCCTCCCTTGCCAATTTGTATACCGTGTGCCACAAAGACAACTACAGCCCCTGGTGGTTTTATAGCATATTCATCTTTATTGTCTGGTCTGAGAGAGAGAGAGCGCAAGAGAAGACCACACATGTGCAGCTACTGCTACGATGAAGATACCCTTTAGAAAGATGTTATCGGTAGAATTGTTACGTTTACATCCATTCTTCTTTTTATCCTAATGCTACACTTTCAGCATTGTGAGTTTCATGAGTGAGCCATAAGGGAGACAGTATGGTACAAAAGCAAACAATTACACTCATTTTCTACTTATTAACTTTAGTTCCTACAGTACATGCTGTAATGTATGCAAGGTACTAGTTCCAAAGGGGTACCCCTATTAGCCTAGTTCAGCAAAATAAACAAGGAGTCCTCTGGCACCTCTAAAGACTAGGTACTGGTAGTCTCCCTCTCTCGCTCTGCGGAAAGAGAATCATGCTCAGTGAGAACGCCCCTCCCTCTCCCCTCCAAAAAGACTTTATGACTTTTTGTGTGCTGTGGGTGAGTTGACTCAAAGGATAATGAATGTTAAAAGGAAATTGTTATAGAGGTAACACTCTGGACAGGAATACTAAGGATAAATTACAGGAAAAGCTCTCACACCTGCAATAGAGCTTGGCAAGAGGGTTTTAGTATGAAAAAATTAATGGGAAAATGAAAGGGGGATTTTGTGTGTTTCTTTCATGAACTTCTTTCACATGGGAAGAATTAGAAAAATTTTCTAGCATGTATTTCTTTCAGGCGGAAGTGAAGGTAAATTACAAGCTATTCTGTCACCTAAAACACTAGTGTTTCGGTCATTCAGGCTTTCTCTCAGGATTACTTGCTTCCTTGTAAAGTTTCATTGTCAGCTTGCTTCAATTAATATCACATTTATTGGCTGCAACCCACACTCACCCTGACTTCTCCAATCAGACATCTCCATGTAGGTGCTCATATTCTATTCTGAGAAACATGGTATAAATAGAGAAATAGGAAGGAGGGATGTCTCTCTTTTTTCAGAAATAAAGCATTCTAATCATTTGACTTTTACACAGCATATACATTGTTTCAACCTAGCAGCTGGATCTCAGGAGGACGCAAAACAGGTTTGGGCATACATGCCTTAAACTATTTTACAGCGCCTAATCTAAGGTTGACACTGAGGACTTTTGCCTTAAAACGGGCCTTTGGGAAGCATTGTTGTGGAAACTCTAAAGTGGAAGCAGTGTTAAGAAATTAAAGTTGCCAAAATCTATTATCCTGTGGTAAGTTCATGGAAAGAACACTGGCAATCTCAATTCAAAAATGTACTAGAAATGCTAGCATAGATGAAGGGAATCTTACAATAAACCAGATTTCATTTTCATGACTACATTAGTTGTATATTCTTCTCAACTCATAAAACACCCCAACTTTTGGATATGTTTGATATGTACAGTTTTGGCATGAAACTCATGGTTATCTTACATGTAACAACTTACAGTCAAACGACACATCAGCCCAAGCTGCAAAGCTTGGATGTGACATTTCTCTAAGTAGAGGGCCTTTTTGGATCTGAGTTTGAAGTAGAAATATGGGTCAAGTACAAAATCGGGTATAGCTACACTTACAATTTAGTTCAAATTAAGGAGGCTTAATTCAAACTAAATTAATGCATGTCCACACTAGTTTTTCATTAGTTCAAACTAAGGAGTTCCCTTAGTTCGAACTAAGGAAAGCAAGGTTTGCACTTATAAGACCTCCCTTAAGTTCAAACTAAGGGTTAGTTGAAACTCATTAGATTGCACTAAACCAATGGAGCCACATTAATTCAAACTAACCGTTAGTTCAAATTAAGGTGCTTTGACCTTCCTCCCAGGGTGCATAGCACCCTGGAAGGAAGTGCCAGCCCCAAAGGCATTCCCCACACCCCATCAATCGGGCTGGGTGATGGGGCCGCAGTCCCCTGACCAGTTGGGCGGGTGGGGACCCTGTCACCCGGTTCCACAGAGCCAGCTGGGTGCAGGGAGGGACCCCCATGCCTGACTCTGCAGTGCTGGCAGGGCAGGGGGAGGGACCCATGCCCGGCTGGAGCCATGCTGCCCGGGCGTGGGGAACACAGCCTCAGGCCCAGCTCCAGCCCCACTACGGGGAAGAAGGAGGAGGAGGGATCCCCATGAACGGCTCCCGGCTTGGTTGCAAGGCACAGGAAACGCAGCCCCGTACCTGGCTTCAATCCCTCTGGCCGGGCACAGGGAAGGGACTCCCACACCAGGCTTGAGCTGCGCTGGCTGGGCACCTGCGATCACCAGCATGGCTCAAGCTGGGCACAGGGGTCCCTTTCCCACACCCGGCCGGTGTGGATCGTGCCTGGCAGGGGGGCTCCTCTCCGTGCCCAGCCAGCAGGGTTGAAGCTGGGCTTCGGGCTGCATTCCCCACACCCCACCAGCACCATTGCAGCTGGGCATGTGGGTCCCTCTCCACATCCAGCCAGCATGCCCAGAGCCGGGCGCAGGGGTTTTCTTCCCCAGCCCAGCCAGCGCTGTTCCAGCCGGGTGCAGGTCCCTTCCCTGCATCCAGCCAGCATGGCTGGAGCTGCCCGGAGGTGTCCCTCTCCACTCGCTCCGGCAACAGGGCTGGAGCCAGGTGAGGGGATGCTTTCCCCCACCACTGGCTCTGGGTGGTGGCATGGCCCTTCTTAGGTGCCATGTTGCCACACTTCCCATGGTACCCCTCTCCTACTTCGAACTAGCAACATGCTAGTTCGAATTGGTTTTCCTACTGGGGCAATGGTACTTCGAATTACCTTAATTTGAGCAAATCATTATTAGTTCGCTTTAATTAGTTCAAATTAAGGTGATTCAAACTAACCTTCTAAGTGTAAACAAAGCTATCTGGATCCAAACACAGGGTTCATGTGGAGACTCATCACCTCTACAACTAACCTGATTTTTGTATATCTTACTCCCGAGAGAAATGCAGAACAAAAATCTAAATGATGTTAGCCAGATCAGGTAAGCAATATTTAAATATTTGTTAAGAAAACTAGAATAGCAGTTCACAAAATGCTTCTTCCAGAAATAAGAGCTATTTCCTAGTGCGTTGACAATAGACGTTAAAGGGGTTCTATGAATCCTGTTATAGCACATTACTGCCTAATTTAGTGGCAGCTATAAGGTAGATCTGGAAACTATACAGTTGAATTGTTGTCTGAAAGGATAACCTGGCTTCTTAGGGACCTCAAGTAGCAGTTGTATTGGCGGCCTTGGACTTGTCTTTGGGTGTAGCATGTGCCATCATCTGTCTGGATTGCCTTGTGTTCCAGCATTCCAATTTCTTTGGATTGCATTCAAAAGAGCTAATGTAATTTAGCCATGTATATGTGAGATCTTACAAATATCGTTCTCCAGATTTACTGTCTGGAAGTCTCCTTCTACAATAATGCTGCTCTCATAATAAACTTGTATAAAATGAAGCTATAGCTTTAGAAAATTAGTGCTGTCTTTTTTTTTTTCGACTACAGGTGAGGCTAACATATATCAGTATGAGAGTAGGTCAAGTTCTTTTAAAATTCATTTAGGTATCTAAATACATTTTACACACAAACACACATACACATTATAGGCAGGGCTGGCATTACCCCTGTTATTGAAGGTGCCTGATCCTTCTTCATCTGCTTAAAATTTTGCCAGACTTTAGCAATTTGGATTGAAATGTTTCATGAAGTTGCCTGAATCAGATTACCTTTTTTCATTTTACTTTCAGCCAAAATGACACTGTTATTACCATGAGTCTAGAGATAAATATATAATTTTACAATATGAAAATAAATTCAGATTACCTGTCCTTTGAGAAGATCTAGTACCCTCATGCTTTGAAGCAGGGACTTGAAATTTGGTAGGGGTGCAGCTTTGGTGTCATGGGAATGCTGTTTGTGATTCTCCTGAGCATCCACCCAAATCTGGCAAATCATAAAACTTTTGAAAACTCTCAGTTCATACACTGCACATGAAGAAGCTGCTGTGGGAATGAAGTAGAGATATGTAGTGAAAGCAGTTGCTTTCTGTAGCATTCCTGCTTCGTCTGTTGCCGAAGTTGGAAAGGGTGTATTGGATGATGCAAGGGATTACAGGAAGCCAAGGTATGTTCTCATAGCTAATGAAGTTCACGTCATCCTGGAGAACTAGATTCTATGACTCCCTCTGTCACAGAGTTCCTTTGTGATGCTTGCCAAGTTACTTAAACCATGGCCTATCACTAACTGGGTGTTCCTCATCTTGTGGGTGCCCAATTTAATAGCCTGGATCTGATCTGCAAGCTACTGAGCCCTCACATTTGTAACTAAAATTGCTGGAGCTGCACTTTGAACATACGTGATCCTAAGCACTCTGAAAAATCAGATCCTAGGCACCTCAAATTGAATATCCAAATTAGTGAATACTTTTGACCTTAATTTCTCTGTGCCTCAATCCTCGCCTGTGAAATGGCAATAATAGATCCCTCTAAGCTCATGGGGAGCTGGGTGGGCTGTGAATATAAATTCCCTACTGTTTGCAGAACACATAGGCTATGTCTAAACTTGAGGCTTAAGTTGACTTAAGCTACTCCATGGCCACATTTGGAGTTTATTAAGCTGAGTTAAGCACTTGCTTAAATTCAACTTAATAACTCCTGCCCTTAAAGTTGACTTTAGGAATTAAGTCGACTTTATTAAGTCAACTTAAGCCAGGGAAGCCCCAGGAGTGTTGCTGCCCCAGGGAATGACCCGGAGCATGGGCCCAGGCCCCACTCCCTGCCCACAGGCCATGCGCCTGGCTGGGGACAGGGTGGGGAGCCGAGCTGCAGCCACGGGGTCACCTGGCCTTTGAAGGGGCCGGAAGTGGCCACTGCTACCATGGACAGCTGGGCCCCAGATCCCCAGCCGGGGACAGGTCCAGGAGTGGCAGCCACGGCTGCAGGTAGCTGGGCCCTGGATCTCCAGCCTGATGTGGCTGGAGACCGGGAGAGGCATGGCCCCACCAGGACCAGTGATGCCCCTGGGTAGCACACAATGTGCCCACTTAAGTCAATTTTATTATGTCAACTTACACCAGGGTAGCCACTACAGTTGAGTTAATAATGTCAACTTAAGCCAGGGGACCCACTTAAATTTGACTTTATTAAGTTGACTTTAAGTAGGTCCCCTGGCTTAAGTTGACTTGATAAAGTCTACTTAGAAAAATGGGGATTCTCTAAGTTGACTTAATAAAGTTGACTTTAAGTCAAACTTGTTAAGTCGACTTAACTGAGCCCTCTAGTGTAGACATAGCCTTAGATACTATAATGATGAGCTCCATAGAAAAGCACATGAAAAAATTAACAGTTCTTTGTTCAGGAAGTGCTTAACTAGTAATAATTAATAAGGCCTAAGGATACACACTAAATAACAAGAATAAAGCTCAATATTGAATAGCCAATCAACTGAATACTGTCCATCCTTTGCACTCTATGAGGTGAGGTCCTGTGGAAAAGAAAAACTATTAAATTACTGGGACAGAAGGTAACTAAACATACACTGTGTCACTGATGAAATGCCAAAGAGTCTTACAAAAATAGTCACAGGATTGGAATAAATGTCAGTCTTCCCTACATGTCCTGGCACAATGAAAGTGAGCTAGAATGGAACTCAAACATAAACAGAAAGTAGAATCATTAGACTCTGGTTTTAAAAAATAATAAAAATCTGGTATACCCTATGGTAACACACACAACATAAACACTGCGTGATAAAAACTTTAAATATCACAGAGTTCTCCATCTTCAAGCGTCTGACAAAGAGGGATTTCTCCCACAAAAGCTCATGTGATATATGCGATAAATAAATTTGTTAGTCTTTAAAAGTACCACAAGACTCCTTGTTTGTTTTACAAAACTTTACATAATGAGCTATTTCAATTCTAGAATATTGCTTGAAAAAACATCCTACTACTTGGAAAACACGCCGCACGTAAAGCCTCATTATTGTTCTTACACTAAAAGATACAAAAGCCATGCCTGGCATTTAAGAGCTGATAAAATGTGTTTTTACTGAAACTAAATTGCAACTAAAACTAGTGTTTGAAAGAAAGAGAAATATTTGAGGAAAACATGTCAATTTCCTAAGAGTTTTTTATTATTATTTTTTTGGACCAAAAGAATTGAATTAACTTTTTCCAGCCAGAGCACTGGAGAGAGCAGTGTGTGGGAGAGAGTAACTACAATAAAAGTGAGTTTTGCCTCAGAAATGTAATGGCTTTTTTTTCTTTTACATTTCAAAAATTTGGAAAAAGGTCATCTTGAAAGCTTTCACTGAAAAATGAAATGATTCAAGAAAATATTTTCTCTTTTTTTCTTTCTTTCATGAACTCTCATTTTTCTTCATCCAGTTCTACTGGGAATTTAGTCTGTGTCAGTTCTACATGCCCAACCTGACACCTCAAAAGGGTCCAGTTTCTATAAAGTGATGAGTAACCACCTGATGGAAACCAGCTCTCAACTGGCCAACCAAAAACTGACAAACTTAAAACTACTGGACATTTCTGAAAATGTAAACCAGATCTGATAACTGAGAAGTATTATTAAAAACAAGAGTTAGCAAATATTTACATAGTCAGAGCATTGTAAGCAGAAGAGATTTTCACAGTATTAAACTGAATGCAAATAGAAGAGAGCTAAAAACCAGATCTTTGGCTTCAGGTTGTACACTTGGAAGAAGTTTCTGCACAGCGGTGAATTAGCTCTCAGCATGGAACGTGCTTATTTGCATGCCAGTTTATTTATACTTAGTCCAAGCCCCACTGAGGAGAACAGGTACCCAGAGTCCAAAGTGCCTTCTTCAACTCTTTAAGTGGGGTTATAATATGAGCTGGTGAAAGCCAAGCTTTTCAAGTGGTTAGTGCACATCCTGGCTTCTGAGAAAGTAAATTTTTGATGGATGCACACTCCAGGTACAAGTTAAATTAGTGATTATTAATAACTCACCCCTGACTACAGAGGTATATGTAATTATCCACAAAAATAAAGAAGACTGGAAGATCTACACATAGTTTTAATGTCTCATTTTCAGCAAACTCAAATATGGTTCTAGATGTATGATAGAGATGATGTAGGTGATGTAAATTCTTTAAATATGAGTTTGAGAGGTAAAATATGTTGTGCCATAAAGCAAATCCTGCAATTCTCCCACTCTTAGAACATTCTCTGGACTACGTTACCATATGTCATCACCATGTAGGTCCTACTGGGTTTGGACGCTCCTTCTGAAGTCTGTGACCAATGGTGAATAAGTGAGCAGACAAACTTCTTAAACCAAACTATTGTTTTACCTGAACAGTATGGACAAATCATTTACAGAAAAGGACTTTCGAACAACAGTTTACATAATAGTTATAGCTTACGCCTACTATCCTGTGATCTTGACATACATGGGGTTCAGCATCTCCATATTCCCCTAGCAGATCCTAGGTGTCAGCCTGCTCAGATCCCAAACAGCGGCTTGACCTCTTTTTAACTCTTTTTAGTCCTTTGGATCTTCTGACTCTTGTCATGTGGTAAAACAAGTATTGCAGTCTGGCTAGAGCCCAACTGCCCAAAAGGTTGAATCCAACTTTTCCCACCTGATAGCCATGTCATTGACTTTTTACATTGGCTTTTTACATCCCTGAAGTCTTTACCAGGGGTTGGCTTATCTTGAACTTTAGTTACATCATACAACTAACAACATAGCATTTCTTTCAGATTGTGCACTAGTTTCAGCTAAGAAAAGACATAAGAGTATCTATACCAGTACTAATGACACCAGCCATAATAATGTAAATGGTTCTGGTACTGGAGAAACTGTTGGCTGCTGCAATAAGATCCAGTGGCAGCATGTACTGGGTCCTGCTGCCCCTGGAGTACAGAGGACAGCAACTGGCTTCTCCTTAAAGATAACCTCCTATCCTGGTGGAAAATAAGAGGGTCGGTTGTTCCGCCTTCAAGAAGAACCTGTAGTCAGTGTATGGGAGAGAAACATCGACCCAAAAGAAAACCTGCAAGATACAGCAAGTGGAGTGGAAAGAGCGCATGAGGGAGGAAAGATCAAATGTTTCCTGAACTTGAGGTATAAAACTCAATGATAGGAATGCAGCAGTGATACAAAGAGAAGCAGCTGAGTTATGTTAGATGTGAAGGCTCAGTTTGCAATTAAAGCATTCAAGTAAAACAACGGTCCAGTGGCACTGTAAAACAAAGTAAGAAGGAGACTAGCTTTAGAATGGAAGACACCAGGCTAGCCAGAGTAAACTATCTGGTGTACTGAAGGAGCACTCGAGTGGTAAGAGAAAACTAAGAAAAGAGAGCAACTTAAGAACGGAGGACAGCTTTCCGCTTTTCCAGCTCCAACAGCCCTGATGACACCTCACTGTGTCTGTTCTGAAATGTTAATAAAACATCAAAAGCTTTCATAGTTTACTCCTCTGATGTGTTGAGGGACTGCTAATGGAGAATCCCTAAATTCTATAGCTTTTTTTCCCAGCATGTTGTTTTGGAGAATTAAGTGATGTAAATCTATTCAGGTGATTGGATGACAGAAAAGTAAATTCATGTATGGAACAGGGATTTAGAAGTGAGCAGTGCAGAAGCAGACACCAGCAATCTGAGAAAGTTAGCCTGGTTTAACTAGGCAGATATGTGGTGGCATAGTGGGTCTGTAGCCAGTGTTTAATACCAGAAAAAGATTTCTCATTTATTTTATTTCCCACTGAAACACAGCTCTTTTCCTGGGGAGTATTTTGTGGGTGCTCATATACTGTGCCTTCCTGCCTCATTTATTTATATTGTGTGACAAGTCAATTGCATCTGAGACAGCACAAGATCGTAAAAATCTAGGATGATTTTCATGTCTGCTTTTTGTTTTGTCACTGTTTGGATTCCCTTGGCTATGTCCACACGTACATCGTTATTTCAAAGTAAGTTATTTCAAAATGAGTTATTTCAAAATAAGTTAATTCGAATTAAGAAAGTGTTAATTCAAATTAAGGGAAAAGCTCAAAGCGAAATAGCATGTCCAAACACAGGACTTGCTATTTTGCTTTAGGAGAGGGGAACCATGGGAGGTGTGGCAACATGGCCCCCTCCCTGAGCCATGCCCCCACCCAATATAGGCTAAAAGGAAGGCACCCTTGGGAAGGAGAAGGGCAAAAGTGTTATTTCGAAATAATGGTTATTTCAAAATAACACGTCCGAACGGTTATATGAAATAACCATTTTGAAATAACAGCCGTTTAAATTTAAAGAAGGTTTAAGCTATTTCGAAATGACGGCTCTCATTTCAAAATGATGGAGCCCATCATTTTGAAATAAGACTACATCGTGTGGACCTAATCTCTTTTATTTTGAAATAACCAGTGTTATTTCAAAATAAAAGAGAAGTGTGGACATACCCCTTGAATCTGTTGGAGCAATCAAAGGAGTGGAAGCTCAGATTCAAAGGACTTTGGCTCACACTTAGTTGACTTGTTTTCCCAGTTCTGCTGTTTTTGCTACACTGTTACCGCAGTTGATTGAATGGTTCAGGTGGTGGACAGCAGCAAGAGGATTCAGCCCAGTGGGCCAGGAGTGGACACAAACCTGAACTTCAGTGAGCTCATGTTTGACACACATAGGGCCTGTTATTGTGCCACTTTAAGTCAGTAGGAAAATTTCCCTTTGTGGCAGCAAGATGAAGCTCTGAGCACAATACATGATGCTGGGATTGCTATGATTCAACATCTGCACAACACAGATGCTGTGTGTGACATGTCACTTTTTCTGGAGGGTGGGGAATCCTTGAATTCATATCAGGGTTTGGGAGCCTTGAACTTCATAGCAAGAACTCAAATTTGTTCAGTTTCTTCCATCATAAGCTTGTATTTATTTAATCACTGAACATAAATGAAGGGCATTTCCTAGTCTAAGCATTTTTCCAGCTTTAATTAATTTAATTAATCAGCCACACACACACCCCTAGCACCTACTTCTCTACGAGGTATACACGTAGGTAATAGTATCTACTATTTTGTGGTTCGGAAACCGAGACACAGAGAGACTAGGAGTCAGACTCTGATACCTTTACTCACACGGAGTGCTCCCCTTCTCTGAGAATAGTCCATTGATTTTAGTGGCACTACCTGAAGAAGATTTGATCCTGAAGCATTCATGTCAATGGGAGTTTTTGTATTGACTTAAATGGGAGCAGGTTAAGCCCAAAGTAAAGTGTATTCAGCATGACTAAGGGCATCAGAATCTGCCCCTTAGTCATTTTCCCAGAGGCACTGGGGAAATCATTATTAAAACCGTACCAGGGAAGACTCTGGCTCTTGGGACAGCAGTCAGGTCACTGGATAGTCTCTGTCTTTGTTGTGATGGACAATTGTGATTGCGAATGCAGTGGTTAACAGCAGCCGGTGTACAGGCTAACCAATTTTACTATCACAAAGACTTTGTAAAACCTCAGACTTTTCTGATTCTCCCATCTTTATTGCTGCTGGGAACATAATATACTATTTCAATGTGCTAGAATGCTTCTTTTTTACATCCCTGCATTATAAAACATGCAAAAATGCCATCTGCAGTTAGTATGACTAACTCCAACCATACAGTCCTTCTACAAATCCACTTGCAGCTTTCTTCATTTCATTGCTAAACACTTTTCAAGAAAGAAAGAAAATCCATTTTTAGTGCTAATGCCACCTGCAGGTTGAAGAAAAACAGTTGCAAGATCCCTGAAAAACCAAACAAACATGACTTTTTTTTTATCTAAACAAAAAGGCATTTGCACTTTTCACTGTCAGAAATGTGTCTTTTTGAAAAATACCCTTTCTTATTGTAGAATCACCATTAGCAAGTTCCATAAAACTGGTAACTAATACCACCATTTCTGGGAAGAATAAAATAACATATACATTGATAATCTTGATTACTATTTCCAAAGGGGTAGTCGTCTTAGCCTCGGTCAGCAAAACAAACAAGGAATCCTGTGGCACTTTTAAAGACGAACAGATTTATTCATCATGTGAACTTTCATGGGTGAAAATCCCACTTCATCAGATGCTTATTTTTTCTCCCACAAAAGCTCATATGATAAATAAATTTGTTAGTCTTTAAAAGTGCCACAGAGCTCCTTGTTTGTTTTGATTACTATGGTTCCTGAAGAAATAATTGCTTCCAGTTACCATTTCTCAGCATGGGATCCACTTACCAGATGAAAGGGACATCCACATCTAGTGCCTAAGACTGAATGCAAAAAATCAGGATTTAAGCACATAAATATTAGTTTTACTTGCCTAAGAACTGACCTGAGCCTTCGGATTTGAGATGCGTACTAGTGACCAAAACCAGGACCCTACTGTTCACTGGCTTGTTCTAATGACTTGAATATCAGCCTGCGAGCCAGACATCCCTGCATTTTAATCCTGGTTCTGACAAGAAATTACCAAGTGATCTAAAGTAAGTCACTGAAATTTTCTACCTCAGTTTCTGCATCTTTAAAATGTAGTAACTGATACCCATCTTCTGCATAGGAATGTTGTGAGGATTAACCAACATCCTTTGAAGATTAAAAGTGCATATACATGCTGATTAGCAGTATATACTAATTATTTATTTAGTATTACGCCTGTAGAAATGTGAATCACTACTATGAATGCATTAGCACTTGCATGGGACAATTATATTATTCATGTCTGCACAAGTTCACTTGACCGTGCTTGTGCTTTCCCCTCACATACTGAAGGAAACTTTAAAAAAAAAACAAGAGATATCTCCTTCAATATAACTCTGTTATCAACATCGTTACTATTAGTTTACAACTTGTTATTGGTCCATTTTTCAATTATGCTTTGGTTCCCAGCCTCATTTATACTGTAGTTTTTGTAGATGTGTGGAAATAGTGAGCACGGCTTTGACAAAGTATATTTGGCCTTAGCTCCCCCTGTTCCAAAAAGAGCATTTTATAACCATTGGATTTAAATACATGAGACTGCACAACCTCTGACATGATGTAACACTGAATATGATGACATAATATTATAAGAACAGACAGAAATAATGTAAAAAAGCCCTTTCTGGCTCTAATAGGCAGCTGGTGACACAGGTGAAACACCTACTGTACCACTTAATAAAATTATTTTAATTTAGAAGAGGAATGAGGAAATGGAGCCAATTACCTTAGTGGAACTGACAGGCAACCCTAAATGGATCCTCACCTTGCTCAGTTTGGGCCATTTTTGTCCTTCTAAATAATGATAAAATGACTTGGAAGAGATGCCTGAGGAGAATCTGCACATTCTCAGCCCAGGTAATAGTAATAGTCATTGAGCAGCAGAGAAGGAAACCTGAACAAATTCTCATGTTTTCACTTTTGTCCCGGTTTCTTTGACTGAATTATAGGAGGCATGTGCCCTTCGTTCCTGACAAAGTAAGAGGAAATGAGCCGGGGCCTTTGGGAGAGCTTGATCGCTCTTATTCACTTGGAAAATGTTCTTGTGGCCATAGTAAAATGTCACCCATGACGCTATGGACTGTTTATATGAGTGGACATTGATACTCCAAAAAAGGTTTAGAAGGTTTTTATGAATAGGAATATAATTTGTGGCTACACTAGCTGGGTTACGAAAAGTTTCAGGTGTATAAATCCTCATGCTTTAAGACATAAGCTGATTGACATCCAGAATCAAGAAACACAAAACTGCACAAAGGGCGAGGTGGTTTTAATGTTCCTCTGGAGCACCAGCTTCAGGCCCCTGGCAGCGCACTGCATTGGGCTAGATGGAGAAATGCTCCAGTCCAGTATGGCAACTTCTGTTTTCCTATGGAGATACAGATTTCAACATGCAAGATCAGTTCCATCAGATTAAATCAAAATGCAATAATTACTGAGCAATTGCCATCTGATATCTAAACCAGCCTGAACCTAGTCCTAATTTTAAAACAGACCCCTCTATGAAGCATATTTCCTTTGTAGGGAGAGGAATAAAATCCTCTGAAGTGATGAAAATTAATCTGAATTCATGTGAGTTTCAATGTTACTAGTAAATTCGGACTGTTCAGTGGTATTTGAGGGATGAATGCTGCATCTTAAAATAAGGCAGAGTTGCTGGAGAAACATTATATTGTGTGAAGATTTTTTTCGATAGCTCGTTCCACTGCAACTTCTGGGGGAAACTGAACACAGGAGCTGCTGTTTCTTTAAGACCAGATGTAGCTTGCAGATCAAAAGGGCACAGCATTCACCCATGTCATTGTCCCCTGAAAGATCAAAACCTCATTATGTAGTTGGTGCAATATCTGTTCTTCTAAGGTAGTTTGCATATTGCTTTTTTTTTTTTAAGTCCCTACTTTTTCTTTTCTCCATCTATTCTTATCACTTTTGAATTACAGAGATCTATTTTCAGATGAACACATTGAACAAAACCTTCATCTGTTTTTCCCCCCCAACATGGCGGTACGTGCTTATGCCCGCTATCTGCATAAGTCTTTTGTGTATTGCTAATGGAGTGCTGGAATTGTGGCAGCTCTGAGCAGGGAATACATGTGAGCAACAATATGCTGACAGACCTCTCGGTGGAATCTAATCTGTTCCAGCTCATGCACTCCTCAGAAACTATTTAACTTTCATTAAACTGTGTTTGATATCAGCTAAATAGAATGCATACGGCACCAATATAGATCATATGGTCTCATTCATTCGATCACAGCAGTGCGTTTTCCTTATATTTTCCCCCACTTGTGTCAGTACCCAGTATAGCTGGGTAAATAGGAGACCTTTGAAGATATAGTTAGTACTCAGATTTCTTTATTCTTTTGTGCCGGTTTCTTAGTGTTGAAACAGTGATTCATGTATGTCTCAGACAGCCTCCATTAATTTCATGTAATGTAGCTTTTATCTCGTAGCTGGGACAACTATCTCCAGTACAGTCTCCCTATAGCATTTCTCTTACAGCCTACCAGCTTCCCAGCCCCGTCCCCAGTTCTTTTGGAAGTGTCTTATTCGTGGTCAGTTTATTTGTTTGGTTTGTTTTAAAACATGAATATATAAAGACGCTGACTAGGAAGAAGTAAGGTAAAGACCTTTCTGTCCATATGGATGTCTTTATGTCTCATGTGAAAAAAGGGGGGGCAAAGGGGGAGACACTGAGGGGAGTGGGCTAACATATCTTTGGTGGCAGCAGCCGGATAACAGTTTTTTTAACCTATTCACAGTGCACTAATTTGATTATGAATGCCTCACAGTAGGAGTGCGGAGTTTCTGGTGAGTATGGGGGGAGCAGATTTACAAGTTAGGGGTGTTCAAAAGTTTGACTGGTCAAATGTTCCTTATAAAAAAAATTAAATATAAGAAAAACCCCACAAGTGGGAATATGAATACTATAAATAAACATCACTGCTTCATTTGTGAAGAAAAACTCTCTTTCCTTCAATGCGCTGAATGTACTAAGGGCTTCACTTTAAGAATGAAGCTGGGGGGAGGAACATAAACCTGATTGGGAAAAGTGAAAGTGATTACCCTATGTTGTCCTTAAAGATTTTTTTCTAATTATGTTTTATTAAGTCCAAAGGAATAATCAACATTTTTTATAATGTTAAGAGAAACAACATGGGGTCCTTTGGTAGAGGGAACCCAATTATTTGGGATATTATTTTGCAAAACCTTTTCATTTTATTAGTATACCAGAGGGTTTTCACATTTGCAAGGCTAAATCCTGACTATTATTGCTTTTTTGGAAGAAATGTCTCACCGGGGCAATTAATTTTAATACATTAACACCAGTCGCTCTTGTGTTGTATGTTTAAAAAAAAAGTGGGGGGGGAAGCAAGCATCTTATACTATTTATCATTCAGTTCATAAAGGGGTCACTTACGTCAGCTCATGTAATAAGCAACTGGCTTCTGAGCGAGAAGGTTTCAATGTGCAGGAACTTTGAAAAGTCCTGGATAGAGCAGAGGGAGCATACCGTAAGCACTTACACTATAAACACAGTACAGCAGACAGGCTGTGAAAGCTGAATGTGGACACGCACTCTTTTCTTTTCTATCTATCCTTCAGAAATAAAACTGAACCTAAGTGACTGTGAGCACAGGGAGACTACACATAGAAATACCTGGTATTGTGACTTGAAAGGGCAATATAAAAATTATTTTGATAAGCTTATTGACATTTTTACTATATATTATTAATCTTATTAATAGCATTAACAAAGGCTAATTGAAAATGCATCATCTATAATTATGTTAGTCTTCATTTTAGTGCATTTTTGTCACAGTAAACTAGAAAGGAGTAATTAACACTCTGGTGTTATTTATCCCTGTTTTTATTAAAGCTGGTGTTAACACAATGTTAGAGATGAATATAGCCTGATTTCACTGAATACCACAGAGCACAGAATTCATAGGCAGTAAAATTAACAGCTGCAGTTTCCTGTATCATGAGCCTAAAAATAAAAACAGCTTTAATATTGCAAAATAACTTTACACAAGGCTGGAATAATATAATGACTATTCTTCTCTTATTTCTGTGACATAAAGGCAGGATCATCACCCCCAGTATTTTTTACCTACTGCAGGTACCCAAGTAACAATCCAGTTCCATTCTAATACATCGCTTATCTGTTTTAAAAACATACCATGAAAAATACTCCTGTGAATTGATCCATGGGTCTATAGATTAGTGTGCACACTGCAAAGGTAATGACCGACGGGCAGACACATTGAAATTGCAGCAGATGCGGAGAAGGGATCCGAGTATGGGAGGTGCTTCTTTACATTACTTCACATCATGCACCATTGGCAGTTAACAATGCCATTTGGTACCTTGCTGTAGAAAAACGGCTGGCATCTTGATACTGAACCACCACAGTCCAATTGGATAACACAGGGTTTTAAAACGTGTGCTATGAATTACAGATGAGATCGCGCTGCCAGATTCTTATCTAGAGTTTTGCTGGGTACATGGTGCGGCAGGTGGCAAAGGTTGTGTTACACCATCTTCCTGCCTCCCAATTGAGGAGTCTGCTGGGAATAGGCTTCCCTTTGTCCTGCTCGAGTTAGCTACCAGACCCCTAAGAAGCTGTTACGTTGGCAGAGGATCACTAAACTTGCCTATTCTACTGGGTCTGGCCCTGAAGTGCTGGTGTAAGAGAGAGAAGAACACTCCTTAGAGCTAGAGGATTCCCATGCTGGGCAACTTGAATTTCCCTTGGAGCACCTGGGACGTGAGACTTGCCCCGAGCTGATGATCTGGCCCCTTGATTTCAAACAACCCATGCTTCGGGTGCAGTCAGAGTCAGGGTGTAGGTTTAATTGAATAAACTAGGGATATTTGTAGTACAGTATTTGCAACTGGATTATCCACTTCACGTTCCAAAGAGCTTCACAGTTTTGAGGATGGGATATTTGGATGCAAAGTTTTGGTTTGGTCTTATCTCTGCTTAAAGGTTTTCTACAACCTCTGTTTTTACAACTGAGTATTTCTGATGTCAGTAATTTACAAGGACAAATGGAAACAGCTCATGCCAGATTTTGTTTGGAGCAGAGGAAAATTTGGGACAGCATGCTGTGCCTTGCAATCAGGTACAGTTTACAGGTATGGCTCTGATTCATAATCTCTGCTCAGTGCTTCTCTCTTGCTCTAATGAAAATCATGGCATATTGGTTGTTTTTGCTGCCAAGTGATATGGCCATGCCCTCTCCACAGTATCCAACTACAAACATGCTTGATAGGGACTCTCTGGGGGAATTGCTTTGCTGTTTTCACACTGCTAACATATGTAGGTACACCTGAAAGCTACAGTCTGCCACTTCTTGTGGACCTCACTCGGGTACCTTTGCACTCTTGCCACCAAGGGTTAATTTTCTAATGGCTGCTTTGCTGCTGAAGCTGGCCAAGTTTTTCATCGCCTGCAGAGCACCACAAGCTGTGATTTGGAGCCAGGAAACACCATTAATTTTCTAAATAGGAAGGATCACATATGTAAACTGTCTGGTTCTATAACCAGTTGGGCAGGTAGAAGGCAAAGAGGACAAAAATAGATTCTTTTTCTGCATCTGCCAAATGCACTTCATAAGTTCTTCAGAAAATTTCAGCCTCCCTTCATTTTTAGCATTACTAATACCAGTATTCAATTTTACTGGGAAAGGTCAGGTTGATGATTTATTGAACAGATATTGAAGTTGTTACAAAAGACTGTACAGGAAAGTTTCTGGAGAGTTAAAGAAAGGACTAAGCTAAATTAACAGATCCACATCATATCTCACCTTGGTCTGTAATTATGCCTTAGACCTGTCAATATTGTTTAATTCCATCTTATAGACCAAATAGAGAAAGGGGCCATTTGTGTCAATCGAGGTATTCCTATGCTTTACCTCGGAAAGTCACTGAAAAAGTAGGACTTGGTTGCTCACTAAGCACATTCTACACTCTCAAAATACTTATATTGGGTGCGGACAAGAAAATATAGAGTGAACTGCCCAATAATAAAGAGGTGCAAATGATAGTGTAAAAGAAATACACTAGTAATCCAGTGATCTGTGTTCTATTTCCTGACTTTGGCACCTACACTATTTGTAGCACGGCACATGTCAGTCTGTGCCTCAGTTTCTCTATTTGTAACAAGTACCACACAAAACTGCTCTGAAGAACAATTAATTAATTAGTTTTTGATTGTAAAACACTTTGTAACCCTCTGATGGAACGTGTGTTAAACATTCCACAGTATTATGCTTATTATAAAAATAAATCAATTTATTTGAGAGGACTTCACATACCAGTCACTACCTTGAGTTTCCGGGTGAGACTTAGGGATTTCTGCCTTTTCATTGCCACGTCGTGAACTATATTTTTAATTGTACTTTTCCCTTTTTGTTATCTTAAAGGGGGAAAGCTGCTCCTTTGATCAAGTGTCTCACTCTGACTCATCACGTACCGAAATTACTGCAAGCCAAACCTCTCGTCCTGCTCCATGTACCAGGTATCTATGGAGCACCAGCATTCTTGGTAGAATTCTGATCTGTCCCGAAACAGCTCATCAGCTCAGTCTCATAAATGTTGTTAACAGAGCAAACACACTAGAGCATAACAAATACTTTTAGACATCATATAGATACATCACAGCATGACATGTTGGCAACTCATGGGTCCACACAGAGCCTGGTCCGCCATATGCTTCCTATCAGCCACAGTGCTTAGTCTGGAAAGTAATCCTAATGTCAGGTCTTTGCAGGATCAGGCCTTTAAATCAGCTCATTTCCCCCCCTTTTACCTACTTCCCTTCCTAAGGAAGAGTATTATTCATTAAAGACTTTGCAGATCCCACCAGAGCTCATTTTAGCTGAGATCCCTGTATGATCTTCCAAAGTCTTTAAAAGGCTTGGCCTCTCTTCTATGGGCTGCATTGTGACCTGGCTTCAAAGTGTGAAAAGAGGTTCCAAGATTCCCTTTGTGCTGCACAGTCTCTTAATTGCACTTTTAAACACAGTGTAATTTTTGTAATTAACATTATGGTTTCAGAGGGCAGAGAAGCCTGCACTATGCTAATTACAAATTGGAAGACTAGTAGTGGAAATTCAAGGCTCCAGACATTGGGGCGGAATGCAGTTTTTATGAAGGATTTCAAAGATTCTCCATGGGCTCTATGTTCTGAGTTATCATTAGCGTTTGATAACATAAAGAATTTTTATAACATGTGACAGATTTCTATGTGAAGATTTTACCTGATAACTGGAAAATTTACATAAAGACCTTCATTAACTCTCTGCTCACATTACTGGAAGTGTAAGAACTCCAGCACGCTGGCTCCCTGGAAGATGGTGCTTAGGAACCAAAGAATTTGTGCTTTATAAGAAAATTTACAGTATATTATGAAGGAAGGTTATTATAATCTTCAGTGATATTAGAAATCAGAGCAATTCGAAGAGTGAGGGAGAGAGGAGAAGAGAAGGGATGTTTCAGAACTGCTGTGTAACAGAAAGCTTCGTACTGTAATAAAGGTGCTGTGGCTGGCGGTATCTATCTATCTATCTGTAATATCTGGTGCTAGGTCCTCAGATGCTGTAAACTGACGTCTCCACTGACTTCAGTGGCGCTATGACAGATTTACAGCAGCTAAGCATCTAGCTCCCTCTCTGTAGAATTCTACAGAATCAGAGGAAGTTTCACTTTCTGGCATGAAACATCAAAAAACAGTGAAATGTACCTCCCTTTCCTCACCTCCTGCCCTGCTAGAAAACTTGCTTGATGCACAAGATTATCTTATTACACCTCAGTAAATATATTTTGTCTTTCTATTTAAATCTGAGCTTGCAGAAAGAAGAGCAGCAGATGGAGTAGCCGAACAGCTGTATGCCAGCAAAACACTGCTCTTCGTTACGCTGATGAAAACTTGGAAAACACCACTGGAGCTAATAAAGCAGAATTTGGCCCTGTTTGTGGAGAAAATGGATTGCATTGCCTGGGCTGGAGAAGGGAGCAGTGCAATAGGGGCTCTGTTGAAGGCAATTGCAACATCAGGCTTGTGTCACTAAATATTTTCTCCACTCTCTCCATCAAGAGACAGGACATAGTGACAAAGGCTGTAAGGCTGAGTGTCTTTCAGTGTATGTGGATCAATTAAGCAGAAGCAGTGACAATTTTTGGAAGCTTTCTTTAACTTAGAATTTGCCATTATTTGTTATTATTTGGTGTTATATGTAGGCTGTTGGACACATAGAAGCCCTACAGAGATTATCTCAGTGGGACACATTTTTCTTCGTGAGAGAGACTTTTTCTTTGAGATTACAGAGCTAATGCAAAGCCTTGTAATGGCATCATAACAGAATTCTAAGTCCCAAGAAACAAATCAAGAAAGCATATCAATATCTCCTTACACTCATAATAGCATACAACTTCCATTGGTACATCAGGCTAGCACAAAGAGTTCTGTAACATTTTAAACATAATAATATTTGTTTAACAATACATGGCTGCATCCTGTAGACATTTAATTTTTAGTTATTTCCATCCTCAGTAAATACACAAAATTGCTCAGTAGCACAAAACTGGGTTGATCATAGTCCAACCTCACTCTGAATCAACCAGGCCACCTCACCAAGTGAAGCACCAGCCAGGCGTCCATCAAAGTGGTTAGACTAACAAATATTTTTTTGAATTTTCTAATATTGTTAATACTAGTTTTGGAACCCCTAATTTATGCTCTCTCTCTCTCACTCACTCAATAAAAGTTTTGTTCAGGGGAGCATGACTACTCTGCCCAATTGAATTGGTCCACAGCAGCTACCTTGTCCTGTAACTCTCCAATTAGACTGGTAAAACCATATGGTATACTTTATAAGCCCTATATATCTTTGTTACATGGAGAACAACCAGACTGGATTTTCTGAGTTCCTTCCACTCCTCTGTAGTAAGTATCCCCTTTCCCCATATTAGCAAACACAGTGCTTAGAGAAACTGAAAAGAAACCTTAGATAAATGATCAAACTTACATAGTATATGACTTTTATTTTTACAAAATATTTGCTTCCAGTAGAGTGTATCTTAATTTACAAATGCAGAAATCTGTCATTAAGATTTGACCCAGCCACATGGCATTGTCAAATGCAATAATGTATCTTTTAATAGTTTTATATCAAGTAAAGATATAACATATCATTAGTTTAAATGTATTTGCAAGCAATTACCCCCACCAGGATATTTGTGAATGCTCATGCAAAATTGATGAAATTCTGACATGCTTAAACATTGTTCATTTAGCTCTATTCCTTATGTATAGAAAAAAATAGAATAAATAATTCTGCTGCCACTTGCAGACTAGTGTTAGACATTTTCATTCTGTTCAGGGTTTCAGTTCTGCCTTTAAACTATAGCCTTTGGTGATCATTTGGAAAAACAGTTTCATATATGTTTAATTTTAAATAGATGTACTAGATTATTCATTTGCCTTATTATTGTTCAATGCAGTAATTTAAACATGGACTAGATTTACTGCATGTCAGCTGCCTTTCTTTTACAAAATGGGATAAATTATTAAATGAGTGGAGGTTGTTTGACAACGGGTTTTCCAGTACTTCACAAAAGAAGGACCTTTGACATTCTGCTGTCTTTCGAAAAGAATAAAGAGTAAATCAATTAAGCCACTATGCTGTGGTTCAAAAACATGCTGTTATGGCACATTCTTGCTTACCTCTAAATTGACTTGGGAAGACTCAACCATTGCAGAAGCATCACAAGGTAGTAACTGGTTTAATTGTCAAGTTGTTTTGTAGGCACCATTCTGTGGCTGAAATAAATCTGAAGTAGCTTTTCCACACTCATCTGCTTGCTTGCCTGAGCCAGAGAAAATCATCAAAATCAACCTCTCATAAATTATGCCATGTAATATAGAATTCTTCACCAGTTTAAGGTTATATTTGCTAAGTCATACAAGACTTTTTTTGTCTGACAAACACAGCAACTGAAACTGAAAACTAGCAACAGTTCAGCATCCCAGACAATAGAAGTCATCTTCCCAGTAGATGAATCTGTATGCTTGCCAGCTCTTACATGAATAGACCATACAGTAAGTGGTGGACATTACACCATTTCACATACTTAAAAGTTGGATACAACACTAGAATATGCACTGTTGGGAACAAACCTGCACTGACAGAGAACTGGACCAGCTAACCCAGTAACTACTGGACTGAGTCTCAGCTCCTCAGTCTCTAACTTCTGTGATCACCACTAATTTCAGTTTTTAGCTTACTACTTCAAATTGCTTGGAATACATTGGAATGATCGAATGACACTATAAGATACTGTTTGAGTGAAATAACCCTTTAATCCGGAAAGAACTCCAGCTACTAATTAGATAAAGCATAAGTGAGTAGCAAAAAAATTATAAAAATTAAAAGTGCCCATTTTCCTTCCCCGACCTGTGCAGTGGATGAGATCTTCAATGCAAAGGGCCTGATTTTGCACATAATTACAGTGGTGTAAATCAGAATTAATGACTTTGAAATCAGTGGAGTTATACTGATATCAATATAAATAAGAAGTGCATTCCTTTCTTAAAATGGGGGTCCACTTATACAAGAAGCACCCTTAATTTTGCTGTTCTCTCCCAAACTATTTGTCAAACTGGCAGAATAATGGAGCTTTAGTTAATTTCATTCAAATAATGCTACTGATGCTATCTATACTCTCTATAAAAAGCCTTTCATTCCAAGGTGTCTCAAACACTTTGCAAACTAAGAGCTAACTCCTGCCGTTAAGGGAGAGCATACAAATTATGCATGGAAGAGACCTAGAGAACTGGGTCATCCAATCCACTTCCCATGAATGCAAGATTGTTTCCTAGCGGCTTTATTCTAAGGCTTCAGTCATCCAAGTTGCAGATGTCCCAACTGATGACGCTTTCCTCACCTCCCTCTGGACACTATTCTACAGCCTACCACTTTGACTGTCAGGAAGTTTCCTTTAATATTCAGCCTTGCTTTTCCTTTTGTAAAGGTTAGAACAGTATCATTTGCAGGCTGTTTCAGCAATGTCAGCCAATGAGACTCAGCCATGTAACCTAGAAGCAACAGATGAAACTGACAGCTCCAAAATGGAGATGTCAATCAAGGATGAGCTCGTTATGGTTTAAGGACACCCTCCTGGCCAATTGGATAGCTGGGAGATGACCTAGTCTGCCATGATAACCCTAAGCTATGTTCCTCCTCGCTCCTTGAAATCCTCTGTAACTGCTCCAGAAAAGTTGGTACAACCTCAGGAGTTTGGTAAACACCATAGAGCCTTTTCAACAGAAGGAGGATACAGTACGATACAGACAGGGTAGATGCCTGAGTCCCATCAAAGGCCTGGCTGCAGAGGCAATGAGCCTTCTTCTGCAATGGCATAACCCCCAAGATAGGTCAGCTCAGGGTGGCGAAGCAAATGGAGAAATGTACAGATTACATTGCCCATTACGCACACGTCAGAAATAGCGAAGATTATTGTTCTTTCTGTGGTGCTTACGTTGTCAGTATTTGCTGCACATAATAATTAAGGATTCTTTGTATACAGGACAATTGGTTTGGGTTTTAAATCTGGTGGGGCCACACAGAGTTATGCTGTTAGGAGAGCTGGTATTTGGGCACAATATGTAGCCTTTTACTTCTTTAAACCCAGCCCAATTACACTGCAGGTGAAAAATCATCATAAATTAAACAGTGTGGACTTCTGGCTAGAGTTCTGAAAAGGGAGAAAGGAGAATTGGGCTGGGCTGGATTCCCAGATCTGCCGCTGTCCAGCTGCAAGACCATGAGCAAGTCTTCGCCTCTCTTCTCCAACCTCTTTTGTCATGTCTGTTTAGAATGTCAGCTCCTTAGGGTAAGTAAATTCTCTTGTGAGCTGTTTGTACAGTGCCTAATAATACAAGAAGCCAGCCACAGCATACACCAGTAGGACTGAATTGCTATAGATATACACGACATACGTTCTAGCCCTTTTTCAGCACAGAAATGAGTCTGTAGGCAGGAGACACTTTGCATTGCCATTGCCTGCTGCCATACTAATTGGGCACCTCTACACTGCAAAGGTTTTTCAGGATAAAGAGCCTTATCCTGAAAACTCACTTCTGGGCCCAGGAAGCCGTTTTTGCTTTTTCAAAAAAAAAACAAAAAAAAACGCTCTGGTGTCTCAAAACACCAGAGTACTTTTTTGAAAAAGTGAAAGCCGGCTTTTTTCGAAATAGCACTTCAAAACAAAAAGCACCCTGGTATTTTGAAATACCAAAGTGCTTTTTCGGCCTAGTTAAACCTGGTTGCCTGCCAGAAAAAGGGCTTTTTCAAAATATCTTCTTTTAAAAAAGCCATTGCTGGAAGCAGCAGTGTGGCTTTTTTTGAAAAAGCCTGCTTATCTTTTACCTTGGCTTTCTTTGCTTCAAAAAAAATATGACTCTCTTTTGGACTCTCTTTTTTGAAAAAAAAGAAACCAATGCTTTATTTTGAGACAGAGAGCCCAGGAGGACTCCTCTCTTGAAATAGCATTTTTTGAAATAAGTTTATTTTGAAATACTTATTTCAAATTTTTTGTTGAAATTGGTTTTTCGAAAAAGCTTTTTTTGAAAAATGGCTTGCAGTGTGGACATAGCCATTTTGTGTATAAATGGATGGTTTTTGTCTTCCCTCGTATCAAGGCAGCACCATTTTGATCTGCTTCCCATGGGCAAGGGATTTCTCATTATTGAACAGATCACTTTTAAAATCAATGTTCTAAAGTTCCTCCTCCCAAACTGAAGAGGTGCTCCAGAAACACACTATCCCACGCCTAAATTTTCACCAGGCCTGAGACCACATCTTGCCAGATAGCAAAATAATCAATGCAGTTGGTGACAGGAATAGGAGTGGGGTGAGCTAGTGAGCACAGCGAGCTGAGGAAAGGATTTGCCTGCTAGTCAGGATTTTGCAAACTCTCATAGTTCTTGTTTAAAGTATTGCTTCCAGAGAAAAGGTTAAATGAGGTTTAAGTGCAATGTAATAAACCTTCACTGTTCATAAAGTTGGGTGATAAATGTATGTGTGGTTACTGCATATAAAAATACTGAGGTCAAAAGCCAAAGATCAGGAGTTAGGGCTTGCATTTGAGGAAAGGGTGAGTCCCACAAACTGTAAAATTCCAGGAAAAATGGCAGCCTGTCAGTCAACAACTTGATCAGCTCCAGCTCACCAGAGAAGCACATTCCAAAGCTGTGCTCAGTCCCACGTTATAAACATTCTCCATGTGATATACAGTGTGCTATGACATCTAATTTGTTTGGTTCGAAGAGACCAGGACAAGGGCTTGGAAGGTTCGCTGCATTGTAAAAGAGATGTGCCGGGCTGCAGGGCTCCACATTTGTAAGTAGTGGGCTGGGAACAGAAATACTCTTTTCCTGCAGATGAATAGGGCATATATAGAATATAGCATTTCACTGATATCCAGGCATCTGCTCCAGGCACATAATTCAGGCGCAAGAAGGCCCAGTCTCAATGAAGGTTTTCATTCACAAAGTCATCGATCCTTCTGGAGAGGATTTTTCTTCTGAAGTAAAATATACTGGAGAAGAGAGTTTTTGGGGCAGGTAGGTTGCTCGCTCAATCTTTGCTAGTTAGAGGCAAAATGGAAGCCCTTTAAAATGCACAGGAGGTCACCATAATTCATAATTTGCCCTCTCACCAGTGCTTCCCATCAACTTAATACCTCCATTTTTCATTTGCCATTGGGGATGGATGAACTGGTTCATCAAAAATAAGAAGACTCCACCCCCAGCAATCTTTCTCCCAAGACTCTGATTAAATGGATCCAAACCAGAATAAGTTTGTCCCCCTCAGCTGTCATGTTTGTTCATGTCTGCTCTTAACAGTTTTGGATCCAACTGGGAGTGGAAGCACCAAAACTCCCCAGGGGTATTTCAGGCCAAGTAGAAGCACTGGAAATTAAAGAAAAAAACTGTGGTGACAAGGTGTTTTATTTTTTTCAATTTGTAGGCCAAATTCTGATACCTTTATCCAGATTGAATAGTACCTCAATCCACGCATGGTCCCCTACCAGTTAAAGGAGTATTGGCTACTGTGTACAATACATATGAACAGAACACAGCTTTAAATATACTTCTTTTAAAGTGGACTGCTGCTTGCTGGGAGCATCCCAATTTTATCAAACATGGTTACAGGCTCCCCTGATTCAGTGGGGCACCTGGCACTTGAATTTTACAGAAAAAAACCGATATTTAATCTAATATGGTCAGCTGAGCTTTAAATTCCATAACACAAACAACAACTCTTTGCTTGTCCTACTAAAAAAGTGAGGTTACAGTCTGGCCACTGATCAGACTGGGTGGCTTATGGTAGGTTCAGAGAGGGAAAAAATCCTTCCTTCCCTGTTCAAGCTTCATCCAGAATTCACCCTAGGAAGAAGCAGCCAAACTTTTTATCTGACCCACTGCGCCCCAGTTGGCTTCTGCCTGCTCCCAGCCTGTTTAGCCACTGGGGAACCAACTCTTGCTTCTTCCAGACATAGTTGGTGACTTCTCTAGGCAACTTCTGGAGGTCTGAACTCACTGCTCCTTTTCCAAAAGGAGACAATCTTCTAGTCAGATGTGCCCAGGCATTAGGGTCTCCAGCAGGGGGCAGCAAATGCCTTTATACGCTGTAACAAAAGTATTTTTTTCTTTCTCTACAGTTCTTTGAATAATAGGCCCTTTGCTGGTGGAGAGAAAAGGGGAAGCCATGCACCTCAACAACAGAAGCAGACTTCTGAATAAATAATAACAGTGTTGTTCTGATGGGTTTAGGGAGGAACTATCTGTAGAATTTTCAAAATCTATCTATAGTTATTATTTAGAAAACTATTCACAGAGAAGTGTCTTGCATGGAAAGGAGGTTATATATACACAATTCCAGTCAGTCGGGTTAAAAATATAGTCACATTATGGTGATATTTAAAAAAAATAAATAAAGTGCATCCATTGAGCCCAATCTCAATTCCTCACTCAGGCCACTGAAAGCTTTTGATGCAATTGAACCACTGTGGTTTTGTGACACACGGTGTGATGGAGCAAGAGAGCATTCTGGGATTCCACAAAAAGGGAATGGAACTAGGGAAGGGGTAGGCTTGGATGCACAATTAAGAGGATCCATCAGTCATGCCTTACGGTGTAGGCAAATGGTGGCGAGTCTAGTTAGTACATGCTTAAATAGCTGAAGCAGTTCCTGACAAATAGCGCCATGTAAAGGAGAAGAATTCCATCTCCAAGCATCTCATGACCCCTTTGCCAAGCCCAGCTTCTGAGGCTTGACAGGAAAAAGAAGAACTTCCCCCAATAAGCACATTAATAATAAGGACCTTACATCAACACAGCAACAGAGCATGTTATTCTAAATGCTTAAAAAAGAAAGAAACTCAATTATTTTAAAACTGCTATTGGGAAGGACATTTCCTCAAAAGGCAAAATCTACAGAGACTATGCACTTCTCTATATTAACCATGAAATGTCATGGTGTGAAATATCAACAGTCTTGGAGAAATGTATTTCTCTCCTCATAATGTGGTGCATTGCATTCATGGAAGGCAAGTTATGAACATAATGGAGGGAACCTTGTGTGCAGCATGAGGGGCAGACATACAGTTGTGAATGAAAGCATTCTGCAGGCTGGATGCTGCTGTTTACTAGTGTAGAGGCCTATCTATATATTATGTTTGTCATGACAGCCACTTCCTTGAAAATGAGTTGTTATCAGGATAAAGAAGCTGTTTGCTCGCAGTAGGCACTATTGCTAACCACACCCAACCTTTCTTCTCTGGAGAATTGGCAGGGGAGGAGCAATTGTTCTATTTTAAATTCGCTCTTGCGGACGATTTCAGCAGGCCAAACTGTGAGATTCTTCCTCACTCAGCTTCAGTGAGAGTATTGACTTAACATGGGCTTGGGAGTTTCATCTGAATATGTTTCAGTCAATGAAAATAAAACATGAAAACAAGTAACCATGGACTCATTCTAAGAACCATTAAATCACCTTTGTCCATTCTGCTGGCAACTGAAGTATTTTCCCTCTAATATATTTGTGAGTATTTTGGCCAGCCTGCTTTATTTCACTGAAGGGATGGAAATTTCTCTGTATCTTTTAAGACTATTCCACAGACCAACATACTTCATTCAACATGTTCTAGCTATTCTGTTTAAGCTCTCCTTTACTCAGTTTCAACCCATTATTCCTACCCTTTTAAGCACCATAAATAATTCCTTTTCCTCCTTGCTGTTGATGCTCATCACATGGAAACCGACTGTATGTGTATCTATCCATAGTCTTTATTTGGATACATATGTAATTCCGATTCTAAGAGAATTAAACTGGATTCTCATTTATACTAAGGCTCCTTTACACCATTCTGGCAGCTTAAATAGGCCTTAATATGGATCGTTTGTGTCCACTTTAAGGTCCTATACATTTAAAATCACTTTAAGGCCCCTTTACACTGCCAGAGGGATGTAGAGGAGCCTCAATGTAAATGAGAATCAAGCCAAAAGTGCTTGTTTCATAACCATCCGGAACTTCCTTTTCAAAGAACTTCCTGAGCACATTTTGTGTGCTGCCAGCCGTCTTGCAACATTCACATCAGATTAGTTTGTGGATTCCGGTTCCTCCGCTCCTTAGTTAGATAAGATCCTGCTGCTCTACCAACTGTAAAAGCAACCTCTATTAACTACCCATGCTTAGTTTAGGCATTCATTAAGGAAAAGGCAATTCAGCAATTTAAAATATATCCTAACAACTAAAGCAAACCCAGCTTGGCATTGTTGTGCGGAAGGTATGCAAGGCAACGATACACTTCCATTTTATATTACTTTGTATGTGTATTTCTACAGGCAGCATTTCTCTAATGTATTTAAAACATTTCTTACTCCATCATGCTATGCACTTACATCACTGAGTGAACATATTATTCTCCTTTGGTTACTCCTCTCGTTTCTTCTAATCAAATCAAATCATAGGGCTGGAAGGGACCTCGTGAGATCATTGAGTCCAACCCCCTGGGAATTGAACCCAGGACCTTCTGCATGTTGCATCACATCAAACTAATTTGCAAGCTCCTTAGGGTGAAGATCTTGTCTCACTATATATGTTGGGAGGACCCTAATACTGGCTTTGGTGATGAAAAATATAGCAACCACCTGTTTCCTTATCTAGCACCATCCAAAAGAAAGCATAAAAGGAAAACACTGACAGAACCCTAATACTAAGTTCTCATTCATAGCAAGAGATGTGTAGATAGATCACTGCTTAATTTTATTAGCAGCATTAGGTCCAGATTCTTTTTTCCCCTTTCCTTTTAAACACACTTCTGTTGAAGCAAAAATGCCCTGCCACAGAAATGATACTACAGTCCCCTACTTTCTTTAATTTATGCAGAAGTAAAAAAGATTAATCAATTGTCGATTTGAAAATGAATGAAAGGCTTCATATCACCAGCAGCTGTAATGATCTGCTTCTCCATTTTTTTGAGGTGAGGGATTGAACAGGCAAAGGCCAAAATGAGTATGAAGATGGAAAATGCAGTCAGGTATGAGTCAATTATGTTGAGAGCTTCTCTGTGGGTAAGACAAGGAGCCCGGTTTTCTAACGTGGTTTCATAAACTCTGCAAGTGCAAATCCAAGATTAGTGCATGCAAACGGACACTTAGGGAAATTGTGTGTCTAAGTGTCCATTTACATCGAATTGGCAAAAGCAACAAATTTTCAAAGGCTTTAACTGTGATAGGCATCTTTTTCTATTCCCCCAATAGCATGTTGCCTCTTTCAACTAAGATGTGATCCCACTGTATTTTTTTCCTATATGCCATTGAAGATGGGTCACTTCTATATTCAGAAGTCCCAGAGATAATAGTAGCCTTGAGGTGCCATTTTTGTACAGAAGTTTTCCCCAGGCATTAACTCGCCATCTATTTAAGTGTTAGAAAACTCCAGGTGAATATACTGAATGTGAGGGTTTCACTCTGAAGGACAAGGGTTGAGACAACTCTGTCTGTACAGAGCAATGGGTTTGGCAGCCTCCATAACCTTCAGCCATAGGCGTCTGGCTTATTGGGGGAACGCTAAAAATACTGAGACTGGAAATGTCAGGATTAGTCTCAATTTCTTTTATGTTTCTAAAAACTGTTTTCTGAGCAAATGTAAACTAACCTCTAGTGATGAAAGCTTGCCTTTGAGTATTCCTGAAGATTTTTGCTTACTTCTGAGCCCTCTCTACAACCATCTATATTGTAGCTAAATGCTCCCTCCATTATGTGATTTGAGCCCCACAGAGCCTTTACTCTACAACACCACTGTGAAAAAGGCTAATGCTATTATTCCCATCTTACACACAGGGAACTGAAAGACAAAGGCCCAGAGCCTCAAAGATTTAGATGCCTAAGGGCCACTGAAGTCAGTGAGAGTTAGAAAATTAAATGCCTTTGAGAATCTGGGTTTAAGTGATTAGTCTGACATCACACGGGAACTCGGTGGTGGAGCAGAGACGTCCAAGTCTGCCAAGACCTAGGTTAGTGCCCCAGACCCCGGGCTATCCGTCTTCTCTAGCTGTCTTTAATGTCTGTGACCAAAGATCTCTCAATTCTGGGGAGGCTTCCTGACCATTTGCAGCTGTGGGGGAAACCTATGCTGACCCCTAACCACAAGGAGGTGCGGCTCCAGAAGTGTCTTATGGTTGCATGGTATGATGATGCCTTAATAGGATGCCCTACTTGGTAGTCCATGAGAACAGAGGTGAAGGTGATGAGGAACTTATTCGTCTCTTGCTAGCACACATACTCCTCATTATCTATTCTGCTTTTAGAGCATCTGTATATTTAGAGCAGGGGTGGCCGAACTTATGGAGCTCAAGAGCCACACAAGTTGATTATTAACCCTTGAAGACCCACACTGAGGTGGTGTAAATGCGTGCCCTCCTTTGCATGAACCCCATTGGGACACAATGGGCCAAGCTGGAGCAGGGAAATGTAAGTTAAGTCTCCTTTTGCCAGCAAGAGTCAATCTGGCCCATCGCAAGAAAACCTGCCACCCAAAAGGAACGCCCTACACAAGCAACCCGCTTCAGGGCAAGCCAAGACTTACTATTCCTTTTATATGTTTTTCCAGTGACCTCATGCCAAGTAAGGAATGGAGATTTGCTTGCAGCCATAGCTAGGCATTAGCTCCAATGCGTTGCAAGTTGTTGAGCTGTGCCACTTTTAAGCTTTTCCTAGCTGCTAATCCCTAACTTTATCTCTGCCCAATCAGCCTTGGTAAGAAACTCAAAGAGACAGCAATGTGCCATGTTTCCCTTCTCCCTGTCTCATTCATATATCCATGCATGCATTAAGCCCTCATAGCTCGGTAGCTGTCACTGGTGGGGGGTTTTTTAAGTGTTTTTTGAATGGTTACCTATTTCTCAATGCGAAGCCACATTGTATGCACTGGGTCCCACCTTGACTCCTTCGGACTACATGGTCACTTGATAATTTTATTGTGACTTCAGTGGATTTACTCCACCGGATTGCAATATGGTCCAGCCAATCTGCATGATGCAATATCAGAGATCACACTTCCTGTCTCAATCCACCAGATGCTTTTTTGGGGTTTCCCAGGCACTTCGCAGCCATTCTCCTTACCAGCCACAAAACCAGTTTTCTCTGGGTCTTTCCAGCATTTTCACATATTCTTACTGTTCATGTGCACTGCTCCTGGCACATATTTTTTAATTAAGGAGTTGAGTGGGGAGGGAAAAGGAATATTTCAACAAAAGTGCATTTCAGTAGCTGAATAAGGAGTGGTCAAAATGACACTAAAAGAGAATCTTCCATCTATATTTGTAATCTTAGATTTTGTTTTTATTTTAAAGGCAAGAAAAAAATAATGGCCAGGAAAAAAAATAACTTTTTTCTTTCTCTTTTCTTTTTTACTGCTTTTCATTCATTGAGATTATATCTAGAAGAAAATAACATTTAGCAAAACACATAAATAGAAGGAAAGTCTCTTTTTCTTTACAATCTCAAAATAATAAAACCAGTGTTATAATTAAAGCAATATGCTTCAGAGTGTGCAGCAACTCTGTGATAAAATGATTTATTCATTTGCCTTGCATTCACATGGTGCAGACTCAAGTAACCTGAGTGGATGCTTATAAAAACAGTTGGTCAAAGTCATCCCTGGAGTAACTCCATTGAAGCCAATGGAATAACCCCAGGAATGAATTTGAGCCAACATCTATACTGTAGTTCTGTTGTGTTTTATTTCTTAGGACCTGTCTACAGGATACAGTATTAGGACCTTCACAACATGCTGCATTCTATATGTTGCGATATTATTCCTGCACAAACTGCTTGACATATACATGAAATATTGAAGATAGGACAGGGAGAGAATAGAATAGCAACACTATTACGGTTAGAAAGTTTCAGCTTATTTAAGAGCTGCTCAAAAATTTCTGACTGAAGATTTTTTCATGAGAAAATCCTCTTTCTTGGAACTTTAAACTTTAACCTTTTTAAGGACCATATTTCAGTGAAATTTCATTTTTTAAAAATCTTAATGAAGTGCTGTGATGAGATTGCACTCTTTCATTTGGCCTTATTGGAATGCATTGTTTTGATGTTTCATATTCAAATGAAAACTAATTTAAAAATTATTTTATTTTATACCATAAATGATATCTTCTAAATTACTGAGGAAGTCAAAACTGGAATATACTATTTTGATTTTATTGAAAAGGAATATTTAGGCTGAGTTAAAACTAATTTGCTTTAGAAAATTTTGATTTAAGGGAAATTCCCTGATTTTTTTTGTTTTGTTTTGTTTTCCAGTTTGGAATGGGAAGAAATTTCAGAATCATGGATTTTCCTGCACAGTGGTCATTCCTGTTTCTGCACAGATCTACATTTGGTATCAATAAGAAATTTCCTGGTTATTGCCATTTGAGAGTTGAGGGCCTAACTCCCCTTTGTGCCTTTGAAAATCAAACCCTGGATGAAGGAAAAGAGAGAGATGGATGGATAAAATGGGGAAGGATTCTTTAAAGATAAAGCCACAGTTTCAGAGGAGTGAGACTAGGTACCCCAATATGTGGAAAGATTTGAGCAGTTGCTCTTTGTAAGAAATCAGGACAAATGAGTGTTACCACTTTTACAACTAGGTTGAGGCTGTAAGAATAGCACACAACAAATAACATAGGGAAATTTCAGTAACAAAAGTGAGAGAGAAAATGTTTCAGCAGCAGCAAAAATAGTTTTGATTTGGGGATTTTTTCTCATGAAAAAATAACCTGCTCCATCTCCTCCTTCATCTGCTGTAACTTCAAATATTGTAGGCGGCTTAACAGAAGAAAGACGACCCTCCCCCCATGTCCATTTATGGGGAGGGGACCCACAACTGGAACACTTCAGGAGTGGTGAAACCAGAGCAAACTAAAAATAGTTACTTTCCAATCCCATACTCAGCCTTGAAACGATGGTGAAATCCTATATTTGTCATCTTTTCATTTCAAAATTTCAACCCCCTCTGACCTATCACTAGACTGTTATTCCAAGGTCTGTCAAGGGACAGTACCTCTTTATTTTCCTCATCCTTTCACCTGCTGTTATTCGTGGAAGCAGGAGCTGCCAAGTGACTGGGAGGATATGCAGAGCAGCTCTGTCCAGCAACAGCAGCCCATGGAGGGATGGAACAGCAGGTGGCAGGAAACTGTGGGAAACTGTGGTTTTGCCACATGATATACATGCTACTCCTGACTCACTTGATGACATCATCCAGGACACTTCCCAGGCCTGTAAGTCCCTCTTGACTAAAAGCTGTGATAAGACTATTTAATATCTCCTCTATGAACAGAATGGGTCAGGAATTCCTGTCCTCATACACCACTGGACTTCTTCCACTAACCCAGGAAGCCAGCAATAAAAATACAGCAAGACTTTCCTATAACTACAGTAGCATTTAACTTCACACCAAAATGTTTATTTGCTCTAAAAATTAGGCCGGTTGATTAATTTTCACAATCACAGAAGGTTTGCAATAGGACGACAAACTTTTTGGAAGATGTTTTCCATGGGCCTCTTGTTGGTATGAGACAGACTGAATATTTGTGGCAATTTTCTCTTTGCATCTTTGACGTTTGAGCTGAGTTGGCTGGTTACGACTGAGCAATTGGCTGAGTTGCGTTCAGAAGGACCAGGAGATTCCAGCGTGACTCATTGTCTCAAAAGACGTGGCAACCTTCTGAGCCCGTCAGAACCCTACCTCCACCTTCTCCCCACACGACTAAAGCAAGAGCATGGCTCTGTGTTGCTGCATATCACACAGGCGTGGGGCGGCCTCTTGTTGCCCCACCCAACACACACACACAGAGCCAATGACTCTCCAGCATGGCGAGGACAGTGGCTGAACACCTGTTGGAGCCCCTAGAGAGGGGAGAAAACAATTGACTACAGATGCAGGATGTGGTTAGCAAGCATGCTGCCTTCTCTGAAAAGAGACAGTATTGGGTAGGAACGCATGGGACTTTCCAAGAAGAATCAGGTTCAGGGAGATTGGGTGGGGACTCAGGGCTACACAGGCTGGTGGGATTTCCCATACACTACATAGCCTAACACTGAACCTCCTGAATTGCCCAGTCATTAGCCTAAACATCTCAGTGCAGGGCTGCTTCACAGGCTGCTTTTACACACGGCTGGTTTACTGTCCTTGCTACTTGCTGCGAGTTGTATGTGTCTTGTTTGTTCCTCCCTTTGACAGAGTGTGCACATTAGGCTGCTACTGGTTTTACAGGTTTGGTGCACCAGACTGTAGCATTTGGCACTGGATGGCATAAAGCTGCACTACCTCTGGTGGTGCCCAGGCAGGGACTGCAGTTTGCAGAAACACAATACTCCCCTTGCTGGGAACACGTCCCCTGCTCTGCCTTCGCCGGTTCTGCTCTTCTCACCAGCCCAGCCCAGTGCAGAGCGAGAGTGGAGGGACAGCTTTGCATTTTTCCATGACATCAGGAGCAGATTGTACCCTCAGGAAGGCATGAAGGAAGCAGTGAGGGAAAACAGAGGGACCAATCACAGCTTCATGAGTCCTCTCCCCTGCACTCATGAATGGGGCAGGGAAAGTCTGGCCCTTTTTGTACCACAAGTTAATATACCTAAACATTTATTAATGTGAGAATAATTATACAAATTTCAGTGCTCAAAACCCATGAAATGGAGAAGCCGTGGGTCTCATTGTCTCAGCCACACAGTCTATCCTGGAGGCTCTATGTAAGCAGCAAACAACAAAAATATTAAGAAAAGACAGTTAGAAAATGTTGCACGTGTAATAAGGTCCGGTAAAGGCTGGCCAAAGAATCATAATTTGTTAGATTCCTGATCATTCCTGATAACTGGACAAAGCAAGTGTAAAAAACTGCCAGATCAGAATAGAAGCATTTCATATCCCATGGCACAGTGGTATAATGGGCAACATAAACTGCAAGGCAATGGAGAGTGAGGACCTAACCGCACACACATGTGCAACGTGGCGGAAATACGGCAAGAGAAAACTGACTGTCAAATCTGCTAAGTACCAAATGAGCCTGGTTTCCAAATGAAAGATATCACGGAGCCCTGAAGAGAACATCTGCAGAATGGGTCCATAGACTCAGCCTAATGGAGCTTGAGCTATGATGCTAAAAAATAGCAGTGTGGTCGTTGCAGTCAAGCAGACACTCAACCTAATCACTCGAACTCAGACCGAGGGGTTGGTTGGGATCGAGCAGTAACTGCAGGCTGAGCCAGAGCATCCTCACTGCTATTCCCATCACCCTAAACTCAATGTCCACTCAGGTAAGTCTGCTCATGCTGGGAGACGCATTCCAGCTGCAGCACAGACATGCTCCTCAGGACCCAATTCAATGCCCAAAGTCAGTGGGAAAACTCCCAGTAATTTCAGTAAGTGCTGGATCAGTTCCCTGCGCTGGAGACCACAGACATAGGCTCATGCCGTGTTCCTTCTTCTGCAAAACCATAAAACGAAAGATTCTAAATGTCTGAAATTTTCTTATGTCTGCTTATCACCCATGAGGTTCAGTGGGGTCTTGATGATTTCATCAGACTGTTTCATGAAGGCTACTTCCAATCAGGGACCAAGGCTCATGACATGTGACTTACGTGACAAAGCACACAGGCTGAATATTGAATTGTAAATACCAAATACAGGAAGCTGCATTTGCTACAAATGTTCAGTGAAAATCCCCAGGGGCCAAATATGTTCAAAACTGATGTGAACAACTATGAACAAAAAACAAGTCTGTGATATCACAGACAATTCTGAACAGGAAAATAAATCCACTTTGGGTAAATTTGACAAATAATTTAACCAGCATTTGGTACAATATTTTTGCAAATACCTGACCCCTTTCAAGCCTGCACCCCAAGTCTAATTAAGGAGAATATAACTGCTACCTGAATTTCATCAACTGTTACTTACGGGGGGGATTTGAATGAGGAATTATTCTATATCTAAACCCCATTTTGGCTTCTCTTGCTTGAATTTTTTAACTTGCACATGGGCACATCACAAGTCAGAATCTGGGCCTTGTTAACTGTTTAGGAACCAAAAGTCCAAGCCTTCACAAGGCATTTCCTGGTTTCTAAAATAACTTGTGTGGTTTTTAGACCACGTTTCACATCAGATAGAACTGAGAATACTGGCAATGTAACAATTCATTTAAATCTCTGTCATTGTTTGCAGTGTAAAGGAAGAGAAATGACCACGCTATTGAGTAGTTAACTACACAACTGCTACCTAATGATCCTAATTTCCATGATTTTAATAATAATGAGTAAAACCAAACTGTTAAGTTGCACTTTCTACCTCAGCAAAACTGAGCTATAATTGTGTAGAGAATAATTTTATGGGTGAAGTGTGCTCTGTATTGTAAAAGATTAGAATAAAGTGCTCTAATATACAATGTCTTAGCAGGTGCAGGCACTTACCTGGGCAATTAAAATCTTTTTAATATACAAATCACAGCCAATGAGACTGTTGGCATGACAAACTGGATCTTTCAGGACACAATGTGTTTCTCTAAAATAGATTTTCGTTTGCTAGCAATAATTTTTCTAACTTTTGTTTAAAAGAGAAATGACTAAATGCAGACTAATTTGCAGCAGTCTTAAAATTAAACATTACCTATTCTTGTACAACATGTGCATTAATGCCCTTCATGTACCATCTCTTTCTTAAAATGTACATCATCCAACTGGTATGTGTGTATTCGATTTGAGTATATGTGTACTATTGGGATGGCTTAACTAAAATTTGGCCTTGAAATAGCAGAGAGATCATAGAAGGTGTGTGAAATATTCTTCATTGATTTGCTTCATTAACTTCATTAACCGTCATTCTTTCTACTGCATATAATCCATAAATACAACTAGTTCAAAGAGATGGACTTTTTTTTTTTTTTTTTGGAAACTTGAGGGAAATTTTTTCCATTTGTTCTTATGCTTTTTTTGATTCCTCAGCATGTTTGTTCCCTGCGTAATTTTGAGGCCCCTTCAATACACACCCATAGAAATCCCCCAAAACAAAAAAATCCCCACTATTTTCCTCATGTTCTTGTCTAAATAAATCACAAAATATACAGGTACATGTCCACTTTTACAACCCCAATTCTCAGTTCACAAAATTCATTATCTTCCATTGTCATGATACAAATTCGTCTAATTGTTAAGAGTCACTCTGGCCCTGATTCAATGGGATACTAAAGCAAGTGCCTGATTTTAAGCATATGAGTAGCCCTCTTGACTTCAATAAGGCTGCCTCTTAAAGTTAAACACATGCTTAAGTGCTTTGCTGAATTGGGGCTAAGTTATATTGTTCTTCATTAGCAAGCCACTGGTTCCATTAAGAGTACAGAATTTTCTTTCAAAAGTTTTTATTCTAGTTTGTTTAAGGGTGAAAGTTTGGGAGTGATGACAGTGGCAGGTCTTCATTGCATTCCACAAAGACTCTATGTGGGCGAGAAAGTGTTTTAATTAAAATACTCAAATAGCATGGCTGATATATAAAGCATAATTTAAAAAGTGAAACAATAAATGAAAGTATTTTTGAAATCCATCATGGGACAACTTTGATGAATTTGGTGATGTACATATTGACTTCAGAGTTGTGTTACGGAAAGGATAGAGGATGATCAGGCAACCTAATAAGTGTTCACTAAATTAGAGTTTCTTCTTCCTCAAGAGGAACAATGCATGCTATGGTTATGATAGTCTAATTGTTTGTCCAGCATAAGGCAAATGGCAAAATAGCATGTCAGGTGGGCAGTACAATAAGTGGTTAAATGATATTTTTACTGTCTGTTTTATTTTGGTTCCTGTCTCTAAGTGTAAATCAGACATTTATATGCTACACTGAAAATTGTTTAAAAGACCTAAATTGTGCAGAGCCATTACCCTGATGTGTAGCTTCTGCATGTGATTCTGCAAAGGAGGGATGACATAAATCCAATGTATTTCATGAGAGTGAGTCTAGGAGTGGTCAGTGTAGTGACTACATAAATTATGGATCGTCAGCCTCAGGGTCACTAGCAAATGTCAGGGGGTTATGATGATCCCACCCATTCCCTATTGTTAAAATAAAGGGAGATCCCAGGGTCATGGTGTAGGAAAGTTTGAGAACCACTGGTAAGCTAAATCATTAAGTCCTTCTAAGACTTAGTTGCTTAGAGGCACTGCACTGTTCTCCTGTCTGGATTTAGGCCCTGATTGCCCAAGTTGTTTAAGCATGTGTCTTACTTTAAACATATGAGTTGGCTGCTTACAAACTTAATTTTCAGTGTATGCGTAAATGCCTTGCTGATTGAGACCTTCATGCTGTCCTACTATTATTTACCATTATCTACAGCACAACCTGAGAGCAAACCATTCAAAATGTTCTGCAATTTCCACAAGCTCCAGTTTCAAGTCCAAACTCTTCTGAGCACAAACATACATACTAAAATGACCAGGACAGAATGTTGTTTTCTCTTAGTGCCATAAGATTTTGCTTTCTACTTTACTTGCGTAAGTTCTCCCACCTTCAAAGCATCTGTAGAGGTGGGATTTTCTCCCACAAAAGCTCATGTGATAACTAAATTTCTTAGTTGTTAAGTGCCACGGGACTCTTTGCTTGTTTTACTGAACTAAGCTGACACAGCTGGCCCTCTGAAACTCTCCCTCAACTGGATCCCTGCCCATTGTTCTGAACTCAACTGAGGCTTTTACTTTTAGATATGGCTCCTGCACAGCTTCTTATGTGAGGGACGAGAGGGAGGAAGAGAGAATGGGGACTCCTGTATCATTTAGCTGTGGGATCCAGCCTCCACCACCCACTCCGCTGTGTGACCCCGCCAGCACTCATGATACATTGTCCCGTCACCCTCACCGTTTACAGCAAAAAAGCTATTTAGCCAGTGCCTGCAACCCTTCAGCCCGCAATGCCTTGACAGCAGAGGTTATAGAAAAAAGAGGGAGAAGGAAAGAACAATGTGCAATCGGCACTGCATTAGAGATGGAAAAAGTACTTAAAGCCTGCAACATTCATCAAGACTGAATACATAAATGCCACATTTTGAATAAGCCAAGCAAAAGACAATGACAAAGGAAAGGCGCATTGCTTCAGGAATCTCTATCATTTTCATTTGCTGCTGTCAGGAACCTGTTTTTTGCCTCTCACTCTATCAGCCATTATAGCATTAATGAAGTAACCTCACATAGTTATTGACTGGCTTGTCACAGTCCCTGCCTGATCCCTTAATAGAAACCATTGGTCTTCAGTTAAAAATGGGGTGAGCTGGGAGGTGCTGTGGGCATGTGCTGAATTTCAAGTGCACTCTTGAGGTTATCAAAAGCCATGAAATGCAAATTATTATATTTTTTAAACACACAGATTTCATGCAACTGAGCATATAAAATTGACTAATACTGTACTTTATGCATTCCAAATAATGTTTCCAAATATGCGCTGCATATGTTCTTTGCCCAGAAAGTTGTGGGTGGCATTTGAATAAGCAGAAATGGGCCCAGTTTTATTTTGTGCATAAAGTAGTTCCTGGCTGTTCTGGGTTTCTCTTCTTTCAAATATAAAGTTGCATTTATGCACTGTCTTCTCAAACAACACTAATAATCCTTTATCTGAATTTTGGTTTTAGATCAAAATCATTTTTCTCTCATCATTTTTTCTTCTTTCATAAAGCATACCATGCCCCAGAACTAGTATATTCTCATTTAGTAGAAATTAAGGGTTGACAGGGGGCCCAGAAATCACTTCTCCCCCATAAGGTAAGAAATCCAGGAGTAACTCTAAAAATAGCATTGCTAATTTCTGATATAGACTGGATATGGAAAATGAGCATGGTACGTCATGGTATCAGGAATGGGAGAATCAGGCAGTACTTCTACAGTTGCCATGCAGAGTGGTTGGTACCTAAGGGCACGTTTATGTATTTGCTTGTGCAGGGCAAGGCTTCCACAAAGAAAGTGCTAGCTCTGTATTTGGTGTGGTACACAACTAGCTCATCATATGGTAAATTCGTGACCGTGTGACCTTTCTTTACTCCACAAGGTGTCTGTGGTCTGATTACTTCTGGTATGGCTCATAACAAAGGATGTGCACGTTTCACATTTGTGATCAGCCACCTCATGATATGAGGTTCAAACAATCTTCGCAATGCAGAGAGCTACAAACGCCACAGCTCTGTTGGATGTTAGAACTATGTCAATAAATCAGTCAATTTACCAGGGTCATGCTTTCATTATATAGAGGTATGATTTTAATGTCTACCTTTCCCTGATCTAGGCCTCTTATATACTCAGAAACATTAGTCTCTTTCTTATTCAGGATCAAAGATCCAGCATTGTGCTGATTTTTTAAATAATTATGAGACATCTCAAGTTTTGCTCTGTGCAATTAGCAATGAAAAGTATAGCTGACAAGAGCTGGTCAAAACATTTCTGACAAACCTTTTTTTGCAATCCCAAAATACATTTTAAAAGCACCTTCTTTATCAAAATTGAAATGTTTTGTGGTTTCCAGTTTTGATGAAAAATATTTCTCAAGGCCAGTCACCCCAGAATAGCCAAAAGCTTCATGGTTTTGGCACTCTTAAGCACTGACTTAATCTGGGGTCTCCCATACTCCAAATGATTGCCCTAACCAGGATATGTCTCCAAGCTCTCTTGCTGTTGGTGCGCCACTTTGTATAAACATTAAAGTATTCTTTAGGTCAGAGAAAGATGGACTCTCTAACATGGCAATTCAAGCATTTACCTCATATGTGGGATCCATAATCCCAATCCAGCAACTCATTGATATGAACTTGAGTCCTCTACCTCAAACGTAAGCACCAGTCAATTGAAAGTTCGGGGGGGGGGGGGGGGGGGAGGGGGGAATGTTTTTGGTTTTTTCCAAAAAAAAACTGAACGGTGTAATTTTTGTTCCACCCTGGCATGAGAACAAAATTTAATTTTTTTAAAAAACAAAATGGGATTGTGTTCGCCAGCCAGCTCCTAATCCCAGCCTCATTTAAGAATGTCTATACTGGTATTTCTAAATGACCAGTCTGCGGACTGGTGGCCTTCCCTGAGATCTCACTGACACAGCCCAGCAAGGCAGCAAATTGGTCCCTGGTATCCAAAAAGTTGAGAGATACTGGTCTAGGCCTCACGGAGCTCCAAAATTGAGTTAATATTCTCACAAGAACAAGCTCTCTCATTCTGTGTTTAGCCCTTTCCTACTTCTAGGTGGGCTAAAAATTCTATAACAGTCGGTCTCTCATGACACGTTGACAACTGAGCCAATTTTTCTTATTGAATAATGTATTTGTTGATTTGGGGCAATTCTGCTGCTACCAAACAGGCTGTGAGATTCTCATATTTGTTCATTAACCAAAATTAGTTATTCATTGGCTTTCTTTCAAAAAAAAAACCCCTCCCCCACATGAATGGCTTATGTGCCATTCATTGGAATAATTATAATTTAAACTGTGTTGCAAATGTTCCTGAGGAAAATAATTCAGTCCTGTGTAGAGAGCCAACATTACTTTGAAGACTGAAGTGTAGGTTCAGTAGGTAAAATCCTGGCCTCATTTGAAATCAACCGCAGTTGTGCCACTGACTTCATTCAGACTTGGATTTAACTCTCTACCTTCAAAAAAAGGTCTTAAATGGGACTTAAGTAACTCATGGGCTTGGTGTTGATCAAATAAAATTGATGCTGGGCCTGATCTAAGGCCCACTGAAATGAATAGACAAACACTCATTGGCTGTCCATCTAGCCTACTATGACCACAAACCATGTTTTCTCTTCTCTGATTGGAAGCCTTGTGTAACTAAACAGTACTGCTTGATATGACAGTGGCAAATATTCTATTCAAAAGCATAATTTGATGTGTGCTTAGGGTGACTATTTGAATAATCAAGCTGAAAATTTGTTTTTGGCAAATATCTGGGTTAGAGAAGTTCAATCACATGGATGTTCACGGAAAAGGTCACGGTCAAAGTTGAATCAAACCCTGCATTTTAATATATATGAGCATTGCATCCCCCATAGTCACAAACGATCCAATGCATCCTCTGCCATCGCCCACTAAGAGGAAAGATCCATGTCTGCAGATCAAAAAGGCCAGTCTTAGCTGGACCTAAAGGGGAAACCATAAATAACCCCATGTTCTATGCTAGTGAAAGCTTACACTTTCAAGGCTATCTTTGCCAGAACAAGCATTAGACACTCATTTTAAAGAAAACAATTGAGATCCCTAAGACCTTGATGGGGTTGATGTAGCATGGGCTCTGCAGAATCTTGCCTATTTTACAATAATAACCACTGCAACCTGCCTCATTGGCAACTTCATTAACAGTCTCAGCTGAAAGCTCCAGGGTGCGCACAGAATTGTCCTCTCTCCCCTATGGTTGGTTTCTTTTAAAGACTGCAGCTTAGGTGAAGCTGGCTTATGTGTGGGGGGGGGGGGGGGGGGGCGCGTGCACGTGCACACGCGTGTCTGTGTGTGAGTGAGAGAGAGAGAGCAGGTTTTACACTGCAACTACTTTTGCTCCCCTAGATGAGCTATTGGCTTCAATTCACATTTTTAAAAGTTATTTTAATATTTTTGAACTTCTGGAGGGATTCAACATGAAAGAACCAGTTTGGATGAGGTCAGAACCAAGTCATATCTTCATCTAAACTTGAGTTAATCATTTAGCATGGGACAGAGTGGCTGTACTTTCCTATTGTGGCACAAAATGCGCTCATCTGAGTTAAAAACAAACAAACAAAAAAAGGCCCCCAATAGGCTCCAGTTATTACTCTTCATGCTACTCTGCTATGCATAAACAATGAGAGTCTTGTGACACCTTATAGACTAACAAATTTCTTTGGCATAAGCTTTCGTGGGTTCCAACCCACTCTGTCAGATGCAACACTATGCATATAAACTTGTATCTCTTATGACTATTTTCCTTCTCTTTAAATAAAAATCCTCCTTGCAGGCTGGCCATGCTGTATTCAGATATAGCCTATCTTAGAATTGACACATGCTCTCTACGGAGACCAGTTCCGTGTCTGATGCAGTCTCAATTATAATGCTAGTACACTGACTATCCAATGATGAGAAACATGTAAATCTAGAGGTGTTCAGAGCTCAGGGTTAGGGAACAAAGTTTGTTCCGGTTCTTGTTTTCTTACTGTGCATTGTCCGTTCCTATTTATAAGCTATTATGTTTCTCACTAACTTCATTCATCTGCTGGCAGAGGGATGAGATGATATTGTGTTGCCTGAGTCTTGTGAAATGTCACTATTGCCCACAGCTCTTTGTTCCACAAGTACAGCGTAATGAGTGGCCCATATAGAACTGTATCTCCAGGAGCCCATAATTTCTGACTTTTTAATAATGTTTCATGATTGCTGAAAGGAACAAAACAAGCACATGTGGATGTAGACTTCTACAGTAATTCATATTGTTATTTTAAAAACTATTAATTATTAGGCTCTGGCTATCTAAAAAGCATCTTTACTTCCCACACAATCATCAAAGATTTTGAGATTCTGCAATTGAATATACAGACTTTTTGACTGTTGTTTCATCATTTACAGCCTTGCCCTTGCTTTAACTATGAATAATACAAAAATCCACACAGAAATAGGCACAGTGGTAATCCTCCCAATTTATTGAAAGCAACTCAATTCATTTCAGACATACTTAAGAGTTACAATCTTTGGTTTCAGTGATATGTTATCCAGTGCCAAAGGAAATACTCAAGATTTTGGGCCTTGCAGCTATCCTGGCATGCTATAATAAAGTAAGCATGTCTTGGAGATGCCGGGAGTTTTCATACAAGCATATGTAAAGCTAAAATAAAAAAAAAGAAGTCTATAAAATCAAATTAAGAATTGCATTAATACCACACACACACACAAAGCCTTGTATTGTGGTTGTTTTGTTGAGTGCAATATAGTTAGCATGCAAAAGCAGTGTCTTTAGGCTTTTTTGCTTTTTGTTTTGTTTTCTTAATAAGTAGTCTGGACATATGGTCAGAGGCAAAATAATTAGCATTTTCTCAGCCCAGCAGGGCAGCAATTTAAACTTTTACAAGGAGTCAGAATGCAGGATGCCGCCCTGCCATTAACTTTATACGTACAGAGTGGATACAGTCTGAAATATCCAAATGTTTCATGCTACTTGGGGTTATTTGAAACTCTGATAGACAGACTACTATGGGGAAATTGCTTAATCTGCTCCAGGATTTATTGCTATTGTGCACTCTGTACCAGGTTAAAATAGCATGCCTTTAGCATGCCTTGGAGAGGTCTTGGCAGGTCAGAAAAAACTGCACTCGGTGCAAGCATTTCATACCACATTAAAAAGTTTCTGACCACCCCCTTCATTCTAAAAATCATTAAAACGTATTAAGAACACAAGAACGTCCATGGTGGGTCAGAACAATGGTCCCTCTAGCCCAGTATCCTGTCTTCTGACAGTGGCCAATGCCAGGTGGTTCAGAGGTAATGAACAGAACAGAACAGGTAATCATCAAGTGATCCATCCCCTGCCGCTCATTCCCAGCTTCTGGCAAACAGTATTTTCATACACATATGCATATAAAAACATTCCACAAAATGAATCTGCTTTACATCACCCTCAAAATATTGCCTTAATGCAAAGAAAGGTAGGCAAGTGAAGCATTCTACTGCTCACCAGGGTACAGTTAATCAAAAGGTGAAAGCAAGTTTGTATAAAGCAAGGAAAAAAACTGTTTTGTTGGACTGATTTAAGACTAAGTGCAAGTGGTCAGAAATATCAGTGTTTTTACCTGTTAGGAAGTTATATTTACAAATGTACAATATGGATACTGATTAGCAAAAATATTCTTTTCTCAGTGAATTCTAATTATGCCCATTCCTTCTTGCTGCGCATCATATAATTCCTCTTTATGAGGCTCACAACTTCTCTGCTTTGCTTTATAGGTAAAGAGGTTGAAATATTTATTATATACACAAGACAGTCACTGTAAACTATAGCACGAGTTTTCAGTTATGGGGAAAAAAAATCAAGGATTTCATTTTTTGTACACACACACACAAACACATTGTGAAATAGCAGAATTCGTGAAAATCCCGCCTATAATCCAAAAAGGCTAAGCAATTTAGGAACAAGAGTTCCACTGGCTTCCTATCACTACTGTTCACAGGTCATTTGGGCCCAGATCCTCAAAGATGTTCGGGTGCCTAAGTCCCAGTGAAATCAAATGAAAATTAGCACATGAAGCACCTTTGATGAGCTGGGACTGAGAGTCTTTTAAAAATGCTATAGCCTGCCTAAATTTAAGCACGTGAGTAGTCACATTCCAAGCAATGAAACTCAAATTGTATTACCTTTTTCCACAGAGCTTCTCCGCACTAGTTCCAAAGGGGTAGCCATGTTAGTCTAGTTCAGCAAAACAAGGAGTCCTGTGGCACTTTTCAGCTATGTCTACACCAGAAAGCTTAGTTCGGACTTCCTTAGTCCAAACTAAGCAGTTTCTGGTTAGTTCAAACTGACCGTGGCTTTTCCGTTGGAGCGAGTCATGTTTTTTAGTTCAAACTAAAAAAGCTCAGCTAGTTCAAAATAAAAGTTAGTTTGAACTACAAACTGTGGCTAGTTTGAACTAACCGCTTAGTTCGAACTTACTTAGTTCAAACTAGCACATCTACATTGCACTAGTTGAAACTAAAATTCAAACAAAGCAGCTAAATTTTTTAGTTCAAACTAGGCAAAACCTAATGTGGACAGGGACCAAATTAGTCTGGATTATGTCTCCTTAATCCAGACTAATTTGCTAGTGTAGACATAGCTTTAAAGACTAACAAATTTATTTATTACATGAGCCTTCATGGGACAAAATCCCACTTTGTCAGATGCTTGAAGACAGGGGATTTGTCTGCCCTAGAGATCACTCATTTAGGCTCAAGTACATGCTTAAGATTGTGCTTAACTTTAAGCACCTGCTTTAGTCCCATTTAGTTGGAAGTGAATTGAGAACATGCTTAAGGTTAGCCTCGTGTTTCAATACTTTGCTGGTTTACGTACTCAGCTTAATCAGAGCTTTAAGGAGTAATTGGAGGTAGCTGCCGGCAGCAGGGTTTCAGAGCAACCAGTGAATTAAGGCTGTTGGGGCCCAGACCTAGCAAAGAGGTTACACTTGAATCTCCAGCATTTCTCTTGGGATCTAAGCGGCTTGGGGGTAGAACTGCAGGCGCCCACCAGCACCTTACAAAATTATCTGAGGGCAATATAAGGAGATATTGATGAATTTTTCTTCTTCTTCTAGGCTTTGGCCAGTGAGAGCAGGTAACACTGGTTAGTAAGAGCAAAGTAGAACCAATTATACACTAACAAATCAGTATGGATACCCAATGATGAACACATTTAATCAGGGCAGAAATTCCAGTGACTTACTTCCAACATAAACAAGCCTGATTAAAAATTATTTTAAAATATCTTTCTCAATTACTTTGAAAAGTGTCTTGATAGCATTCTGTTAGGTTTACTGGGTTAACAGTGCCAGGAAAAAAATACATTTTGCTATTGATTTGAGGGTGCCTTTCTCATCTTTCAGAAATAATTTTTGAAAAGCAGCAGAAATTGGCACTTTGAACCAAAGAGCAGGAGCTGGTATCAGTTTTGGAAATGTACTTCCCTCACTTTAATATAGATTAAAGATAAAAAATGAATGTGTTGATTATAAAATGGAAGCATGTGTAACACATCATAAAATGTGTGCTATGGATTATTTAGAAATAAAACAAACTTTTCTAAAAGCCTTCCAATTTGTATTAGAGTAGTGCACACAGGCCGCTACTAAACATAGTGCCCCATTGTGCTGTACGTAAAAGCTAGTCCCTGCCCCAAGAGTTTACCATAGAAATAGACAAGGGACATGTTATTAGACCATTTTATAGTTGCGGGACTGAGGCGGAGAGCAATCAAGTGACTTGCTCAAGATCACACACCATCCTTCCTCTTTCAACAAGGTATTACTTTCCAAGAGTTCACTACGAATTGTGGATGCAAAAGGGCAGCAAAATAAAGGCCTTAACGTCTGCTTACCTTCATTAACACACCAATATCTTGTTAGGAACAAGCAGAACGGTTCAGCTAATATGAGAATCCACTTGTTCTTTCTCTCAAAACTCAAATCCGAGTGAAGACAAATGTTCTGTGAGGTCCAGGAGAGTTTGGCAAGTTTAAAATTAAGGAAAAAAAGTCATATTTCTTGGTTTGGCTAACTACTGAAAGTGGAAGTCTAGAAATACCACAAAAAAGGATGTTTTCTCAACATTTACAGTCTAGCTAGCATGAAGCCAACAAATCCAGAGAGAATGTCTGACTGTAAACGCTTTTCATGTGGTTTAGAACAATTTAGGTAAGTTTTGAAGCTTAACTGAACTTGTTTCTATAGATACTTTAGATAATAGTACCATACCCTTTTGGTGACAATAAGAGATCAACAAAGCTCACCTATAATAAACTTCCCCATGTCTACTTAGTTGTCTAAGGGTATGTCTACAATGCAACTGAAACCCTAGTGACTGTTCTATGCCAGCTGACTTAGACTCATAGGCTTAGGTTACAAGGTTTATTTAACTTCAGTCTTGCATTATATATATTTTGGGCTCGAATGTACTCTAGACTCTAGGGCTATGTCTACACTGGCAAGTTAGTTCAAATTAAGGAGGCTTAATTCAAACTAATTTAGCCCCTGTCTACACTAGCCTTTCATTAGTTCAAACTAAGATTAGTTCGAACTAAGCGTTTAGTTCGATTGTTAGTTTGAACTAAGTACACTGGAGACTAGCACGAACCCTTAGGTCAAACTTAATAAGTTTGAACAAAGGGCAGTTAGTTTGAATTAATGAAGTAGACTAATTCAAACAAACATTACTTCAAACTAGTCCTTGTTGTTAATTCAAACTAATAAGTTTGAGCTTAGTTCAAACTAACCTCAAATTTATTAGCTCAAACTAACAAAATCTGAACTAACTTTTCCTAATGTAGACATAGCCTAGGACATTGAGAGGTGGGAGGGTCCCAGAGCTCAGGCTGCAGCCTGGGTCTAAATGTCTATACCACTAATAAATGCTTCCCTAGCCAAGCCCCAAAAGCCTGAGCAACAGGCATCTAATCCTAATCTGTTGATACTGATCTACTAAATAATCTATTGCTAGTGGTATTGATAGTGTAATGTTTACTGTGCTGGAGAGAGAAAATAGGACAAAGCTCTTAACAACCATGGTGGCTCTTATTTTATAGGGACTATTGCCCAAATCATAGCCTTCTTTTGAACCTTTGAAATTTCAGTAAGTGGTCAAATATCTATGAAACACCTCAGTGACCCTTCCCCATAGTTTCAGCCATAAAGACAGAGAATGCCTGCAGGAGACTTTGGGGATGAAAGGCAGGAGATGGCGTTTCAGCACTGACATGAAACATAGCTGAGTGCCGTTAGACCACGGCCTATTCTTCAAGCCCAACTTCTGAAATATGCAAATGTGTATGAGAGTATTCACCTTTCACACCCTTCCCAGCACACAGGTGGAAAAAAAAGGTGCATCAGCTCCTCCATTACACAGGACATGTGAGGGGCACAAGAGAAGTGGCATGGTTGGGAAAGAAACCTACCCTTTCGAGTCTCTTGATTTCAATGAATTGAAATAAGACCTACTGAAGAACAAATATTGTAAGGAAAGCCTATTATCATGGAATCAACTAATTTTCCTATGCCTGTGATTGCTGTGCTTTCACAGGCTCTCTTGGCAAGCTTTTCCCTCTAGTGTCAATACACATACTGTACCCTGTACCTTTTTAATACCACAGATCCAATTTTTTTGATTTTTTTTTAAATTGTGTGTTTCACTGCCATAGATTTCTACTGAGGCAAATAGCTTAGTATCTTAAAAAAAAACCCTAGACATATATGGATAAGAAGACCATTGATAGTTACTCTTGCTATGATAAAAAGACACGGGCTATCAATCTCTATGTTTCAGGACACAGACTGATTACTGGTTGGGGTCAAGAAGAAATTTCCCTCATTGATATAGCATTGCACAGTTTTGAGCATTATGGCAGTGTTGTCTTCCCCTGAAGTGGTGGCTATCACTGGCCACTGCTGAGGACAAAGTACTGATTCGGCTACATCACTGATGTGTTCCAATGTGAGAATTCCTCTGTTGTTATCTCTGAGTGATTTAGAAATATTACATTTTATGTCTGATATATGACAATAGAGAGAATTACTTTTCAGGGGTAACAGTATTTAGATACAATGATGACGTGTATGTCTTAGATGGACAGCTAAGGCAGACAGACATACAGATATCAGCTGTCATCAGATCTCAGACACCTTCCCTCCACCCTGCAAGCAGAAATTTCCCTTACCAATGACTATGATAGCCGCCATGTGCAGAATGCATTACCCAAGAGAGGCTGTCTTTTCCAGTGGATAGGGCAGTGGCCTGAAGGACAAGAGATCTGACTTCTCTTTCCTGCTTGGCCAAGCTGACCTGCCATGTCCTCATGACAGGTCACTTTCCCTCCATTTCCCCACTTATCTTTTCTTTGTTTTCTTTGTTTAGATTATAAGTTCTTTTGGGGCAGGGATGGTCTCTTGATATGTGTTTGTTTAGCATCTACCACAATGAAACTCCAACCCCACTTTAGGTTTTTAGGCATTACTGTATGCAAAAAATAAATAATAGTAACCACTCCAAATCCTGGGGGGATCCATCAGGGCAGGGAGGTGGGGAAGTGTTTCTTTCACTCCATCCACCTTTTGTAAATCTATGAAGAAAGACCACTGAGAATGAATGCTGAACTCCTCAGCAGAATTACTCCTAGAGTCCTGTGTAAAAGGAGAACGCCAGATAAAGAGACATTGGCAACAAATTTCCTGACAATATGAGAGTTGGCAGGGGGTGGGAAATTCCTTGCAAATCATGAGACATCCATGGTTTAGGCAAGACCAGCTCCATGTCTAGTCAACATATTTCATAACCATATTCCCTGGACTATAATAAACAGGGTTGGTAGCACCCCCTATGCTGAAGATTTCCCATTTATAAGACCCTGCTTTCAATACAAATGTTATTTAGAGTTATGCAGACACTAAAAACGAGATCCTCTATCCATGTGTGTTCTGGCCATCCATTAACCTGTACAAGAAAATTATCACCCATCCATAACTAAAATACAGCAATACAGTGCAAGATACAGAATACATGATATAGAAGAATCTTTGCAGTTTCAGATCCACACAGCTTTCTGTCTCACTTGGGCTCTCCAGCAGGTTTTTCTGTGATCAGTGAAGACAGCCTTGGACAGTGTGCTGGTTAGCTAGATAGTAATACAAAGAGATATATATATTGTGCATCCATGTGTGTCAAGGGTGGGGAGAGAGACAGAGAAATAGATGTATTTATGTGCATATGTTGTTATAGAGTTACACACACACAAACATGCTTTGGCACAGTTCAGGGTTGTGTGTTGTATATGTGTAGTGAACATGTAATCTTGCTCAGTCTCTGTATGTCAGAGAGCAATTCCAGCTGCAGAAAGAGAAGTTCCAAGCAAGGAGTAGATTACCAAACAGCAGTTTGAGGTCAGGGGCTATAAAGCCAATGAGGGGCCTATAAAGCCATTCTAAGTCATTTTTTTTTTTAATTAAAAAAGCTCTAACTCTCCCCTCACCACTTCTAGACTGAATTGGTTTGATCCAGAGAGGTAGTTATGCATAAGAACCACTACTCTATATTGTATTAAGGGATTTCTCATGAAACACATCTCACCAATTACAAGGAAGGGATGCAGTTCCATGATTTACATTATACTGTTAAAGAATATAACGTTATAGATACAATTGTACCTATCTCTCGGCAGATTATAGAGGTGGCACATGAAGAGTGGCTCATTAAAAAGCACTACAAGGCCAAGGGCCAAGCACTTCTGTTTAACAAGCTGCTCCAAGTACCACCTTTCTAATCCATGGAGAGAGAGAATAAATTGTTTCTGTAACTTATTTATAAATCGTGTTATTTTGGGGGTTTTATTTAAAAAAATAATAATACAATTTCTATGTGGAATACTTCTTCTGTGAGTTAAGATCATTCGGGCTAGTGGCTCTTATATTTCAAAAACAACTGTTCACCACATTGTGTCATTAACAACATGGCCCATCTTGGAGAATGGCCCAGAAACAACGAGCAGGCTGAACTGTTCCTTCAGATGGTGCAACTTATTCTCACAGCTGTGCCAAGCTGCTCCATGGGCCACCTTCTCCCAGACTCCTTTTGAAGTGGCTTGCACTCCTGAGGATGGTAAAAGGGATCTCTCCCAAAACACAGAGAGCTGGCCCCAGCCTGGGAAGTACAAAATACAGGAGGTGGATGAATGGTCTACCTGTATCCTTACTTCTCCAACTCACTCATGTTGGGGAAAGGCACAGGTTGGTGTTCTGTTTGTAACCAACCAAGAGGTGTCATGAAAATCTGAGTTCCAAAATGGTGCCCTATCCACTTTATCCCAGATGCTATATGCACACTGTAAGGTAGATGGCCCCCTTTAACAACAAATATCTTTGTAATATCAGAGGTTCAAAACTCCCTTTTGGATGAGGCCACACGAGTAATAGTTGAAATACATACACTGGGGTTATCCCTGTAGTAAAGTAATGCAGTCACAGTTAAAAAGCAATCATGGCCAAATAAGCAGGGGTCTTTGTGAGGACAGAGTTGATACAATGGTATGTCAATGCACTGCGTACAGACTTGCTCAGTTCCATGGAGATCTGCAGCTGCTGAGAAGGTGAGCTTTCTGACCTCTATCTCTTCTGTTTATATTACTTCTCTAAGATCAATGAACGTGGATACAAATATCAGCTGCCGCAGACAACCCACAGCTTTATAACATGATAATATTAGGGTTCTGCACCTCATCTTCCAGGTTTATTAAACTCCATTATAATCCCCTTAACTATGACAACACCTTTTTATAACACTACAGTCGTTCGGCTCTTAAGAATGGTAGTTCCACGAGGCAAATTGGAGATATTGTTAGGCTGCCTCATAAACTGTAACTCATCGTGAGAGAAGTCATTGATTGCTATTGAAAATATTGCAATGTCAGAATGTAACCTGAATTCATCCTTCACCTCTATCAGAGCTAAACAACAGCCTTTACAATCAAAATATGATGGAATTAAAAACCATCACAACAACAAACAAAGAGTTACTGTAAAACAATTGGGTCACTGGATTTGTCTGATTGTTGAGTAGAGCTGAGCAAACTTGACAGCGAAAAAATTTAGTTGACAAAAATTCATCTTTTATTTCCTGTTTCCAAATTATTCTTGAATTAACTTCCATTATACGAATGTATGTCTTACATCAAATTAGTAGACCAGTGTTCCACTGAAACACATTTCAGACTATGGATTATTTGTGAATTGTTTTTTTGCTGTGTTTAGTCTCCCTATGTTATTGCCACTGTGTGATTGGACACATTAGGTCACAAGTTATCATTTCTGTCCACTGACTCTGAGCATCAGTGACATAACAATGGGAAGGGTGAGATCAAGCCACTAGGCCTTTGAGTAACTAAGGATGAGATGTTAGGAAGAAAGAAGCTGGCAGGATCTGGGAAATTTTAGAAGATTTTAACTTTAAGTTCTGGGTCACTCGAATCTGGCTGTGCCTGAAACATTGCTGTCAGAAAACTGACGTCCTTATAACACACACTTGAGTCAAATCTAAAATTATGTTTTACCTTTCCCATTCACAGGAAGTCATGGCATGTAGCATGTGCTTGCACCATCACAACTGCAAATGATGTGATTGTGTCTTCCTGTCTTGTTTAATTGCCAGGGCTCTGGACTGGGGTTTTAAACAATCTCTATTGTAAAGCATACAGCCATCTTGGCCAACAGCATTAGTATCAATGAAATCCCTTCCCATGGGGCTGTGTTGGTACTAAGAACTGCAACGCAATATTTCATATATCTAATTTCTTTCACTTATCATCATTCACTACCACATTTCTACAAATGTGAGTTTGTGTCCGTAGTGAGCAGGCATTTCACCTGAGTAAAGAATAAGACTACAATTTTGGGATGTCTGATGCAGTGTTCTGGTGGATGTGGATGATGGGTCAGAGACCCAGATACCACGAAGGAGAGAGCGACACAAGTGTATTAAGAATATAGGGGGAAGTATACTTTTCGTTCCAGGTCTGAAGAAATAAAAATCATTTCAATTGTAATTCCCAAAGAAATTTTAAAACAACAGGGCTCCCAAGCTGAAGTAAAAGTCTCAGAGTTAGAACAAATGTTAGTATGGGAGGAATAAAATTTTTCTGGGTTCGTGGATGCCTCTGACAGACATCCAATTTAAAATGGTCTTTCAAGTTTTTAACAGGCCTCAGCCTAAACTATGCTTTCAGGCTAAGTTAAGTCATAGGATGACTAGTCTTCCTAAACTGATGCAAATCTCAATCTAGATCAAGTTTCCAACTAGACATTTTCTTTTCTTCTTTTGGAAAAAAGCTTTACAACTCTTGTACACCATTGAACTACAGCCAGCCAATCAATCTCAGAGATGGGCCACACCATCACAATGCCTTAATAAAGCTGCCATGTTAAAGCAGCCTGATCTTCAGTGTGTGGACTCAACATTTTCTGAAAAATGAGGTCTCTTAAGGCAGTCTCAAACTGGGCCCCTAAAAATGGACATACCCAAGCTCACTTCTCACTTAGTAAAATTTTGGCAAAAATAAATCTCTCAGGGTATTGGCCCATGTAATTAGTTTAATCAGCGATACAGTCAGAAACCTCAAAGGTTCTTCATCCCTGGACACACAGACAGCATAATAAATCTTAAAATAAAAAGGCCAACTTGAAAACCAAAACCTAGTCAGGTTTTTTAACTGAGATATTATTTTCTTTTAAATTTTACCTCCTGTGTTGACTCTCTCTTTCACTTACATGACGTTCCTATCTCAGAATAGAATCCATCTATCTAGATGCTGTAAATAAAGAGAAAGAGCCATAGGTATCCAATCTAACACAGGCAGAGGAAACCTGAAATGACTGCTGACAGTGCCTGGAATGTGCTGGCAAGAACAACAAACAAAGAGGGTGGCAATTTCCGAGACATAAAGATGCATCTCTGTCCAATCTCCCCCCTTTATTCTCTTTCATCCTCCAGGCCCAGATGGACTAAAAGTTCTAACTACTGTATCTCACCACTAGGAATAGGTGGGTGGTGAGTGGATGGTTGGCAAGATATCTAATCTACTCAAAGGGATCTGAGCACACCCTTAGGTTCAGCAGTACCCAAAGTTTGCCAAATCATTTCAGCTCATCTCTAATTGTCAGAGATCACTATTAGTGCAATTGTGCGGCTTTGACATAAGGATGAACAGAAGGGTTGTTACTGGCTAGTGATAGGAGAGGAGCTTCTGATCCAAGGAAGAAAAGCATCTCCCGTGGCAGAAGGAGTAGCTGTTATTTTTCCCCCCAAGGGGTGTACTGTACTGTATGTAAAGCTAAACAGAGGAGACAAAAGACAAACCAGTTTCCTCATAACGAATGTCCATAAGCTTAAGTTTATTTTAATGTCAAATTTTAAAAGAATCTCACATTGTTGTACTGTTTTAAACACTATCAACTTGATCCTGTCAGGTTCTCAGCATAAAGTTGGGAGGGAAGGGAAGCATCTACAATAATAAAAAATATACTCCACTTTAATCTTTGGAACTCCAACTTTTAACCACCTGGGAGACAACCTCCCCTTCCTTTAACAAGCCCTTCCACGACATTTTGGTTAAAGGTGTTTCTTGGGTTTAAGTTTCAGTTGACATTCTAACTCAGTGGTACAGCTTTTGGCAAACCATGATCTGCAGTCACATGGACCAAAAACCAAGACGTCACTGAAAACCAATGCCTCAGCTGAACCTGGATATAGACTTCTAGGGAAAATCAGTTACACCCAAAATTATCTTCATATTTTCACATTAATTATTGTTGTTTGGCTTCACTCATTAAAATAATAGGGCAAGTTCTTTGCAAACCCAAAATAATAAATTTTAGATATAGTAAAGGCTTTCATGCCATATGATTTAACTGATGTCTACCTGTTGATATGTCATTACAGTTGCAGTGGCACTACATGCTAAACTTCATACCTTGGGGACAAGGGGAGAGGAATTTTGCATGAAGTACCTGGAATGTTAAAGTGGGACTGAAGCAGTTAAAGAGGATTTAAATGAATATAGAAATGAGAAAAAGGTTAATAAAGACTAACAGAAGGGTTGGGGTGGAAAGAAATACTGAGGTATATAAAAGCTTAGAGATAGATGGGTTTTTGGGTTACCTGAACGAGATAAAGTCAGTGGCTATGTCTACACACACATCGTTATTTCGAAATAAGTATTTCAAAATAAGTTATTTTGAAATAAAGTCCTTATTTCGAAATACGTTCATTCGAATTAAGAAAATGTTAATTCGAATTAAAGGAAAGCCTGCTATCGAAATGGCTGTTATTTCGAAATGCTTATTTCAAAATAAGGCTGTTCGGACATGTTGCTTCAAAACAATGGTGTTGTTTCAAAACAACATGTCCAAATGGCCTTATTTCGAAATAACCATTTCGAAATAACAGCCGTTTTGAAATGAATGGGGTTTAAGCTGTTTCAAAACAACGGTTCTTATTTCGAAATGACGGATCCCGTCATTTCAAAATAAGAAAACATTGTGTGGACCTAATCTCTTTTATTTCGAAATAACCAGTGTTATTTCAAAATAAAAGAGATGTGTAGACATACCAAGTGACTAGCCCCATTTAGAAGTATATTATTCTCCGAAAATGGCAGTCAGCAAAACCAGTTCTAGGAATGATGCTGACACTTCAAGACAGTGATTTCAGGAGCAATCAGAAAATACTTATGCTGTACCACATATGAAGTCAGGTATATGATGGATACTAACCAATTATCTAGATGAGCATTGCAGTAACTGCTTGTCTATAACAGAAACGGGGGGGGGACCTAAAGTCCTGCCAACATAATGTAATTACACTATGTGGTTTGTTTATGTATCTCATATACACTGAAAAAAGGTAAATGACTACTAAAAACCATAACGTACTATTAAGCAGCTATAAAATGTTTTGCTGTCTTCCCATTTCAAAAGCTTCCATGATATAAATAGTGGTCAAAAGTTCAGTGAACTATCTTGTAGTCTGGTGCTCCATTCAAACTGTGCTATTTCCAGAGAGTCTCCTGACACCATATCTAATTTCCAAAATGAATATGCTTTAATTTTCCTTCTTCATGCATTGTGCTTTTTCCTCATTTAAAACAGCAACTGCCTCTGGCAGTAAAGGACATCACATTTCTGTGTGAGATGAAGCTTTTTTTCCGATGTGCAGGAGAATGGCATGGGTCAGGGGAGAAAAAATGTATGCAAAAAACATCACACCCCACTGACCCCAGTATATTTTACATTACAATTTTGCCATTTCCGATATAGGTTCATTTTGCAGTGGACCATATCAGCCATATTTCAGGATTTAAAAAAAATCAGTACCTGGAGCATTGTCTGCATAGTTATGTCCTAACACAATATATGGATTGTCTTATGACTGTGTAGTGTAACCAGCACAGAATACACGCACATATTCTACTTATTGTATATGCAATATAGACATATGTAGCATGTGTTAATATGTGAATATACCTGTAGATAATAGGCAAATAAATACTTATTTTGAAAAATATATATAGCTATACACTGTAGGTGGTTTCTGGGAGACATTTAAATCAACAGGATTTTCTATTAGGTTGAGGAACCTGCATCCACTTACAAAAATCACAGTATCCATGAAGTTTCCTCCAAGAGTCACTATACTTCTCTCATTCCAAAGGAATAGCCGTGTTAGCCTACTTCACCAAAACAAACAAGGAGTCCGGTGGCACTTAAAAACTAACAAATTTATTTGTTGCTTGAGCTTTCGTTGGAGAAAATCCCACTTTGTCAGATGCTTTGAAGGTGGGGGGAAACTTACAGAATGGGAGGAAAATAAATGCAGGGAAGTGTAAGTCATGGGATCAGGTCAAACTGCAACAGCAAATTGAAGCAGTTGTTAAGATTCAAACACTGGAAAACAGCACATAGAGGAAGGTGAGGTCAAATCGCCTATGGTAATGGGAAAAGAATCCATACCATAATCACAATTTAATTCTGCTTTCACAGAATTGACTCTACATATCAGTTCCAATTCTGCTGTTTTCGCGGCAGTCTCAGACATTTATATTCAGGCCACCATGCTTTGGTGTACTATGAAGATATCCTACCTACTTGCACTCAGTAAGAGGCCTCCTTCCCACTTTTCTGAGCCGCAGTACAGAAGATCTGATTCAGAGCCTGAGCCAAAGTCTACTGAAACCAGGGGGTGTCTTTGCACTGGCCTCAGTTGCCTTAATAGAGCAAATTCACACACGTAACTGTAAATGCAAGTGCTCCCAGTGACTTCAGTGGGAGAACTCATGTAAATGCTAAGTGGATGAACAGGTGTTTGCAGGACAGCACCCTTATAAAGACAAAACTCCCCTACACTAAATGGGAGTTTTGCCAGAGGAAGGACTATAGCTCTAACTCCATCTACTACAAATACCATAAAGCTCCCGCAACTGACAGGCCTGATGATTATAAACAAAGCCATCACCCACTATTCTGACAGAAAATCAATGAAGTATGACTTTCTTCAAAAATATGGTCTCTTATAAAATCTTTGCCACTATCTCTGTATGATCAGCTGAATAACTACTAAACAGAGATATGATAAACATCTACAAGTGTTGAAGGCTAAAAATGCCATTGAGGAAGGCTTATAAATACATTTCCTTTGGTCTTTGTTGTCTTCTAAAACCAAACTGTTGCTTTACGGAAATGCCTCTTTTCTTTTCTGTTAGTTTTTCTGTTGCTTTTTTCACTATTCCCTTTTTTTTTTAAAGATTAGTTTTCATTTCATATCAGATCAACTCTGTATTAACAATGAGAAGTCAGCTTTCTTCTGTGCTTCCTTTGCACCATAACCCCTTTTCACCACAACAAAATGGTGGCTGAAGATGAGAACTAAGGCTTTTATCAGACCTAGGCCCCAAACCTGAAAATATTTAAGCATGGGTCATTAGTTCCATTTACTTCAATTAATTATTTTTCCCTTTTACCCCAACTTCACAGTCAGCCTAGAAAGTGCTAAAGTGACACTGAGGGGAAAACATCCCGCCAGCGGAAGCGTTCTTATTACCCTTACCAAGGGATGAAGACTAGGGGCTCTGACAGACGATGAAAAGTCTGACCTGGAACTCAGGGATGGTCCTTCTAGGGAGGAGGGATCTCAGTGAAAGCCAAATGGTCACAACTGAAGTTCTGGTCAATGGAGAACTGAGTTGTCTGAGAGCTACATGCAGAAAAAGCGGAAGGGCAAGCGTGTGGCCAGCAAAGAGCTAATATGGAGATGACTGAAGAGAAATTGAAGGGTACTGCCTGATGTTCCCAGTTATGGGATACCCTTGGAATCAAAATGCTGAGTCTTGCTACGTTACAATGTAGTGAAGATTTGCCCTGCATTACGGAAAAATGGTCTTTCTAGTGCAGTGGTTCACAACCTTTTGCAGGTCACGATATGCTTGGTGGCATATCACAATCCTACTTGGACTACCAGCCCACTTGCCCCAAGCCAAATCTAGTCAACTCCCTGGCTCTCTGTAACACACATACCACTCTGTGGCAACACAATAATGTGTCCTAACACAGTGGTTGAGAACCTCTGATCTAGCCCACGAACTTCAAAAGAAGGTGGCTTAAGGAAATAGGATTGGTGCGGCAGAGATGTAAAATGCTTTATAATAGAACTAACCTCCATAGCAGGAGCAGGGTTTTGTTTAATATTTGTTTAAAATAGAAAAGCCAAAAATTCCACTTTTTCTCCAGCAATTTGCACTTTTAAACGTCACTGAGAAGTATTCTAGTACTTGATTTGTGGTTCAACGGGTTTGTTTGCTTACTAAACTGGCAGCATTTGCTTGCACTGATTTTAAATAAAGGCCTCAAAAAAAAAAAAAGTATCTTGCCTGAGACTGTTCATTTGGGGTCCCAGCAAGCACTCATGAGAACTGCTCAGCTATTTAGTGACAGTATTTTCAATGTCCAATAAAAATTCTGTTGCTTCATAAATGCAATTTCGTGTATATTGAATTCCCTCTCCTGTGTGCTACTGTAGATCTGCTCATTCTGGCTTATAGTCTTACGATGGGTACCCAATCATAACGTTTACTTCTAAGAACTCAATGTCTTTATGGCAAATTTTGCTGAGTTGTAAGCAACTTGGCAAAGTTAACTTTTTTATACTTTCCATAGAAAATATCACTGTTCATTTTTAAGCTTTTCTCAGATTTTTATCAATTTAAATTTTCAGAGTTACACAAAGGGGTCTGCGGAGGGCAGAGACAATTTTTTACTGACAGTCTAAAAGTTAAAATTGCCTAAAAGATGTCCCTGATTTAGCGCCACTAATTTGGGATTACAGAGCATTTTATACACATTGAGCTAGCACCCCAACGAAGTCTCAAGTGCTATTTTTCTTACTTTGCCTAACTATAAATTGAGATTATGATCAACAAAAATAATTTTGTCAGTTTGTCTACTCACAGTGAAATCAATATTTAACAACATTTACCATTAAAAATCTAATCTTTCCAAGTTTAATTATAAGTGAGTGAGCCCATTACATTAGGTGTAATTGAGAAGAGAATTTGGCATTTTTTGTATTCAGCTGGAATTTGAATATAAACCTTTCAATTCATTCAAAATAGTTTTAAAATATTTCCTTTAGACTCAGCTCACCAGTTCCATCAAAGCATTAAGAACTGGAAATTTCAACACTTAGTGACAAGTCATTTTGGAAAGGAAAGGAGTCCAGATGCAGATAAATATAGAAAAAAATACCCAAGAATCCCCCTTAAAGTCATGACAGTATTAGGCATTAAAAAGAAAAGAAAAGACAAGAAAAGAAAAGTATAGCATACTTTTGGTTACTTGTGGTGAATTTTTGCATGCGTCCAAGCAATTTCATAGTTGCTGACCTAGAGTATGTCCACACAGGCTTCTTTGGGATCTTCTCCCACGAAAGCTCATGCAAAAAATAAATCTGTTAGTCTTAAAGTGCCACACAACTGCTTGTTGGTTTCTTATTTTGAAACAACAGAGGTTGTTTTGAAATAAGAAGTGGCATGTCCACATGACACGCCATTATTTCAAAACAATGGGACCCGTTGTTTTAAAATAATGGCCGTTATTTCGAAACCATTAAACCTCGCATCTAATCGAAATAGCCATTGTTTCAAACTGGTTGTTTCGAAACAACGGCATTCGGACACATCGTTTCAAAACAACACCATTGTTTCGAAACAACTGTTAATAATGTCCGAACGGCCTTGTTTCGAAATAACCATTTCAAAACAATGGCTATTTTGAAAGCCGGCTTTCCCTTAATTTTAATTAACAAACTGTTAATTCAAATTAACTTATTTTGAAATAAGGACTTTATTTCGAAATAACTCATTTCAAAATGGGTTATTTCAAAATAATGATGTATGTGTGGACATAGCCCTAGTCAAACACATCCACAGCCTTCTGAACAATGCAGGCTGCATGAGGGAGTAGATTCTGTATAAAACTAAACAAAATCTAAATTCAATTCCAAGGGGGAAGAGTTTCCCCTCTAGATCACTGCCAGTTCTGATCCTCAGTCCATTTCTTCTCCATCCATTCCTTGTGGGATTCATACAGTATGTGAGTTACTGAGCTTCTGTGCTATCCAGAGCAACTACTCCTGGGCAAGTTCTACATTTTCATCCTGAAAGCTTGTTTCTAGAGGGGTAATTCCTCCATTATCAGAAAGTTTCTGAATGAAGAATCTCTTTTTCCTTTCCCTCTCTGATACTTGATTAGCTTAATTCCAAAATAGTTTCCAAAGGAGTTCAGTATTATCAGGCAGCAACCCCATAAAAAACACTTCCCTTTCTTACTGAATATCAATTAGAATTGGGCCCAGGAGGCCCACCAAGAAACATAGAGACACAATAACAACCCTTCTTGAGAGAAGATTCTCCTATTCTGGGAATGGAAGAGGGACCTTCAGAATTATTGGAGGTATGCCAATATCACCATCTTTAAAACAAACAAGGAGTCCCACGGCACTTTTAAAGACTAACACATTTATTTTTTGCATGAGCTTTCATAGGTAAAGTCCCATGAAATCCCATCACCATCTGTGATGCTCAATATATATACTACTTGTCCTTCTCAGAAAGCAAATTAGGGGGAAATTTCCATCCCAAAAGTAAAAGAATGACAATTCCTGAGCACATTTCCTTTCTCTCTTCTCGTTGTATCTTAACATCACTTAGTAGAAGGTATGTCCCCTTTATGCATACTGTTCAAGACAAAATGGAATCCAGAATTCCTTCTGCTTTTAAAAACAGATTACTTTCTTGGTACATCTGTATTAGTAACACCGTTCCTCATAAAATAGGGTGTATAATGGAATTTCTCTAGGAACCGTAAAGATAGCAGGCAACTTTTGGAGCCCACAGTAATAAATGTAACCTTAGATATATTCACTGGAACATGCATACAGGCTTGCCCCTGCAGAACATGCAGTTAATAATTAATGTAATTGTATAAACCTGCACATATGTAAATACACAGATAGATCCTTAAATTGTGCCTGATGCTCTGTAATCAATACTCAAACTGAAAGCAATTTAACAAGATACAATACAAAAATCTGCAGAAAGACATGTCAAAATTTTAACTATTTTCAGCAAGGAAGTGATTCTATTTCCAGCAATCTGACAGTATATACTGTACCTAGGCAACCACATTTATTTTCAGTTATTATTTTTGCCTTTTTATATATAGTATAATGAAATGCCTGGTACATTATACATTTTTTTGAAAACGTAGACTTGTCTCTCTATTTGCACCTCCAGTCTTGCTGTATCATCTAGTCTGGATTAGCTCTAGTTCTGTATGAGAGGCTGATTACTTTCCTTAGCTGCAAGATGTAGAGTGTGACACTCGCCAATCCTCAGCAAAAATATGGCCTAACATAAAATAACCACATGGAAATGCACAGGATCAAAGATGAGAAAAGGCATCAAACTTTAGATGCTAGGTGAACACCCTGGTTTGTCTTCTCCACATTCAATATCAAAGATTTTCATTTCACCATCTTGGTAAACAAAAGCAGATTTCTGGAAAAAAAAATTCTAATATAACAACTTCTCCCTGCCCCCAACTCTCCCTTAGAAAGTTGCTTTCCTGGCAGATGGAACTCAATATGCCATCTTCCAAATCTTAAGCAACCCTGAAAATATGAAGTTCACTTATACCAAAGGGCCATATATATCTTTCTAGTCCCTGTTTCTTTAACTGACACTTTGAACTAGTGAACACTTCTTTAATCTGGCCCCATTATCATCCTAATAGTGCCTCCTGATATTCATAAATGTCTAGCAAGACTTTCAGCTATTTTGTATGAAGAAGAAATATCTAGCTAAATTGAAAAGATTACCACATCACCACATAAATCAGTGACAGGCTGTGTGCTATTACAGTTGATTTTTGTTGACAGTTGGCTGTAGGCAGTTGTGTTTCAAATGCCTTTTTTCACTGGGAAATTAAACAAAATTCCATGCAAAATGCAGCCTTCCAGTTCAAAAACTATGTATCCAAAATTAGCATTTCATACTTTAAAAGGTAGCACAGCACAATTTTCCATTGAAAGGTCTGTACAGTTGTCACAAATGGGTGCTTCACACATGACACTAATGCTACTGATGCCTTTTAAGAAAGCCACCTTTCTCTGATATTATTTTCTTCTCCTAATAATCTGCATACACTATAGTTCCTCCCTGTGGAAAAGAAAGAAAGCTCACTGACTTGTCTCTTCTATTTGAGCTTTATGCTTTCAGCAATTCAGACAGATAGGTTGGATTGGTGGCGGGGGAGGGTGCTACAGACTTCTCCACAACAACAAAAAATGTTAGTCTTCACTTGTATAGTTAGTTCTTCCATTTTGTCATAACCTGAAATAGCAAAGAAACTCTAAGGGTAAATCAAAAATGGTGGATTCAGGAGGTGAAAGGAGATATACGCAAAAAATAATCTTCATATTACCTGAGATTGCACTTTCTTTGCAATGGCCACATAACCAAATTAATGAAAATATGTTGCTAAAAGTCAGAGAAGCAGCTTGGATGATGCAGAAGAGGACTAGCAGTGGCAAAAGAATTTCTGGTTCCAGAAGCAGTTGATCAGGTGGCTCCTAGGTCTTGATGGGTTTTATTGTCAAGTCACTTTTGTATAGTGATTCTTGTATTAGCAAATCCTCCAATTTGATGTCCCTCTCTAATCTGGAAAGAGGTCTGTAATGTTGGCTATCTCAAAACATTTATGATTTTAGCTCTGCATACTGCAATATATTGAGACAAAGAAATGTGATAATTGTGGAGCAGAGAGTCAGATACGCAACACAGTTTGCCAGTCACAAGGTATTGCACCTATCTGGCTGGCAGCAAAGTTGTTTTTGGCCACAAAGTCAAAATTTGAATGGTCAGCACCGTTAGCCTGAAAAACAAAATATTGGACCATTCCCGCACACTTTACTGCATTTGGAGAAAAAAGCTAATGATGTAGGAAGGATCCCCTGGTCGAATACTTTCCAGGTCTTGCAGCCCAACCTCACATAAGTGGTGTCACCAACAGTAATGAAACATTCACAAAGGAAGGGGTTGCCTTTTTGAGTCTTCATGTTTGTATCTGTGTGTATAATGTATAATGTACCATGTTTGTATCTGTATCTTCCTCTTCCAGATCATTAATAAATATTTTGAAACAACCCTGCTGCTAATGTAGAGCTCTTAAGCTGAGTATCCTACAATAAACAATCTTCTATACCTTAAAATTAATATTTTATTCTCATTCATGATGGGTTTTAATCCTATAACAAAATTGGAACTGATAACTCAAAGACCTACAGTGTATTTCCGGGGTTACTTTGTTATTTTCTAAAGGAATCTGAAGTATTTAGGGAATCAACTTCTAAAAACATCTTACCCAGCTTGGAGCCCTCTCTTCCTTTTAGGTTTCCAGTAGCATGCAGAGTTTTCTTGCATTTTCTGTCTCATTCACTTTTTTTCCTATATGATGCACTTTGCTTTCCAGGTGCTGAACTAATGTCTGTGGCTGTTCATAAACCTCTTGGTGATGCTGCAATTTGTTGTTCAGCTGTTTCATCTCTGTTATCCACTTTGTCCTGAAGAGCTGCAATAATTTCCTAGGTGCTCTTTGTTTCAGCAAATTCTATGTTCATCACAGAGGTCATGTTTTCTGTTACCTCTGCTGTAACAATTTGTTAGGTTGCAGTTTACGTTTGCAGGGCAAGGCCATGACTTCCACTAGCCCTTCCTCTTGTTTCTTTTCAATTATAGCTCGGTATCTGTCCTTTGCTTCTTTTCTCCTTGCTGGAGTACCACTCTCTTTATTTTAATGTAGTGATTTTGCTTTGTTCTCTGTGGTCGGTCATACAGCAAGGTTTAGATGACAAGCAGGAGGCTCTGGGACATGGGTTTGCTCCCAACCCTGCATCATGTGGTCTGACCAAAATACTCACGTATGTTTTCATGTAGTTTGGAAAATGTATAAGGTAGGAGGGGTTTTTCCAACAGATTTTAGTGGCCAATTGAATTCCAAGTCAGAAGCATAAATGTTAATAATGTCTGTGATTCACTCCTACCTCTGCATGGCTACCCAAGCTTCTACTAGTCTTTAAAAAAATACTTAGGCTACTGGGGAGAAAAACCTGAAAGTAGAGCAAAATATAGCAGAAACCATCCTACAGATGCTAAACATGAAGGTAGATGCAAACATTCGATCTTCTTGATTGTAAAAGTCCAAAGGCCTTATGTTCTCTTGCTTGGACCATTGTCAGGCAGGAGTAATACTATAAAAATAAATGGAATCATACTCCTGGAAAACTGATATAAGTGAAAGGAGAATCAGACTGTAACACTTTAATGAACTTCACAGAACTACCTGAATACCATGGGGGGCTTTACATAAATTTGGATGATTCACAGATTTTTCAGCATAATTACTTAGGTGCCAGGAAATGACCCTGTTTGGCGTAACAGCAAATTTTGGGTAACTGAGATGTGGGTCACAAAGATTGTACTGTAAACAGCAAAAATTAAGTAGAATCTATTTTTCGAGAAGTAGGTCTCTAGATCTTGGAAGATCTTCAGAAATCATTGTTAATGGGCTTTTAGGCACTTGAGGCCAATTTTCAGTCACAGCTTACAGTTAGGGTCCTAATTCTCTTTTACTTGCAGTGGGATCTAGGCACCAAATAGCCATTTGTATCTTTGGCTAAGTCTATACTCCGTTTAATCTTCCTGGTTCAATTGAGCAGTCAGTCAAGACCTGCTCAACAGATCTGGAGTTCAACTGTGTAGCCTTAGCCCTGTAAGAAACATAACTCTAGGTTGAAGGGACAGCATTTCCCTTCAACTCAGTGAAGTGGAGACAGGGAGGTAAGTGAGCGTTAGAAAGCTGAAGGTGGATGCAGAAGTTATTTTATGTAGCTTATGCATGTCACTTCAACTGCCACCAAAAACAGCAAAAAATGTAGACAAGGACTTAGAAAATCTACTTCTAAATGTAAACCAAGACATCTTGCCCTGTATAGATATAATTGCATTCACCCAATGACTCTATCTGCATAGAAAAGCAATGGGAAGTCTTTGTCGTTTCAGTTCATCTCAGTGTAAGTCAACTAAATTTCTCGTGTAATTACAGTAGCCTGTTGTAAAGTAACAGTCGGCATGTACAGCTTTGAAAAATTCTTCACTGTGGGCAGGGTCATCTTTGGGGTATGGGGGGGAAGACCATGGCTACCACCCAGGCCCGTTGGTTGGGTGGGTCCCATGATACCTTTGGCTTCAGCAGCATTTTCAGCTGGCCAGCCCTGCTCCTAGCACAACATGCCAGTCCACCCTTGGGGGCAAAGTGGCTGGCCCAGGGGTGGTGGGGAGAGCATGAAGGCTGGCCCAGGGCAGCCCCACTCCCTGAGCACTGGGGAGGGAGAGTGAGGCCCCCACAAACCCATTGGCCCTGGGTCCAACCCACCCCTAGGGATGGCCCTGATTGTGGTTACTAAGTGGAAGGAAATGTCAGCCTGTGGTCTTATACCATGTTTATGGACCAAAGTCATAGCGCAAGTACCATCTGGGGAACCAGTATGGTCTAATAAACAGGCCACTGAACTAATGGTCAGGAGCCTTGAGTTCTATCTCCAGCTCTACTGCTGCCTTTAGTATGGCACTTCACCTCTGTTTTCCAGAACATCTTTTATCCATTGAGACCGCAATCTCTCCAGGGCTATTATTGTCTCTTACAAAGTATATGTTCAGTGCCTACCACACTAAGGCCTTCATCTCAGCTGGACTGTCTACTGCTAGTTCAATGCATATAATAGAAATAAATAACATTTCTACAATCATGCATCGCCTATACATTCTACTGATGTTGTTTGTGGGACAATAAATCCCATTTGTGAATTTGGTGTGATCTCTCTCTCTCTCTCTCTTTCTTAAAATAAGAAAAAAAATAATGTGCGTACCATCTCGGGGGAACAATTGGGTTTTACGATTTACCATATTTTGATGGCTCATGATTTCTTAATTCAGCAAGAGGACATGATGTGGCCACCATTTCACGAAAGGTCTGTGAGCGACCCAGATGTTTCTCACTTCTCATTTTATCACTTCTTTTTTAAAACTACAGACCAACTAACTCTGCGTCACCTTATCAAGTGGTATTACCATAGTCCGGGGGGACTCTAACCACTGCATGTTAGGGTGATGCATAGCACTGCCTCAAGAGCTACGAAGGGGCATTATGGGGGCATGCTGGTTCCATGGAACCTTTGTGGAAAGCCCCCTGTAACAACTTGAGAATATTACTGGAATTGAGCACTAACACAATAACAATTAATTCACTTTCATGTTGTATCACCACAGAATCCAAGCCTCCTTATGAGATACCCATGCACAAGTGCGGAGATCACAGGAGATCACCTCCATCCCCCTGCATGGTCCATGCAAGGGTGACTCACCATAGCAGTCCCTGTGGTACAGAATGTGCACCCACCGTGAGCAGCCCCAGAGGAGCTGCTCCTAGTGCTTCCCTAAGGGCAGTGTGACTTCCTATCAGTTGAGCTGAGTTCACAACTGTACCCAAACTCATTCCTGACAGTGTAGGCCTCAGTCATATCATGCTTTTTTGAAAGAAACTTTACACAGGCACAATGACTTGGAACTGATGGCTTCAGTCAATGTGGGCATGAGAAACCCAGCTCATTGTTATGGAAGCTCACAGCTACATGCTAGTCATAGTGAAAAAGGATCAGCATCTCCTCTACACATGGAGATCCCAGATTCAGACTCCCCCCCTGCTGTCTTTTCTCTCACTGAAGTGAGGCCAACCTAAAGCTGTATAGATGCCCATAGGTAATGTTGTCAACTGCACACAGGAGGTTCTTAGTGCAAAAGAATCCCTGAGAACTGCAGGAGTGTGCAACAAAAGCAAATATAGACCGCTCTATGACTTGAAATGGAGTGAGCCTCAATAATATCACTGAAGAGTGCCCGACAAAGCAGCCACAGTCCTATTGCTCCATGAGCAACATCCCCTGGCCCCATCAACCAGGTGGAGTTAATTCCCAGTGGAAACCATATGTCTTCAGCCAGGAGCTTCATACTAGAGATTTTCACTCAGCATAGCTGTGGGGGAGGAGAAGCAAAAGTGGTTCTAAACTACTTTTCCACTCCCCCAACTCTGGAACCATCTCCTTGGGCAAATTTAAAGTAACCCAAGAGCTGCTCTCTCCTGTGCCAACTGTCAGCAGCCCCTTACAGCTTGTTACCCTGGTGAGGGTCACCTGAGTGCAGTTCTCCCCCTACCCCAGATATTCCCCCCCCAACTGTGGCATAGAGGCAGCTACACCAGTTTTTTGCCAGCTCCATGTTCCCCATGCTGAAATGGTTAAGACTTCGTTATGCTGCTTTGGTGGCCCAAAAGCCTAAGCCAAATCAAAGCCCTGACCAATGTTTTCAGTGATGAGGAAACAGCTTGTAAATATGTCTCTGAGTCCAGTGTGTGACATACTGCTTACAGGCAAGAAAGACAAATAGGAAGAGGAGGACAAGGAGAGGAAGCCAGCAATAGCACACAGGACAAAAATTTAAAAAGTTAATCAGGACTCATTACCTTGGACTTATTTTGTTACTAACAATGGTAATGCCCTCCAACAGCTTGGACGAATCGGGAAATGATGATCATGGCTGAAGAACAGAGTCAGCAGATTCATAAAGTTCAGCCTGCAGGAGCTACTGTGGAAGCCACTCTGTAGCCACTCTTACATGATTTGATGGAGCGAGAAAATAATGTAGCTTGTTTTTCCCCAGGACTGAGCCCCATGCCACACCTAGACACCCCCAACCCACTCAGTTTTCCTAGCTCTGCACCTTTTTAATAATCAACTGCAAAGCCCATTGCTTTATCATGCAGTGATACAGACAGTCCCCCTTCCTAGGCTGTCCATTTCCCAGCACTGGTTTAAGTATAATTTGATACGCTCCAGAACCCTCCTGACCTCTGGGCCCCCTTGGTGCATGTGCGGGCCCCAGCCCAGGTAGGCATTTGCAAGTTTCTGCATCTGCTGAACCGGTAAGTTGGGCACGACCTCCCAACCCCACTTCCTGGCTATTTTCCACCATCTGCCTCCAAACACCTGCCCCCCACCCCCCCAGGCTACTGCCCCCAAACACCTGCCTCCACCACCCCAGCTACTACCCCCGAGACTCCTGCCCTCCCCCATCATCCTACCTCTGGGCCCGAGGCTGCGCTGCTCCTCAGCCGCAGCCGAAGGCTCTTGCTCGGTCGGCCCACCAACCCACCTATGCTCCTGGGACCGGGGCCCCCAACAACTCTGCTGCTACCACCTCACACGGGCTGGGGCCTCCTCACCCAGCTTTTTGCACCACCCCTAGCCAGCCAGCTCCAGGCTCCCCAGCCCCTTTCCCTTCCCCTTCCTCTTCTCTGCTACTGCTCACTTCATGGCAGCAGCATCTAAGATGCCGCCGACCCCAAACTCACTGCCCAGGCCTGGGCTTTGCTGGCCCCCAGCTGATGACACCATTGGCCGTGGACGGGGATGGCAGTGAGGCGATAACACCGTGTCCTTGCTACCCTACCAACAGGGGGTGCTCTGTCCCACCCAGAGTAGTGCCCAGCCACAGAGGTAGTAAGGGGGAATGCACCAGAAGCCTGTGTTCTGCCCCATTATTTTATTTTTAGGGGCCCCAGAATGCTGGCCTCTAAAAACTGTGGGCCCTGGAATGGTGTTCCAGTGTGTTCCCCCTTACCTTAACCCCTGTCTCCCAGTGCCCTTCACCCTATGATTCAGTTTATGGGTCACTGCATTTCCATGGAACGGATAAAGAATTTAGACTCTGGCTTTCTTTGTTTCAGGCCTGTGTTCATTTCTCACTTTACTCTGTCTACCATAGTGCTTAATGCATTACAGTGAAAACCCAGATCCCTCCCCTCCCACTGTCTATCTCAAATGTGTTTTGGAGAGCCCTTCACTGAAGTTCAAAACACTGGAATCCCTGCTGTCACAGCGTTGATATTCCTAGTTTACTTCACTACAGCAGGCATGAGGAACACGTATTCGTCCCCAGTATATTTATTATTACTTAATAGCTCCACTGTAGCTCCAGCTTAAAAATATGCATGCACTGACTGCCAGGGCTGTCCTTGCCCCTGTGAGAAGGATGTGTTTTCAACTTCTCATCTGAAATATTTGCATCAGTGGTCGGTTTCCTTTTTGCCCCTGCTTGAGAGAAAAGGATCTTTCTTTCACTTCTCTATTTTGTCATGATCTATAGAAATAGTTCAAGAGGGTAAAAACACGGGTCTGACATCCCCGATGGTTTGACTCACCCTCATAAAAAGTTATTGGTGTCAGTGCCACTAAGGCTGCTGACTTTCCCCTGGCTTCTTTAATTTCTGGTCCCCTGCTACATGGTACAATGGACAATAATGAGATCTCACATTCTCTTGCCATCTACTTTATAGCCAACAGTCAAGAGGAAAATATGTATACATTTCTTCGCTACCAGTTGAACTGTAAGCTAATTTTTGCAGAATGTAATATATTTACTTAAAATATATGTGTATATTGCATTATTCTGGAAAAACATTTCAGCCATATTGCTCTTCAAGAAAAGGAAGAGAAGATAGATAATGAGATAACTTTCATTAGATCAACAAATAGGCTAATACACAACACTTGGAGCTGACAAGGCTGTTTCAGCGCTTCATTTTTACTCAGAGATGTGGCTTGTGCATTATATTCTTTAGTACAATAAAAGTTATAAATGTATCCACAGTACTTTAACTTTGGTTTTGTTAGAATAAACTAGAGCTACCTATCTATGATGCTGAAGTGCAAAATGCTGTCAACATTTGTCAACGTTCTCACAATGCAACAATTCTTGTGAAAAGAAATGATGCAAATTTTTAGTAAACATTGACTTTGCTTTACCAATGTTGCAGATCCAAAATTGTTTCCCTCTCACTCAGATATTTCACAGAACACTGAAGGTGGACAATGAAAGTTTCTGGAAACAAAAAATAGTGGCTTTGTAAGGCTTTGTTTTTCTCCTTTTCTTATACTGAATACCACAACTCAAAATGTCCTGTCGCATAATCAGTAGCTCTGAAGTCACTGATATAGCAAAAGTAGATTTCCAAGAAAGTTAGGAGGATGAGAGAATTTTGCGTGCTTTTCTTCATCTGTCATAACAGAGAACAATTTTTTATCGGTAGATTGAATGGTTTGTCTCATTTTAGTTTGCCTTTTTCTCCTAAATGAAGGGGGAGGGCGGAAGAACAATTCTCACTCCTGTGGGAAATGGCTAAAGAATATGGTTTAGTTTCTGTATCATCTTACACAGGCCAGGCATGGACTTGCAGAGCCAGGGCAGATTTTGGCTCTGTATTTTCATAGACTCAGTTGAAAAACAAAACTTGTTTTGTTCCTGCCACTGAATTTTTGTTAAAAGGAAATCATCTTCATAGGCATAAGAATGCCATTTTTGCATTCAGATACATATGAATGCCATATCTTGGTCCCTGTGTATTGCCCACAGAGCCAGCCCAAGGGGTTGTGGCACCCTGAGCCAGCTTTTGCTTTTGCACCTGGAGGGGTGGGGTGGACCCCAGCCTCTGCTCTCCCACGCCTTCCCTGGGCCATCTGTTCCTCCCTAAGGGTAGGGAGGGCTGCCCAGAGGCAGGGCGAGAGACTGGAGTCTGACCCATGGGCTAGCCCACTCCATCCCCAGGGGCAGAGTGGCTGGCTCAGGGGAGGGGTGGGAACGCAGGGTCTGGCTTCTGGGCCACTGGTGGCCCTGTACTTTGGCACCCTGAGCCAATGCCACGCTGGCTTATCACTAGAGCCGGCCCTGATTGCCCAATAAGAGGCTAACAAACACCTTCTGAGAAAGTTGAATACCTCAGAGTTGGAGTGCTACATAATATCCTGAGCTGGGCAATGTGAATTTCATTCTATTTTAAAACTGTTTTTCTTGAACAAATATTTGCCTAAAACAAAGGAGTCCTGTGGCACTTAAAGACTAACAAATTTATTTATTGCCTGAGCTTTGATGGGAGAAAATCCCACTTCCATCTAAGTGGGATTTTTCTTCCATGAAAGCTCATGCAATAAATAAATTTGTTAGTCTTTAAGTGCCACAGGACTTCTTACTTGTTTTACTGAACTAGACTAACATGGCTGCCCCTTTGGAACTTTGAACATTTACCTAATTTACTATGTCTAAGAGCTAATTTGATACACCTTTACATGCCAGAAACAAACAGCGTTATAGTTTTTCACTAAACTCAGAGACATTAAGTCTAAAGAGACCATCATGATCATATAGTGTGACCTCCTGCACATTGCAGGCCACCAAACCTCACTCACATATGTCAAATATCCTTAACCTCTTGACAAGGTATTGAAATCCTAAAATCTTACTTTAAAGATTTCAAGTTATAGAGAATCCACCATTTACTCTAGTTCAGACCAGAAATGATCCCATGCTGCAGAGGTAGGCTAAAAAACAAAACAAAAGAAAACAAAACAAAAAGCAACAAAGCTAGGGTGTTTGCCAATTTGACCCGGGGGGAAAATTCCTTCCCAGCTCCAAATATGATGATTAGCTAGATTTAGAGTGTATGAACAACTAGATACCATGCAGACAATTCTCCCTCAGAGACTGACTCCTCTGGTTTTACATCTTTGGCCACTGGAGATATTTACTAATAGCAGTAGTAGATGCATCATATGCCAATCTCATGATACCATTCCTTCCATAAACATATCAAATTAAATCTTAAAACAAGTTAATATTTTTGCCTCCATTATTTCTTTGGGAGGCTGTTCCAGAACTTCACTCCTCTGATGGTTAGAAACCTTTGTCTAATTTCAAGTCTAAACATATTGATGGCCAGTTTACATTGATTTGTTCTTGTGCCAACTTTGGACTTTAATTTAAACAACTTTCCCTGACCCCCACCCCACTATTTATCCCTCATTTATAATGAAGGAGGGATCGAAGAGTCAATAATGCATTAGGCAGCCTATGAATGGTCATGCCTACCAACAGTGGCAGTATCTAGCATGTATGGGCATATGTGTCTGTCCTGTTCACAGAGGGATTAATTCTGAAACCTGTCATCCAGGGCCCAAAAGATAGGTTAGCTAAATTGTGGTTCCACGGCCCAGTAAAATCAGTCAAGAAAGAGACCACAGGTAGGAAGATGTTTCTTTGGTTACTACATCTACAGTTCACTCATCCTGCCATATGAGCCCATTTGTACTCTGACATCTAGTCTGTAAAATAAGAAATGTTGATCCAGTGGTTTACACATACAATGAATTACAGGTTAGGGTGGGAACCGGGAGAAGAAACTGATCACTGCAGTATCGGTATGGTAAGGCCTAGTCATTTTTAGTGGATGACAGGTGCCTTTTGCATGATGGCCAACTTTTGTACAAGGTTGAATCATATTGAGGACATGATCAACCTATCATCTGTTAACTGGAAGGGTTGGCAGAGCACCTGTACGTGATACTCTCTGTTTCAGAGTTCCTTACTGGAGCCAAAATAGGCAGTGGGTTGGGGGACAAAGATGGGATTGGGGTGGAAATCTTTGTAGGCCATGTGATGATATCTTGTGAAAGTGACATGGCACCCTAGCAGATTCCTAAGTAACAGTGTGAATAAAATGAGCAAGAGATATTTACCTACTCTCATGCTGAATGGCTAATAAAGCTGTGGCTGAGATTTTGCCACCAAACCGGTTTCTGCCCTTCATATGGCAGGTTTGCAGCAATATACAATATGAATTCAATGATATATTAAAATATATGTTAATTAATTAGCTTGTAAATTACCTTAGCATTAGTAACTCTTTTGCACTATAGCAGGTACCTACGTGGCAGAACAAAAGGCTAGTCATCAGTGTAAAAGCAGGTACTGAATTGAGCGGATATTGTCCCCTGCCATGTGACAGGTGACCAAAGCCAGGAAATAAAAGTAGGCATCACCTGAGTCATCATTAGCATACCCATGGAGCCAGCTCTTGTAATCATTCAGGCCTTATGGAGAGATTTTTCACAGGTGCAACTGGGAGTTGGGCACTTAACTGTCATCTGTGCCTTTGAAACCCTCTGTCAAAGAAAATCCAAAGCAGATGATGTCCTTTGATTTAAGGTTTGCTACCATCAAACTTACAGTCCAGCAAGCTGCAGCATAGTTTCAGAATTTAGCATCTTCAGGCAATTCTCTTTCTGTTTCTACATTTGTTTTGTAACAGCAGTGTCTCTCCATGTTCCATTGCTATTAAGAGTCCAATTTTTTTTATTTTTATTTCTCTCCTTCCCTGCTTTCCAAAACATCATGTTTATGCAAGTGGACAGGAGGCTCTCGGATCTGGGTCACACGTTTGCTGGAGGTCATTGAAAGGCTACAAAATAGAGCATGCCTAATTCAGCTATTTCAGAAGTTTTCTCACATGTATGCAAGACGATTAGGACTATTTAAATGAGTTCATTACATTTCACAAATCCTTTGAAAATCTGGACACCTCAGAAATATTCTGCACTCCTGTTATTGCCCCTAATGCCTTTTAAAAATGCTGGAGTCCAAAAGGTTGTTGGACACTTCAGCTTGTCATCGTAAGGTGTGGCAAAAAAAATGCATCCAGTTTGCATTGCATTCATAGTTAGTAATATTCAAGCGGGGGGGAACAAAACAGTGAAGACAGTGAAGTAATGTTAATAGTATTATTGTGACTGACCCAAATACTGTTCTGTTAGGGACAACGTAGAGTGATGCTAAAAATCCCACAGGAAACCTTACCTGTTTTGGTAAGGGTTGTTTTTTGGAGTGCTTGTCTGACCATCCCTTCTTTGAAAAGGTTTTTGGGGACCAAGAAAAGGGTAGGTGCCAGCTTGCAAAGCTCAGGCTCCATGGGTGATGCAAAAGTTGGCTGTATAAATGCCAAGCCATCATCTCGAAGATTTAAACCCTTTGCAGAGCTCTTATAGCATCCTGCTTGTTGACTAATCCAATGGTTTTCAAACTTTTTTTCTTGGGACCCAGTTGAAAAAAAAAAATTTATGCCCGTGATCCAACAATTACATCTTTCAGCAATGCATTCCAGGCTTTTGGTGGCAGAGGCAGGGGGTGCCATGACCCAGTACCTGAGGGTCCGTGACCCAGTTCTGGGTCCTGACCCTACGTTTGAAAAACACTGGACTAACCCCTTTTCATTTCCTTTTCCTGCCAGTTCACCATCCAGACTCCTGTGCCTTTCCCACACTCCTCTCCTGAAGAAGGACAGGAAGCACAAAGAGGAAATTATTGCTGGGATGATCTAGCAATGACACGATTTGGTGGCAAGTCTCCATTAGCTCTTATAATATTGGCTACCTCCCCTAGCTGATGGAAGGAGGAAGTCAAGTTGGAAAATTGGGGAGTAAAAGGCAAGAGTGAGGCTCCAGGTTCCTTTGAGACTCTGCAAAGTCTGGTTGGGGTGGGCAGATGAGAGGAAGGATGGGACTCAGGATACCTGGGTTCATTTTCCTGTTCTGCCACAGACTTTTGAATAACTTTGGGTAAGTCACTTAGCCTCTCTGTGCCTCAATTCTCCATCTGTAAAATAAGGATTCATAGTATCGCTACACCTGTCTGGGATGTTGAGGCAAGATATACAGACTGTGAGGTGTTTGGATACTACAGCAGTGTGGTTGTAGAAGTAGCTAAGATAGAGAGAGCATTGCAGGACTCCCACGCAGTGTGAGCAGCGAGTTGGCTCTTCTTCTTCTCCTTTACCTTGAGCACTTGTGAGGAGGTGTAAGTGACCATGAACAGTACTGGTAAGAGGTATAGGAGGAAATGCTCCGCTTGTAGCAGCTCCGTAGCCATGCCTTTACAGCTGCCTGAGTCGGACTGGTTGGAACATTGACATAATCACTTCTCCCCAGAGAAGTTATCAATTCCCGTCTCTCCAACTGAATTGAATGCATAGAGCCTAAGGATTTTGGGAGGGCCTCTGACTGTGCTGCCCTCCAAACTCATTCATTTACATTAAAAGGGAGGGTAGGAGGCAGGAGAGAAGGTATATTTAGATTCCAGACACAGATCTGAGTCCATTAACTTATTTCTTAAACTCTTGAAAACACACTACCTCAACTTCAGTGGCTGCTGCACTTAAGGAGTAAGAACTTCATCAAAACTCAGTGAAAAGAAGTTTACTGTTAAATTAAAATTATGATGCTCCTTCAAAGGGCTGCTCACAAGGGGCTCCCATGGACTCCTGCAAACCCCCCATGGGATATCAGTGGGCTGAACATCAGCCACTGTCGGCTGAACTGTAATCAGCTCTTCACCCAAATGTGCCTGGTGTTCAAAGCAGGCGTCCCCTGCATCCTTCACTGTTCATGTCCTGCTGCTTAGCCTCTGCCTCTAAGTCTAAACACTCATGTTGGAATATTTTGGCCTTCATTAGCATTACAATGAGTATTAAAGAAAGTTGGAAATGCAACAGATTTACTTTTGTCATTTCAGTGCCATAGAAAGGCCATATCATAGGACTGGTTTGATTTCACAATGTTCTGGGAATCTGTAAAGAAAAGATTTCAGTCAATTTATTAAATACGACACAAAGTATCAGTTCAGTGTGCAGTATTGTCAGTTCTAGGGAACGCTATATCTCCACTATAAAAATGTGGAAATTGAGAAGCATAAAAGATGATAAGCTCATTAAGGAGTGTTTCTTTTCAGTGGGTAAAGGAACGTTTATCAAACTAGGATGGCATCAACAATCAACTTTGGACTGAAGCCATATTTAGTAATGAAGGGGAGGAAACACTTTTTAATCTTCCTGAGATCTCCTATCAATTGATTTTGTATGATTTATTGTAGGTTTTATTCTCTAAGAATTATGCAAGCAGAGACCCAGTATTTTTATTGTACAGCTTTGTCACTTGACACTACGTCATTTCATCTTGACACTGTAACATTACCCCAGCAGATACTCACTGATATTTTTTCATATTATCTTTGTCTCCATAGATTGTATCGTCATGGCATCACTATGATAATAAGTTGGATTTAAGTAAATAGGAAAAAAGTATCAACCAATACTTTTGATTAATTTCCATAACAACATATTAAATACGATTTTTAGCTAGTCAGTACTCACTGCCGTTGCTAGAATTAATCTACACCTGAATGTTACCTACCAGCTACAACTTTTGAAAAGAAGATTTTATTGGGACTGAATGCTGGGAAAGCCTTTGATAACATCCTCTGGAAATGCTCCTTCACTGTTCTGGACGTATAGCTTGGACAAGGCTCCGCAAAGGTCATTACGTTCTTGTATGTGTCTCCTGGAGCTCACTTGTGAATATGTTGAAGCCTACTCTATTTCCTTTACTAAGTGGCACATGTCAAGGATTCCCTCTGCCACCTTTAATATTCACTTTTTTTTATAGAGTACTGTGTAGTAACCAAGGATATCAGCAGACTGTGCTAATGAAAAAAAAAGCTTAGTTTGCAGGCGACATACCATTAGACCTAGCCAAGGCAAACAACTCAATGAAGCACATTTATGACTTACTTGGTTCATGTGAGCCATTGGCCCTGATCCCTTGGCTGGTCACAGAAGTGTGCACAGCTGCTTAGGAAAGGTCCACAGTGAAGCAGTCACTGATGAAACTTACAGTAGCCTTGGGGAGCTGGGACACGGGACAGAAGTGTAAAAGAGCAGTAATCTTTTCTGAATTTGCCACTATTTTGAATATGGGGTCTCAATGTAAAGTTGTCAAAATCTCATTCTATGCCCTGCTGATGTGCCTCATATTTAACATTACCTGGCTTGTTTAAAGCAGTTGGTAGCTGTTCTTCCAGGTTCCCTCAAAAGAAGCTAACATACATCCTGACGCAGTACTCATGCCAACTCCTACTGAAGTCAGTTGAAAAATTGCAATGGATTTCAGGGAGTATTGGGTGGAGTCCATAGACAATATTAAATCTAGTAACAAGAATTGACTTTAGCAGGCCATTTGCTTCAAGACCAGTTTTTCTTTCAGTCATAGAATTATAGAACTGGAAGGAACCATAACAGGTCATCAAGACCAATTCCCTACACTCATGGCAGGCACAAGTACCAGCTAGCGCATACCTGACAGGTGTTTTTCTAACCTGGCCTTAAAAATTTCCAAAGATGGAGATTACACAACTTCCCTAGGAAACTTATTCCAGTAGTTAATCACTTGACTGTTAGGAATTTTTTCCTAATGTCTAATCTTAACCTCCCTTGGTGTAATTTAAGTCCATTGCTTCTTGTCTGATCATCAGTGATTAAGGAGAATAATTTTTTCCCTCCCCCTTGTAATAACCATTTAGGTACTTGAAAAACTGTTATTATGTCTCCTCTCAGTCTTTTCTTTTCCAGACTAAACAAACCTGGTTATTTCAATCTTCCCTCATAAGTCAAGTGTTCTAGACCTTTGATCATTTTTGTTATTTGTCTCTGGACTCCCTCCAATTTGTCCATATCTTTCCTGAAATGGTGCACCCAGAATTGGACACAATACTCCACTTGAGTCCTAATCAGCATGGAATACAGTGGTCAAATTACTTCTTGTGTCTTACTTACAATACTCCTGTTAATACATCCCAGATGCTTGCTTTTTTTTTTTTTTTTTACAATTTGTGGTCCACTATGAGACCCTGATCCCTTTCCTCAATACTCCTTCCTAGTGAGTCATTTCCCTTTTATATGCATGCAACATTGTTCTTTCCTAAGCAGACTTGTTCTTGACTAAGCGGAGTACTTTGCATTTGTCCTAATTGAATTTTGTCTTATTTACCTCAGACCATATCACCAGGTTGTCTAAATCATTTTGAATTGTGATCCTATCTTCCAAAGCACTTGTAAGCCTACCCAGCACAATATCATATGCAAACTTGATAAGTGTACCCTTATCAAAATCACTGATGAAAATATTGAACAAAACTAGACCCAGAACTGATCCTTGTGGTAACCCGATTGTTGTGTTCTTCCAGCATGACTGTGAACCATTGATAACTACTATCTGGGAGTGATTATCCAACCAGTTATGCACCCTTCTTGTAATAACTGTCTAGGTCGCATTTCCCTTGGTTGTTAATATGAAGGTGATGTGAGACCCTATCAAAAGGCTTACTGAAGTCTAGCTATAACACATCTACCACTTCCCTTCTATCCACAAGGCTTGTTATCCTGTCACAGAAAGCTATTGGGTTGGTTTGACATGACCTGTCCTTAATAAATCCATGCTGACTATCACTTAACACCTTAGTCTCTTCTAGATGTTTGTTAATTGATTCCTTAATTATTTGCTCCATTATCTTTCCTGGTACAGAAGTTAAGCTGACTAGTCTGAGATTCCCTTGATTGTCCTTATTTCCTTTTTTACAGATGGGCACTATACTTGCCTTGTCTAGTCCTCTGGGACCTCTCCAGTATTCTGTGACTTTTCAAAGATAGTAGCTAATGGCTCAGGTATCTCCTGATTCACTCCTTGACTATTCTAGGGTGCTTATCATCAGGCCCTGGTGACCTGAAGACATCTGACTTGTTTAAGTAATTTTTAACTTGTTCATTCCCTATTGTAGGGAAATCATTCATATAATCATTCGTGTGAATAAGGTCCAGATTCTCCTAGCTTTATTCTCACTGAGTAGCACTTTATTGTGTAAGTATCCCTATTAACTCTACTAGGAGAAAGGGGATCAAACATAGGAGATAAGTGGGAAGAAAACAACACACTAAGTTTTCTTTCAGTCAGTTACCATTGATAATATAGGATCTGAGCCTCCTACAGAAGTAAAGGATTTGCAACAGCAATCTTCTCAAAACCATATTTACTAGCACATGAATGGAATGTAGTGTCTGCTGTGACATGTGCGTTTCTATGTTCTCTAGTTAAGATTGGCTGCAGTGGCGTAATGTTATCTAAGATGTCAAAAATAAGAAGCAACATGTTGGAAAAGTGCTGCTTGGAAATAAAGCCCTGCTTTTATTGAATAGTTGATCCGCTAAAAGCAGTTATCTGAAATATCTGCAGATCATTTGGATCCGTGAATAATTGCTATCTGCACATCTCAAATTCTTTACAGTTTTTCAGTCAGACATATCTGTGCAAGCCTATAAATAGTAGAGCAACGTTGCTTACTGAATAATACAGTCTCTGTGCTTTTACAACTCATCATGAACTTCTATGTAATTTATTTTTTATTGAAGAATTCCAATTAATGGCTTCCTGGTGATTTTAAAGCCTCAAATTATCAGTCTCTGAAAACAAAGCAGAGAACATAATTATCATAAACCGAGAATTTTTCATTTTGAAGCTTATCTGTTTGTGCTAAGTATCTTGTCTGTAAGTAATTAGTGCCTTTATTTTTTTCAGTAAAAATAATGGCCATTCTATGCTACACATCCAAATTTTGTTAACTGCTACATGTGCTGTATATATTATGTTTGAAAATGTACCACCTAGGACCACTTTTAAAGTATTTCATCAAATGATAATGGCAACAACAAAATACATGTTTGCCAAAATAAATTATGTGACATGTATTTTTAAATGTACTATATCCTTCTCTTTTCTTTCTAAGAATAAAAGCCTTGCAAAATATGTGTTTCTTATTTATTGCTATAACTGCACAACAAGAAAAAAATGTTTTATCAGTTATTCAGCTATTTATAATTTCTAACTGCTAATCAGAATCAATCAGCCAACCATGTATATTTACACAGCACCTTTCACATGAAAATCTCAGAATGTTTTACTGTAGATAAAAACAAATACAATTACATGAAAGAAGGTTGAAACAGTAGAGTAAATTAGCTAAATATAAGCTAAATTCTGCTCTGACTTAACAACCTAATTCAAATTTTGGAGTCTTTCCATAGATTTCCATGTGCTTTTAATCAGTTATTACACCTCACATAACCCCAGTGAAATCAATGAAGCTGCTTGGCATGTCAGACAGCACAGAACATTTGGTCCAATACCTTTAGATGTGATTAGGAATTAGTCAATTAACTCAATTCCATATGGTATAGAGACTATTCAGCCCAAAATGTTGCATTATTAGGCTCATAATCTACCACTGATGTGTGTAAGAAACTTCCACTCGTGATGTCAATAGTGTTGTTCTGCACTGGAGTTTTATGTCTACTATCCTACCTCTACCTCTGGAAAATACTTTAGCCCAAGGAAGATGGAGAGAATCCCATGTACCCCAATGACTTAAACAATTCTGTATATGTAGAATGGAGAGAAATTTCTTGTTAAGGACTGTATTGATCAGCTTATGCAATGAAGCATGGGATTCGTTGATCCTTAGCTTAGCATGCATAGCAACAAATGTTACCACTAGTCATAGCTTTTAAAAATTCAGCTGTAAGGGGAGCTGAGCACCTGGCTTGAGGTACATGACTCTTAATGGGAAGAACAGTCAGGCATTTCTAAGCCACAGTTAAAAGAGAACATTAGAGGTATGGTTTAAAAAGGTCTCATAAATGATGGAGCAAAGTCCTACACAGCTTTTTATATTAGTAAAATAATTCCTCAGCTGATCTGCTGCTTCACAGGAGGCCAGAGAAGTTCTCTCAGTGTGGGAGTAATGTGCTCACCAGTCTTGCTTACAGAAAGTGTTCTGGTGGCAGAGTTGTAGACCAGGCTGCAAGCACCTGAGGGATCTGGCAGACAGACCTACAAATAAAGAATTACAATGGTAATAAAGACACCTTAAGGGCATGTAAAGTATAAGAGTTTCAGGATCCCAGGGAGGCAGCTTGGGTTGCAACTTGGAAAAATTCCTGAGAGCACTGAGAAGACTTTACAGTTTACTGAATATAAGCCTAAAGTGTAAGGGTTTAAAGCAAGGAAAATTAAACCATCATTGGAAACAGCCACAAAGGGTGAGGGGAGAAGTTATTAACAGCTCAGTCTTCTCAGCATTCATTGTAAGGAAGGAATTTCCATGCAGAATTTGACAACTGATTCATCTAGCCGGGTATCCTGCTTCCACCAAGTACGTAGGGAAAGGGGGTGGGAGGAACACACACGGTGAAGTTAACTCCTGTACAAACTACCTGAGCAAAGCTTTTATATCACCATCAATTTAGTAGTGCATAAGCCCACATGGGCTCATTGCACAAGGGTAAAGGTAATCTAAAATATCCTTAGTCAATTGTGCTAGCTTGTAGGGGTGGAGGAACTCTCATCCTAACTCCACACAAAACAGTCTATGCCCTGTAGGGTGAGGTTCGATTGTCCTCATCACAGTCTTATAGAGCATAACAGATTCATTTCAGTGCAATGAGTTACCTCCCAAATCCTAACATTAGCAAATGGTCACCGCAGTCTGCTCTGAGAGGCTCTAGAAATACACATGGCTGTGACACTAGTGGCTAAAGACATGAATAACTTGCCCAAGGACAGGATGCAAATAGAAACAGAGCTAGACAGGTTTCAAGAAAGACACCTAAGGATCCTCAAAATATTCTGGGCACACTGGGGGTTGCAATAGCCCAAGGCTGTAAGCATCATAGGACTTGTATGGGAAAGAAAGCGTAGGAAGTCTCTTGGAAAACCATCTAACATGAGGGTGTCAAACTCATTTGCTCTGGTGGGCCAGATTTGATTTAAACACACTTCAAATGGGCCGTACATACTAGAAATTGAAATACTACAGCACTCCTGAAGCATTGCAGAGGTCTGTGTATATGAAACATGCTCCCCGATACCACTCTCTCGCTCTCTGCTAGGGAGAGAGTGTGGTCTTGTGGAGCACAGTCTCGCATACCCAGCAATCTGTGATGTTGTGAGACCCAACACTCTTGTGGTACTGCAGAGCGCTGGGTATGTAAGACCACACACACTCTTTCACTCTCTCTCTTTCTCTGTTAGGAAGAGAATGTGGTCCCACCGAATGCAATCATGGGCCTGGCAGAAAAGGTTTGTGGGCTGCATGTCTGATACTCCTGTTAAACATTTTGCCCCTCCTAACATCTCTGAGCAGCTCTGGAAGCGGTATCATATTCAAGCATTTCTGTCAGGATATCACTTTTGGGATGAAATTCTCCTTCCACTGAAGTCAAAGGCAAAACTCTCATTGACTTCAGTGGGGTCAGGATTTCACCCTAAATTTTAAATTCAGTTTAGTAGACATACTTAAAGAGTTTCCCTATTGTGATAGTTTTCCACCATTTTCAGCAACATTCCTATTTATATAGTCCGGGTTTTGGCTGGAAATAGTAGAAACTTTTAAAATGGAGCCAAGTTTTAAGAGCAACTAATGTAAAAAATAAACACTGGGGTGTTTAGAAGAGAAATAAACATGCATTAGAATAATATAATAGATGAGACTATATTTTGGAAGCAGGCATATACTGATATTAAGAGAAAAAGTATCTCTTATCTATTTTCCTGTATTTCACTGGCCAAGCCAGCACCAGCTGACATTCCACATATTACTGAATTTTCTTTCCCTCACTCAAATCTCCCTTGGCCAGCAAATAGCTCCCTTGCTGTCTGAATTTGGGCTCTAACCCACTTTGTTAGATGCATGCATCTGGGGTTGCAGCCCACAAAAGCTTATGCCCAAAGAAATTTGTTAGTCTTTAAGGCTATGTCTGCACTGGCCAATTAATCCGAACTAAGCAAACTTAGTCCTGGCAAATTTGGACCAGGTTTACACTAGGCTTTCTCAAGTTCAGACTAGTGCAATGTAGTTGTGCTTGCTCAAACTTAAAAAGTTTGAACTAAGTGATTAGGTCAAACTAGTCGTACTAACTAGTTTGAACTAACTTTTTAGTTTGAACTAAGCTGTGTGAGTAGTTCGAACTAAAAAGCTGCAATTCGTCTGAACTAGCCTGAGGCTAGTTTGGACTAAACTCGGACTTATGCAGTTTGGGCTTGCAAGTCCAAACTAAATAAGTAGATGTAGACATAGCCTAAGGTACCATAGGACTTGTGTTGTTTTTGCTGATCAAGTACTAGACAAGCATCTCCTTTCTCTGCTTCATCTCTCCCTCCACTAGACTCCAGCATACACATTCTCAAATTCATTAAATCATCAGCTTTTACTCTCACTGCCTTCTCATTGTTCTAAATGACTGTCTCATTTGGTGTTGGAAATTGAATCTATCCAGAAGGCTGGCTCCACAATCCAGGAACAGATCCTCTACCATGACCTTTAGTAACTGTTTATCTGAACAGTAGCATCTGCATGTACTTTGATTCTCAAAAGGACAGAACTGTAGCCTGCAACAGTGATATAGATGAGGAAAATTTTAATTCAGAGAACATGAGAAAATTACTTTGTATTACAAATTACAAAGGGCATTTTGGCTTTGTGGCTGTTATAGGAAAACAACACTCTTCATTAAAACTGTTACACAATATTTCTTATTTAGCTATTGCTTTTTGTAAGAATGCTCCCAGCATCCCTTCAGCGCTTGTGGCTAGCATGAACAATTTTGTTGGGTTCTCTCTAACTCATTATCAGACAATCACCTTTCCCGTCTCTTCTCCTCTACTCTTCAACCTGTATTGAGTGTCCACCCTTACAATGAATTTACAACAGATGGGAAAACAGGATTGTCATCATGCTAGGGCAATGCCTTTTCACAAAGCAGTATAAGCAAACTGAAACACACAGGAGTTCTGGTAAGACTCCTAGCCCAGTCAGCTGGCATGGGTCAAGCTTGTGTCCCTGTAATACAGTAGCTTCAATACTCATTTACTTCAAAGGCTACTGTTCACAGAGGCACGAATAGAGTGGACCTCCAGAAGCCTCCCTGGCAAAGTTCAAAAGCACCACCTCTGTGCACTGCCATAACTAGGGCTTCTGGTGCCTGGGGCAAGCAGCTCCAAAGTCGCCTCCCCAGCCATGATCCAGCCCAGGGGCCCAATCCGTCCCCGGCGGCAAGAAGCCAGATCTGGCTAGGCAGGTGCCTTTCCCTGTCACCGGCAATCGCGGCCAGGGCGGGTGGGGAGTGTCTTTCCCCATGGGCAGATTGCAGATAGGACTGGGAGGGGGGCGTCTTTCCCCTCTGCCCTGAAATCATGGCCAGGGCCAGGCAGGACGTGCCTTTCCCCTCTGCCTGGCAATCGCACCCAGGGCCAGGTGGGGGGGGGGTGTTTCCCCGCTGGCTGATGGTGGCCAGGTATGGGTGACGGATGCCTTTCCCAATGAGCACAGCACAGGGGCAGGGTGGAAGATGACATCCCCCAGCCTGGCTCCTGGAGGCATGTGACTTTGGCAATGGCACATTCCTCTTCAAGTCCAGGTAGAGGTCAGTCTGGCACCCTTTTAAAATTCAGTACCCAGGGCTTTGCCCCATTCGCCCTGCCCTAGTTATAGCCCTGCTTCTGAGACATGACTAAATTCTGCTGTTCTAGAGAGCAAAAGTCCCAAGATTGCTCCTGAACCTCTAAGTGATTTGGGCTGCTGCTGTTGCTAACTTACCAGGTCACCTGGAGATTTGTTTGCAATATGAGGAAATTCATTCTTTGTGCATAGTGTATTGCTATGTTGATAGGTACCATTATAGAATAAATACAAAAAGAGAAAGTAACGTTTGTTTAATACACGCCAATGACACCCCATCAACAATGCAGTACCTTTTATAGATAAAAATATTTGACTGTTCCTAAGGTCGTATTGGGTACTTCATTTTAAAATCAGAAAACAGACACTATTATAAAACGAAGTCTCCTAAAACACCCTCAAGAACTCAAAGCACACACTCTTTTTTGTATCTGTATTTTTCCTTCAGGAAGACCTTAGATCAAGTAGAAAAATACGCTTTTTTCTCCTCACAAAGGCACCCAAACAAATGAAAGTCCCAGAATCTATTTATTTTAAACAAAAATGGTTTTTTTCCTGAAATTTAGCCTTTTTTGTGCCTCTCTTCTAATATCAGAGCCAGTAGAGATACAAATGCTGACAGCATTAGTTTCTCAGGAAAGAAGAAAACTCTTGAATGAGTCTAGCACGTACCTCTCTTCCTGGAGATTTTATTTCTGTGTAAAATTTGTCTTGTCACCAAATCTTCACTAGTTCTAGTAAGCAAGGAATTAGCTGCTGAGAGAAATGCAGTGGTTTTTCCGAAATATTCCCCAGCCATTCATCACTTCTTTTTCACTTGAATATTGGCAGGTTAATTTCAGAGCTGACACTCCAACATGACACATGGTGCTTTGCACTGTATTACCCCCACTGGGGCAACCAGAAATCCTTGGAAACTTTGGCATCAGAAATGGCAATTCATGGGTAATACGTAATAATGAGAAAGACAATTCTTGTCGGCACTGTGGAGCATTGACCTTTTAGGAGAGCAAATGTCAGGGAGAGATACACAAATGTGTTTAGAACAATATCAGGTACCTCTCTACAGGGGGTAGTCAGTCAGGCACGGGTACAGAAAATGATTTACTAGCTACAACACTTCACTAGCTGCTGTCTATGCAGTGAGCCTATTTGACAGTTTTAAGGTCATTTTTAGAAGAACTGCTGCTGAAATCATGCTTCTAGAAACAATGGGCCAGATTCATGGGTCGGCTGAACTACACTTAAACACAGGAACAGAGTGGAGGAGTAGGCAGGCAAAGGTGGCTTAAAGCCATCTTGGTGTTCCCCTGATCCCAGGGGTAACAGATGAAACAAAGCTAGATCAACTCCAGGGCTGCTATAACTGTATGCCCACTAAGGACTCCCCTTCAGAAGGGGGAATTCCAGCTTTCCAGCCCCTTTGCAGCACTTCCACGGCTCAAGGAGGGAGGTTCAATTATCTAGGCTGATAACTGGCCACTTTGTGACAAAATTTATGAGAGATAAACAACGTGGTAAGTGATCTTACCCACAGGTACACAAAGCCACATGGTTAGGGCACAGTGGAATGGAGAAAGGAGTAGAAAACACCTTCAAAAGTCTAAGTGCTGCCCCAAACCTTCTCATCATGTGATACTTTATCAAATTACAGCAGAAAAATGGGACCAGACAGATATCTGCCAGCAGCTTAAATGAGGGTCAGGTCTCTAGTAATGTGGGAGGAGTAAGGGAATTGATACCTTGGAAACTATATGTTACTGGCTATATAAAAGATATCTCAAGATACTGCTTGTCTAGCTAGTCACTAGTAAATTGCTATTGGCAGCTGTGAGCACCTCAGAGGTTGATTATATAAATGTCATTAGATTTCCAAGAATACAGGGGCTATTTGAACAGGGTCTGAGTGTGTTGGCTTCATCTGAGACTAAAAGATGCTCAAGAAGTGATTTGATGGTTACATATGCCCTGTCCCTTGGTTATAGCTGCAGACAGTTATGTAGGAGACAGTATCGTTAATAGAATAGTCATATGTTGGGGCTCTTCATTATGTTGCTGGTTTGTTTGTTTTTTTAAAACTCATGACCTCTGTGATTTATTACAACATGAATTTCACAACAAACATATGCCACACTCTTTATCAATTTCCTATGGGTTTGATTCCTGTCTCCTTTACAGTACACCAGTTCTACACCAGTGTAACTCCATTTACTTCACTGGAGTCACTCCTGATCTACACTAGCATGAAAGGAGAATGAGACTGCACCTGAACCAGAACTTGAAAATGGGTCTTATCTGGTTTTGAACCAGAACCAAAATCAAAACATAGCTGCTGTGAACCCATGGATTGAAATACAGCTACACTCTTCAAAACTGAAATCCAAGCAGGTTGGGACCAAGGCTTCAGTTGTGGCCCCTGTCCAGCACACAGTTAGCATTTTGGGTACTGGAGGTTGCTCACCTATAGCGTTGAAGCACCTTCTGTTGTCTGTCATGACCCCTATTTTCTGGAGACAAAATGTGAAGCAATACCTTTTATTCTTTGCACATTCAACTGTTGGCAGATGGAAATGCCTGCCCTAAGGAAAATATAGTTCAGGTCCATTACAGCCCTTGTATTACATTCCTTTCTATTGCTCTATCCCGGAACTTGTAACAAGGCATGTTTAGAAAATTTCATTTACTGCACTCACTTCTGCCCATGGTTACATGGATATAGCTCCTCTTCAATAGGTGTTGCACCTGTGCAAAGGAGGAAAAAATCAGTTCCTTGAGTACTGTTCATCATTATAGTGCATTAAAGCAATACAATCAATAATGTGCAATTGCACTCTGGAAGGCATCATCATCTCTTCAAATTGGCTTTGTCTAATTTGTCAGGAAGAATTAAAAGTTATGTCAATATAGCTACATTAACCCATAGTGTGCACATGGTATTTTTGCCATCAGCATACACTCACAATCTCACTGATTATCTTTGCAAGTCCTTCTGAAAAAGACTTGCAGCAACCCTTGGCAATTATGCTTAGATTTAACACTAGGACCCAAAAGCAGGTACATGCACACATCCGTGCACCTGCGTATACATACACATGATCACACACAAACACACATACAGTGCTGATGTTTTAAAGCCATTTGAGTCTGAAAGGGCTGGGGAATTACAGATATCAGATTCAAGCTAACTCATTATTAGTTCTTGTTTTCACCTCACAAAAAAAATTCTCTCAAGCAGGGTGCATGTCAAAGACCTTCAGAGAGATAAATTCAGACAAGTTGGCGTCAGCAAGCTTACCTCTATAGTGGCTGTACTATATTGATTATATGCTGAGGGACCTAGCTGATTCATTGGGTCCTCTTGAAAGCAACACCTTACAGCTGAAAAGGAAATGTGCAAGAAGCCGGCAAGGTATAAGTATTGATAGCAGTTTTTTCCTATTTAGTAATGCTGCTTGGGAGGAAAGAGAAGAGCATAGAAATAGGCAGAATATTCTAGTCAGCATGTTGAAAATAAGTTACTAAGAAAAGTCACCAAAAATGTCAGACAAGCCAACAGGGAAAGGTCCAAGGAGTAGCAAAGCACAGTATATACTTTTTCATCTATTCAATCTGACCCTGGGCCCAGTGCCACAATCTTTTTAAGGTTAGTGGTGGGAAAGCTGCCTTTTGAATGTTTGCAGAGGTCTATTAACATCCTGTGCTGAGGAACCTTAAACCCCAGGTAGTATTTCAGAGGAAATGGACAGCACAAAACACAGACTGAAAATTAACCACAGCAGAGCCTGGACCTAAATAAGTTCCACTAGCCTTTTCTGAAATCACTTAAAGGCTTTTCTTCCATTTGGACTCTTGCCCAAGCACTTTAATAGGCACAATATGGGGGGATGGGGAGAAGAGGAAGAAGAAAAAAACCCTATTTGGCTGAGTTATTTAAAAATTCTTTGTAAAATAATAATAATAATAAAAAACAGTTACACAAAAAGTGCTGCTGTAGAAGGTTTTCGAGGGTAACTCAGTGAAATACTCTGTGGATGGCTGCAAACCTCTAATGGAAAGTAGTATAACTGGCTGAGGCCAAAGTAGGCATTAATTACAATGAAAAATCAGTTTAGTGCAGGCCACAACTAAATTGGAAGCCGGTCCTCTAGGTAAAACAAAGAAAGTGAACAGGAGCGTTAGATTTGATTACATGGCAATACAAGAAAAATGTGCTGTATGTTGTCTATTATTAAAGCTGCTTTTGGGCCTTGTGTGTGCGCCTAAGGGATTTTAATAAAAAATTAGTAATAGCCCTGCTGCCCTGGTTCACTGTGGCTTTTGGAGCATTTGTGGGTACAAGACTAGTTCTGCCGTACAAATTAAGTCACTTTAGACAAGCAGCCTTGAAAGCATTATATGATAGCAAAGTTCAAACGGTGCACTTCTGTTTTAAGAGGACACAGTCCCTTGCTGGAGGCCAACTCTGAGTTTAGAAGAAGCAATAAAATTTCATCAGAAAAAAAGGCAACTGTTATATTTGTCTTTGATTATTCTTGGCAGCACTAGAAATACATATCCAAGCACATAAACTCTCTTTAAGTGTATAAAATATTGCTAGAGAGAAAAGTATTGGCAGAAAAAGTAACTATTAACACAATATTTTTTACAAATGTTAAGTCTGTAACTCTCTTTACACTGATGTAGTGATATCAATAAATGTTGCCTTTATTGCTAATAATACCACTAGGACCATGATGGGACTGAATGCAATAAAGCCAGGAAAGTTCACCCTAATTTAAAAAAAAAATCAAAATAAACAAAAAAAAAATCAAGCCTAAAAATCAGTTTACTGAATATATTTATTTTAAAGAGATAATAACTATTTCATTTGCATAACTGAAATGGCTTGATTCTACCTTCAGTTACATGACCATAATTCTCAGCAATGGAAAGGAGAACTGGGCCCATGGTGTTTTTTAAAAAATGCTGAATAGAGGTGAATGCAAAAAAAACATGGCATCCTCAAGGTATGAATACATTTGAAGAGAAAATCCAAGCAGCCATCCTCTAATCAGATGGGGTGTTGATGAACTCTTGTCCCCAGTGGTGTTCTGGGTTGGTGTTAGGGTATAGTTCATCTGCATTACAATGTTACAAATGCTTGGGATTTTTAGAGATCTTTTAAAATTGGCCCAAAGCAGGCAATGATGAAGAAAGATATGGCTCAGCATGGAGGGGTATATTAATTCCCTAAGAAAAGAAAATAAGAGTTCCTCCATATACATTAACATCAATGAGAGTCCTGTGGCACCTTAAAGACTAACAAATTTCTTCGAGCATGAGCTCCCATGGGCTCCAACCCACTTCATCAGATGCATCTGATGAAGTGAGTTGGAGCCCACAAAAGCTGATGGCCGAAGAAATTTGTTAGTCTTTAAGGTGCCACAGAACTCTCGTTTTTCCTGTATACCAACTAACACAGCAATCTCTCTGGAAATTGTCTCCATGTACATTGGTTTTCACTAATCAGTTTAAGGTCTCTGGAAAACTGTAAAAGACAAGGTAAAAGAAGAATTCAATGTCAGAACAGAAGCTATTCTCTTAATACAACAGTATGTTATGCCTGTACAAAGCCTACCAATGAAGAATCTCAAGGCACTTCCCAAAATGGGGGAATACAGAAACTGGCAAAGCAGCCTGGGTGCACAGACGGGGTTAGGTGACTCAAGTCTTGTTTTAGGACCCAGTTCAGAACCACTATGATGCAGAGAGAGAGAGAGAGAGAAGAGAAGTTCCTGCTGAATGCCACAGGTGCCTAAACACACATTTTCAGGGTAAAAGTTCCATAGTTTCTTACATTTCCACTTGGAAGCATTTGCACTGCTACCTCCCCCCAGGCCTCTTTGGTGCCAGCTTCCCATCTAGGCCTCAGAGCGATTCACAAACCAGAGGAAGACAGACTGTCACATGCAGAGCCCTGGCAGGTAGGCAAACTCAGAGGTCACTAACTGATTGGGGTCCCCTTCAAAATCCAGACAGGAAGATGGTGGTGCACATCTTATACCTTTTAGCTCAGGAGTAGAATATTCACCTAGGATATGGGAATCTCTTCTTCAATTCTCCTCTCCCTGCCAAAGAGGAAGAAAGGACATGAAGAGGGATGTCCCTGCTCCAGAGAGAGCTCTAACCACTGAGCTATGGGATATTAGATTGTGGGGCTCCTACTGAAGCAGTTCCACTGTGGATAAATAATGAAAAAGAGGCTGGAGCAGGCAAACTGGACCTAGGGTCTCCTCATTCCCAGGTGAGTGCCCTAACCATTGGACTACAGTGTCATTCATCTCTCTCTCTCTCTCTCTCTCCCCCCTCCTCCTCCTCCACCGCCATCCATTGCGTATAAACACTTAAATAGTCATTGGCCCAGAGAGAGCATTTAAGTACATTGTTCAAGGTCACAGAACAAGTCAATGGCGGCATGAGAAACAGAACACAAGTTTCTACAGGCCACATGCCCTACCTATAACTATTAAGCTGCCTTTTGCTGTCTGGTACCTGTTTCCTGATTACTGATACTTAGTCATTAGCAGATGCTTAGTGGGGGCATGCATACACATAAACAGAATATTGCATGTCACTTGAATACCTAACTGTTTTAGCATGCTGGCCAGTCTTTTTTTTTTTTTTTTTTTTTTTTTAGATTTCTGTAAATTAGAATCACGCTTTGGAAAGCTTTTTTATCACCATCATAAAGCCACAAGGTTTACTTTGTAACATACATATATTTTTCAGAATAGGGCCCTAAGACAGCAATTTTGAAGTAACTACTCCATGCAACAAAGAAATGTAAATATAATTACTTTATTACTGCATGCTGGATGTTGTGAGTCTGCCCTGCAACCATATGGTAGTTTGAATATGTATAAAGCTAATTGTTAAACTGTTAAATTATCTTTAAAACAAATTAATGCAACACGAACAGGTTCTACAAGTGATGACAAGTTTTACAAAAGGTAGCTGTGTTAGTCTTATACAGCAAAACAAATAAGGAGTCTTGTGGCACATAAAAGACTAACAAATTTATTTATTACATGAGCTTCCATGGAGAAAATCTCTCTTCATCAGACTCTTGAATATTCGTGAAGGTTCTACAAGTGATCAATAACTCTGAGGAAAGCTGACTTGACAAAGTGCAGGATGTGTTATTTCCATAAACACTCTTTTGGCCATTGGCCAATAATGAGAAGGTGAAGGCCCCTATCATATTCACACCACTTGTAGGTGTAGCTTCAGGATGTATGTGATACAGTATATGCTTCCCAGTAGCATCAGTACTGGGAATGACAAGTCAGGCCGAGAATATGGGAGATTCGCCTGAGTGAGCATTTCTGAACTAGTCCCACAACGGTGAATTATAGGCAGGTAAGCTGAATAAGATACTGGAACAACCAACAGGTGTCTAAGAGCCTGATCTAGTAAACACTTCTGAAAGGAGCTGAGCCATTAACATCAACTTGAATCACACGTAGTCAGCAGTACTCAGAAGCCCACATGACCTTGCAGGATCATCTTCAAATGTTTTTCTTTCCTGCTCTAGTCAGCATTATTAAACAAACAAAATAAAGGAAAGGTTTTGTGCTAATAAGAGATACTGTTCCAGACCCATTTTATACAGACTGAGAGATTAGAATTATGGGATTTTCTAAAAATGCTAACATGAAACTTCTATGTCAGCCTTTTTGACTGATGCCCATCACCATAGTACTTGAACACCTTCCACTTTATGGGTCTGTCCACACTGGAACATTACGTCGACCTAATCTTACTTAAGTTGACCTAAGGAAAGGTCTGTGCACAATGGGCATTTATTAAATTGACTTAAGTGCTTCCTTAAGTCAATTTAATAATACCACTTCTGAAGGTCAACTTAACACTTAAGTGGATCTTATTAATAATTAATTAATTAAGGTCGACTTAAGGACTATGACCCATCTATACTGGCTTAAGTAGATCTAACCTTAAGTTTAATTATTAATAAGGTCCACTTAAGCATTAACTCAACCTAGCAGCTGCCAGTGTGGATGTGGGCAGTCTACAGGCATTTTCAGTGTGGACGCTCTAAGTCAACTTAACAAGGTCAATTTTAAATTGATTTAGTCAAGTTTGTTAAGCTGACTTAACAGAGCCTCCAGTGTAGACGGGTACGTCCACACACAGTCTTTAAATTGAAATAATGCAGACTATTTCGATTTAAAAGATGCAGGTCCACACTTCATTTTGTAATATCAAGATAAGGAGCTCCCATATCTCACAATAAGGAAAGTCATTTCGATATAATAAAACCTAGTGTTATATGGAAATGATGGTTAAATCAAAACTGTTATTTTGAAATAACGTTGTGTGGATGTGTTATTTTGATTAACTGTTATTTCAATTTAACACTTTTGCCCTTTTCCTTCCCAGGGTGCTGTCCTTTTTCTATATATTGGGTGGAGGCATGGCCCTGGTAGGGGGCCATCTTGCCATACCACCCCTAGTGCCCCTCTCCTAAATCAAACTAGCAAGTCCTATCCATGGACATGCTAGTTTGATTTGGTCTTCTAGTGTGGACCTGTTAAATTGATTTAACTTAAATCGATTTAACCACCTATGTGTGGACACAGCTTATGATATGAAGTCCCCAGTGGACTTTCTGCTGTCTGTGGCTAATCCCTCTGTTCAGGGTAAAAACTCTGCTTGGAGTATTTTTTCTTTGTTTGCAGTTTTTCAGGTTTGTTCATTTATTTGGACACTGAAATGCTGCCTAACATTTATAAGTAGACCTCCAGAGCTGCCACGTGGACTAGGTCCAATATGTCACTATTTGTGACATTTCAGTGGAAGGTTGAATCATTAAAAAATACTTGTACATTTCACCAGCACACTGGCTCTATCGGAATCCAGCAAGGAAGCAGCTAACGGTTTTCTTAATGTCAATATAAATAACAGCACTACTGATCACTTTAGGTTTACTATTTAAAGTAGTTTTATGAGAATACTGGCTGAAAAGTTCCTACCTATTTTTCTTTTTTATGATACTTTTGCTTTTTTGTGTGAAACTATTGCTTGTGAAAATGGTCAGATAAACAGCTCTGGAGACCGAGGATTCTCCATGCAGTTTATCCACAGAAAAGATAGTTTGGGATCTAGCAGTAGAAGCTTCCAGGCACTCCCTGACTGATGGCTTTGTCTTACCTAAAAACAGTGGTCAAGTTGAGTTGTGCTTAGCTAACACATACTGCTGCCTAAACTCTATATTTTTCCTAGGATGGAGCATGGTAACAAGTGAATTGAATTGTGGTTCAATCTAACAGGCACTTGATATCGAACAGAAGATTTTAACAAGCTTAATAATCCAAATGGTTTATGAACATCGCTACCAGGTTAACTCTTCTTTCTGAAGCCTCCATGCTGCTTCCTTTGATTTCAAATAGCAACATCTGAGGTAGGACATTTTAAAGAGAATGTCCAATCTGTCTTCCTGTGAAGGAAAACTTTAGCAGCACAAACTAGCTGTGATGCCAGAAGCATAGGCTGTGTCTGCATCTAAAAGCTTAATTTACACTTGCTTAGTCGGAATTAAGCAGTTTGAAATTAGTTCGAACTAACCACGGTTTTTTAGTTCAAACTAATGAAGTGAAGCTAGTTCAAACTAAAAATTAGTTTGAACTAAAAAATGCAGTTAGTTTGAACTAACCACTAGTTCGAAGTTATTTAGTTCAAATTAGCATGACTACATTGTGCTAATTCGAACTAATGTTCAAAATAAGTTCGAACTAAGCAGTTAGTTTGAACTTATCATTCGAACTAACTAGTTCAAACTAAGCTAAAATTTTTTAGTTTGGACTAGGCAAAATCAAGTGTAGACTAGGAACAAATTAGTTTGAAGTAAGGCTCCTTATTTCAAACTGATTTGCTAGTGCAGACATAGCCATAGACTACATAAATACTGCTGAAGGTTGTCTATCCACAGATGCAAACACCACTGCAGACTTTGCACTAATTGCCATTCCACAAAGTGGAGCTGTGAAAGCCTGGAAAGTCCCATCTGGAGGGCAAGATTTGTAAAGACAATGGAGATGCTTTCCAGAACTGTGAGTCTAAGGGCAGTTTAATGTAAGGTACACACAATTATATTAAAACAATCCTGTCCCAGCTCCCACATAGTGTCAGTCAGAGCAGATGGGCAACAGCTTAATGAAAATTCTGTTTCCCCTTCGCCCTTCACCTCCTGTCCCATAGCCATACTGATTTATTTTAAAATAATCAGGTTATCTTTTCTGCGTGTCCCATCGTAGGTGCTGAGGAACTACCTGCTCCCTCTTCAATGTAAAATTCAAATAGAGTGGTTCACCTTTTCATCATTTTGGCCCAGTATACTATTTCATTTAACAAATGGACTGTTCCTCCAAGGAGATAACCAGACTCATTAAACTGGTTGAAATTTTTTTAAGTGAAAAATCTGTTAAACGGTAAAATGACTCCCCCCCCCATGACAAATGTATTGAAAAACTTGACTTTAAAAAAAAATTCATGGGGGGGGAGGAGAGGTTATAAAATGATTAGTGAATTTTTAATTGCTTCCTAAAAGAAAATGTCAATGAAAATAAAGTTGGTTGCAGAATCTTCAAAGGAATCATATTCTGTCAGAATCAAAAGGGTTTTTTTTACAAAACCAAGTTGATTTCACCAGAATTCTGTTTTGGAAGAAAACTGTGAGAGGGATGGAAGTTCTGCTGACAAAATGTCCTATTTCTACATTTTTTAATGAATTTTTCTATTTTTCATTTTGAAATGATTTTTGTTTTTAATTTTTTTTTAAATTTTGGATTCTATGTAACCATAATAAAATTGCTAAAAAGTCAAAAGTGAAACAATTTTAATTTCTTCAAACTAATACTTCTCAGTCAATGCAAGAGAAAAAGCCTCTCCAAGTTTACTTCACAGAGAATTTTGAAATTTTCCATTTCCATTCCAAACTACAACAAAGCCAAATTTTGGAATCTTGAAATCCTTCACAAAACTGGACTTCTCTCCTTTGCACAGTTCTAGCTGAAATCATTATCAGAATGTTTCATTTACCAGACCAATTAAAAATGGATCCTTTCTCATCTCTGTGAAATGAAAACAACTCCAAAATTTTGAAATCTTCCCAATTAAAAAGATTTTATTTTAATCCACCTCTAGCTTTTACCCATGACACGAAGGGCTGAATAAGTGCCTTTTGTAGTGTGCCAGACATCCTCAGCTCCTTTATCAGCCCAATGGCAAGAAGTGCTGGGCATATCCTGTGGTAGCAGTTGATGATACTCAGCAGCACTACTACGTATCTCACAGGATTGGGCTCATGGAGGTTTCATATGAAAATGTAAACTGAGAAAGGAATAAAATCCTTAAAATGTCCAAACATTTTTCTTAGGCTCCCTACTGGTCCTTTTAATCTGTTTCAATTGACTGCTCCTGTATGGAACAAAACCAGCGGTGGGTTGCAGTGGTAGCAATCTACCTGCCAAAAACAAGCCTCCCAGATAAATTTCAGTGATTGGCAACCTTGAAATTAGGGTATATGTGCCAATCTGAAGAAGCAAGGGGTCCTGTGGCACTTAAAAACTAAAAAATTTATTTATTGCATGAGCTTTCGTGCCAGAAAACTCCACTTCATCAGATGCTTTGAAGATGGGGGAACTGCCACAGGACTCCTTGCTTCTTTTGCCGGACTAAACTAAGACAACTACCCCCTTTGCAACATGCCAACCTGAGGCTCCAATGATCAACTCACTGTAACTTAGTCTTAAAAATCCATGATGGAAACTGCCCTCTGTTCCCACAAGCAATATACATAAATCTTCTCATTTATTTCTGTCCCTTTTTGAAACCTAGGTGTTGATAAATAGATAGTAACAACCATCCCTCAAAGCTATATACATATTTATTCATTTTTAAAAGGCCATTCATTTTTCCACAATATCCCTTACACCCTAAAATCTTATTGACTGCAAAAATGGCCTTCTTGACCCAGTTTCTTCTCTCTCTCCTTCTTTAATCTTTTTTGTTTTTTAAATTTATTTCTAATATTAAAGCCTATTTTAAAACAATCTCCAAAACTTTTGTCTGTGGATACAGAAGAGCCTCTTCATGTGGGATTCATCTACATTAAATTGGTCATGCCCTTCTAGGGGTCTTTAAGGTTGAAGTGTTTGCTGGACCATTTAAAGCTACTCTGGCTTGCTCATGCGACCCTCCTGACATCAAGATCCAGGCTTTTACGAATGTAGCCACTTTGTCAATGCACAGAGGTCACTAATAGCCTGCCTTGGGCCTTCAAATGGGTCATGTTCGGCTTGCTAGTCCAACACAAAGGAAAAAGAGAGGAAGGGTGGGGACTGAGGAGAGGGGATAATTATCAGTCTTGCTTTTTTTTTTCCCTCCTCCAGGCTCAGAGTTATGCTCCATGTCACTGTGTTAATGTGCTTGCATCCAGGGAGACACATAATGCTCCTCTCAGTCCTGTTTATTAGTGAGATCCATTTGCGAAAGGCCCTTCTTTTGTGCCACAATATGAATGTGCTTTGATGGCAAATAATTACGCCAGTCCTTTTGACATGAGGATCCACAGGCTGCCCTAGTTAAGCCAGTAATTAGCCTGTCCTCCTTTTTTTTTTATTATTATTATTGAGAAACTACAAATTATCCTCATATGAGCACTGGCCATTCCCTTTTCTCTTTTCAATTCTGCCTCTTTCTCTCTCTCTCTCTCTCTTTCTCTCGCTCTCTCTCTCCCGTATCTCTCAGCACTTTGGATAAGCGGAATGCAGCTGCACTAGAGCAAGATAAAGCTCCGCCATCAAGATGATGAACAATTTGGATGAAGAGCCTTCGAGATGAACACAAAAGCTGAAGAAGTGCGGCTGATGCAGGCCCGGACAGCTGAAGAATGCTGCAGTCTGCAGATGAATAGCCCTCATTTGTGAATATACAGATTTTCCATGATGAATAAAAACTGAGTGTAGGTCACAATAAATAAACTTTTTTTTCTCTTCTTCTTAAATAATAATTCAGGTTCCCGGCACCAAACAGCTGTAAATTGAAGGTTGTGCTTAGTTTTCTCAACTCTCAAAGGGGATAATTAAGCTAAGCTCATATTGTTTGATATATTAGTGTAATGATGAGCTACTATATTCTGGCTTCTTTCGAGTTATTTTAGGGGATTTTTTCATTATCTTTTTTTAAAAATTACGTTTCAAATTCATTTTAAATGTAGAAGCAGCATTTCTGAAACACAGTTGCCCTGTGTTTGGGTCTATCTGAAATGCATTCATATAACATTTAATTAAAGCTGTAGCATCCCCCTTTTTGAAAAAGTGCAGAGATAAAAATATCTGCATTATCTGACTAGTCCTGACATAATCTCATCAAACTGCCAATCCCTTCTCCTTATTGGTGGGATAATTCTACTGGCCAGTATTCACTATCAATATTGCCCATCATTAACCTTCTGAAACTTCATTGTGGATATTTCTGGGCAACATAAAATCCAGCTATTCAGCCCCTATAATGTTTTCATAATTTTTCCAAAGTTCAATGCAGAGACAAAGATCATTTCTGAAATCTATTCTCATGGAGGGGAGGGGAAACCGTAAAGTCATCTGCCAAAGTTCATATCTCTCGGTAGATGTAATCCTTGAAGTTAAACATTAAAGCAGTGGAGATAAATGGTATGGGCCAAGTGGTTAAAATGCCTTGCTACCTGTCAGCAGAAAGGTGAAGGTAGCATTCACAGTCATAGTCCAGCAGATTTCATTATTCAGGATGAATTGCCTATTTCTGGTGCAAGACACCAACTTCTTTAATCCTTTACCCCCGGCCATATAGAATTAACTTCACCACAACAATGGAAAACAAACAAGGAGTCTGGTGGCACTTTTAAAGACAAACTAATTTATATCTCATGAGCTTATATGGGAGAAAAATCTCACTTCATCAGATGCTTGAAGATTGGTGTGAAACCAGTGTAAGTAAGAGGAAGATCAGGCCCATCAAGATCTATACTACTAGATTTTGTGATCAGAAAGTACAGTTGTATCCATTGTTCTGTGAAAATGGATAAAGGCACTGTCATATGCAACAAACCAGTTCTGACTGTTTAACTTGATATTGTGGCAAAATCTGCATAGAAATGATCCCACTGAGGAGTCTTCAGCCTTTCCCAGAAGCCAACTTATGGATATTTAACAACTCATCATGGTTTTGGAAGGTGACTTACTCCTCCTTCTTAGCTCCATCACAAGCAGCCATGGGTATGTTTACACTAGAGCCTCTGTTAAATTGACTTTAACAAGGTTCACTTTAAGTCAACTTAAAGTCAACCTTGTTAAGTCAACTTAGAGCATCCACTCTGAAAAATCCTATAGACTGCCGCATCCACACTGGCAGCTGCTAGGTTGACTTAATACTTAAGTCGACCTTATTAAGTCGACTTAAGGGCAACTCCTAGTCTACACTGGCTTAAGTCAACATAATACAGACAACTTAAGTGTTAAGTCAACCTTAAGAGGTGGAGTTATTAAGTCAACTTAAGAAAGCACTGAAGTCAACTTAATAAATTCCCAATGTAGACAGAGTTTTCCTTAGGTCAACTTAAGGAAGGATAAGTCGACCAACCGCTCCAGTGTAGACATACCCTTAGAGTCAAGCTGGTTTTCTTTCCTTCTCTCAGTTGATCACCAGTAATAAAGATTCTGTAAGACAAGTCATATCCTTGAAAGTTTTGCATTCCCTTTTTCGTTATGTTGGCTTTACACAAGTAAGGGGCAGTAAAAGCATTCTTTTGTTTCTTGCATCAGCAAGATCTCAGTATACACTGGGCTCATGTCTCCAAACTCTGGAAGTGTCATCGTCCCACTTTACAGAGTAGAACCACACCTTTAAGCTTTTTCTCCTCAGAATTTGCAGCTTATAAAGTTAAGATAATTTTATCTCTAATACTCCTAACCCTTTTACTCTGTTCTAGGGTGTCCACTATCTAGGGCAAGCAGGAAGAGAGCAACTCAAAGAGTTTTGACTTAGGTTTCAGAAGTCAAATGTTCCTCCTTCTCCCATGTTTTGTCAATCAAGTATCAGAGCACAAGATAATTCTGTTTGTTTCATAATGCTGTGACACAGAACCATGATGTGCCCACTCCTTATAGCCTGCAATGAGAGAGAAGGCTTAAAAAAAAAAAAAAAGCAATCAGAGGTAGAAAACATGGAAGACAAGGTCACAGTGAATTGATTCTATTTGGTGTAATTAGTAGAGCAAAACTTCAATATTATCCACATAATCCAATGCAATTTAATAATCATTTATTCAAATGATCATCATTCATTTCCAAGTATGCAGTAGTAGCTGCTAAAGGTAGGTAGAACTCATAACCTAATGGGAAGCCCAGTTTTTAAATTCAAAAACTTAAGACTCACCCAAGGGATCATCAATCAGCAATTTGGTTTAAAATTCTCTTTCAAATGTTTTACTAGCTCACTTTACTTGGCATTTTTATTGCTATTTATTTCTCTAAAGTAGCAATATAATTAGTAAAGCTATTAATGTTTTTGATGCTTAGCCTTACAAATGCTACAAACATCTATAAATCTGGCTTATAATAAAATAAATAATGATGATAATACTGTCAAGCATCAATATAATTTTCTGGACAACATTGTGTAAACTGAGCAAATAGGAACTGTTAAAGAGCTTAATCTGTGCTGTTTAACCATCCCTTCAATAAATGGTTCTGCAGGCCAGAATGGACCATACAAGTTAATTGCCTCCCAAACACTTTTCCTTCCCCTTCTACATACTGCGGTAATTTTTACATACCTCACTTTTTATGTTTTAATTCTTAAATTGGAATGAAATCATTAAATCCACACTAAAAACTTAATCAGGCAAGCCTCCCATTGATTCTTGGGTTTCCACTAGTTCTAAAGGACTTAAGGATTTGGACCATAGGTGGAGTGCCATTTTATGCTAATTAACAGTGGTTATAACTTTCTGTGTTTACTCATTGTATTTCCATCAGTTTAGAAACACATGAAAAAATGTGTCTGAAACATACAAAGACCCAGAAACTGTGCACAGACACGCAGAGAAAATCATAGAAGTCACTGAGCTGAATTTTCTGTTGCTTTCTATCCCCCAGAGTCATTTAGACTTCAATTCAACACGGTACTGGAGCATGTTCTTCTTACCTTAGCACATATGTAGTCCCATCAGCACTGCCACTAAGTGGGTATGAAATGCTATAGGCAACAATAACTGCATTTCAGACAGCTTTGCACTGATGTAAGTGGTGATACAATGTGCAAGACAATAGAGAATCAGGGATCCGGTAACTATCCTGTAGGACAATGCAAAACAAATTTGAGTGAGAATGTTGGGGGTGAAGGAATAGCATTTACCGTTTGGCTGTGTGAAATCTTCACATGAAGAAAAAGCAGGGTGTTGCAACTACTTCTCATGGTTCGGAATCCAAAGAGTAATTTGGGCCAAACTTAAGTAACAGGATGGTATGCAGGAAAATGCTGTAAATGCAGTCTTAAACACAAAAATACGATCTGCAGAATTACTATTTTCTATAACAAAAGGAATGGTCATGAGTAAGTACTGAGTAATAGGCCTTCTCAGTAAAAATATTAGAAGAATACATCAGCTATAAGATATACTGACAAAGACTACTACGACACGATGGACATTTTTAACTTTCACTCTAAAGTGACTTGATGATAAAGAAAGTATACTATATATTTGAATGCCAGGGAGAAGATCTTTTTTAATGTAAGTGTTTTATGATGTAGTCAAACATCATTTCTAACCAAAATGCTAAACGAAACACGGTCCTTTTCTGAAACATAGATAATGACATATTTTCATTATTCTGTATTATTCCATGAGCTAATTTTTCAACCCAAACTTTTATGTTATTGATGGCATGAAAAGATTTCAATGCATCTTATTTCATATCACAGGCAGCTTTCACAAAGATGTGGGTTGCAAGGCTAAACTCAGGGAAAGCGGTTTTGGCAGATAATAAATAAATCAGACATTCTAACATGATGAGATCAATGGAGATGGAAAAGAGATCGGTAAGTTTTGTTGACTCTTGTGGCCTTTTAAAATTCCTCCTATGGTTGCTGAAACTATCTTTGTCACAAATTAGATACAATGGTGATGGGAGCATAAGCAAATAGGTAGATAAACAGAAATTCCACCAGTGTTTGCTTTCCTGCAAATTCAGGAGTTAGTATGAGCACTCTGTCTATCAGAGCCTAATGAATGGTGTCTATTCAATGAACCAAAGCTCTAAACTAAAATCCTCTGCCACAGTCTATTTCTGACACAAATTATTGTACAAATCCTGAAACTGCAAATCAGTTTATCAGTTTAGCTCTGGATACTTAAGGAAGACTTACCATATTTAAGTATCTAATCCTATTTATAACCCAAGATACAGTTGATGTCCAATGAGTTGCCTAATTCACTTTTTTTCTTGCACTCTAACAAGGAGAATTCTTCCAATATCTCTAATGGACAAAAAATTCCAAAAGCTGACTGTCTGTGACTACTCTCTACCACACAAACTAAACGTAATCGATGCACTTTCATTTTTACAGAGTCGAGATTAATAACCAAAACTATCCAGGTGTTTTCCAAACCTGCTTAGTTCAAAGTATTTACCAAGTCCTTGTCATCCTCTTTTAAATACTTTTACAGTGCACTGTAACACAGTCCTCCTACAGTCTTCTCTCCCAAAAGCTATAGACTTAGCTTCCTTCACCTACAGTATCATTATAGCTAAGGCCTTCCATAGGTGATCAATTTATTTGTGTAAGGTTTCCAATTTTATTGTCATCAGTAAATTCTGTTACATCCCTACGAGTGGCCCTGAGTCATCTCACCACTTAGTTCTCTGCTATGCAATCAGTTGGCCACCCAATTTATACGGTATGTCTGTGATCCATATCCTCAACTTCAGAATCAAGCATTCATAGTCTGCTGTGCCATCTCTTATGTTCAGACCTTACCACCCCATGCACTTATTTCACCTATTATATAAAATCATCCTTCATTCCTTTTCTTCTCCTTCCATCTTTTTCCTTCCATTTATCACCAGATTCCTTGGGTGTGCTATCTTCTCCCATTGTCTCAACTGCTAATCCTCTAAAACTTTCTTGGATTCCCTCTAATACAACTTCCAAAACATTAAAGCCACTCTGATCAAGGTCTTTAAACAACATCTTCTTGTCAAGTATAGAAGTCTGTTCTTTATTGTCATGCTCCCTGATTTATTCCAACACTCTCAGTTCTTCCCCAACTCATTCTTCTTGGACTTCTCCTATCTCTGGGATCATTCTTTTAATGTCTGCTCTGCATTATTTTTTATCCCACTATCTGACAGAGTCTTTCAGGGCTTCATTTTTATTCCCCATCTCTTTTCTCTTTAAATCTCTTTATGACTCCCTCGGCTCTCACAGCTTTAGCCTACAGGATCATATCGGTGCTGGTGCAGGGAACATTTGTTCTTATACTATGTTTTTGCACAGCACCTAGCGCATTGTCCAAGATCAAAAAAAATCAATATTAACAAGCAATTTTTATTAAAGTCTGTATAGAAAACTTCACACTTTATTAAACATCAGACTTCATTAAAGTCCATACAGAAAGCCTTTTTGAAGGCTGTAGCCTAACTGATTGTATAAATACCATAGAACCTCAGAGTTACGAACACTAGAGTTACAAATTGGCCAGTCAACCACGCACCTCATCTAACACCAGCAATACACAATCAGGCAGCTGTAGAGAAAGTGAGAAAAAAAAAGAAAAGAAAATGCAAATACAGTACAGTACTGCATAAAACAAACTACTAAGGCAAAACAACTTTTTGCTCCCGCATAGCAGTGTTTCAAAGCACTGTTAAATCAATGTTGAACTGTAAATGTTTGAAAGAACAACCGTAACATTTTGTTCAGGGTTACGAGCATTTCAGAATTACGAACAACCTCTGTTTCCAAGCTATATGTAACTCTGAGGTTCTACTGTAACATACATCAGGATGATCCTATATGATGTTGATATTTGCAAAACCAGTTTGCCTCCCATAGGATCTAGATTAGTGTTGATGATTTCACACACTGAAATTCAATATCTGGAAAGTCAAGATACCTAAGATGTGTGCTCTAGTAAATGAATGACTCATAACAGGAAGAATTCATGAGATACAAGGCAAAGACCAGGATTAAGGGCTAGTCTAGCAGGGATATTTACATTGATGGAGGGGTAACATGAGGTTACACAGTTCTAAACTTCCCTAATCTAGACAAACCTTAGGAGAACTTTATTTAAAGAGAAAGTGAGCAGAGACTTTCCAAACAGAAAGTGTGACAAGGTTCTAAATGAGATTTTAGCCCCCGACATGGATATAATCGGGGCTGCATTACTCAGAAGGGGAAAAAAATGCAAACGTAGTACCAGCTCCAGTTCTGCCTGTCACTTTTCCTGTTGGCTGCTGGTGGACCATTGACCTTCTATTGTACAGCTAGTCACGTGGAGCTGAAGTTATCACATATCACCTGTCTGAGTGCACACTTCTGACTTTTGTCTGTATTTCTATTACATAAATGCCACAAATTCTGCTTTTACAAGATTGAATTGAAGATTGAACAGCCTGAAAATCCAAATAGGGAACAACTCACTCCTCCTTGCCCCAGCTAGAATCCTGATACAGTTCTCATTTTCCTTCCTAACAATGCACAGTTGTAACAGCAGATTTCTCTGCAATTTACATTGCTGCAAGATCTGCAATGCAGCTACCTTATACAGAGATAGATTTAAAAGCCAAAGAAATTAACAATGAGAATCAACTGAGCGCTGCTGAAGCTGAAACTTTCTTCCTGCTTAATAAGATTAAAAATAATTGCAGGGGAAGCATTAAAAGAAGGGGTTTTTAAGAGCCACATCTGTAGCAGACACCCAGGCCCTGCTTTTATAGCAGTTTCTAATTTAAAAACAAAAACAAAAAAACAGGCCTGCAGTTCTTCTTGTTTTGCGTTCATACTGGCTACACTAACAACTTTGTGTATACACCTCCTGAAGTTTTTTGGCCCTGGTGGAACCTCAGAGCAATAGGCACAGAGAAAGTCAGCAGACCTGCTTACAATTAACCAAGATCATGTTAATTACCTGTCGTGTTGCTATATTTAGAAGAATGATTGGCTTGTGGAAAGATGATTCTGGCAAAACCACCACTGCTGAACTATAAAGTACTTTGGACATTTTATTTCAGTCCATTATAATACTTTGGAGCCATTTTTTAAGGTATTATATGACCAAAGGGACAATCAACTTGCTAAATATGGAATTTAACTGCAAGAAAACTATAGTGCTTCAAAGGGAAAGAGGTTTGGGAATGAGACATTTTCTTCCTTACCTACTGAGTCATTATTCTGCATAACAGAAATCAGAGGATAAGTAAACCAAATACACATTGTTCCTAAAAGCAGTGGAAGCATTTCATTCATTTGTTATCTGGCAAACCAACTGCGACAAGGAAGAGAAGGATGCTCTTTTGATTAAGGCATTAGATTGGAACTCAGAAAATCTGGGTTCTTTTCTCTGCTCTACCACACACACCTTCTGTGGCTGGTCACTTAATCTCTCTTGCCCTCAGTTTCCCATCTGTAGAATGGGAATCCTAATACTTTTCTCCTACTTTACATGTCTTGTCCATAGATTGTCCTTGACTGAGGGCAGGCGAAGTCTCTTCATGAGTGTGCAGTGTCTACAACCATGGAGCATCCATCCTGGTTGGGGTTTCTAGGTGCAACAATAACAGAAATAACAGCAATCAGAAGAACTCAAACCATGCATGCCAGTGAAAAACCTTCCAGGGCCACCCTCCATTTATGACAACTAAAATAAAAATTAAAGTATGCGAGAAGCACCAGTCAGAACAAAAGACAGAGACAACTAATTCATAAGCTTCTCAAGTTTTGAATTAGCTTCCATTTGTCAATAAATTAGGTTTCTTCTTTTGTCTTAAGCTGAGAGAGAAAGATTAAACTGATGCTCACACAAGCAGAGATTTCAGGGTGGGTGCCGTGGACAGACTTCATTTAGAGGACGACAGAGGGCATTTTGACTTTGCTCAGGAAGAGGTTGCAAGCTACTCAGAACTTTTCAAGATGAGGGTGCAGCTAGCCAGTTAATTGGAGAAGATAAAAGGTAGGCTTTTATGAGAGATGCTGTCATTATCAGAAACCAAGGATAAAAAATTTGAACAGAAATATCTCATTTTATCTCTGGGAATTCGCAGAAGAAAAAAGTATCTAAGTTTTTGATAGTTCAATTAACCACATGAACTATGTTAATGCAACGTTAACGGTTTGACTCATACCTGCAAAATCAAGGCAATTTGGAGTTCAGTCTCCAATTCTCTCTTTAACCCACCCATTATGCTCAGGTATCATGGAACATATGGTATGTAAAATCCCCTACTGTTTGGAGACACTGTCTGACACAATGGGTGGGTTAAGTGTGGCATTTTACAATTATGTAAGTTGCCTTTGTGTTATTAAGGCAGGTGCCTATTCCTTCTTTAATATAGAAATTTGCTTGTGGGTTTCTCTATGGTTATTCTAGGGGAGCTTTTCAGTAGAAGAGCACTATAAAAAATAGAAAGAATTGCATGGAAAACCATTTCCATTGGGGCATAGATAGTTTATGTTGGTCCAAAAAGTAATAAATCAATTGAATAAATACAGGGACAGATTCAACCCCGTAAGTTTTACTACATAAGACACTGATTCCATCCATGTGGCAGAGCTCTGCATCTGCACAGTCATCTGTTGAAGACAAAGGACATTTGGATCCTAGTGTATGAAGTCATTTGCAGGATCAGCATCTTAGTTTTTTATTTATTCAATTGCCAGCCCCCTTGTACAGTGCTGGTTGTACAGAAAACAGAACAACACAGTACCTGCCAGTAAAATAATGCAATTATGTGCTTATCTAGTTTAGGCGTATGCAAATCTTTATGGTTTAGTTAATTAATTACTATAGGGGTAGCCATGTAAAACAAACAAGGAGTCCTGTGGCACTTTACCTCATCTTTAAACATCTGACAAAGTGGGATTTTCTTTCACAAAAGCTCATGTGATAAATAAATGTTAGTCTTTAAAAGCGCCACAGGACTCCTTGTTTATTTTACCATAAAAATTGTTGGTTTTGGCTCAGAGCTCATGGACATGGCAGATGAAGTGAGTCTTAAGGAAACATTTGAATGAGAAGACAATGGCTTGGTGGATCAGAACTGGCAGGGGATGCTAGATACAGGTCTAGGTGTGGTCACTGGGGAAAGCAAACAAATAAGATGTCATGCCAGGTGTCATTAACTTAGAGAGGGTGGGAGACAACAGACAAGAGACATGCACACTGTAAGAACTGTATATGACTGAATACATCATAAAAAGTGCTACAGAAAAGAACAGCTATTTGTGTGCGTTAGTGATGCCTGAGACTATTCTGAAGGCATGAAACATTTTACCCTTAGATGCATCTGTGTTGCTTTCTTCGACGCAGAGAATCATAGGTGCATCTTTGATCATTTTTACTCACAAAAAGAAAAGAAATTAACAGTGCCAAAATAAACAGCCTTTGTGGACCACTGATGCCCAATAAACTGGTACTTTCAAAAGCACAGCTGTGGCTATGTTGAAGAAGCCTTCACCAAAGCACCCAAAACTAATCTTTCTGAATTTCTGGATTCCCTTAATTTAAAAAGACCCCAGAACTGGTTCTTCAAAAAAAGAAAAGAATTCACTCTGCTCTTGAAATCTGAAGACACATTACAATCCAGAGGGGGTTAGGTGATTTTTTTTAAATGGCTGAGTTATAAAGCCCTGAAAGCAGGGGGCTTTCATAAAAATGCTGACAGATCCTTAACTATGTAGTTGTGTTCACAGGCACCACCATAATAACTATTTAAGCCCTCTTTTCTCAGAAACAATTGGCCTAGCCAATAAGCACAAGGTAAACACGGCTGGTATCTTAATGACCTTTGAGCATAAGCAGATGGCCTTTTTATGATCAGAGATTAGCAGTTCATGGTAGTTTTTAATGGCCACTAACAGGTGCCAATCCTGCTTTTCACTTTTTTACCTACCAGTAACCTGCAAAAAAGCTTGCTTTAAAGCAGTGGTTCCCAGCCTTTTTGAGTATGTGGACCCCTTTTAAACATCAGAAAATTTCATGGACCCCCAAACGATAACAGTTGTTATCAGTGACTGACTGCAGGCAGTGGTGCTGCAGAAGGGCAGGGGAGGACCTGGTCCCCACCTTCTCCCAAGGCATGGGGACATATCTAGGGTGTGGCTATGCACAGCAGGCAAATATCATTCATTTATTCAATAAATTTTAGAGCCCTCTCCAACATGGATTGCTGGCTGGCAGTGGCTGGGGCCAGATCGGGCCCAGGCCACCTGCCAGCTGGGGCCAGATTTATTCACAGACGCCTTGCAATAACTCTGTGGACCCCCACGGGTCCCCAGACCACAGTTTTGGAATCTGCTTTAAACTGAACTCCTCCCTCCCCTGCTTCTCATCCTTCATCCTTCAGGACAAAAAAGAGTGGATCACATACTCTATCTGTGATTGAACATCATCAATGACTCCCTGTCCCTTCAAAAAAATGACTTTTTTTCCTTGTACCTCTTCCATTCTGCTTTAGAAGATACCTTCTCAACTTGTATCCATCTTTTAATATCAACATTTAAACACACACAGCAGAAAAATGGAGATCAAAATAAACATTGCTGATTTAGTCTAGATGTCTGACACTATGGGGCTGAGTGATATAACACTGTAGCAGTTTCTCTCCATGTTAATTAAATGAATCAGCTAGCATGGGTGAAACCATCAGAACAGTTTCACTGTGCCATTTACAACATTATTCCATTAACTTCACCACCTGTAATGTTTTCCATCACAACTGAACCACAAGACCATGATTCCTTGTCTCAAGCTCCTCTCCAAACTCTCCGCAGCTCTGCCCTCTGGTTCCTGTTGCAGATGGAGTGAATGTAAATGTTCATTCCCTCTTTTGATAAATATTCCTAGACCTAGTTTATTCTGGCCCTGGAACAATTCAGAAGTGCACCGGGACTCAGGGTAATTACCAAATTGGTTTCTCCGCATTTATCTCTGTGGGTGGGTAGAGAAAAACCCCTACAATTAATCTCAGATGCTGTCAGATTAGATAGAATTTAGCATCTACAAGCCTCTGATGCATATAAAGCCTGCTTAAAAGTAGGAGAATATGCAGAACCTGAGGTAACACTCAATAAGTTTGAGTGCACACCCAGCCCTCTTGGTTGAGGTACATCAGGCTAAATTGCAGCTTCAGTGTGGGTATCACAAACTGAGGGTTCAGGATCCAAGATAAAGAAAATCTCAGTACTCATTTTTTAACTCTTTTGAGAACTCATATGTCTACAGGACTCGAGAGCGTTTCCTCTGCTGGTGTAAATCAGCGTAGTCCCACTAACTCAGCAGAGTTCCAGAGGGGCAACTGTGTTAATCTAGTTCACTAAAACACACAAACCAAGAGTCCTGTGGCACTTAAAGACTAAGGCTATGTCCACACATACATCATTATTTCGAAATGAGTTATTTCAAAATAAAGTCCTTATTTCGAGATAAATTAATTCGAATGAACAGTTTGTTAATTTGAATTAAGGGAAAGCCTGCTTTCAAAATAGCCGTTGCTTTGAAATGGTTATTTTGAAACAAGGCCGTTCGGACACGTTGTTTCGAAACAATGGTGTTGTTTCAAAACAACGTGTCTGAATGCCGTTGTTTCAAAACAACCATTTTGAAACAACGGCTATTTTGATTAGATGTGAGGTTTAAGGGTTTTGAAATAACGATGCGTCGTGTGGACATCCTGCTTCTTATTTCGAAACAACCTCTGTTGTTTCAAATAAGAAGCCTGTGTGGACATTAACACATTTATTTATTGCATAAGCTTACGTGTGAGAAAATCACTTTTGTCAGATGCTTTGAAAAGAAAAGTGGGATTTCCTCCTAGGAAAGCTCATGCAATAAATAAACGTGTTAGTCTTTAAGTGCCACTGTACTCCTTGTTTGTTTCAATGCAGCAGAACAACCTTAGAACACACCAGTTGGGAAACTGAACTGTGTTGTATCATTTTATTTCAAAAAATGAGTTGAGCACAAATTTGCCAAGGCATGAAAAAAAGTTACATTTTCCAGTAGCGAGAGAAGTTTAAAATAACCACCATAAAATGAGGGAGTCTAGTATTCATGAAAGAGCTAGAGTGAGAGTCCTGGAGATAGACATCTTCTGTTAATCTACAGCGAGGGTACAATACTGGTCAGGTTATAAATTTTCCTGTATTGTCTCAGTTGTGACATAGAAGGATCAGCTCTCAAGGAATTTGCTCTTTATGCCTTTTCATATCTTTATCTCCAATGCATAATGTACCAAAAAAGTGAAGTGTTTTTTGGAGAAATGCATAGTTGTACCTTGAGTAGGGATTGAAGTCATCACTATTCTAATCTGAGAGTGGTCGTTAAATAGTTTCAGATAGTAACGAACAGCTTTGTAACTGAGGGCAAGATTTGAACTAGTAATCAAGACATGAAAGACTACAGCTGGTACATCCCAGTACACCGCGCCATCCAGTCACTAGAGAGGAGCTGTAGGCAAAATTCATTTATGTTCAAATTCCATTGACTCATGGGAGTTATCTGTGGAATGAGTTTGGCTCAGTGGGTATTTTTCAGGATGAAAGCTGCACCCCTACAAGGTCTATGCCACTTCCTTACAAAGTGAAGCTTAGTATCTGATCAAATTTTAAACTGGAAAAACTTTTATTTTAAAAGGGGCAAAGGGGAGGGAAGAGCTTTGCCATGCAGGAGGACATCTGACAAACTGTGAATTTCTATTTATGTGGTGTGGGCAAATGCTCTTGCTGTTTTGATGCAGCTGTTCATAGGCAGTATTTCCCAAAACTCTTTTAATTGCACTGTATTACCTCTGATTTTTTTTTTAACCTTAACAAGAATCTTTTGATAGCTATAGTTGTTGCAGTGACTGGGATCTAAATGATGGTCTTATCTCATGCCATGAGTAAAGGACGGTACATACCTGCACAATACCATGAGCAGACCAAAGACTATATTGTGACCCAGAAGAATAATAGTAATTCCCTCCTTGCTTGAGGAAAGAAATAATCTGTACTCCCTTAGCTGCACTAGCAGGCCAGTTTTTAATTGAACACAGAGTCAGGGTTCCACCCCCTTCCTGCCATTCAACCCTCTCTCCTCACCCACCTATTTTGACAGACAGTATCAAGGGTTTGCCCTTCAGTTCGAAGATGGGGGAACTTACCTCCCTTCTGTAAGTTCCCCCATCTTCAAAGCATCTGATGGAGTGGGATTTTCTTCCACAAAAAGCTCATGCAATAAATAAATTTGTTAGTCTTTAAAGTGCCACAGGACTCCTTGCTGGTTTTAAGAGCAAACTGCTTTTTTTTAACAGATGTTAGTTTCATTTCAGAAAATCTAGCATTTTAAAAAGTTTTGAGGTGTAACACAATTGGCTTAATAAACAAAAGCAATAGGAAACCTACACCCCAAAAAATCAGTGCCTAACAATGGATTACTTTAGTCACCCATTTGTGGGCTAAGATTTTATTGACTGAAGATTCCTGTAATAGATAAATTTGTTAATCTTTAAAAGTGCCACGGGACTCCTCATTTGTTTTGCTCTAGATACAATCCCCATAACTTTGGTACCAGGTCACTATGGGCCAATTAATGGCTTTGTACCTCATCCTTGTAAAATTTGTCAGCTTGCACATTTTCATTGTGAACCAAGGTGAAACTCAGAGGTTAGGTGCTAACCAGCATAGCCAAAGCACAGTCAGAGGAGCTATGCTGATTTACACCAGCTGAAGATTTGTCCCTCTGACTCCAGTTTGCTTTAAGATCTTCTGTTCATTTGAACACAGAAACTTGAAGTGAAATTCAGAGTGTGAACCCACTGAGCTGAAACTGAAGAAAATGTGTGCATGAATCAACGTGAAGTGAAAGCACAGAATTTTGTTGAGATCTACTTCAGGTTTTGCACTTTTTTTCTTTCAACTATTTTGATTAATGAGAATTTTCTTTAAAAAAATTACATTTCTCAGGTTCTGCAGACAGAGATCTAGGGACCAAATTCATCTGCAGTACAGCTGTATTTACTTCAGTTGTGTTACCTCAGAGATGAATTTGACTCTGAATGTCAGCCTTCATGTCTGAGAACTAAATCCAGTGTGGCTGCTTGACTGACTGCAGTGACATTTTGCTCACTTTTGTGCCAGTTCTGGATTTGGCCCTAGATCCTTTTCTTTGTTTCACATATCGTTAAAAAGACAAAATGAAAGACCTATTACTAATTAGAGTGTTAAATTAAACTGCTTTAAATTATTTTATGTGATGCATAAAGCTGATAAAAGGAGCACCGAGACTGCTCTCAGTGACCTTTCTCAGTCCACCCTGATGCTTTTTTGAACCAATTGGCTGAAAACTCATGAATTTCTTAACACCTTTTAGTCCCTCTCTGCCACTTTCAAACCTGAAGGATTTATTTTTATCAGTCCCTCACCCACATAACGACTTTAAAATTCCTTAGGTTCATGCCTTAAAATATAGCTGGGAATTAAAAGTAATGCCAATTAACAAGTCTAGGCTCAAAAGCACTGATGGAGTTAGCTAGCACTTCTCTCTGCAAAACTGTCATAAGGATATATAAGAATGTATACACCTCAGGATTTCTGTGCATAGCCATCTGTCCTTGTCTCTGGCTACAGCATCAGTGGTATTGGTAGGACACCTGCTACACAACCATAGTATCTCTGGATTAAATTGTCCTTTTAGGCACTGTGTTGAGCAAAGGAGGGACAGTAGGTTACTGCACTGCCCCAGAGTTACCCTCAGACACAGCCCCACTGAGGCACAATTCCCCCTCTGATTCAACCTTGCTATGGGTAAGCAGCAATTTATGAGCAATGCCTCCACAGCAATGTAGATGTGCTGGCACTGCCAAATGCCTCCTTCTCCCTCCCTACCCGGCAACACTGGTTACTGTAAAGAAAGGTCCTTATTACCCCTACCTCCTAGTGCAAATCATTATTTAGCCCAGAATGTATAGCTGCAGTAGGAAAAACAGATGTGCATACTCTGGCCCTCTGGATTCTTCAATCCAAACACTCCCAACTTTGGAGATATCGCTATCCCCATTTTAATATGCCTAGGTTGGTCCTTTTTCTCTTTAACATGCTTGCACAAATGACATACTGATGAAGTAGGTGATTTCTGAATCACAACTGCAGATTGGTATCAGCAGGGCTAGAAGTCCAGAAGTGTCAGGTTTGCTCCCACCTCTGCCACTGGCCTACTCGGCGACTTTGGTTAAGTCCCTTTCCCTTTGTGCACCCACCTCTGGGAAAATGGTGACAATGATATTTACATGGTAGATTCCAAAGGGCATCCGTGTTAGTCTAGTTCAGCAAAACAAACAAGGAGTCCTGTGGCACTTTTAAAGACTAAGACATTTATTTATCGCATGAGCTTCCATGGGAGAAAATCTGACTTCATCTGACATGCCACAGGACTCCTTGTTGGTTTTCCATGGTAAAGTACATTCAGATCTGTGGCTGAAGAGCTAGGTGTTGTTTTATTTATTATTGTTGTTATTACCCTTCAGGGTTAGTTGTAGGGTTTGGTTTGCTAGAAATAGAAAGCACCAGGCATTTCTCAGATTTTCTTATGCACCATTTTGGGACTGATACATTCCTGCACGTGAGCTGCAATTTTAAAAACATACAAAAAACCCCAGCCATTTAGGTGGAACTATTGCTGGTCCACCAACTATGCTGATAAAGAATTGTCTGTTTCATGCTTCATGAGAAGTGGTATTGGGAAATATATCCTGATTCCACAAACTTCCTTTCACTTCCACTTTCTTTACACCCCCCTCCTCGTTTAAACTTCAAAAGTCAATACAAATTCTGCACGTTGCCATCCGTGGGACCTACGTGCTGCTGATGGCAGAGTTTGGCTTTTTCTGATCATCATGGAGAAAAGAAAGATAAAGGACTCAATGGATCAAACCAGCTAACAGCCTCTGAGTGAGGGCTGCCTTGCACTACTTTTGAAGAAATTATGAAAATAGATCTTGGGTCTGAGACTAGCTGTGTCCTGTTACATGCTAGAGAGATCAACATGTAAACCATCTCTTGCCATCTCAGATCTTCTGGTGTTGATGAGGGGGGAGGTACATTGTTTTTGGAAGCCTAGATCGCCACATTGAGACTTTGGCATCTTATTCTCCCACGGATGCTGTAATTTCCTACTTTCGTATTCTTTTGGGGAAGGGTGAATTTTCAGTGAAGGTGTGACTGTCACTCCCTTTGCAGTTCAGGCTGACATTCCAGTAGCCTACATACAGTGTATTGCTAAGCAACACTTAGCAAAATTCATGCCAGGTTGTGTACCTCCCTTTTGCTGTTTCACAGAAGCATTGTCATTTCCATCTCTGGCATTGTTTCCAAAATTTTGGGAGTCAGTATTGCTGAAAACCGTCACTGAAAGGCTGTTTATTGAACTGTCAGAGGGTGAATGATTGACATGAGGCACAAGTACTTTTTATGTTAGGGTTTTGGCATGCCATGTTTGGATTATTTCCTGATAAATGCCATCCAATTCCACCAGATGTACCACTGAGAGTTATGCCAACCTGTGTGAGAAATGAAGTAGATACTCTGTGCTACTCCATTTAGTGTGTGCTTCTCCAGTCAATCCTTTTGTGCAGCTCCAAGGCATTACAGAGGAACTTTTGTGATACTCAATTAGAACAGCATGGCAATTTTCATTGTGGAAAGGGTGTTTTACCTTGTTCATATCTGATTTCATTCACATCAGTGTGGATGCACTTAACCTGTTCCTCTCCTCCTTTCAGAGATTCTGTGTGCTGTTCTGTGTCCTGTGTATAAAAAGATATTTTAAAAGTCATGTGTTGCTCATATATAAATAATTTCAATAAAACCCATCCTCTACCTTTCTGTTCATCTTTGTCTAATGGCTCATTTGCTGATCCAAATGCAACACACAGATTGTAGGGCAGACAGAATGTCTAAGAGATAACACATTATACATGCCAGCCAAAGTTTATTAAAAACCTGAATTCATTTCACTGGCACCCTGCAAAGTACTACTTGACTACGTGAGACTAAATGGTGAGTCACACCACTTGAGAAGGGGAGATGGGACCAAGACGTTCCCTCAGAGGTGAGGATTGAGGATTACATGGTGCCAGAAAGTCCTTGAAACTAACGGGTGTGTATGTGAGCAAGGAAGAAAGGGCACAAGGAATATTTCCATCTGAGTGCCCAACACAAGTTGCCAAGGGCAGTCACAGTCCCCTCCGTAAGAGAGTTGAGAACTGCTCCCTCCATGTACAAATCACTCTTGAGGGATGCACAAAAAGTGGATGAAACTATGCACACACAGGCGGAGGCTGACAGAACTAATAGAAGATAAATGGAGTGAATGGTGGTGGGTCACCTGACTTCCTACCAGTGCAGTGAAAACACACAATGCCTTGTCCTCCTGGAAGCCTTCTCCTTCTTTCCAGCTATGTCCCTGGCATGATCCCTGAACTGAGGAGGGGCTACACTGGAAGTCCCCTATCCTACAAGAAACCCCATTTGACTATTAATGTGGCTATACTGTCTCTGAACCACAGGAGTAGTGTCTAACAGCTGTATCAGAGCCAGGATTTTGTCTTGTATTTCTGCCAGTGAGAATTGCCTCTCTGGCACTTAAGATGCTCTGAAGTGAGAGCTATAATTCTGGCGATTTGGAAGTTGGGAGCCCATTGAAATTTTTTTTCCCACAGATGTAACCTGCAATGAGAATTCCATCTGAACTGACCTGCTAGAAAGACAAAGGAAACATCAGCTTGTCTTGCATGTTGACAAGTTCCAAAGAGGTAGCCATGTCAGCCTAGTCCAGCAAAACATACAAGGAGTCCTATGGCAGTTTTAAAGACAAATTTATTTATCACATGAGCTTTTGTGCGGGAAAATTGCATGAGATTTCATGGGAGAAAATCCCGCTTTGTCAGGCACTTGAAGATCTTCAAGAGTCTGACAAAGCGGGATTTTCTCCCATGAAAAGTCATGTGATAAATACATTTGTTAGTCTTTAAAAGTGCCACAGAACTCTTTGTTTATCAAATAATCTGTTACAGTACATCTCTGTGCTTTTATATCTATCTAGGAAAACCTTTGCACTAAAGCTAATGAGCAAGAGTGAATTATACAGCATAATTAGTCACCTTTACTCCATGCTCCTTCACACATTTCAGCACAGCTCAGACAGCAACATGGCACCAGGGTTGACTGGTTTCTGAATCTCAAATTTAGCTAAGGTGACTAGATAGCAAACGTGAAAAATCAGGGTGGGGATAGGGGATAATAGGTGCCTATTTAATTAAAAAAATATATTGGAACAGTCTATAAAATTGAATGCCTTGCATCTTGTCAATTTCCAAAGGAATAGCCGAGTTAGTCTAGTCCACGAAGTGGGATTTTCTCCCATGAAAGCTCATGCGAAAAATAAATCTGTTAGTCTTAAAGCGCCACATAACTCCTTGGGTTTTTTTTTGCTATAAAATTGAAACATTCACTAACCCTATATTTGGCCTTACTTCAGTATTCTGTGTCAACCAATTTCTCATCTTTGCTATTACTAGAAAAATAGATTCTATTTGCCTGGTCTCCACCACCAAGATTTCTTCATTTAGCTTTTGACTTAATTTAATCCCTCCCAGATAAAATTAAACATAGGTAAAGTAGAAGCTTTTAGTCAAAGTAGGTTTTAGCCATTTCTAGAGACCTGTGGTCAAATTCAGACCTCTACTCACAAATAAAAGTGTTCTTGATGAGCAATTCAATCCTTTGTCCACATTAAACACACACATTTTACATAGACAGGAAGATGGATAGTGTGTATAAACAGCCTTGCAGTTAACAAAGACCTTGATCTTGCAATGGGTTCTACATGGGCTGATATTTGCATATGTACACCGGCCATGGCAAGATCAGGACTATGAGAGTTCAAAATCTGCTGCTAATTTCCAAACCTAAGATAACATCTTCAAAATACAAAGTGCAAAATAACATATTTTATAACCTTTCCTTCTCTTCCAGCACAAAACTCAGAAAATTATTTCCATATTTCTTTACAAAAGGGAGTTGAGAAGCAAACTGATTAAACAAGGCTTGCTTTAAAACAAACCAAGAAACAGCATGTAAAATGATGTTCCTGTGAGTATTTCCAAGGAGGTAACTAACATTTTATTGCAGTTTTGTTAGTAAGCTTATAAATCAATTGACAACAACTCTGTTTAAAAATCTGTTATGCAAGGAGGCAGTAAAATGAATCACACACAGGTAATACTGATGGTCTTGAAAACTTTAGAATTTCTTTAAAGTAATAACTTTAATTTAGTTCTTTCTGGCATAAACTTTTTCATCCCATTATGTCAAAAATTGTATTATCCATCCATTTGTCTGTCAGAACTATTCCCATTGGGCCCATATACCACTGGTTCTTCTATTCTAAACCTTCCTATTACATCCTTCTATCAAGAGTCACAATTTTCAGTTGAAGTCTCTTGTGACTTTTGACAATGTTTTACAGTGAACTAGACCAGGAAGCTCAGAGTTAAACGAAATCTTCCATTCTGGCAATGAATATGTAATAGGCATTACATTGTGGAGTATTCAAAAAAATGTAAGGTTCATTAAGTCTTTCACAGGCAAGAACTTCCATGTAGCTTTGAATGAACCTGTCTTCATGATGGCATTAGCAAATGACACTTTGGGCAGGAAATATTAATATTACACTTTAAGGAACAAATTTGTTTAAATGCTAGATGGCTGTGCATGGATGTAGTTGATTCAGGAATAAATAAAAAGTGAATAGTTGTCCAACTTTATATGTAAATTGTCTTTTGCTTATATACATAAGAATGCTCTTTGCCACTAAATTCCTTCATATTAACAAGCAGGAGTGTAACTAATATATAAAATAAAGTCATTCTCTTTAATGAGAATGCTAAATATTTTAAAGAAATGCATAGCTATGAAATATTGTCAAGGGCATTTTTATACTTAAGTTTAAGAACACTTATGACTTAACTGTTGAATTATTTAACACATTCAGCCTTGAAGTACTATTTATGTATGTTTTTTAATGTTTGTACTTATGTTGGCTTTTCTTCGCTAAGGATTTAGGACCTTTGATTTCAGTTTATAAAATTTACATTTTTAATCTCTCGTTTCTCTGTGCTTCCCATCGATTGCTGCAACAATACAGGCAAAAAGGAGAGGTGGGGGTGGAGGGAGATAAAATCATCATGAAGCCTTGAACAGGGACTGTGTGGAATTTAGCGAACATAAGGACAGATTTTAAAGAAATGAGCTTTGAGTTAAAAAACTCCATAAACAAAAGCCACCTGTACAGCTAAAGTAACAGATTTGCAGACTAGTTTATGAGTTTTCTTGTGGGGAGGCAGGGGTAGTGCCATGCCACAAGACATGGACATGTTACGCTGCAGTATGATCTGGATTGTGACTGGTCCTTACACAGCTGTGAAGATGGAGAGGATGCAAGGAGCTTTTTCCCTTTTCAGGGATTACACAAAAGCCATTCAGCAATGCTGCCCCATGCTATCTATCAGAGAGCCTGCTTCCACCCCCACCTGGGCTGGGACTCTCAAATGAGTGTTTCGAATTACCTGTATCAGACACTAGAAATGTCTATACTTATGGCAAATTTGGTGGCAGTCGATCACCAGTTACACAAGGAACGAAAAATTCCTTGCATAACTAGCGGCGACTTTTAAAGCCACCATTACACATTAAGGAAAAGCCAGCCACAAATTACTTGTGATCAGCCTCTCCCTACACCCCTTGGCCCCAGGACTTCCGGGGCTAACTTCTGAGAGTGGCATGGTAGTTCATACTCGCCACAATCCACTCCCAGAGGGGCAAACTGATGGCGGTGAAATTACCGCCATCAGTGTAGACATACCCTAGCATGAAGCTCTGGGGGCAGTGTGCCTCTCTAAGGCAAAACGCTTCTTTGCTTCTAAGGCAGCACTGTGCTACACCCCAACGCAGGGTTGTGATTTACAGTCATGATCTAGTCCTATATGAACATTGTAATATAATCACAACCTTGGTTATAGGGACTCATTCTAAAAGCATATCACTGCTGTAGGATGAAAGGCGTTTACTAAATATGGGCACTGAGGCTGACTTGCTATACGATCTGCATTTGTGTTCCAAATGTTGAAACTGATTATTTGATAGCCCAAATTCAAGAGTTTCACTGGAATGGCAGAATAGGTAGCAAATTCTAAATATTACGGTAATTTTTCACAAAATACACTGTCGGGTAAACAAAAACATTGACTTACACAGTTTGCAATGTGACTTGTCACAATTTATTATGAAATTTTGCAATAAACTGATACTTCATGACATAACCAGATGTAGCTGGCCATGTCAGACACTGATCAGCCACTTACAGAAATTTCTAATGCACATTTCTTTCAAAAGCTATATGCCGTGTCTTAACTGTTTTTAGTCTTGCAAGTGCATTTAAAAACAAAAGTAGGAAATACAGGCTGTAACACAATAGCAGCACTCCCAGCATATTTGGTCAGAGTTTTATTCTGGCATGGAAATTTATTTTCTGTGATACATACCACAGGCAGAGAAAGAGACAGATCATCTCAGCAGGATGGATAGGCTCTGTCCATGCTGATGTTAGCGTCTAACTGTGGGCCCCTCAATACCCATTCTGCATGTGACAGTTATCACTTGCCAGACTCCAAATGGATTATATCTCTGTGGCATGTTTATGGTATAAAGGAAGATGAATCTGAATATCTGTGAACCTTGGACTAGGAGGATGACGCCTTTGGAGGGGATAGTGAGTTTTTCAAGGGCAAAAAAGTTACTAGCAAATTAGCTTAATGGCTCCTCAAATCAGTAGAATCTTTAGCTACTACAGCTCAAAGATCACTTAGACTGAAAAAATTAATGGGGGTGCTGGCCACTCTAGAGAGTTAGAGTTAAGAGCAGAACCACAAGTTGTATTTGAGTGCCGCCTTTTGAGCTGCAAATTGTACAAAGGCCACTCCCAAGAGCTCAGACATAGGAAGAATTCCTTAGATCCATAATTTACTCAGAGGGGGATCTTCTGCAGTAGCCATAATTGCCTGATTCTGGTAAGTGTTGAGCTCCTCCTGTCACTGGCTTCAGTGGAACTGAAGGTGTTCAGCACTCTATGAAATCTGACCCACCAGGAATGGTGCTCGGGCTTGTGACGCCCTCCTGCAACAGAGTGATGCCGGCGCAGATGAGTGACATCATCAGAGGAGCACAACGGTGCTGTCCCCTTTTCGCGCCCCTCATAGAATCATAGGGTTGGAAGGGACCTTACAGGTCATCTAGTCCAACCCCTGCCAGAGGCAGGACCACTCCCACTAAACCATCCCAACCATAGTTTTGTCCAGCCGGGCCTTAAACACCTCCAAAGATGGAGACTCCACCACCTCCCTAGGCAGCTCATTCCAATGCTTCACCACTCGCCTAGTAAAAAAGTTTTTTCTAATATCCAGCCTCGACCTCCCTAACTGCAACTTGAAACCATTGCTCCTTGTTCTGTCCTCTGTTACTACTGAGAACAGTCAAGCTCCATCTTCCTTGGAGCATCCCTTCAAGTAGTTGAAGATTGCTATCAAATCCCCCCTCAATCTTCTCTTCTGCAGACTAAATAAGCCTAATGCTTTCAGTCTTTCCTCATAGGGCTTGTGCTCCAGCCCTTTAATCATTTTGGTTGCCCTCCACTGAACTCTCTCTAGCATGTCCCTGTCCTTTTTGTAGTGGGGAGCCCAAAACTGAACACAGTATTCTAGATGTGGCCTCACCAGTGCAGAATAGAGAGGAATGATCACATCCCTTGATCTGCTGGTAATACTTCTTTTGATGCAGCCCAGTATGCCATTGGCCTTTTTGGGAGCAAGAGCACACTGCTGATTCATATCCAGCTTCCCATCCACCATGATCCCCAGGTCCTTTTCTACAGTGCTGCTACTTAGCTGAATGTTCCCCGGCCCGTAGCAGTGCATGGGGTTTTTCCGTCCCAAGTGCAGGATTTTACACTTGTACTTATTGAACCTCATAAGATTTCTATTGGCCCACTGCTCCAATTTATCTAGGTCTCCCTGAATCCTGTCCTTGCCCTCCAATGTGTCTACTGGTCCCCCCAGCTTGGTGTCATCCGCGAACTTACTGAGAGTGCAGTCTATTCCATCATCTAGATCATTGATGAAAATGTTGAACAGAACCGGCCCCAGGACCGACCCCTGGGGCACACCATTCGTGACTGGCTGCCAGCTAGAAATGGATCCATTGATTCCTACATGCTGAAACCGTTGATCTGGCCAGTTTTCTATCCACCTTATAGTCCACCTATCCAACCCATACTTCCTTAATTTGCCAATGAGAATGCTGTGGGAAACTGTATCAAAAGCCTTGCTAAAATCAAGGTATATCACATCAACGGTTCTTCCTGCATCCAGAAAACCAGTCATCTGATCATAGAAGGAAATGAGATTGGTCAGGCATGATTTACCCTTGGTAAATCCATGCTGACTGTTCCTGATCACTTTATTTTCCTCTAAGTGTTTGAGGATGGATTCTTTGAGAATTTGCTCCATAATTTTTCCAGGGATTGAGGTGAGGCTGACTGGTCTGTAATTCCCTGGATCCTCCTTTTTCCCTTTCTTGAAAATAGGCACTACATGTGCTTTTTTCCAATTCTCTGGCACCTCCCCCGTTCTCCACGAGTTTTGAAAGATAACAGCCAGCGGTGCTGCTATCTCATCAGCCAATTCCCTTAGCACCCTTGGATGCAGTTCATCCGGGCCCATGGACTTGTGCACATCCAGCTTCTTTAAGCAGTCCCTAACCTGACCTTCCATCACCAAGGGCCTGTCGTCTTCTCTCCAATCTGCCACACCCATGGTAGTGGGCTGGAAGCTGACCCTGCCTGTGAAAACTGAAGCAAAAAATGCATTGAGCACTTCAGCTTTTCCCTCATCCTCTGTCACGAGGATGCCTGCCCCATTCAGCAAGGGGCCTACACCATCCCTGATCCTCTTCTTGTTATTAACATACTTGTAGAACCCCTTCTTGTTATCCTTTACATCCCTCGCCAGCTGCAACTCCATTTGTCCTTTGGCCTTTCTGCTTTTATCCCTGCAGTCCCTAGCAATATCTTTATATGTCTCCTTGGTCATCTGACCAAGCTTCCACTTCCTGTAAGCTTCCTTTTTATGTTTTAAGCTCAGAGCAGAGTTCTTGGCTAAGCCATTCTGGCTGCCTCACGTTTGTTCTTTCTCCTAATTGGAATGGCAACTTCCTGTGCCCTTAGCAGGGTTTCTTTAAAATAGAACCAACTCTCTTGGACTTCTTTCCCCTTCAGATTAGCTTCCCAAGGGATCCTGCCCATCAGTTCCCTGAGGGAGCCAAAATCTGCTTTTTTGAAGTCCAGGGTTTTTGTTTTGCTTCTCTCCTTCCTTCCTTTAATCAGCATCCTGAACTCAACCATGTCATGGTCACTACTGCCTAGCTTGCCATTTACCTGTACCTCCCTGATCAATTCTTCCCTGTTTGTAAGCAGCAGGTTGAGAGGTGCAAGGCCCCTAGTTGGTTCCTCTAGCATTTGTACTAGAAAGTTGTCCCCAACACTTTCTAAAAATTTCCTGGATTGCCCATGCACTGCTGTATTGGCCTCCCAGCAGATGTCAGGGTAGTTTGCTGCCATCAGTATTGACATGCTCTATGGCTGTGTTCACACAGCACTCTTATTTCGAAACAACAGAGGTTGTTTTGAAATAAGAAATACCCTGTTCACACGACGCACGGTTGTTTCGCAACAACGGCACCCGTTGTTTCGAAACAATGGCGTTGTTTTGAAACAACTTAAACCCCATGTGGGGACAAAACAATGTTGTTTTGAAATGATTGTTTCGAAACAATGCCATCCGAACATGTTGTTTCGAAACAACAGTGACTTGTTTCAAAATAACTGTTGCCTGAAACTGCTATTTCGCTTCGAGCTTTTTTCCTTAATTCAAATTAACAAACTGTTAATTCGAATTAAGTTATTTTGTAATAAGCCATTATTTCAATACAAGTTGTTTCGACACAACTTGTATCGAAATAATTCCTGTGTGTGAACACAGCCTATGAGTGGCAAAATGGAAAAATATGGATAGAAAGGGATTAAACAAATATATAACTATATTTGGCCCAATCCTCAGCTAGTGTGAACTGAACCCAGTGGAATACGGCCAATTTATACTACTCAGCATCCGGCTCAATATCTCTCTTTCTGGGGTCTTTAACTTCAGGTCAGTCCTTACAACCCTATAAATAAGATATCTACACTAGGCTGGAGAGATCTCTCACATGCTGCATTTGTTTTTAAATGCACAGAACTGAACAAGAAGGAAATGTTACATGTGACAATAGCATTAAACAGTAGTAAATTAATTAAGAACAAGAGGAAGAGAGAGCTATTGCCATTTCCCTTATATTAAGCAATTACACTCGTTTTCTTGGGATATCTACAAAGGTTTCCACAAACCTCAACAGACAAAAAGTCAGATTACAACAGGAATTCAAAACTGGGTGTTTTTCTAAAAGATATATGCTCTAGGAATAATTTTGGGAAAACTGTTTGGCCTGTGTTGTCAGACCAGATGATCACTAACTAAGGTCCTTTCTGGCCTTGGAAATTACGAATCAATGGAAAAAAAAAAAAGAAGGTTGAAATTAAAATGCACATGATCTTTCTAGGCCTTGCTCCCTTCAAAATCCTGAAATACTTATATTTTACAGTCCTCTAAAAAAATAAATAAAATAAATAGAAGCTGACTGCTAGATGAATCTTTTTTTAAACAATGTATTTAGGTAGGAATGGATCTTCTCTTCCAAAGACAGAAATAGCTATCAGTCAATCTATCAGTCAACTGCTCAGGAAGTTCACTCGACAAAGGGTTACTGCAGTTGGTACCAATGTAAGGTGGAAACAGAAACATTATAAAGTAAAGGAGTGGTCTGCTTCGTAGAGGCACATCATTATCATCATCTCCACGTTTTAGATCGGGAAACAAGGACACAGCGAAGCCAAGACCAGAATTCTAGAACATGTGTGCCCACATTTTACAGCCCCCTTGTTAAGAAAAAAAAGGGGGGATTTAGGTGCCTAACTTTGGACACCTGAGTTTGAAAATTTTGACCCAACTGAGTGGCTTGGTCAGAGTCACCCAGGATCTGATTCAAAGATCAGAGACATTAATGGAAGAGTCCCATTGGCATCTGATAAGACTCATGTGGAGTCAGCAGCAGAGACAGAAATAGAACGCAGTGTTGCATTCCTACTTCTAGAGAGTTGCTCTCACTTCGCCATCTCTCACTTCTTCAAATAAAAATTCAGGCACTTGTGCTGCACTTTCTCTATAATGCATGTGTTCAAATATTTGGGTGCAGCAACGGTTCAAAGGAGCCTGAACACACTACCTAAAGTGTGATGCTTTCTGCATCCAATCCGTACTTCCCCCTTTGTGAATAAAGACTATCGAGTCTGCAGTGAGGAGATGTCTCACATAGATTTAATCTGTCGGTTTCTGTCCCTGGGGAGTGGAGATCAGGCTTGATAAGTTCAAGGCAGCATGTGCCTTGAGTTTCGTAAGCAGAATAGATTAATTTACACATTCCAGTTTTCCTATGCAGTAAAGCTTTTAATATTGAACATATACTTATGTTTAACTACTCATATCTATAGATATAGATATAGATATATAAAATATGTATGTATGTTTATAAACACTTTGTTGCATGTACCTGTACACATATACTACTGATGATCCCTTTATTCACCTTGTGGCAGAACCATTTAAATGAAAATATGTTACCCATTTTCCTTGCTACTATAAATTCTATGCTATGGGAGAATAGTGATGTGCAATCGCAATACATCCATAGTGAAATGCCCTGTTGAGAAGAAGAGTATTATACAGGGAACAATTGACAGCCCTTCACTTCAGTGGGTACATTTCTCGTACAGCTGCATCACCACTAATGATAAATGAGTAATGTTTGATAGCTGGCTCTGTTGCCTGACAGCTACAGTTTTGGCCAGAGGGCCACGGCAGGCTTTAGACTTCTATTCAAAATGAGTTAAACGTATTAGGTATTATGAAGGCACAGAAGCCTCAAGAATGAGTGCTGAAATGAGTTATCAAGGTATGCTCCTGGGTACACAACTTGCAAAGCAGATGTCATTCTAATAATGTGTGATATAGAACATGTCTGGCCTAAACCCTGCTGGATGAAATATGAAGCCCCATTGGTGATATTTAATACCATTTTATGAGGTGCCATCTTATAAAGACAATGCCCGTCTTATGTGGAATGCTTAAGGTATTTTGCCAAAGGCACTGGGAGGTATCTGAACTAAGTAGAATTTTTATTATTTTATAAGCCTTTACTTTGTAATATTTCTGTTTCTACATTATTGTGGTACTAGCTGTACTAACCCTTTGTCTAGTGAACTTCACTGATAGATTGACTGATAGCCATTACTATCTTTGGATGTAAAGTCCCATTCCTACCTAAATATATTCTTAAATAAAAATAAAATAAAGAGAAGCTGACTGCTAGAGGACACACAGCTTTACAGAAGTCATTTCTGGAAAAAAAGGACTGTAACATACATGGATTTCAAGCTTTTGAAGATCTAGAAAGATCATATATTTATGCATTATAATTGGAATGTTCTTTTCTTTTCTTAGATTCCTAGATTCCAAGGTCAGAAAAAAACCTCAGTGATCATTTCACCTGACCTTCTGTACAACCCAGACCGTAGAGTTTTCCCAAAATAATTCCTGGAGCACATCATCTTTCAGAAAAATATCCATTTTTGAACTCCTGTGGTCATCTTTGACTTTTGGCTGAGATTTTTGGATGCCTTAGCAGATATCCTCTTGCATGAAGCAAATTTGTTCTGCAGCACTCCTGGTTAGAACTGGATGAAACTCACAATTTCTGTTTCATGAGGAATTAGGATATTTAGAAATTTGGCTTGGTTCCAATTCACAACAAAATTAATTCTTCAAAATTTCCCCAAAAGTGGGAAAAAATGTTTTGGAAGCACTGACATATTCTGTTTCTGAAACTAAATATGCTCCTTGCTCCTGCTGACTGATATGGGTCTGATTCTTGCTTGGGAGTCAGACAACTTGGGAAGCCAGCTGGCCCAGAATTTTGAAAGCTCTATGGTTCAGACAGGGGCAGTCCCCATGGAAAGCTGATCGTAGGACTTCCCAGCTCTGTGGCATGTAGCCTGGAAGACCTGTGATACTGGAAACTGAAGTGCAACCAATGGAGCAGGCATCGGATGATAAATGGAATCATAACTGCCATTGGATGGAGCAAACCAGTGGTCCATGAAAGGCTCCATGTCTTATTTATTCATCTGGTGCTATAGCATACCATATAGCATATAAAAAATTATAGTGGCTTCCATCATCTATAGGAGTACTCACCTACTGGGGATAAAATCCTGGCTCCATTCAAGCCAGTGGCACAACTTCTTAGAAGATTTTGGTTGGAAAGGAGCTCAGGAGGCCATCTAGTATAACACCCTGTTCAAAACAGGACCAACGCCAACTTAATCATTCCAGTTAGGACTTGGTCAAGTCCTTAAAAACCTCTAAAACTTTTAAGGATGGAGATTACACCATGTTCCTAGGTACCCATTGCTCCTTGTTCTGCTATCTGTCACCACTGAGAACAGACTAGTCCCATACTCCCTGGAAACTTCCTTCCAGTTGTTGAAGGCTGCTATCAATGTTCCCCACTCCCCTTCTGCAGACTAAACAAGCCTAGGTCCCTCAGTGTCATCTCATAAATTATAGTCTCCAGCCCCCTAATCATTTTTGTTGCTCCCAGTGGACTCTCTCCAATTTGTCCAGATCCATTCCATAATGGGGGGCCCCAAACTAGATACTTCACATGTGGCCTCAAAAGTGCCAAATAGAGGGAAATAACAAGACCCTCAACCTGGTGGCAATGCTTCTACCAATGCAGCCCACCATGCCATTAACCATCTTGGCAATAAGGGCACACTGTTGACTCATTATCCAGCTTCTTGTCCACTGTAATCCCCAGTCATTTTCTGCAAAACTGCTGGTTAGTCAGTCAGCCCCCAGTCTGTAGCAGTGTGTGAGATTCTCCTGTCCCAAGTGCAGGACTTTGCACTTGTCCTTGTTTAAGCTCATCAGGTTTCTCTTGCCCCAGTCCTCCAACAGGTCTAGGTCTCTCTGTATCCTATCCTACTCCCCACCATTTCTACTACTCCCCTCAGTGTCATCTGCAAACTTGCTGTAGAAGCAATCCATTCCATACTCCAGATCATTATGAAGATGGTGAACAAAACTGGCCCCAGGACCAACCACAGGACACTCTGGTTGTTACTGCCTGCCAACTAAACATCACACTATTGATCACTAACAACTGAGGCCAAAGATCAAGCCAGCTTTTCCACATCAGCTGTCACTAGGTGGCCTCCCCCATTCAGTAACACACCCACAATCTCCCTGACCCTCTTCTTTCTAACATGCTTGTAGAATCCCTTCTTGTTACACTTCACATCCCTTGCTAGCTGCAACTCCTGTCATGCTTTGGCCTTCCTGATTTCACTCCTGTGTGCTCAGGCAGTATATTTATGCTCCTCCTTAATCATCTGACCAAGTTTCCACTTTTTGTAAGCTTTCTTTCTTGTGTTTAAGATTACCAAAGACTTCTGTCTCAAGACAAGCTCATCATCTTCCATATTTGACATTCTTTCTAACTTCCGTCCTAACAATAGGATATTATTCTGTATCCATAAGTTGTCTGTGCACTTTATTACCTGCATATCTGCCAGGAACAAAGTAAGTTCTATGGACTAACTAGTCCTAGAAAATATTAAATGCAGAAGCTGGTTCTTCCATCAGCTGGGATCTCTAGTAGTTTCAGTTTGCCTCTGACTGGAAAACTGGCTGGCATTTGGTTGCCATAACTTTTATGTTCTTTTAATGTAGATTCTGATGAGTTACCAGAGTGAGTATAACAACACAACCACTAATTACATTGTTAGCCACAAGGCTGGCGGCTAGTTAGTTGCATTAACCCCCTTGCCAGGCTAGTGTTATACCATGAGCACTCCCTTTGAAATTAGAAAATCATAGAAGCATAAACTGGAAGGGACTCTGGGAGGTCATCAAGTCCAGTCCCCTGTATTCATGGCAGGACCAAGTATCCTCTTAAATTATCCCCAACAGGTGCTTGTCTAACCTGTTCTTAAATACTTCCAATGTTGGAGAATCCACAACCTGCCTTGGCAACTTATTTTAGTTTTTAATCACCCTGACGGTTAGGAATTCTCTTCCTAATGTCCAACCTAAACCCCTCTTGTTATTTTTAAATCCGTTGCTTCTTCTCCTATCACCAGCAGTTAAGGAGAACAATTTTCCTCCCTCCTTCTCATGACAACCTCTTGGGTACTTGGAAACTGTTATCACGTCCCCCCCACATCTCCTCTTTTCCAGACTAAACAAGCCCAGCTCTTTCCATCTTCCCTCATAAGTTAAGTGTTCCAGACCTCTGATCATTCTTGTCATTCTTCTCTGGACTTTCTCCAGTTTGTCCACATCTTTCCTGAATTGAGGCACCCAGAACTGGGCACAATACTCCAGTTGAGGTCTAATCAGGGCAGAGTAGAGTGGAAGAATTACTTCTCGTGTCTTACTTACAATATGCCTGTTAATATATCCCAGAACAGTTTTTGCTTTTTTTCTTTACAACAGCATTACATTGTTGATTCATACTTAGCTTGTGGTCCACTATGACACCCAGATCCCTTTCTACAGTACTCCTTCCTAGGCAGTCATTGCCCATTTTGTATATGTGCAATGGATTGTTCTTTCCTACCTGGAGTACTTTGCATTTGTCTTTCTTGAATTTCATTCTGTTTATCTCTGACTATTTCAAAATATTTTTATTAATTTTTAAAATACTGTTACTTAGCATATATATACTGCTTTGCCGCCTCAGAAGACATCAAACATCCATTAACTAGTTCCGTGGTTTTCATACCATGGGTCAGGACCCAGTACAGTGTCACAGACCTTCAGGTGCTGGGTCGTGGCACCTCCTGCTGTTGCCACCAGAAGACTGGACACATTGCTCCAAGATGTAATTGTTGGGTTGTGGGCTTAAATGATTGTTTATCAACTGGTTCCTGAGGAAAAAAGTTTGAAAACCACTGGACTAGTTAATCCTCACAACATCCAAACTGTGATAGAATCCTCAAGTGCTGATTCAGAGACTTAGTTAAATGACCAGGCATCACCACAAATGGAGGCAGTATCAAAGACAGAATTAACACCGGTGAATTCCTGTCTCTTAGTCCCATAATCTAACCATTAGTCTGCACTTCCCTCACACAACCTAAAAACAATAATTGAAATAATGTCATATATTCTTCTCATCAGGAAAAGTAACTCATAACAGATGTGCCAACGGGTAGCCAAGTTAGGCTTGTTCAGCAAAACAAGCAAGGAATCCTGTGGCACTTAAAGATTAACAAACTTATTTACTGCATGAGCTTTTGTGGGATCACTTCATCAGATGCTCTGAAGCTCATGCAATAAATATATTTGTTAGTCTTTAAGGGTATGTCCACACAGGCTTCTTATTTCAAAACAACAGAGGTTGTTTCAAAATAAGAAGCAGCATATCCATATGATGCACCATTGTTTTGAAACAACTAATTCGAAACAACATGTCCGAATGGCCTTGTTTCAAATAACCATTTCGAAACAATGGCTATTTCAAAAGCAGGCTTTCCCTTAATTCGAATTAACAAACTGTTAATTAGAATTAACTTATTTTGAAATAAGGACTTTATTTTGAAATAACTCATTTCGAAATGGGTTATTTCGAAATAATGATGCCTGTGTGGACATAGCCTAAGTGCCAGAGGACTCACAACAGAAGGATGGCCTAATGTTTTAAAATTAGTTTTCCTCATCATCACTTATAAAAATCTAGGATGCGTTTCTTGATCCATAGCCCAAAGTTGTGCCAAGGCACCAATAGTACAACATATGCATAAAAAGGAACAGACACTTTCAGACAGATGACCCATGCCTGACAATAGTGAGTGGGGTGCGGGGGGGGGGGGAATGAAAGCAGTAGTTTCAGCAAATGCTCCTGAGCATGCCCAGTCCATGTTAGCATGCTCAATAAAAGCCAAACAGCAAATCAGGGGGCACGTGATCCCACATGGGTTGCCTCTACTTTGAAACGCCTTTCCTACCCCTATGTTATAAAATCAATTTACTTCCAAGTATTACAGCCTTGAAGAATGCAGCTTCTACGTCGAAGAATACCTGTAAGGTAATGAATTCCCAGGAAGGCTCCTATCATTACTCTTTATATTCAGAACAAAGGGTCTACTATGCCCATTTTTCAAATGCATGTAGTATGTGCTGATATTTTTGTGTTCTACCAAACTATTTCCTAGATGTTAACATTTAGACATGCATTACTTTCAATGTTGTCAATGCATAGCATGAAGACAATGCACCTGTCTGACTATGTAGAGAAATTATCTGAAAAATAATGAAGATACACATATGTAATGAAATATTGATGAGTAAAATCCATTGACTGACTTGGAGTCAGTAGGATATAGCTTGAAATAAAACCCCATGAGTGCCACACCCTCTAGTAAGCCCAAGGCTATGCCTTTAAAGGCAGGACAATTATAATTAATTGAGGGATCTGACAGGAAGCATACTTCCATAGATAGGCACATAAAATGACACTTTACACACATACACAACCATCTGGGACATTTGAAGGGTTAATGCTGGTTCGCTAGACCAAGGACAGTAAATTCTGCCTATGGCTACTACTAGTCTATTGTATTATTATTGCGGACTATAGAAACAGCTTCTAATTTTAACCCTCTTCTTTCTTTTGTACTAGCATTTCTTTAAACAACTAGCATTGAGTAAAATAGTTTGAAATACTCTTGGTTCTACCTTTCAATAATCTCATTAATTTCCCTATTTACATTGATATACAGAGGAAATATTTAAGTTTCAGATCTTCTTCACTGGTGATATACAATGGGAGTCCTTTTCTCTATAATTTATAAGACCAAAAATAATTCTGAAATGGGTTACCACTTTCATTTTATTACATTCAGTAGCTACAAACTATTATAAGGCTTACTCTAGAATCCTATCTATTGTTTACTAGAAAATGTACCATGAATACTCACAGTTTTGACAAACATGTGGGATAAATATAGATAATCTTCTACTCTTTCAGTCTCTTAGAAATCTGTATTCACTCACTTTAGCATATTTTTAAGACGATGCAGCAGGAATCATACACATCTATAAGAACTGACAAGTCAAACACCCAGGAGCCATTGGTTACCTGTAATGCAAAAAATCTCATTATTGATAACATTTTCAGCCATGTGCTGAGCACATCATCACTTTATAGACACTCTAAGAATGGTCTAGGGAGCTGATCAAAAGTCTGTTGAAGTCAAAAGGAGTCTTTCCATTGACTCCAATGGGCTTTTATCAGGCCCAGTTTCATTTCTCTTCCATGCAGAGATGCAAGATTAATGTCATGAATGATTTTCATGAGACATGGTTATATGCTAATCTAATTCTACGATTTATAGCTTGATAAAATGGTCCAGCCCAAATACTAAACATGTCAAGATATGAAAACATTTTTCCTTCTCTATGATATGAAGATACGATTAGAAATTCAAAATTGGGTTTCTGGGTATAATTAACTATAATCTATCATCTCAAATCAACTGCCATTTAATTATCTGCATTATTTAGGAGCTATATGAAGGCTGATAAGATCAAGCTTTTTTTTTAAGCTTGCCAGACATACATAGGTTCTGTGTCAACTGTCTGAGTTAGCCTCACATATGCAGGAAGAGTCATGCTTTCCAGAATCAGGCCTGGAAGTTATTTTTGCCCCCCTGGGCATCTGGGCAACAGAGCACTGATTTGCATACAAATACAGAACCTTAACTATGCACCTAAGTGTGACACTTGTTTGTTTCATATGGAGGGTGATTTAATATACGACATACCTTGCTCTAGTGAGATCCTAGTTATAAAATGCCTTCATGAGTTCAGAGATATGTTAATGCCTGTCATATAAACAAGGAATGAACAGCTAAGACCTAGACCATAAGGGCATAAGAATGGCCATCTTGTGTCAGACCAATGGTCATTCTCGCCTGGTATCCTGTCTTCTGATAGCAGCCAATCCTGGGAGCTTCAGAGGGAATGAACAGAACAGGTAATCACCAAGTGATCTATCCGCTATCATCCAATCTCAGGTTCCAGCAGTCAGAGGATAGAAACACTCATAGCATGGGGCTCATCCTTGTCCATCTTGGCAACAGCTATCGATGGACGTATCCTCCATGAACTTATCTAGTTCTTTTTTGAAACTTCTTATAGTTTTGGCCTTCACAGCATACCCTTGCAGAGTTTCACAGGTTGACTATGCATTGTAAGAATACTGTTTTTTGTTTTAAACATGCTGCCAATTAATTGCATTGGGTTCCTCCTAGTACTTGTGTTATATGAAGGAGTAAATAATGTTTCCTTATTCACTTTTTCCACACCATCCATGATTTTATAGCTCTCTATCATAGCTCTCCTTACTTATCTCTTCTCCAATCTGAAAAATCCCAGTCTTTTAAATCTCTCCTGCTGTGGAAGCTTTTGCATACCCCTAATAATTTTTGTTGTCATTCCCTGCATCTTTTCCAATTCTAATGTATCTTCCTGAGCTGGGTAACCTACAAGACTATTGAACAAAATCATGTTTTCCTCCTTCCTTTATCTTTTCACTCTCTCCTTCAGCCTTTTCAGTAAAGCTGGTCCAATACATTGACATACTTTGCTTTTATCCACCCAATAGCTTAGTCAGGGGTAGATAGTGCCCATGTCTTTCTCCTCTGAGTGGGGGAGTGAAGAGACGTATACCTCACTCTTGACCCCAGGTTCAGCATACCTGAATTTTGGGTGCCATCTACCATAAAGCATTCTCCCTTTCTTTCCAGATTGCATGAAGGAAAGTGGGCAGGGTGTCAGCAGAAAGCAGTAGGGACTGGCAAACTATTGGTTCCATCTTGCCCTATGGACAATGGAAATAAACCTCCTTTCAAATACTACAATAACTGGGAGCGGGAGAGGAATTGCCGCTGTCACAGTGGGATGCACCTGAGCCAGAAAGCCAGGATGCCATCTTTCAGCTCTGAACCTAAAGACACAATCTAGCCCTCAGTCTTTCTTGTGATATTTGGCCTGCTCCTCTTTTATCACTGGATGATTTACTCTCTCTCAAAAACAAGAGCCCTGTGGCACCTTATAGACTAACATATTTCTTCAGGCATAAGCTTTTGCGGGCTCCAACCCACTTTGTCAGGTGCCACAAGACTCTTATTGTTTTTGCTGTACATGGACTAACACAGCTACCTCTCTGGAAATTACTCTCTCTCATTTCTTGTCTGTACTTTTATCCCCCGCAAAGTTAGGTAGCTTTATCATTGATTTGGTCTCCTGTTTTCCTCTCTCAGCTCTTTGGATTGGAGATAACATCAGGTTTGTTTCCAAAGCTAAACTGCATAAGAAATGACTTCTAATGTTTGGGTGGCTTTCAAAGCACAGATGGCTATGCGGGTACAACTTGTGCCATGCCGATATTTATTTATGCATTGTATGATACACAGATGCATGGATGCTTCTTTATGTATTTCTCTGTTCTCCTCACAATTAATTGTAAACCTTTAATGATGTACAAAACATTTACTATGATATTAAAACCCATTCCCTTCAGTCCTCCTAAGGCACAGGGTCACTTCTATAGCTTTACTTTCATACTACCACAGAAAAGGAAGTTTCAATGGGCTGATTTAACAATCTTGGCCAATGCCATTGGAGTGTCTCGTTTGACCTGGTGTTCTCTCACAGCCACAAATGATGCCATTTCATGTTTGTTCTGCAACAGTATTATACAAATAAAATATGCAGTTGAGGATACATCTAAATCCTTGGAGAGGAAGGATGGTCCAGTACAGTGGTCTGGCATGGGACTCAGGAAATAAAGGATCAATTCCCGGCCTTGTCACAGACTTCCTAGGTGACCTTAGGAAAGTCATCCAGCCTCTCTATCTCATAGCTCTCCAACTATCAGATGGGAGTAGAGACATTAATCTACTCTTTCTCAACTCTAGCCAACAGGCACCCAAAATTCCTTAGTGTGCTGAAACACAGACCCAAATTAAAGCATAGGCTCTTGTAGGCACATTCTTAGCCTCCCACTTTCTGAAGTCTCATGATGACATTAGCTTTCATTGAAAAAAAAAAAAAAAAGATGTTGCTATCCTTTTTGGTTGTGATGCAAATTTTGAAAACATAGTCCAAGGACATTCACTTGAACTAGCTATGGTATGAGCTCCCATATCCATTGATTTGTGGGCCTTCACCAACACTACCACAGCTGAGAGCTGTGTGTGCAGGGAATCCTCCCTGTTGTTTCACCATTGTGGGTCAGATTAAGTGGTGTTAGAAGGCCTGCTCCACAGACAGTCTGTGTTGCCAACTTTCATCACTGTGAGTCTCGTGCTATTTGGCTCCTGGGGTTGTCTGACAGCAGATAAGAATCTCAGTTTTCATTTAAAATGAAAAAAGAGTTTCCAGTCCTCATTGTTGTAGAATAAAATCAGGAAAATAAAGGCAACCTAAAGACTCAGGCACCTGAAGGCTAATGAAAAGAACCCACTATATAGATAATCTCATGATTTTAAAGCCAACCTCATGATTTTTTTTAGGCCTGACTCATGGCTTTTGAAAGCTTTGGGTGCCAGGCAATACTATTAAGTGCTCTTTTTGATGGATGGGAAACTGAGTCCTCACTCCGTGTGGACACACCCTAACTCCCATTGGGTATGTCTACACTTACAATTTAGTCCAAAGTAAGGAGGACTAATTCAAACTAAATTAATGCATGGCTACACCGGCTTTCATTACTTCAAACTAAGGAATTCCTTAGTTTGAAGCAATGAAAGTTTACTTCGAAGTTATAAAACCTCACTTAACTTCAAAGTAACAGTTAATTCAAACTAACAGTTAGTTCGAATTAACCCAATGAAGCCATATTAATTCGAACTGACTGTTAGTTTGCATTAACATGGTTTGACCTTCTTCCTCCCAGGGTGCCTTTCTCTTTCTATGTATTTGGTGGGGACATGGCCCTTCTTGGGGGCCATGTTGCCACACTTCCCATGGCGCCCCCTCTCCTAAATCAAACTAGCAAGTCCTGTCCATGGACACACTAGTTCAATTTGGGTTTCTAGTGGGGACATGTTAGTTCAAATTAACTTACTTTGAATTAAGCACTTCTTAAGTGTAGACATAGCACTAACTCCCCTAGAGACAGACAGTTGTGCTTGAGAGAAGCTCTGGTCTGCCCAAAGAAGATTGGTGGCAAGATTTCCACCAGCTCTGCAGTCAGTTTTCGTTTGAGTATCCTCTGACGCGCAGACCAGGGGTCGAGCCATGGCTTAGATCAGCACCAAGAGGGCAGTGTGTGTCAAAATATAGACACACTGTCTTAATTCAGCCCTAAGAATATAGCCTTGTGAATTCCAAGAGTGCAGGACAGTCCTAATTCATTGGTGATGAAGTTCAGCGGGAGTTAAAGAAGGAGCACCATTCCAAAGGGATTCCAAAGTTCAAAACACCATGCTGGACCCCTTTCCTTCACTTCCTGGTTATCTTAGCAAATCATATTCTCAAAAAGGTTGAGACCATAAGAATTAAAGTCATGTTATTAATTAATAAGTGTCAGCTCCTAAGAACTGTACGGTAGGCATGAGAACTGCAGAGCTAATTTGATTTGTTGTGACACCAGTAGTCTGATAAGATAAGATATAACCATGACTGTCAGGTTTTAATTTATTATAAACCACTGCTTTTTGGGGGGGGGGGGTTGGTTCTTTTCTTGAGCACCTCCAACAATAAATATGGGAGCAGAGTATTCAATAACCACACAGACTAAGGGTTTAGCATTTCCAGTTTGTCACTGTGACAGGTAAAATTTGACTGCCGAGTAACAAGTTCAGAAGGTGGCAAATGTTCAACATGAGGCTAAATACCTCTTCTTACTGTCTTTAATATTTCTATGGCCCAGCTTATCTTACGCTTTGTGTTCTTTGTCCTCTTAGTTGTGCTTTGCCATCAGCTGTTTGGAGGAGAAAACAGACCATTTCCCCCTTGGTGTTTTCCTCTGTTTGATATAGCTGTGAATCACCAGCGCAGTCATTTAGTTAAGAGTTTCTCCATGTTCTGGTGCTTCTTGTTTTCACTTAGAAGACAGATGCTGGCCCCCCAAAAAATGCTTCCTGAAAGGTGTCATTATGGTTATTCTTTCATTTTAATAGTGCCAAGTAAGATCAGGGGTATACCGTGCCAGGCACAGTGCAAACACATAGTGAGAGACAGTCACTGTCATAAGGAACTTATAAGTAGACAAAACAGAACTATTATTCCCATTTCACAGGTGAAACTGAGGCACAGGAGAGTGAAGTAATGCATGCCCAAGGGCACAGGAAGTCCGTGGCAGATCTGGGAATCAAAGCCAGATCTCCTGAGTTCCAGTCATGTTCTGTAGTCACAAGACTATCTTTTTCCTGTGAGCAATCTCACCGCCCACGCCAGAAGAGTTGCAGGTGTGCTGTACAGAATCAGGTCCTTAGCCAGCTTTTCTTTTTTCCCTTCAGAAGAGAGGGGTGGTGAAACAGCACACTTCATTTCCCACCACAGTGCGAGACAGTATGCCTGGCTGATCAGAGGACTTCAGCATGGTCGGAAAATGCCCAGCACCCATTGGGTGGGAAGGAAGCATAATAATTTGTAATTGCAATACTTTCATTGCTGCCTCTTAGTTCTTTGCACACGAATGTCAAGAGCTTTGTCTTTGTAGTGTTATTGGCATTTTTCATCATATTCATGAAGTGTGGGTCAATTTTCTTCAAAAGGCTCACTTCGCCAACTCTGCCACAAAGACAGTAATAAATTCTACTAGTGCACAGTGAAGGCTTCATAGCTGCAAGCAACAATAAAAAGCAATGAGCTGGGTGTCACTAAGTAACTCCAGTTTACACTGCATTTTCTTCTTTTATTGAAAACTCGGAATATGAATTTATTAATGAATACACAGGCATCCTCTGAAGGGGGGGGACCAAGTCAATTTATTTGGTATTCACATAGTGTGTGACTACATTGTATTGTTTCATCATTTTATGGCCAAGCATAGCTTGTTAGGCTGTGGCCCTCCAGAAAAAAGCAGGCTCATATAGCAACACCTTGACGTAGATGTACAGCTGCTCTCACTGTGGCTGTCTCACCTTTAGCCCCGTCTGTCTACTGCCGGCTTTCATTTTCCGCATTCATACATCAATAAGCTTTGCATGCTGACACCTAATTTTGCAGGCTACTTTGGTTATGGAGGCCGTGTTTTGCATATCACTACCCACCCCCTTCTGACATCTACTGCCTTTAAAGAGGGAAAGAATAGAGAGAGCACGAAAGAGAGATTCTTTTCTTCTCAGCCTAATCAGAGATTTTCTTTATATTTGTCAAAAGCAGATCTGCCAAATCAACTTTAATTGATTCTTCCATGGTTCTCATGTATGATTTTTGAAGGACTGGGCTTGTGTTCCAAGACACAGTGTTGTGTTTCAAACAAATATGAGGTTTCCGCAGCAAATCAAATTTGGATGCCAATTAGTTAGCATTTTCCATTCCAATTAAATTTGAGACCTTTCTGATTTTGGAAGACTTTAAATATATAATTAAAAGGTGCCCTCACTGATCTAACAAGTAGGGAGGAGATATATCCACTGGTGGAAACATCTATTTTTGAGGGATATTTTTTTAAGCTGGTTTATATCACAAGGGCTTACTAGCTCATACTAACCTGTTATGTTATACCACAATGGCTTTTACTTCTCAGTCAGGTGGCTATTGTCATTTATTTGACAACTCATAAAACATTATAATCTAACACAAGGTTTTCCCCCACCGCATGGTGAAAGCTCTTGTAGCAAAGAGAGGAGTAGGGCCAAAAGTAAGACAAATGGTTAAAAAGAAGGAAGTGGTCTTGGTCCAAATAGAGTACTGCAATGTTAAAATATATATAATTTGTATGCTAAAAACTGTCTTGAGCTAACTAGATTTTCTCTATAAACATAACAGAAATACAATATACTGCATTTTCTAGTGGAGGCAATGTATTCCAATGGACAACAGTGGATCTGAAAACAAAATTCTTTTCTTTAGGACTGGAAAATAATAATGTCCTTTTCTGCTATCCTTCTTTCTTCCCACACAGGGGGGCTAAGATAGACTCCAGTACAATGATAATGGGCTAGAAAGTGAGAGCAACAGATCGGTTTAATAAAAGCTTGTTGAGATTACCTAAAATTAAAATAAATATTCCCCATCAGGCATTGAACTGTCCCAGACAAAATCCATGTGCTAAAAATATTGCCCTAGGATCACTGGAGCTAATCAGTATAGAAAGGATGATCTGAGATAGAATACTGTGTTTTCCTCTAAGACACCAGAAGGGACCCTACAGTAAAGGGTTAATCTATTTGCAACACAGAGCACAAGGAGGCAGATTCTCATGTGGTGTAAATTGCCATGGTTGTGTTCGCATCGATGGCACTATAATTTTTACCACAGCTAAGGATCTGCCCCAACAGGAGCTTAAGTAAAAATTTTTGTTCTCTTCTAAGTAAATGACTGTGTTCCTTCATTTCAGGGAGCAAGAGATAAATAAGTTTGCCTTTTACAAAAATATAAGTAAACAAAGCAATGTGGCTAGGTAAATAAACCAAAGATACCTTGTAGGGTATGGAAAATAGTTTTTTTTTAAATGGCTTGGAGCTGATTCTGTGTATCCTTTGCACTCAGCCTGGTGCATGCAACCATTAGACTACCCCTCCACAAGCAATAAAATTAGAAATTATGAGGGCTATTGAATACTATTCACATATTCACAGTGTTGTACCACAATGTCAATTAGTCTGTGTGTTTCCATAATTGTTATACAAGGGGGAATTTTGTAATGTTAAATAGCCCTCAAACTCAAACTTCAGTATGGGTTTTGTTTCACGGTGTGTTTAGTGTTAGTGTGCTAGGCACTAAAATAAAATCAGTGGGAAAGCTGGCTGGCTTGAGATCTCTGATAGGTTGTGTTAATGCAGTCTGAGCTGCTTTTAGAGCCCACTGGATTTTATTTGCTTCTGTTTTTATCTTTATAACATAATGACTAATTCCAGGGCTGGCTTTATGTACTCCTAATGCCTATGTTGGAGGGTAGTTTATCCACCCATCCTGAAATTCCCAAGATTTCTCATGAGCCTGACCCATGTCCTGCATGGCAGAACAATTAAGGGTCCAGATTTTCCAAAGAGGTCTCAGCTAGGGCTTAGCAGCCAGAGCTTGGACTAAATTATCAAAAGTGTTCATCTGCCAGTGTGATGAATTCTTTGGCAAATCTGTCCTGTGCAGTCTCAAATGTACGGTGACAGACTCCTAATCTGTGGGACAGACTCCTAATCTGATCACATTAGATCTTCATGTTGCTGTGCCGGGCTACAACAGGATGAAACAACAGGACAACACAATATCACAGTGACACAAATGTCTCAAAAAGGAGTAGATCACGTCTGACAGTCAAGATGAGCCCATCTGACAATGTTAGGAGAGTCACCAAAGCTCACAGAAGGGATCCAATTCAAAACACTGCTTTTGAACCCAGGACTTAATCACAGTACATGCCACTGAACTACATCACATGTGCAGGTAAAAACAACAGACACAGTGATTATGTTTCTTAGTCTGTAATGTGCTCATTGTGCAACTACTATATAGTAGCATTGAATAGGAAGGTCTTTAACTGTTTGTCACTTTAAGGAAATTTAATTGCTGCAGGCAAGCAGCTACCCCTAAAAGACCTCAAATGAGAGAAAATGAAAAACGGGTGAGAGCAGGTTTGACAATGGTGGCAAGATGTGACTAGTTCACTAGTAGCAACAGACTGGAGAAGTCAAGATAGGAACACAAATGTCTGACTAATGTCAAAGGTCTTTGGAAGATGGTGAAGCCTAGGGAAATGAACACAGGCTTGGAGAGAGGTGAGCCCTGAGCTGCAGTCTCACTTCTGCTGCTGTCTCATTTCATCTCTAAACTAGCTAATTGGGGAAAAAATACAATCCCTCTTTTTAATCTGATTTTTCTAGATTCTTGGATTTGGAAGTCAGAAGGGGCCATTAGATTACCTAGTCTAACTACCCACATAACGCAAGCCATAAACTTTCTTCCACTTTCTAGATAGCTCTATAAAATAACAGTCCATACTCTTTTCAAATTTTAGTGTGAAAAATATGCCCACTGCAGTCAGAAGCAAAGGTGGTGCCTGGTGGGTTTTTTTTTGTTTGGTTGGTTGGCTAGTTTTTTGTTTGTTTGTTTAATCATTTACCTACTTTACACTGGTGCCTGACTAAGTTTTTAACCCCAAATCTCCACTGGCTGAAGGCTAAATCATGTTTACTGAAAACATCACCTTCACTGAAAAGCCACCCAGTCGCCCATGGGGGACTCTCCTGTAGTCTGGTATGTATAGGAGCATGCTCTGAAAGGCCTAGAAGCACACTTATTGGGAATGTGCAACCACTTGACTTCCAGGGCAACACAGTCATTAGCAAGAAAAAACAACAAGGAGTTGTGTGGCACTTTAAGACTAACAAATTTATTTTTTGCATGAGCTTTCGTGGGAGAAGATCCCACTTCCTCAGATGCTTCGAAGCATCTGAGG
>ML682004.1:13285529-13388470 GCA_007922195.1 Podocnemis expansa | reverse complement strand
TGACAAAGTGGGATTTTCTCCCACGAAAGCTCATGCAAAAAATAAATCTGTTAGTCTTAAAGTGCCACACAACTCCTTGTTGTTTTTTCACTGAACTAGACTAACATGGCTATCCCTTTTAAAATTAGCAAGAAAACCAGCTAAGGAGCTCTTTAAAAGTACTATTTCTATTCAAATGACAGCATCAGCTCAAGGGATCAACCAAGACTGTATCCCGTTTTGCTAGATGCTGTAGAAACACATTGTAAGAGATACTCCCAGCCTGACCTGAGGCTTTATGATGCAAAAGGACAAGATGGGCACAGGGTGAGAGAAAGGAAGTGTTGTTATCCCTATTTTACAGGTGTTGAACTGAGCCCAAGATCATATCGGGAGGCTATGGTTGAGTTGAGAACTGAAGCCCAGTCTCCTAGTCCCAGTCCAGAGTCTTAATCACTAGAGCATCTTTCTGTGTTCAAGATACCCATTTATCATGATTTGAGCAAGTCAGGTTAGACAGACTAGGTAGAGATGGTGGCTCTGTGAAGTGCAGAAGAGCAGTTTTCCAGATAATAAACTTGAAAACATATCTTTGCAAAAATCTTCAGGAAAAAATTGTTTCCCCTTCCTCCTTTGGAGAGAAAACTTTCCCCCATGTCCCATGCATGTGAGAAAATTTTCACAAAACTCTGACTTGGCTATAGTAGTGATGTGTTTATCTTGGTGGCAGTGAGCTGAGCTGGTAGGACTGACATCTGAGCTGCAGCATCACCTGAAATACTGAATGTTTACAGCCCAGTGTCAGTGCCCTAATGCGATGCAAGTTGGGCCTTTTTCATGCCCATTTCTTGATTTGCACATTGGGCTACAGGCTGGCACAAGGCACTACCTTTCTCTACCACCACTGCAAGGGCCTGACTTTCTCTTTTTCCTGTTCTGCCAGTTTACCCAGAGAATCGGTTGTGCAATTTCATTTATGCTCAGATTGCTAATTATTAGCCATTGTCTCAGCATTTATTGTGTGGATAATGGGGTCACTGAGGCAATGTTCTGCTAGGTCAGAGGTGGAGCATTGCAGTCAATCTGGGTTTTTTTAATTGTTGAGCAGTGGGATCAATTCTGGAAAAGTGAATTAAAATGTATTAACAAAAAATCTGATTTATAACCACTATGTTTCTTTCAGCTTTTCTCTAAGTGCTCATCCTCAGGGACTTTAAATGATTTTTCACCCTTAATACAAAACCAGGATGCATTTAAGAAGGTGTGATGATAAGTGTCTTTTTAAAGAGCTGCTCTGAATTATTCAGAGGGGCCCTAACTTAACCCCTGGGTCCAGACATCTTCAAATTTTGAATATGAATCCAGCTATGACTCAAAGAATGGTTTCCATGTCTATAGTGGGCCAAACCAAGGTATGGGCCTGAATGCCTCAGAAGTTTAGGAGTGCTCAATTTGAGATTGATACCTAGACTTTGCAGCTCAAACACATCTTTGACCGTTGACTTTTCTTCACTTAAAAGCAAGCCATGGCCACAACATCTATAGCCACCAAGATGCTAATCTCCATGTTGAGCAATGCTTCTGACCTCATGCAAACTGTGAAACGTATTCTGAAAGTAACAACATTTTAGATCCTATCGCGTGTGTTAGTGGTCTATCTTGTCATTCATTTGTGCCACTGCGATATGAGTAGTATGGCAATCCAGCATCCAAGCTCATAAACCATTTTCCATCCCATTTTAGACATTTTCAACATTTGAAAAGAACAGAACTTTGTAATCATGGGTGAGATTTTTCAGATGAGCTTAGTGATGGCCTAAATCTGCTCCATTGAGTCCATGGACGTTTTGCTGCTGACTTCACAGGAGTAGTGATGGGAACTTTACTTTGTAAACACTGTGTCTTAGCATGAAAGAATGCTGACACTCAATTGCTTGGAGAGGAGTTATGAAAATAGCTTCTTCAGTATTGATCCATAAGGCTTCCACAGAGTTTGAATTTGGGGTCAAATGAGGTCCAAAACCAAACATGGAATGGTTGAGTTTCACTTGCTTTGCCACGAGACTCATGCTAGCTTTCTATGTTTGGTAAAGACACGTATCCAATTCACTTTCAATGTGGCTCCAGGACCCTTCAGAAGGTCTGTGAATCTCAGCAAACCTTCATATTGGGTACGCTATGTTTCTCCTCTTTCATTCAAAACTTTCAGGCTGAAGATTATAAGAAAGACATTTCCTCAAAAGATGTCTCATTTTGGGGAAGCAGCAAATGATGTTTTTGTTATTATTTAGCAGTGTTAGGGTCTCTGAAAAAATGTCTTGGAAAATGTCTCTCAGCTCAGGAAGGAAGGAAACAGCTATGTACCCAACAGGTTATCAAGGATGATGTGATCCGGGTTCCGAAGTATCAGCCCTAGACGGTCTGATCATTTATAATACCATGGAGACCTCAGATGAGAACTGGGCTCTATTTTGCTATACACCACAAAAATGTACTGTTCTTCCTACTTCCATTGATGGGTAACTGAATCCCCAGATGAGGCAAATAAGCTTATTCAGGAGAACACTACAGCACAGACTTAATCCTCACCATAGTCCATCCTGCTCAGAACAGCACTGCCTGATTGAATTGATTGAGATTTAAGCACATGCTTAAGTGCCGTGCTAAACAGCGATAAATTTAAGCACATGCATTTAGGATTTTATTGCATCAGTGGTGGAGATATTAAAGGATATGCCCCAGGTCACACAGGAAGTTTGTGGCAGAGTCAAAAATTGAAACCAGATTTTCTAAATCCCAACCCAATGCTTTGATAGTATAGTGCTCTAAACGGGGATATACATCTTTGTTACGAAGTGATATTCACACTTGGCTGGAGAACGTTAATATGAAAGACATTGAACTCCTTCTAAGAAATGTATCATTGCAAGTTTTCCATCTATTTAGAGCTCATAATACAAGTATCAATAATATTCTGTTTTGTGTCTGTTTCAAATACTGCTCAGTATGAAAAATCAGGAGTTACTAAGCCATTCAGACTCAGGTTCCGCATTTCTCATAAGGCTGGGGGTGACAGGAAGGAAAGAGAATCTTTCAAAATTACAGTAAGAAATGTTAATCCATTTTCAACTTGCATCGGACTCTTACAGCCATGATTTCCCATATTCATTTACAGAGAGGCATTATAGGATAATACATTTGACTCAAACTGCATTGCTAGAAAAATTTTATTGGGATACCAGAGGCATGGTCAGAACTGATTTTTTGGCTGGGCCTGTGGTTAATGGAATGGGCACAAACTTTGTGTAACAAGCAAAACAGAAGCTAATAAAAACACAGCTGAATTGCTTAAGATCTGATTGGTTGGGCTTTCTTTCAAAGTGTGTGGGCCATGGCCCACTCAGGCCCACCCGTATCTATGCCCCATATACATAATGTAAATAAAGGATGAAACTGTCCATGGCACGCAGATTTTCTATAATGATAGTCTCTAGTTTATATCTACAAGTGAAACCTGGGGGAGAGGGGGTTACTACTATTAGAGCCCTGCAAATCCACAGATATTCACATTATATCTGTGGATGTCTGCATCCATGGACGCGATATGGATATCCACAGACCATTTCTTGCAGATGCAGATCAAATGTGGGTCCACATATTTGTATCCACGCAGGGCTCTAACTGGTACTAGCAAGTACTGCATAAGTGTCTTTTAAAAAGCTGCCTGGGCCTGGCATGAAGATCATGCCACTTTAAACAGAGAATCTGTTATTGTGATGTTTGCAAGAGGAGAACAAGTGGGAAAGTCACTTTCAAGTGCAGCTCAATGCTCTTTTAATGAGGGATGGGGTCTTCTTCAGAACCAGCCAACTACTGAGAAGGCGCTGACACCCTTAGTAGTTGACATCCTCAAAACAGCTGACAGCTTCAGATAAATCAGTTTGTGTACTTCCTTCTCTTTTCACATCACCTGCAGTGACAGGAAAGCACTAATTTCCTTTGAGATCAAGAGAGAGAAAGAAAGAGAGATGGATGCATGCATGCATCCTGGGCATGCTGATCCTTCAGTGTAAAATTAACACAAGCAGAGGCCAGGGAGAATTGGGAATAGGCAAAGCACTCTGTCAAGAGAAAAGGTTTGCTGCACTGTGAAACTGTATTCATCATATGGTAATTTACAGATATGCACACAACATAGTCACGTTACACTATCCCTTGGGAAAAAGAAGCTACCACAAATACAGTATATTTGGTAAAACAATTGCCCAATCCATATGTGTAATTCTTTCCTCTTCACCCAAGACATATGCCAACCATGGTCTCATGCTTGGAGCATGGCCTCACCCACTCATACATAAGCAGAATCAACAGTGGGGGTTGCCTGCTACTGCACCTGAGCAACAGAGATATTATCATGACTGGTATGAACACCCTAGGATCTTTATGAGATTTTCCTTTTAAGAGAAAGTGAACCAAAGGCATGATGTAATATTATGTTTCTAATAAAGATATTATTGAGCACTGATACAATCCTAGGAAACAGTTCTAGGTAACTACACATTTAAAAATTCATGCAGGAAATCTTTAATAAGGTGTTAAACCACCTTGTGATTTTCTATAGCCTATTGTAAAGACGCATCTGAGTGTACACAGTACTAGGGCCAGGCTACACTGCGGGGGCGGAGGGGTGGATTTCACCAGCAGTTGAAGGAGATATGCAAGTGACTTGAAATAACTTGTGCGTATCCCTTTGGCTGCCAAACGTCTACTTACCATAATATATCCACTGTGCTGACTCAATGGGAAATGGCCTTCTTTTGACTCAGCACTACACCCGTTGAAGGGCTAGAGTTACTTGATTGACTTCCCGATTGATCTGACTGTGGCAAATTATATCAGCTAGCCCTCTGAGACTGAATGTGATGTAGATAGGTAGTAAGGCCAGCACGTGTGATTCCTAAAGCCACAAAGGGGAGCTAGGTGAGCATCTGCCACTGATCGTGGGGCATGTATTAATAGAACCCTGTGTATCATACAACTTTAACTACTTAGCTTACAGTTTCCATTGACCAATACATCAAATGTTAACAAGTGTACCTGATCATCCAAGGTAGACTGCAAACCAGCCTAAGAAATATAAAATATTCTCAATACTTTACATTTGAAAATGGGGGTCTCCCATTATTTATTTATTGATTCACCTTTCAAGATGACTCCTCTTACTATTAATGAATATGATTTGTGGACACTGAAAAGTATGTCTTCTCATTGTTTGTGATTATTTATTACATTTCAGATCCCAAATCTGTATGATCATATGGAAAACCCAGCTGTCACAATGTGCCTGGGACTGATCCTAGCTTCTCAGGCATGTATGTACAAAATTAATTGTTTGTCAGTTGCTTGCTATAAAGTATTTACCATAGCCTCCTTCATGGGCAGACCTAACAGTACAATTCCTATATGCATTAGTCCAGTGGCATTGTGGGAATAAATGGTGTTACATAAATTTGCTACTATAGGCTATTTAAAGGTTGCACACTCATGAAAAAAAGAAACCAACTGAAGAACCTGTCAAGGAAAAGAGTCAAGTAAACTCCATTTCCCAGAAAGTGTAGCTACACCATCCTACCTCTCCTCTCACACAAAGCACACCCTCTGCTCTTGCTCAAAATTAAAATAAGCACCAACAGCAACACTTTTCATCTCTTTTTATTAGATCTAAAAAAATAAATGGTCTCCTTTAACTGGTCATTGAACCACCCCTTTGCCAAGTGCATAGTATTAGGAGATTCAGGCATTAAGGGGATATTTGCAGAGGTGTAAATTGGATCTGGGAAGCCAAGTGACTCACTGGGAACTGAACTGCCCAGAGTATCTTTGGAAAATCTCTCTCCTGACCCTTTCCTTCAGGGAGGCATGGTTTCTAGATATGAATTCAGAAATGGGCACACACCATCTAGTGTCAAGAGACTGAATCCCTCCCTACTGTTTGGGGCTTCATGCTGTTATTATTACTTATAATTTGTATTTTGGTGGCACCGAGAAACCCAATCATGGTGGAGAACCCATTTAAAAACAAACAAACAAAAAACCAAAACAAAAACAGATTTGGATTTACCAGTTCCCCCAGTGTTTTGTTTTGTTTTGTTTTTTCAACTTGACAGAGGCTACATTGTTGCTGTGATGCATCAGGTTATGTCAGTTAAGTCACCCAAGGTTTCATCACTTATATAATAGAATATGACTGATGTGATCAGATCAGACAAGTCACAGCAATGACTTGTCAAGCCAGGAAATCTAAACAGAGACATTTTTCTGACAACCATTTAAAACACTTGGAAATTTACATTTTTTTTCAGAAATTACACACACACACACACACACTTTGCTGTACTAAATTTGAGGTATGTGTGATATACATCTCAGGTAACAAGATACTAATGATAAAAACCAAGAAATTATACTCTCCCTATGGGTAGATTTTCCCCAGCTGCTTCATCATCCAAGATCCTGCAATTATTCCACATAAATGGATGTTTGGCCTATGCTTATGGATGTGAGGGAACTTCTTCATCCTCCAGCAGCACCTCACAGGCACAGAAAGAAAGCTCTTCTGAGCAGAAAAACCAAGGGATGGCAAACATGCTCACAACATCTTTTACCGCAAGTGAGGAGCATCCAGCTTCTATAGTGGGTTGGGCCAGGGCCCTAACACCATAAGTTCCTGCTAGCATCTAATATCCAGCACTAGGGATATATACACCAAACATTTTTAAAAGAAATGTAGTGAGTTCTGAGCTGCTGCCACCACTCCTGGCCCAAGAAGTTCTGTATGCAACAACACTGAATAGGCAAAATGGCTCTTACTTAGCTACTCCCAGTCCACAGCAGGCATATTTTGCTTGAAGTCAACAATACATGCCTCTGTAACTCACATAGCACTGATCAGATACAAGTCAGAAAATGGGGCAATAGTTCCATGACCTACTGCTGGGGTTGAGATTTCTTTACATTCTTACACACTTCAGCAGGGCTGCTTAGTCAATATCTATTATTAGTTATTACTTATAAATGACAGGAAATTCATAAAATAAAACTCCTGATAATTTTTTATAAATAATAGGGGAATTAAACATAAACAATAAGCACAAAATAAACTGTCCTTCCTGAACAATGCCACCAGATAACCATCTGCTCTAGCACTTTAAACAACAGAGCACTGCCTTTAAATGTAATATCCAGTAATATGTCATCATAGCTTAAGCATCCTTTTCTCAATCATTGAACACTGTCCTCGGATTTAATTGAAGCCGCTGCAATAGTCCTTACTCTAGGCCAAGTCTAGTATTTCATTATTTAGTAATATGAGATGGAGTCATGCTATTGACTCTCAAGCAATCCTCTTTTGCTTCTTATAACAAAAAGGATGTCCACAGAAATAATTGATACCACATTCAGCTTTCTAGTAAAACATCCCTTAGTGGATTGTGCAAAAAGGTTTTTGATTTAGACTTAAGAATAACAAACGTTGGGTATATTTTTCACTGCTGACCCCCATGTGACATGTCCATAACCCCTTTCACAGCAGGAATGTCAGCCTAAAGGCATCTTAGCAGATAAAATGAGCGACTGGAGGCTTTCCTGGTTTTATTATATATATTCAGTTTATAAGTAGAGTCCTCTTAAAGACAAGTCATTCTTTTACACAGGACAACTTCATTTTAGACCTGCTCCAGCAGGGAGCTGAGCATCCTCATATCTGACAAGGAATTGAAGCACCTAAGCACCTCACAGGAGGTGATCGGCATCACAGATTCTCTAAAACCAGAGTTCCAATTTGTACACTGAAATCCGGGGCATTTCTCCTTTGGTACAGTAATATCTGCTGAAATATGCCTGAAGCAAGATGCTAGGTAAGACTCCAGAACAGAAAGTAATGGCTGCCCCCTATATTCATAATGGCTTTATCACAACTCCTAGGTCTAAACACTCCTCAACTTTGGTGGAGTCCACATCAGGTCATGACCTATGCAGTGCTCATCCATCAATACCAGAAATAGAATCTGACTGTATGCAGAATGATCATAGGCAGGTTCCACTGTACAATCAACAATTACTCAGCCGATGCTTTTTATATATCTAAACTTCATGGAAACTGCTGATATAATTTGCTTAGAAAATCACAATAATTGTCAGTTTGTGGCTCCCCTCATAACCTTCCCCCAGCCAAGTTTTACACAGTGCAGAACTAGTCACACATGCACAAGCTGGAGAGCTTAAAACCAGCTATATAAGTTTGACATAGATACACACACACATACTTGTTTCTTTTGCACTTTTCATTTTGCAGAAAGCTATATGGCTAGGTAAAGTTAGAACACACATCACTTAACACTAAGATTCAAGGAGCCTAGAGGGACTGTGGCACTGTTAAGTCCCAGTACACCACACTGAAAATATACTCCTTTCCTTGCACAAGTTCTGAAGTGATGTGATACTAGGATCATAAAGCTATCTGTTAAGGTAGCACTTATTGCAGAAAGACCTACTGAAATCAAAGAGATTATACCCTTGATACAAGTACTCGATATAGTTTGCAACACAACACAGTGTCAACGGAGGTGGCAGCCATGATGGCCACCCCGCCCCACACGTAGCCCCCCTGGATTATGCTGCTCTCAGGGAGGAATGTTAAGTATCGATCTCCCTGATGGGCCTCATCTCTGGGCCATCCAGCTCAAGGGGAAGAATATTAAGTATCAATCTCCCCTAATGGCCCTCGATCTCCTGTGTGAGTTTCTTCCTCCTAGCTTTGTGTCAACAAAAGGGGGGTGAGTTCCTATCCCCCCTGAACAGTTTCTCAGCACCCCCGTCACCACAAAGGAGGGGTCATTGTCTGGGGTCTCAGTGCCATCGTTGGTCCTGACCAGAATCCCGATCCCAATTGGCTATTTTTACTCTGGCTGTGCAAAATTCTATTTAAACCCCCTGTCTCAGCTAGCTTGTTGTTCTCCCACCCTCGAACACTAAAGGGCACGTCACAACCCGGTCAGACTGATCCCCTGATGGAGACAGGGAGCACCCATCCCCGAGACCCTTTTTTTTTTTGGGGTGTACACGAATTACCGGCCGAACGATTGAGTACTGGGATGCTGCAGCTGGTCTGCCTCCTTGCTTTGGGTTCCACTACGGTGCTAGGACAGGTATTATAAATCAGTACAAGCCTCCTACCTCTCTTAATTCTTCTTTTTGGTACCATTTCTGTATAGTCTGTTATTGTAGCTTCCTTATTTGAGTTTTGTATATTTTGTGTAGCTGTTTATTATTCCCCCTGTATCCTGCATAATCTTTTCATGATATAGATGTTCATTACCTAGCATAGATTGTTATTTCATCATATGTTCATTAGCCATTTGTATTTTGCATTTTGATTGTAAAGTTGTTTATTGCTCCACTTCTGCTCTAAACTGCTGTCCCCAAATTCCCCCAGCATACACAGGGGGAGTGTGGGAGTTTAGTTTCTCTCACCTGACTCCTTCATTCTGCCACCAACCCTCCTTGGCTAGCAAGGAGGAATGGCCTTGAGCCATTGGTAAATAACGCGTCGGGTGGGCTGATCAGTGCCTATACCAATGCTGAGGCAGTAAAAGGCCAGAAAAGTCCTTGACTTATTATGGCCACCCTCTTGTAGATCATTGCTCTGTACTGTTATCCAGCTATAAGTACTTTTGTTGGTTGTAAGCGTTTTGCATAGACTTTCATACTTTATCCTGTTGTTTGGTTATAGGTGTTTTACAGGTGTTTTATATAGACTTTCATGCTCCATACTGTTGTTAGGTTATAAGTGTTTTACATAGACTTTCTTGTTCCACACTGTTAGTTGGGCATAGGTGTTTTACATAGACTTTCCTGCTCCACACTGTTAGTTGGTCACAGGTGTTTATGGTATCACTATAAAAGTAGGGTTTTTTTGTTTACTTGAACTGGTGTCCGTCTCATTGGTAGGTGTCGCCTGTCCATTGCAGTTACATCGCGAACCCGGGGTTCAACACACAGTACATGCTAAAAATTGTTATGGAACATAACTTTAGGAAATTTGCGGTGGTGAGTTCCAATTTAAACAGCTCCATTTTGGGGACAAAGGAGGGATCACTGAAGTACTGTAAAATGTCCACAGGCATCAGTATAGTCAGGAGGGTATCTGTGTTTTTATGCAGTATGAGAATATATTCACTTAATCCTTTCACTTAGTGCATAACACTGTACACCTTAAAAAATAAAGGGGAAGATGTGTTATACCTCCATCACAGCTGATATTACATTGACCATGCTAATAAATGAAATGTGGAAATGCAGGAACAGGCGTCAACACCAGTGTGGGCCATCTGATTTGGTAGTCAGAGCAGGAATCAGGCAGTCTGAATCTAAGGCAAAGCCAAAGGGCAAAACAGAGAGTTAGACAGAGTCCAGTTACCAGAAGATCCAACTTCCTGTTCCCGTGCCAGCTTTATATAGAAGCTGTGAACCAGTCAGGGTTCCCAGTGTTCTGCCAATGAGAGTCCAGAACCGGAGTCTTCTCTCAGGGTTCAGATTTTATTCTAAGTCTTAGCAAGTCATTGGCTGGTGGGTCAGCATTTGCTAGCACCTGAACCCTGGCTCACAGGACTCTTAAGAACTGTGGGCACTGACAACATGTTACCATTGATCATGTATGCTAGTGAGTACCACTGCCCTGCTACTCCCACTACACATATGTTTTCTTCTTCATCATTACTGGACACACATAGAATCCAAGTAGATATGGGGTGGAAGGGGTCTCAGGAGCCATCTAGTCCAACCCCCTGCTTGAAATATGACCAAGCCAAATAACTCACCCGAGGCAGGGTTTTGTCAAGCCAGCCTTTATAAATCTCTAATGATAGATTCCACCACCTGCCTAGGGAATCCATTCCAACGTTTCACCACCCCCTAGTGAAAAAGAGTTTTCTAATATCCAACCTAGCCTCACCCATTGTCACTTCGGACCATTGCACCTTGTTCTGTCATCTGCCACCACTGAGAACAGCATAGATCCATCCTCTCTGGAACCCACCTAAAAGTAGATGAAGGCCCCTATCAAATCTTCCCCAGCTGTTCATTTCTGCAGATTAAATACGGCCAGTTCCCTCAGCCTCTCCTCATAAGTCATTTGCTCCATCCTCTTACCATTTTCATTGCCCTCTACCGAACTCTCTCCAATTTGTCCACATCTTTTCTGTATTGGTGGCCCAAAACTGGATATAACACTCTAGATGTGGCCTCAGCTGTGCTGAATGAAGAGGGTATAATCTCTTCCCTCGATCTGCTGGCAGTGCTCCTATTAATGTAGGCCAGTATGCCATTAGCCTTCTTCACATCAAAGCACACTGTTGACTCATATCTAGTTTCTTGTCCACTGTAATCCCCAGGTCCCTTTCTAGAGAACTGCTATTTAGCCAGTCGGTCCCCAGTGTGTAGCAGTGCATGGGATTCTATCATCTTAAGTAAACCAATCCTCCAGTTTACTAGCTCACTGTATCCCATCCCCACCCTTCATCATATCTACCGCTCCCCCTAGCTGAGTGTCATCTGCAAGCTTGCTGAGTGGTGCAATTCATCCATCCCCCAGATCATGAATGAAGATGTTGAACGAAGCACACCTCAGCACAGACCTCTCAGCACTCCACTTGTTATTGGCTGCCAGCTAAACACTGAGCCCTGATTATCCATCCACTGAGCCCAACAACCCAGCCAGTTTTCTATTCACCTTACAGTCCATTCATCCAATTCCTACATCTTTAATGTGCTAGAACAAATAGTGAGAGACTGTACGAAAAGTTCAGACAAAGCCAAGGTAGAAGCTATATTTCCCACATGTGTCTTATTTTTGCCTTCATACAATCAGAATGACTAATTTTTATCAGTATTAGCAAGCATAAAGTGTTCAATATTTTTTCAGTGGACAAAACCACAATGATGCAAGAAAAACCTGTGTGAAATCAGTAGTTTCTCAAAAAGAAAAATGTCACTTACATTCCATGGACTCGCTACATGCTCATCATGATGTGCTCCCACCTAGTGACTCCTCTTCTCATCAGTCAGCCTCTCTCCATTCTCCTTCTGCCACACTCTTTTCTATATATTGAGAATAGACCAAAGTCTGGTGGTCAGAACTGGCTGTCTAATTACAGTGTCTGCACATGCCATTCAAAGCCAAAACGAGTACCAGCAGCATTAGCCTACCACCAGTGAGGAGAGGATTTCTTTTGGCATCAGGTCTGTGTAGGTCATAGATACATTGGTAGGTGCTGGGGGAGTCATTGCTGTCCTAGTAATACCTGGGTCAGATTCTTCAGTGCCTTTTAGCAGCGCAAAGAAGCTGTAATTCTGTTAAATGTCTCAAGCCAGGATTCTCCTCTCCTATAGCATCCCCTTCCAGGCTCCATGCTACAAGGGGTAAGGTCCCAGAGTTTGGAAAACCTAAGGGGTGGATGAGGGGACTCAAATGACACCTGCTGGCACCAAGCTTGGGAAGGCACAACAAGAACTTAAAGGCATCTGATTTTTACACTCCTCTGCTTGTCTGGGAAATTTGACCTACATCTTAGATCTGCCTGTCTGAGCTCATGAGAGAATTATAACCATGGAAAGAAAGCAGGGCAGATTGTCTGCATAGGACTCAGGGATTGTCAACCCAAAAGATAAGAAGAGCCATTTTTAAAAATTCCTTCAATAAGCAAGATCTAAAGGGGTAGCCATGTTAGTCTAGTTCAGTAAACCAAACAAACAAGGAGTCCTGTGGCACTTAAAGACTAACCAATTTATTTTTTGCATGAGCTTTCGTGGGAGAAAATCCCACTTTGTCAGACGCCTTCAAAGCATCTGACAAAGTGGGATTTTCTCCCATGAACGCTCATGCCAAAAATAAATTGGCTAGTCTTTAAGTGCCAGAGAACTCCTTGTTTGTTTGTTTCAGTAGCCAAGTATTTGAGAGCCAAAATGGATGTAGCCTCCTGGTGGGGGGAGCTGGGTCAGGGCTCCTGCCACAAGGTCCCCTGGTAGGCCTGGGGGGGGGGAGGATAGAGAGCGCCCAGAACGAGGAGCAGGTTCCCCCAAGGGGCAACATGCAGCTCCAGAGCTACAGGTTGCAGACCCCTAGGTCTAAAAAGGAATGAAATCACCACACTCTCCTGGCCCTCTATTTTCTGTTCTTGAGAACAGAAAGTTCTGTTGCAACCGGCTTAGGTGTAAATCCTGCAGATAACTTATAAATCATGCAGTCTTACGGATCCACTTTCCCCACAATGCACCTGCATAGTTCTCATTAATCTTAATGGGAGTTCCATAGGTGCATCAAGAACAGAACAATCCCTTCTGTGAACAGGGTTGCAAATCTAGAAACCTTGCCCTACACCCATAAGCATGTACTTGAACTCAGCTGCATGTAATTCTGCAATCTCTTTGGCACGTTAAATATTTCAAAGCCAGAACTATGCATAAGATGTGACATTTTATTTTAATTCAGATGATCCCGCTGCAGTTAAGGGGAAAGACGAGTGACTTTTGCATTTTGGGTAACTTATTCAAGACACTTGTGTCCATACATATAGTGGACCACTTTTGTGATTTTTTTGTTATGTTTGTTTTCCCCAAAGCCCAAATTATCTCGTGCCACCTAAGACCCTTTAATATTAAGAATGTATGCCTATGGAAATTAAACTATGGTGCCCATATATTTCACTTTGCAGGACAGTCGGAAGTGCAGTTGTATGAGCCAATCAAATTATATAAATTTACTAGTCACAAGAACTCATTAATATTAATTGTGGTGGACATTGTATTATAGCCCTTGCCACCATTAGAAATGAACCCTGTTTTAATTGTGCAGCAAGAGTTAAAAAAAAAAATCTATGCCTATGACTGGATTTAAATATGTATTTTTTTTCCAGGTAGTCTTCAGAACAGCACCAGAACAGTATTAAAAAATACGGAGCAGACCTTTTCTAAGACAGATGGCACACAATGAGGTTAAAAAAAGTATCTTGAGATCCAACCTGCAAGAACAAAAAAAATTGCTTGCATTGTTGTTTTCATTATCTTGCTTCTGTCATTTCATGAGCTTTGTATCTTGCAAGGAAAGAAAGAAGGGAGAAAAACTGTGAAATTAATCTTTTGTGCATGGCCTGATAAAGAAGAGACATGCTCAGACAAAAGATAGACTGAGAGAAGGTACTGTGATTGATGACTAAAGTAAAGGTGTCAGAAGAGTATTATGTAAATTACTGGAGGCACAGACCATTTCAGAGAGAATGAGAGGGAGAAAGGAAGCGAGAGAGAGAGAGAAAAAGGACTGCAGAGTCGATGTCACCAAGACACTGGTCCCCAAGCGCCAATTTCTTGCCATCTTTCATCTGCTCAGACAAGCTCACCTCACATTCTATTTGGTTTGCACAATGTAACAAAGGAGAAAAAACTGTCAACATTAGCATGAATATAGTCAAAAAGAGGGTTTTGAGTGAGCAATGTCTGAAATGAATCAGTAGGTAGGGAAATTTAAGAGAAGCAGCCTGGGTACTTATATGTGTGCCTGTATGAGACGTGTCAAGAGAGGTTGGGGCTGCTGACAGTTTCCCTTTCTAGTCTGTGCCAAAATTAGGATTTTAGAAACACATCACATTTCTTTCTTTCTTTATCTCTAATTTCTCTTTCTCTCCATCTTTCCATGAATGTACACACACACACACAGAATGTGTATATACATGTATATATGTGTGTGTACACACACTCAAATATATTTGAGATTAAATTCAGCCTTAGGGTGAAAGTCCCACTGCTGACAATTACTGTGGCACTTGTGAAAGGGCTAAATTATGCCCATATAGTTTGTATGCCAGCCTCTCTCTCTCCCCCCAACCCAATCTATGTCTACACACACACACACACACACACACTGTCTATACATGTGTACAGAAATAGATGATAGATGCACAGTTAACATGTCCATCCCAAACTCATGACAATAAACCTTTTGTGCTATACAACATTGGCATGGAGTGGGAGAAAAAAGAGAGAGCAACTCTTTTATACCACCCATCATCTTAACACTCAAGTTTCCAGTGCACAGCTCTGGAACAGCTTTCAGAATTCAAAAGGAGGTGCTATTTTAGTGGCTTGTATACTGTATTATTATCTAAATAAACTACCCTTTTAAACACTGATAGATTTTTTTTGTATTTTTACCTTTAAGAAAACTACATCTCGTCAATAGTCTAGTAGGCTCTTCCAAAAGTTTTTCCTTGGTTCCTGAATGCATGATTAATCTTCCTGCTTTAAAACCAATTATTATGTATTGTCTTTTGATTTTTACCTCTGACATATCTTTGCCCCTTATTTAATTCTATTGCTGGCTTTTATTCAAAAACTTCATGTTGCAGAAGGAAAAACAACTACAAATGGTCACCTATCACCTGCATGGTAACAAATGAAAAGAACATTCAGCTGAGAATTCAATATCAAATTGTCCTTAAATGCAATGCACTGCACAATACACATATGTAGCACATGTTAATAATAACTCTGTGCTTACAATACATAATGCCCTACAGCCATTAACTAATTAACCCTCACAGCACCCCCGCGGGTAGATTAGTAATACTGCCTCCATTTTATACATGAAAAATAAGAAACAAATATTGGGCGGGTAACTTGAATATTATCAGTCTCAGCTATTGCTCCACTCACTGAGCACAGTTTTTTCTCACTTATATTGTAATATCATGGGGGCAAATCCTGCACTAAGTTAAAATAATGTAAATCTGAGTCCGTGTCCCCTGCCATCCCCACTCCAATCAACAGCAGTATCTTGGATTTACACTACTGCAAGAGAAAGCAGAAGCTGGTCCCACCAACAAAATTTTGTCTATGCCCAAAGCTCCACAACCTTATTTTAGCCTTAGGTGTTATAAGGCACATATGTCTATCTCGGTTTTCCCTTCCCCTGCTGCTCTTTGTCTGCTCTTTGTCCTGCTATGCTGTTGAGCATCAGATGGTGTTCAGGGATCTGGCTTTTTGTATAAAAGAATCCAGAGTCATGGCATTCCCAGCAAGAATCGTGTCAGAATAGAGAATGGCATTGCAAACAAAAGCATTTGATGATTTTTCTTCAAATTTGGATCAAATATTACATGGACATCACCTCCTTTTTAATATAAGAGTCTGAGTGACTTTAGAAGGAGATTTTATTGAAAATTGTTTAAATTTCACATTCCCCAAATGTTCTGTTAGCAACATAGGTCAGATAGGACAGATGGTGAAAAAAACAACTCTCCTTATTGCTGGATTTTTCATTGTTTTTCCTCTCCACCTCCTTCCACTGTAGGTGGAAAAAAGTGCAATAGACAGAGAAGATTTTAAATTCAAAGAGGTAGTATTTTTATGCCATTAGTTCATCCTTTAAAGGATTGAAATGAACAATATTTGACTCTTCCAAAAGAGATAAAATTGGCGTCCTGGGCATCAAGCTCATTGCAAATCACCTTTAAAAAGTGTCCATGAATTCGCATTTTTAAAGACTACTTTAGTTTGCAAGACAGAAATTCTCCTTAAAATGAAACTCTCAAAGGAAGGTGTCATTTTAGGCTGCACAAACCAAAACCCTTCCAAAATCTGGTGCTTAGAAAAAATTTTTGAAGTGCTTTAATAATTTAAATTGTTCCTTCTGCACATGCCCAGAACCCAAATCTCTTTTCCAACTGAAGTGCTTATTATAAAAATTTGACAGCTCTTATAATTTTAAATTGCTGTACACTGAGTATGCCCAGAACTTTGATCACTTCCAAATTCAAGGACTTATAAAAATTTGAAGCACTCCAATAATTTTAAATTGCAATGCACAGTGTAGAGTGATTTAAAATTATTGGACTGCTTCAATTTTTTTAAAAGGCCTTCAATTTGGAAGTGAGTCAAGCAGCACTCTAATACGGCCATTTAAGACATACTGTACTGACCTAAAATTTAAAATTAAAAAAATAATGACAATTAAACCAAATAAACTATCTTAAAAGTGAGGGTGGCTGTCCACACATACCTAGAAAGCTAGAAAAACAATAACCTCTGGCTGTCTTGTCTTCTCATGGGGTGAGGGGAGCTGGCAGGGGAGGAGTCAAAAACAAACATTCAGATGAGACCAAAGAAGCAAAGGCATCTCACAGCAACATGACAGTTGTTGCATCAACCCTTTAGGGGAGCAAAAGGGAAGAAGAAGAGAAGAAATAGCAAGCATTTCAGATACTGACACCATGTGAACTCCATGCATAGTGTTATGCTTGATAGATCTTCATTATATTCTTAACTTGAAATTCACCATCTGAGCACTTCCTTCCTTCCTGGTTTGAGGGCTTACATGGTACAGTGGGCTCAGCACATGGAGGAATGTCTTCCCACTATTCTCTTCTGAAAGGCCAAGCAAAGCCTGAACAAAAGGGTTTTGCTTATGAAAAATGTGCCTCAGTGCAGCAGGCCCATGATAAGAAATTTTTAACCCTAACATGCTGCAAGATCTAAGGGCAACTGTGTAGCTGGCAGGGAAAGACTGAACATGACCCAGTGGTTTCCTTCTATATGGGGCTTTCAAATGGTTGATCCAGACTATTTACAGACCTGATGGCCATCACATCATGTGTACATAATAGACCTGTTTCATAGGATCATGGAAGCGCAGAACTTGAAGAGACCTCAAGAGGTCCTCTAGTCCAGTCCCTGGCTCACAAGACAGAACAAGGCAGTGTTTGTCTAATCTGCTCCTAAAAATCTCCAGTAACTGAGAAACCACAACATCCCTAGGTAATTTATTCCAGTACTTAACTGTGCTGACAGATCATTTCATAACGTCTAACCTAAACCGCCATTGTTGCAACCTAAGCTCATTACTTCTTGCCCTAACTTTGGAAGCTAAATAGAACTGGTTTTCACCTTTCTCCTTGTAACAACCTTTTACGTACTTGAAAACTGACTTTCCCTCCCTCAATCTTCACGTCTCCAGACTAAACAAACCCATTTTTTTTCAATCTCCCATCATAATTCATGCTTCCTACACCTTTAATTATTTTTATTGCTCTTTTCTGGACTTTCTCCAATTTGTTCACATTGTTCCTGAAATATAGAGCTCAAAACTGGAACCAACACTGAGCTGAGGCCTAATCAGAATGGATTAGAGTGGAATAATTATATTCTGTGTCTTGCTTACAACACTCTAGATAACACATCCCAGAATGATATTTCCTTTTTTCCAACAGTGTTATACATTGTTCACTCATATTTAGCTTGAGATCCACTATGACCCTCTTAGAAATTAGCTCTAGTTTTTAGTTATTTGCTCCCAATCACTGTGTCTCCTTATGGAAACTCATGGCAACTGTCCCATGAATTCTTCATGGAGATGCCATTTATGGTATTCCCATGCACAGATTTCCCATTGCTTTGCTTAATCGACAAGAAGAATGTATAATATATTATATATTTGTGCTGCAGGTCTCAGCATTAGGTGCATGGATTTTTTGAATATGCTTCTGCCAGCTAACCATGCTTCTTTTATGTTCTTTAATTCTTTTCAATGTTTTTAGTTTTACTAGATTTGGAGTTGGTTAATATTTTTAATATATATCCTTAATTTTAATGGTGGGAGGGAAGGTTATGATTTAGCTTAGTTGGTTATGAACATTTGCTCTAGATTTGGAACTTGGCATTCTGCATTTCAGTACAGAAATCAACATTAACTTTGGCAAAATTTCTTCAGAAAAATCACTCTGGATATAACATGAAGGACTAAAGAAAAGAATTTAAATCCCCATATTTTCCATGGATTTTTTAACATCTGCAGTGCAAAATGGCTTCGCAATGGGAATTGGATGATACTTCATTCATTTTTTTCCATTAACAATACAGTCTCATTTTTATCTAGAATGATGCTTTAAAAAAAATGCTGCATTATTTCTATTTCACATTCACAGTGACTTGCTTCCAGGTTTTTATTTGTTTTTTCTATGTATCTCTTTAGTCAGTACAAATCATTCTATGGGGGTCAAAAAACAAAAATGTTCAATTTGAGGTTAGATTAAAAATATAAAATATACAAACCTGGTCTTACATAATGAACTCATGATTGTACAAAACCAACTCACGATTTATCACATACATAATATCTGCTTTAAAACATTGTTCAAAGAGGTTTTTATTCAATAGGCTGTAATGGTGAGCTGTTATGGTCTAGTGAGTAGATAATGTGCATCTTAAACTATTGTGTAAATACATATTTATATAATAGACTGTAACATTTCCAAAGGAACCATTGCATTCAGTGCTCAGAGTGAGAAGGAGCTCATAGGAGATGAACTCTGGCACTTTTTTCCCCAGCAGGAGCTAAGCAACAGCAATTTCTTCTAAATTAAAGAGAGAGAGAGAAAGAGAAAGAAAAAAAAAGTTCCTTATTCATTCATATGAACAGGAAAAGACAATGCAAAGGCTGCAAAGTGAAACAACAGCCCAAAAGAAATGCAGATGGAAAGAAGAAAGAAAAGTTTTAAACTGACGACTTGCTTTGCTTAGTTGTCTCTACATATCATATTTCCTTGCTCGCCATCAAATTTGAGAGTTTGTATTGTTTACAAATGGTTCACTTGGCTATTTCTGGTGTATGGCTAGTGACAGTCATCCAAGTCACATGGTATTAGTTTCAGACCCCTGACTGGATGACTGAGACTTTTCAAAAAGAAAAAAATAACACATAATTCACACCCATTACAGATTTTAGATCAAGCAATCATTGTTTATAAAATTCTTAAAACTTTGGCAATTCACAAACATTTTCTCAAATACCCAAAGGTCTTTTGAATACAAACAATGAATACCATGACCCCATAACTAAGAGCAAACTGACCCAGATACTTTTATTCACAAAAACATAACCAGCTTCCTTTAGTTTTATTCAAGCCTCTCTGTTTTAATACAGATTACTCAAGAGTCTCACATACACCTTTTTAAATGGTCTATACAATAATCAGCAGGGTTTGGCATGAATTGAACCCCCATATCTTAGACTGGCCCCACTCTCCCTAGACTTCACAGCTCAGTCCCATTTCTGTAATGGGCCAAACCAGAACACTGAATGCAGACACCTATGAAATATGAGAATTGTAAATTAAGATCCAGACAACACACTTCACATCTCTCTCTGATATTTTCCCATATTTTTGTATTTATGGGAGGAACCATACTGCATATGCAGTGCATATATAATCCTTTATTATACTACTGAAAGAGGAATCCCTATTATTTGCAATTATTTCCTAATATGGCCAATATGAGAGGTTATTGCCGCTGAAAAGAATGAATAAAAGCATATTTGAGGCAAAAAAGTGCTAGTAGTAAAGCTGAAAAAGATCACAGATGAAGACTAACAACCTCACAAGTCAGGGCCCAGAATACTTAAAACAAGTAAAAAGATATAACGAAGGAAAAGGAGAAGAGCTGTAAGGAACTTTTGTTATGATACCCAAAGTCACATGAAACTTGTCAGATTGCTCGCTCCTGTCTTTGTTAACATTTCAGGTGAACCTAGTTCCAATTTCAAGTGAACATGGACTGACTGACTGGCTTATATTTTTTCTGTAGCATTTCAGAAGAGTTTTGCTTTGGTTGTACAGGTCCATTCAAACTTGAAAACTCAGTCAATGTGAACAAACAAATACTGGAAATAGGTAGATCAAAATTAAGACATTTGATTTAATTCGGCAGAAATATATTAGTAGAGACAGGTTTTTTGGAAAGACAGAGAATCTTGAAATCAGTAGGAATCTTTCAATTGAATTCAATGGGCTTCGGATCAGGTCCCAAGCAGATAAAAAGCAGCTACATTGCTAAAGTGATACTGAAAACATCCATCTTGGATAAGGACAATTGACATATAATATGATGTAAAGCCAGGTAATCCAAAACCAAACATTTGTATGTGCCCTTGAACTACTGAGTTTTACCCCATTCTAATAAAGACAAAGAAAGGAGTTCTATCTATTAGGAACACATTTATAAAAAGCTATCGTGCATGCAAATCTGAATTTCGGTAAGCACAAATCATATACTGTTTGTTTAAAAAATACGATCCAATGCACTGTGCTCCCTAGAACTGTGGCCCATGCTACTGCGTGAAGAGAATGCAGTTAGGACTCAGAACAACTGAGCTAATAAAGGCAATGGAGAGATGATTAAAAATACTCTGCTAAAGAGAAAACAGTTTTAGTCACATGCATACCAAGATGTCACCATTTAATAAAATGACAAAAACTATCTATCACATATGCATGAACACAGAACAATATAAAGAGGTTAACAGAAATTGATGGCATCCCAGCTTTAATTTTACACTGAATTGGAGTCTTTGGTGATTGAAATAGACAAAGATGTATAGGGTTATCTTGTTGAAGAGGCTTTGCTAATTACTGGCACTTGTCATTTCTCCATAGCTTTATCTAAGTCAGGGAGGCTAACTAGCTCCTTTTCCCCAGTGTGCATTGTTTGTTCAGTACGCTTTGTGCTGAGAAAGCCTTTTTCATAACTGCACCTCATTATTAACGGGTTCATAAATAAATGAGTCCTAATATTTTTCTCAGTTAGCATTTATGATAGGGACATTTGGACTACAAAAGATTACACTTGTCTTTAATAAAAATAGGCACTTGTACATGAAGCCTATTAGGGACTTGTTACGCTGAGGAGGAGGAGGAGGTAGAAAAAAAGGGAGGAGCAGAATTATAAAAAATAAGCTTCTCAGCCCCATCATATATTTTGTAATTTTATTATATAATTATTATATTACATTAGCTAATTATAGCTCTAACCTTCAACTGATTTCCATATTACACATGGCATTCTGACACCATCACGTAAACTGCCAAACCTGTCTGCCACATAAGTATTATAAATAAGACAAACACTTTGCCACCTGGCACCATCTGGGTAACATAAACACAACAAGAGTTTAGAGATGGGACAGAGACAAAGTTCAGCTCCAGATGCAGCTTAGACGTTTCCCAAAGGTTGTTCAGATCAAGCTCTTGGGCTCAGCCCACTAAAGAAATAGAAGCCAACCAAAAAGTTAGGATCTGGCTCCAAACCTTCCCAAAGCCCAGGAGCTGGGATCTGATTTAGGTCACTTCTCCTGAGATTTGGGAAGGTGTCATGGGGACCTTAGAAGACCTTTTTCCAATCATATTCTGAATTAAAGAGAGGGAGGAAAAGTTGCTTACTGATTCATATATGACTACATACCACATAGCACAAATCATAGATATACTTCTCTCCATGTGCTCCCTTTCCCACATGCTGCTTCCTCCTATTCATTCATGCCCATCCTGGACATATACCTCCACACACAGGACAAAGGATGGAAGTAGACCATTATTATTCCCCTCTTTCTGAGGGCAAACCAAGACACACAGAGAAATTACGTAATGTGCCCATACAGCAAGTCTGTGGTAGAACCAAATTAAACTCAGATCTTCTGAATCTGAACCCAGAATTTTACCCACAAGATCAATTTTTCTTTGATATCAATTCAATTCAAAGAAGGTCCAATCTCCTCATGAGGAAACAGGTGAATTCTACTCTGGAGGAAACTAAAGAGAAGTTCCTTGCTCCTAAAGATAAGGGCATTTAAAAGGTATAGGTAGTCATAAGGAAATGTCACAAAAGGTGATGGAGATATCTATTTTCTTTGGAGGAAGACAGCATCTGGGAGTCTGAGACTTAAGGTACTGCTCTTTGGGGAAGACCTCAGCTTCTCAAACATTATTTGTTGACGCTTGTTTTTGGGAGAGGGCTCTGAATCTCATGATGATAGGAGAACACACTGGGCCTCATGTCTACAGCTGAGAGAAAATATTCTTTCTACTCTTCCTGTCTCCACACCCCTGAGACTGCCAAGTGGTTATCAATAGTAAACCACCGTCAGCCTCCCCATAGAATCTCCTCCAGCAGAGTCTGGTGATGCAGGGCTGCTACACAACAAGAGTAGGAAAGTTTACAAAGAATACTGCCAACCAAAGTTAGTTTATAACCAAAACCAGTAAATTTTTTATGTATTTACTAAGTGGAATAGGTAAAAGTAAAGTCAACAGGTTATCAGGGTTCTGAGCATTTCCCCAGAGGCCAGCTGCATCTTTTAGAATCAGGCTCATTGTTAAACTCAAACCATTTTTTGTTAGAGCTACAAGGAACTGTGCAATAACAATTCTTCTTAGAGGATAGACCATCCACAACCTTTTCAGACAGATTTAGGGAGTTTTAAGACTTAGACAATGTGGTTACCTTTTTTATGGTTCCTTTAACATGCCTGTTAGTCAACAATTTATACAATCACGTACCGTGGTCATCTTTAAACCTAATCTTCTCAAAAATAATTCCAGAGAAAACAAGCTGTAATGGACAATTCAAGATGTCAACATATGTTAGCTGAGACCACAAACTTCTTTTTGGAGAAGTAGCGATCTTAAAGTCAATGTATCAGAAAGCCTGTGGTAGAGTGATGCACTAGATCCTATCTGGGTTTGTAGGGCCAGCTCACAAATGTTGTTAACATTTGATTCTTTTTAATTAGTACCACTCTCTCTTTTGTTTTCACTTGGATGTTGGGTTTATTTGAATGTTGGTATTGACTTATAGCACAGAATCATATAAATATATCTGGCATGATGTTCTTTCTTTCTCTTTAAATCAGTGAAATATTCAAAACTAGGTTTAATCACAAAAAAGACTACTTCCTTCAGGATGTCAGTAATTCACCAAATTGCTTTAGATATTTGCTAGATATCAGAAATGGGTAATGCGGCATTTTAAGTGGCAGAAATACATTAGTACTATGTAAGTACATGATCCTTAATGTACTAATCTCAGCAATATGTGTAATGAGAACTTTCAGGAACACTTTATTTTAAGAGTCCTCTGAGAAATGCTAATTTACACTGAAACACCTATGGAAGTACATGTGACATCTACATGAATATCAAGTGAATTCATTTTGATCAATGCTATTACAATGAATATGATATGAATTCACAATGATAGGACATTTAAAGAATTACCAAATTTTCTTTTAATATTACGTATGTTATGAAGATTAGCATATGTTAACTATCACTTTACACATTCATTACTAGTTTTATATATATTATGATGTGCCTAGGATGTACATTAGCACTAATTACCTGATGTTTGCACAACTTGAAGCATTAACAAAAATACTGCAGGTATACAGTGGGACAGTTTCTTTCATCAGCTACAAAAATGAAATCCTCTGGATTTAAATAAGATTGCAGAATTGTAGTTTTGGATGAAATTTGGCATTATGGACTTGATTGTTGTGCAATTACTCATGTTATTGTGTAATTACTCACATGAGTAAGAGTTGCACAATTTCCCCATCGTATTTTGTTTCTATAGAGTGAAATGCCATATATAGTTTAACACAAATAACACTGAGGGCTGGATTTTCAAAAGATTTCAGCACGTTAGATGCTGCTGAGCCCCTTTGAAAATCTGTGCTACAGTAGGAGGTGCTGGACACTGAGGATTTTAAAATCTCTCACTTACATAGGGTTCCTAAATGGGAACCAAGCACGTGAGAAAATCTCTGCCCAGTTGTTGTCCTTTCTAACTAAGCAGATTTAGGGTAATTTAAATGTGCACATTCCAGAATTTAGAAAAAATGTTCAGGTGACTAACTGTATTACATTACAGAACCTGCAAAGAGTTTTCTGGTGAAAGTGACCTGTGAACAATGGGGAGGTCTACACTGCTTGCCCTTTCTGGCACCAGTCAAACAGAGACACGCAAGTTACCTGAAATAACCTGCCAATCTGCATTCAGCTTCCCTACTCCCAGCACCTCCATGACACTGAGTCAAAGGGAGGGTGTCCTCTCTCCAACTTAGCACTACCCAGTTGCCACCGTGGTGTCCAGGAATCAAACTTCTTGATCGGCTGAATGGGTGTTCACAGACCAGAGCAGTCAATCAGGAACCTCACCAAATTTGCTGCCATCAGTGAAGACAAGCTTTATGGCTCCAGTGTTTGAAAAATCTTGCAGAGGGGCACATAGCCATTTGCAATCATACTATAATGCTTTAGGAATAAATTCATGATAGATAGATAGATTGATTTGATTTCCCTGAGCAAAGCCTCACTTCAGATAGATAGATAGATAGATAGATAGATAGATAGATAGATAGATTTCACTATCGATGATGAATCAAGTGATCGTCTGAGCTATGAATGTTGATAAAAAGCAATAAATAACTAGAGAGGAACAACTGACTCAGATGCATTGGGATTTGTTTTCATCTTATCTGCACTGTTCTCATATAGACTTCTAATATAAAAGAAAGACCTGCTCTTTCACTAAAATACTGCTGTGTATTACTTATTTTATTTATAATCATTTATAGCCAAAAATATCTTAATTTTTGTTAAAATTTTAGTCATTTCCCTATCATTGCTTAATAATATTTTCCTGGTTTGATCTCAGTAGGGCAAAATAACACTGCCTGCCTGCATCTGTCCTTTGCTTGGTGTTTGAAACTGCAGGAACTGCTAGTAACAAAGTGGTTATACATAATAAGAAGTACAGCCAGCTACTTGCAGTAGTAAAGACCCTGCGTGATGACGAGTACCTCTTAGAAGTTATCATTTGTGCCCTCAACTTCCATTTTCTGCAAGAGTTTATGGTGCCAAGCATCTCCTAGGGCTTTTAGGTCATGTTTACACTGCAGTTAGTTAGACGCCCATGGCTGGCCAGTGCCACCTAACTCAAGGATTGGTCTAAGCAACTATGTAATTGCAGTATAGACAGTTGGGTTCAGGATGGTTACTGGGCTGTCAGACATTGTGAAGTGGGAGTGTCCCAGAGCTACTGCTGCAGCCAGAGATAAAATGTCTACCCTGCAATTAAACAACCCCTTAGTTAAAGTCCCAGGAGGCCTCAGTCAACTGGTGCAGGCCAGCCAGACACACCAACAGTTTGTATTACACCTGTGCATATTCCGCCCAATTACTATATATTAGTTTATTCAAGAAATGAAATTTTTTCACACCTAGTCCCGAAATTTCTGTAGGTCAGTATCCGAGGGTGTTTATACATTATCTAATAAATGCAGTAGTTAGCAAAAGAGCATGCATTCTATAACACATTTATTTACTAGCTACTGCATTTATTAGAATATATATATATATAAAACCATACATTTCATATATATATATATATATATATATATATAAAAATCTGATAAATGCAATGGGTAGTAAATGAGTGTAATTTTTATATATATTATGTATACAATATATTGAACTCGTGTGCATGTGTATATGAATGAATGAATGAAATGTAGCCTTGTCGACACCCACATCATAGGAAACAAACAAAAAAAATTAGAATACCTATAGTAAAGTCATAAAATGAAAGGTGACCTGACTGCTACATTTCTGATAAACTGAGCCCCAAACTGTACTGTGCTTCATTTTGCCATTGGAAAAAAATAGAAAATACTTACAATGTTTAAAGCTTATACATCACTTAGTTTTTAAATTTAAGGTAGGAAAACTTGGTACAGAGTCTGGCTTTCTCAGAAGATTGCTAAAGGAACGCAAAGTATTTCACATGTTGGTCAGCAGATAAAAAGTTATTCCCATCCAGTAATGAATTTCAAGAAAAGAAGTTTAAAATCAGCTAAATTTGATCAGTTTAGATCTGGGAAATCATTTGTAAATTCAAACCACTTTCAGATTATAGTCACTCATCTAGCTTTGTCACTTGCATGAGGCTGCCCATTCCATAACTATAGGTCAGATATTTAAAGTCTAAATTAACTTGAAATTTGGATAAAGGCAAAAAATCCAAGAAGATGGAATTCCCCCAAAATTCACAAAATTATATCCAGAATGAAATTCTGTCTCCTTCTTTGCCTCTAGAAAGTCATTTCCATCTGACAGCTGTTTAGTGGCATATGTGAGTTGGTGGTACCAGTCCAATTCCTAGTGGGCAGGTGTCTGCATCACAAAAGCCACCATCACAATTGGCACTAATTGGCACCCTTGCTGGCAGGCTCAGCAGTGAGAATAAGGATTAAATGGCATAGAGATCAAATTATCCTGTCACCATAAAGGTGGTCCCCCTCCAGGTCAAAGCAGCACATTGGCAGGACAGTTTGGGGAAGTTTGAACTGCCTTCACCATTGCTTTCCTGGGGATAAATGAAACCTTTATTGTCTCAGGCTGTCAAGATGGCACATTGCACAAACCCTTCATCCCCTTAAAAATTGCAACTGGATTAAAAACAACAAACAAAAAAATTCCCTTCTAATTTTGACAGCAGCTGATCAATACAAAATAGCTGTTTTACACAGGCAGATGCCACTGTGTGCTAGTGTCACAGTGGTACATTTGATGGCTTTCTTTGTTTGTTTTTTTTACCAGCATGCAAAATCTGTGGGTTTTCTAAGTAGAGGGGGCAAAACTCACTGGAAAGGGGTGGGGGAGAGAAAGTCTTACAGCACAGCTAGCTTTATAAGGATATTCTCTTAGTTATTGAGATGAGTTGAATAATTCTCCACTAATTTATACACCAGTGAAACCGGCCTGTTGGCAAGTCCACAATTAATGTGAATGCCAAGTGGGATTGCAGCTTTGTTTCATCTAGGAAAACACTTAGCTGAACAGCAGCTCTTCCAGCTGAAAATGTGTCTCTCTCTTTAAACTTGCAACAGAAGCTGGCATTTCTTTGCTTCCATTCACTCTATCATTATGATGCATTATACAATGTAATGATGTAATACGCTGGAAAGCTGACACATAAGCTCCTTGCCAAAAATAATAATACAAAAAGTGTACAATTATTTTCATCTATGAAAGCCACTCTCACAATCATCATCAGCTCCCCAGCCAAAGTGTAAGCTTCCTTCATAACAGAGAGTCCCTTTATATTGTGAATTGAACACAAATATAAGAAGGAGGATGTTGGCTTTTCTGTTCCGAGTTAGAACTTTTAATGGATGTAAACAGATTTATCACTTGAGCATGTCAGGCCATCACTGAGCTCAGAATCATAAAATCATAGGGTTGGAAGGGACCTCATGAGGTCACCTAGTCCAACCCCCTGCTAAAAGCAAGACCACTCACACTAAATCACCCCAGCCAGGGTTTTGTCTAACCAGGCCTTAAATGCTTCCAAATATGGAGATTCCACCACTTCCCTAGGTAGCCCATTCCAATGCCTCACCACCCTCCTAATGAGAAACTTTTTCCTAATATTCAGCCTTAACCACCCCAGCTGCAGCTTCAAACCATTGCTCCTCGTTCTGTCCTCTGTCACTACTGAGAACAGCCTAGCTCCCTCATCCTTGGAGCACCCCTTCAAGTAGTTGAAGGTTGTTATCAATTCCCCCCTCAGTCTTCTCTTCTGAAGACTAAATAAACCTAGTTCCTTCAGTCTCTCCTCATAAGTCATTTGTCCCAACCCCCTAGTCATTTTTGTTGCCCTCCAATGGACTCTTTCTAATTTCTCAATATCCTTTCTGGAGTGTGGAGCCCAAAACTAGACACAGTATTCCAGATGTGGCCTCACTGGCACCAAATAGAAGGGCATAACAACATCCCTAAATCTGCTGGTAACACTCCTACTGAAGCAGCCCAATCTGACATTTGCCTTTCTGGGTACAAGAGCACTTTGTTGACTCATGCCCAGCTTCCCATACATCATAACATCCAGGTCCTTTTCTACAGTGCTGCTACTTAGCCGATCTGTCCCCCGCCTGTAGCAGTACATGGGACTTTTCCATTCAAAGTGCAGGACTTTGCACTTGTCCTTGCTGAACCTCGTGAGATTTCGTTTGACCCAATGCTCCAATTTGTCTAGGTCTCCCTGAATCCCATCCTTGCCTGCAAGTGTGTTTCCATTCTCCCCAGCTTGGTGTTGTCCATGAATTTACTGAGCATGCAATCTATCCCAGTATTCAGATTATTAATGAAGAAGTTGAACAGAACCAGTCCCAGGACCAGCCCCGGGCCATTCCACTAGTTACTGGTTGTGAACTAGACATTGAGTCATTGATCTCTACCCACTGAGCCCAATGATCTAGCCAGCTTTCTATCCACCTTATGGTCCCATTCGTTCAAACCATACTTCCTTAACTTGTTGACAAGAATGCTGTGGAAAACTGTATTAAAAGTTTTGTTAAAGTCAAGGTATATCACATTGATGCTTCTTCCCACATCCATATATCCCGTCATCTCATCATAGAAGGCAATCAAGTTGATCAGGCATAATTTGCCCTTGGTGAATCCATGCTGACTGTTCTAGATCACTTTAGTTTCCTCCAAGTGTTTCAGAATGGATTCTTCTTCCATGATTTTTCCAGGGACTGAGGTGAGATTGATTGGTCTATAGTTCCCCAGGTCCTCCTTTTTCCCTTTCTTGAAGATAGGCACTATATTTTCCTTTTTCCAATCATCTAAGACCTCCCCCACTCACCACAAGTTTTCAAAGATAACGGCTCTGCAATCACATCAGCCAACTCTCTCAGCACCCTTGGACGCAGTTCATCCAACCCCATAGACTTGTGAATATCCAGCTTCTCTAATAATTCCTAACCTGGCCTTCCATCATCAAAAGCTGCTCTCCTTCTCTCCATTCTGTGTTACCCAGTGTAGCAGCCTGGGAACTGACCCTGCCTGTGAAGACTGATGTAAAAAAATCATTGAGTACTTCAGCCTTTTACACATCATCCGCCATGAGGATACCTGCCCCACTCAGTAAGGGACCTAAACCATCCTTAATCCTCTCCTTTTTACTGATATACTTGAAGAACCCCTTCCTGTTATCCTTTACATCCCTTGCTAGCTACAACTCCAACTGCCCTTGGCCTTTCTGATTTTATCCCTGAAGACCCAAGCAATATCTATATATGCCTCCCTAGTCATATGTCCAAGCTTCCACTTCTTGTAAACTTCCCTTGTGTTGAGACTCAGCTCACCACAGAGTTTTCTACTTAGCCACACTGGGAACCTTCCATATTTGCTGTTCTTTCTGCACATCTGAATGGTATCTTCCTGGACCCTTAGTAGGGTTTCTTTAAAATACAGCCAGCTCTCTTGGGGTATGTCCACACAGGCTTCTTATTTCGAAACAACAGAGGTTGTTTCGAAATAAGAAGCGGCATGTCCACACGACGCAGGACCCGTTGTTTCAAAATAACAGCCGTTATTTCGAAACCGTTAAACCCCGCATCTAATCAAAATAGCCGTTGTTTCGAAACAACATGTCTGAACCGCCTTGTTTTGAAATAACCGTTTTGAAACAACGGCTATTTTGAAAGCAGGCTTTCCCTTAATTTGAATTAACAAACTGTTAATTCGAATTAACTTATTTCGAAATAAGGACTATATTTCGAAATAACTCATTTCGAAATGGGTTATTTCAAAATAATGATGTATGTGTGGTCATAGCCTTGGATACCTTTCCCCCTTCAGATTAGCCTCCCAAGGTATCCGGCCCATCAGTTCCCTGATGGAGCCAAAATCTCCTTTTCTGAAGTCAAGGGTCTGTGTTCTGCTTCTTTCCTTTCTTCCTTTGATCAGGATCCTGAACGCTACCATCTCATGGTCACTGCTGCCCAGGTTGCCACTCACTTCTATTTCTCCGATCAATTCTTCTCTGTTCGTGAGCAGCAGGTCAAGAGGTACAAGGCCCATAGTTGGTTCCGCTATCATTTGTACCAGTCGGTTGTCCTCAACACTCTCCAAAAACATCCTGGATTGTCCGTGCACTGCTGTATGCCCTCTTCCAGCAGATGTCAGGGTAATTGAAGACCCCCATGAAAACCAGGGCCCGTGATCTGGAAACTTCTGCTAGTTGTCCATAGAAAGACTCATCCACCTCCTCCTTCTGTTCTTGTGGTCTATAGCAGACACTCAACACGACATCACTCTTGTTGCACTATCCTTTAAACTTGAGCCAGAGACTTTCAAAAGGCTTGTCTCCACTTTCATAGTCGAGCTCCGAGCAGTCATAAAGCTCTTTTACGTATATTGCTACTCCTCCACTTCTTCTTTCCTACCTGTCCTTCCTAAGTAATTTATACCTCTCCATGGCAGTGCTCCAGTCATGCAAGCTATCCCACCATGTCTCTGTTATTCCAATTACACCATTGTTCCTTTTCTGTGCCAGTACTACCAAGTCTTTCTGCTTGTTTCCCAGGCTCCTTGCATTTGTGTAAAAGTACCTAAGATACTGGGCCAATTGCCCTACCTTCTGCTGCTGATTATCTTTTCTGTTTCATCTTCCTCCTTGCATTTTTCTCCCAGTGTCCTCCTTCCCTACTCACCTCAGGTATTAGGGCTTCATTAGGACACCTATTTGCTTCCTTGACACTAATTTGTAATAGTGCTATCACCTGGGAGTCAGATTGTGATGTCCTTTCCTTTGGTGCATAGCACCTCACTTCACAAGTTGCCTCTCTGGTTACACTAGGGATACTTGTGAATGTACCGCTTGGTCCAACAAAGGCAATCAGAATCTGACTCTAGATTAGAAGGGCAAAATGTTAGAAACACATGTTAGAGTCCCTTACCCACACAATTGTTCTTCACTTACCCACAGAATAAAAAAATTACCTAACTCTGATACAGTGCATTGCCAAGATCAGAAATTACCAGTACCTTCATTTTACAGGTGGGAAAAGTGAAGTATAGGAAGGTGGCATGACTAGCTCAAAGTCACATAGTAGGTTTGCAGTACAGATAGGAACAGACCTCAATTATTCCTCATTCCCTTCCAGTCCTGTACCCTCTGAATTATACCTCCCATTACTTGAGACTCCAATTCACCAAAGTGCTTAAGTATGTTTCTAATTTTAAGCAGATTAGTCATTTGAAGCCTCCTTTGTAGTAAATGGAACTATTCCCAGGCTTAGTAAGGCGTGTGCTTAACAACTTTGCTGAATCAGGGTCTCTGGTGAATAAAAGCTGATTAAATCTGAACCTCAGAGGGGTTGAGCTCCCTTAGTTCTGAAAGTCATCAGTGGGAGCAAAACGCAATAGAAACCTGGCCTTTTCCTACAAAACTCGAGAGTTATATAAATCCAAAACAAGCAAGGAGTCTTGTGGCACTTAATAACTGACAAAATTATTTATCACATGAGCTTTCATGGGAGAAAATCCCACTGTGTCAGATGCTTTGAAGATTCTGCAAATTCCTCTATCTTCAAAGTGTATGATGCAGTGGGATTTTCTCCCACAAAACCTCATGTGATAAATAAATTTGTTAGTCTTTAAGTGGCACAGGATTCCTTGTTTGTTTTGCTGAACTAGACTAACATGGCTAGCCCTCTGGAACTCGATCTAAATATAGAGGGGACCTGTTAATGTGCGGGTGTCGGGGGACAAGCCCCCACGACTGCGCATTAAATGGACCGTGCGCAAATGGGACCGTGGTGAATAAATAAATAAATCAGAGTACTAATAAGGCTCACTCTACCTGTTTCCGCACCCAGGCCAACTTTCCTTTTAGCTAGCGCCTTGGACTCCTTATGTTGTTACTCACTTCATGCGTTTCTGTGCTCAGGCCAACTTCCACCTTTAGGCACTGTGCGTTAGTGAGTCCCATGCATTAAGTTGATGGCTTCAGGGGACATGACTGGAGCATGCGGTAACTGGATCCACGCGCAAATGGGTCATGCACTAACGGGGCCCCACTGTACAGGGTATTCAGCTGGTCCCCTATAATTGAACCTCTCACAGTTCACCACCACATCACATATTTCTTTTTAAAAAATCTCTATTTATTCTCAGAGGACTCCGGGAAGGCAGGGCCCTAAAATTATCTCCATTTGTACGGACAGGGAGCTCAGGCAGAAAGAGACTCAGTAACTTGTCCAAGATCACACAGCAGGAAACAGACCACAAGTCTCCAGCTACCACCTAAGCTACAGGTCCATGCTTCCTCTCCAGAGTGATTCACAGAAATCATTTCAGCAAATTAATCATCTCAGCTGATATTTTAAAATAAAATCACATATTAAAAGCACTAGAGACAAAAGGATTAGCTAATGGTTGGTCCAATTTTTTGTTTGTTTGTTTGTAGACACAGTTAATTTGTGTTACAACTTGTATTATATAAACAGCACTTCTAAACTGAACCCAGAGTTTCTAGACCAGGCTAGGTTTTCATGCCTGAGGGTTAGATTGTGTTATAGCAAGGGGCAGTGTGGAGCAGTTGACAGCCAGAGTGCTTCGATTGAGGAAACCAAGCTGCACGCCCACATGGCATTCACAGTCATTGTGGACATGCCAACAAGCCAATATGACTGGTACACAAATTAGTGGAGAACTGTATCACTCATCTCAGCCATCAACATACTCCCTCCGGAGACTGCATGCCTGTGACTGCTAACCTCTCTGTGGGTGTAGCTCCCATCCTCCATATGGCAGCAAGCTCTGCTGATCTGTGTACTGAACGGGAAATCACAGCTTTGCCTCCTTCCCATTCCCTTAGGGTGCAATGTACCCTCAATGTGCAATGAGCAGCCCTCAAGCTTTGTAGAATGTAGACTAAAAATCTGCCTAACTCTTATGGTGGCCGTGTCAGAGTTTGGGGCATCTTCTTTCACTTTCCACTGTGCACCCCTACACAAGTTTTATGTACAGTCTTGCCCCATAACAAAAACCCCTTAAAACAAGTTTGAGAATGCAAAAAGGATGATCCATCCCTAACTACAGACCAAATTCTAGCCTGAAATTTCACCTAAACAAACTCACATGTGAGACCTAAACTTAGTGGAGGGTGGGATGTGCCCCTGTAGGAAAATAGGCATGCACTGCTTAAATCTAGAATAGCCACCCTTGGTTCAAAATTGTATTCAGCGAAGATTTAGGAGAGGCAGAGGCAACTTTTGATGAATTTAGGAAGCAATAAGGGTAATTTAACTCATTATTGGCCTAGCTCTGTTCCAACTGTAGTCATCAGCTTCTCTTCAACTTCCCCTTTACTGGCTCCCAACGACCCCCTTTCCTTTTCAAACAAGGAGTCCTGTGGCACTTAAAGACTAACCAATTTATCTTTTCCATGAGCTTTCATGAAAGAAAATCCCACTTCGTCAAAGCATCTGATGAAGTGGGATTTTCTCCCACAAAACCACATGCAAAAAATAAATTTGTTAGTCTTTAAGTGCCACAGGACTCCTTGTTTGTTTGTTTTACTGAACTAGACTAACTAGAATCCTTGTTTGTTTGCTTATTTTACTGAACTAGACATGGCTGCCCCTTTGGATCTTTTCTTTTCAGTCACAGGCTGGCTGCTTCCTTGAAATCATAACCTGACTCCAACCTCTTGTGGTTCTCCCACAGCAGAGGTGGATCACTACACTGGGTGGCACCCATGCACACCTTACTCAAACCCTTCCCTAAAAAGGGCTGTACAAGCAACCCATGAACCCCTCCTGAACTCAGCACTACTCTGTACATTCAGTGGAGGAAGGAGCTCTTGTGGCAGCTATAAGCTCCAATCCCACCTGATCATGTTTCTCTGCATGACATATTCAGGTGCTCCTGTAAATAAGGTGCAAGTTGCTGCCAGCTCGTCCCTTCTCTGAAGGGACAAAAATAAGCCTCTTTCCACCCCGCCCACCCCCTCTATTCTGCTGCTGGAGAGAGGGGGAAAGGAAAATTATCAGCCACAAAGCCTTTTTGTTTGTTTAAAGAAATACAGGAAAAAGAATTGCATTGAAATGTCACCTCATCAGCCCTCTCCTTACCAGCTAGCATGATGGGAAGTCAGAGAGGCTACTCACTTAAGTAAGAGTTGCAGGTTTGGGCTCTAGATTACTTACCTTTAATACTGTTCTCTGAACATATGAAACTGTGTGTGTTACCCTCTTGGGGGCTGGGTGACAGGAGACTCTGATTTCTGCATAAGACCTGGCTGGAACTTCCTCTGTAGCTTGTGCCAGCACCTAAGTTATCCCCTAGTTTTCAAGGGTCATTTCCTTTTAAGTAGGGGGAAGAGTCATCTGGATAAAACAAAGCAAGACACTGCTCTAAATATTTCCCAATAACTTGCATAAAAACACTTCCCAGAGAAAGCAAAACTGTAGAGTAATTTGGACATCGTGAACTGATATGTGCAATGTATATAAAGGAAAACCTAGAATATTGTCTATGTGTTGAATTAATACAATAGTGCTTGGTAGGCATAGGCAGAGAAAACCAAGCGCCTAACTTCGTATATCTAGGCTTCCTGTTGAAAATCGTAAATAATTCAAGTAGAGACAAAAAATTACAATACTGGTGCATAAGTGGTACAAGTCAGAGGAAAAACGAACAGTCTCCTTATGTCTAGAGATAGACCTTAGCCTAGAAGCCAAAACCACCATTCCTATTGATTTTAATGTAAAAAACAGATGCTCGGTACCCTCTAAAAATCAGACTGCTTCCTTAGGTGTCCCAAAATGGACGTAAGTGGTCAGGTGAGAAATTAGGTAGGAGTTGCGTAATTCAGGGCCTTGATAGCCACGACGAGAAGTTTGATTAGATGCACAGGGCAAGGGGCAGTTGATGAAGTATAACATGAAGTTAGCATGAACATTACTTTCCAGGTTAGTAACTTGAACTCGCAAGTACTGAGGGGCTCCAAAGGAGTTTTGATCAATTTTATCAAGACCACAACAATGGCCCACCACACGGTGTTTTTTTAAAGAGAGTTCTCTCTATCTATCATAAACTGCTGAAACCAGCAGCCATGATTTGTGACTACTAGGTATTAAGGATTATGACTGATTCCCTTGCAGCATCAACTATGATAAAGGTGGCAATGCTTCTTTTGAGGTGGAGATGGTGTCCATGATCAGCACAATGGCATCTGATGGCACAGAGAGAATCAAAATCTACAAGAGGATAAATGGAGGGTGTAAGCTTTGTTTGAATGGATGTGCTTTCAGGGCCTGCTCTGGAGGAAACATGAACAACAAGTCCTGAAATCAGCATGGTCATTGTGGTTTGACTTTTTAAATAAAAGCTCTTGGCATATTCCAGGCCTATCTGTCAGACTTACTGAGGTGGGTTTGGAGGGCTTGACTTGAGAAAACAATTTGGCCCAATATATGTGATATTTTGTTTCCATGGTACATCTCCTGCGGACAGCAATACTATTATATTTGTGTTATCAGTCTACACAACATATTAATGTAACAAATACAAAACTATTCCACTGCCTGTCTCTGAACGAAGGAATGAACCAATCTCCTGCCTAAGAAGTCACAGTGGCACTATGAAATCATAGAAATGAAACTGAATCCTGACGGGTATAAACTGTCCCATCTCCATAGCAATTGCAGAGGAAGCTTCTGTGCCAGCTACTCCTGCCTCTCCCAAGTGGATGATGTCCATTGCTGAGGGCAGAAGCTCTCTAGCTGAAAGACAGCAAGGGAGACATTGGGGAGGGAGGCAAAGTGACAATAAGACTGCTATGAAATGATACTGAAGAGGACTGGGAGTGGTGAGGGACAGATACTGCAGACGAAATGACAATTGAGGGATGGAAGTGACTGATTCATCCAAACCCTGTGGCACCATCGTGCTCCAAAAGAGAGCTATCTGTCAGGGACATTGAGCCCCAGCCATGCAAGGAACTAAAGTGAAGAGTGCTGGGGAGAGGGAGTGCCCATTCCACCTCCCCTATCTCACAGGCCATTCCTCCATAGTTCAGGAGCTTCTGTGGTCCCCAGATGGAGGAGGCAGGGGTAAGATCCATGGACAAAGGCATAATGGAAGGTTCTCTGCCAGATCCTTGCTTTTTGTGACCACAGTTCACCCAGTACTCCCCTCCCCTCAGCCTGACTGTCCTCAGGGACAGAACAGTGAGACCCATACAGCTGCTATAACCATTGGGAATAGGAGGCAAGCTTTCTCTTTATTTTCACCCATCAGAGGGTCAAAATTTGATCTCCTATAGTATTCTTACGCAACATTCTCTCTCAATAAGCCTGTTCTGGGAAATCAGGAACTTGGGTGTCATAACCAAGTGAGAGTGAGCATGGTGCTAGAGACAGGTCCTTACAGGAGTGAAGAGCTAGAGCAAAGTAACTCTACAATGTGGGGGGCTGGAACTAGGGAGTTTTCAGGTTAAGGTACACTACGCATATACAGTCCATCAACAACATTTGTGTTTACAAGGCAGAGAAAATTCTGTTTCAACAGTGATATACAATTACACAGTAAGTGTATCTTAATAATACAATGAAGTGTTAGCTCTGATTAGAAAAGAAAGATGAATTCTCTTGCTAAACTAGGGTAACCCTAAAAGCATGTTAACATGAAACACTAAATAAAATGCTACTCATCTATAATAAATCTTATTACACATTTTGGCAATTTTACTACTAACATAGTGAAGGTTTCAAGCAATGTTTGAAAATAGAAATCTTAAATTGAATCATTGTTGCATGAATATATGCAAAATATTCATTTCTAGCACTGTGAGGGTTGAGTGCTTTTAAATTGGAGAAATCACTCATGACTTCACCTTTTCATGCAAGATAAAGTTGTATGTGGTAACATCATTACAATGTCATGAAAGGAGTGGAAATCATACAACAGTTCTGCCTAAAGCTAATATACAAAAAAAGTGCTTCAATATTTTTCAATATTGTTCAATATTTAAAGGTGCAGTACAAGGCTTTAAATATATAAAAAAAATCATTAGGCTTTAGATGTCAGTGAGGCCTTTACTAAGTACTGAGACTAATAAAATCATTGATGAGATCTCTTTAATATTTAACAGAATTCATGTCTTAGGTACTAACCTCTTTTCAACTCCAGTCTCTGTGGAAGGAACTAAATATAGAAATAAAAAAAGCAAACGATTTATGTGGGGGTCATTATAGATTTTTTTTAATTAGGCCACTAAAATTAAACTATTTACTCAATAATACTGTCATAACAGACAAAATGCTAGCACATTTAAATAGTATTTCCTATAAGTCTTTAACAGAAGATTATTTCAAAAGTATAACACTTTTATGCACATTAACAATCAGTAAATTCAATCAGTTAAAACGAATGAGCAAATTTTGCAATGAGTTGCAGCACCATGAATCGCCAATATAGAGTTCAGAGGACTACTAGAATCTTAAAGGTGTTTTTAAAGAGTGGAAAAAGGAATAATTTATGCTCATGCAGTTCTTTGCCTTTTCTTTTCTTTGATTAAAAAAAAATAGACCTGAAAGTTCAGTCTCAAAAGTTATACAAAAAAGCCCAGCCTGCAATTTAACTATATTATTTTTTACAGCACATCTGTAGGGGGGAGGAAAAAAACATGGCAAGGCAATTGTACAATGTCAGACTCAACTTTAAACCCTCATATGCATGAAATTGATAGCTCCATTCCTTTTAGCTAGTCACTAGTCCAGGACTTCAGAGTCAAGAGGTTGCAAAATAAAATTCTCTCTCTCTTTTGAATTTCAACTCTACAACCAAAATAGTCTCATTTATTAAAATAAAAATGTAAATGTGTATATTATCCTATTTTTATGTAAAGGCATTCTGGAAAGTACCACATACCATTGTCACGTGGGGAAATGTTTTCACTTTGATTGGCTGTTGCTAGGCTACAAGGAAATGGAATGGACCATTGCCAATGATGAATTAACTGATGAGCCTGGATGACAGTAATCTTTGTCACTCGATGCAGTAGCTGTCTGAGCCCTGTCATTTTCTGCATTTCATGTTAAACAGATATACCTAGATTGTAAAACAATACGAAGAAGAGACTACAAAAAAAGAAGTAAACTTTGACAATTAGAGGACCGTAGTTTTATTTACAGCCTTTCTAAGATTATACTGTGGTGCTCTCTTCATCCATGGGATTCAGAATCATTTTGCTTGTAATTCTAAAAGAATGGGTGCATGAAACATTATTGAGAAGCAAATGGAACCAATATAAAAAGCCATTGATGGCCATGTTGTGGCTGAGACGGAAACTCACAGTGACACAAACAAATGCTTAATGTTAACTCTAATGAGTAATCCATAATGCCTGTTGTGCCTAGGTGTTCTAGTATACACTTTATACATACCCTATATCTGAGGTATTTGTGCTACCTCTGTCCCATTGAGGCAATTACAATCAGCTGGCTTGTCCTTGTTTTTCTGTGCTCACATTCGTTCCGAATCAAGCTGGGCCGGCTCCATTTGTGTAATTCTCTCCTATATAATATCTGACATCTCTGTGTGGCTGTTTTCGGAATTGATATATTCTTCTGGATTGCTTCTATTGCTTCATGACCTCTCCACTTCTGCCTACCTCATTCTTTTTTTTTAACACAGCTTGCAAGAGGAAGTGGGTTTTGTCAATGAAAGAATATCCCTGGAACACCAGCCACATATCAGGGTGAGTGAATATTCATTTTTGCTGCACACAGTACCCAGATTCTTTGGATTGAAGATGGGAACTTATATCTATCCTGGGTCCTAGTATGGCCCTGCATATCAGCCCCTGGCAATTTGTAAAGTACAGTACTTTTCTTCCCAACACCCCTGCAAAGTAAGGAAACACTATAATCCCCATTGTACAGATGGGGAATTGAAGCATAAAGAGTGACAGAGCCAGGGAACTGAGCCCAGGTCTGCAGATTTCCAAATGAACACCCAAATCACTGGACCTCCCTTCCTTCTCCTAAGTGGACAGTACCAACAATTAATCATAAAATATAATACCAATCTTGAGATTCCTGAAACACCTTGGCATTGCTTCAGCTTGGATTAGTAGTTTTATTTTTCATTGTTTCCCTGCTATACACGCGTCTTTAATGAGAGATGCTTGACATGTCGCTTTTTTGTGTTTCATTTCCTTTAAAAAAAATACAAGACGACTACATCAGTGAAAGCAATTTTTTGGTTTTGTTAGTCTATAGAATATTGACAAGATGAATGAGATTGTTTGGACCTAATGCTTCCTACTATTCAAAGGCTAGCTGAGCCTTATTTTTTAAATATGCGGATTTTGAAATGATAGATCATAATAACAAGCCCAGCGCCTATGAATGGAGACTGCAAACACTTAATATTTCAGTAGAAGTGTGTGCAACATGATCCAATCACTCTGAAAAATGTACAAACCAGAAATATATACAGAAAGCAGCTGGCAAAAAAAGAGAATAAACAAAGAAATATTGACAAACCTCTGTATGGATAATGCAAAATACATTCAAGTTGCATTTGAATAATCTCATATATATTTATATGTGTACACATCTATATTCAATATACCGAAAGATTTCTTACCTAATAATTCCTTTCTTTGAAGGACATATGTATGAATCTACCACCATTATTAGTGAACACCGTTTCTTTGTGAAGAGCAATGCAGTTTTGCCACATCCTCAGCTAGACTAAATTGCTATGGATCTTTGCTTATTTAGGGTTCCCTTTTGCAAGGGGCCCCCATTCAGCAAGGCTCATAAGCATATGTTTAGTGCTAAGCCTGTTAGTAACCCTTGAATATTGCCTTGCAGCCCCTTCTCATTTGGACAGTATCTGTGAGTTCAGGATTGGGACCTTAGAAATCAGCCTCAGTTAAGTTATCCCTGCTCCCATGAGAGCTGAATTTACCCTTCTTCATTCCTGTATTAAAAAATGAGTTCCTCTTTGAAAGTGAATTTTATGACAAAATAAAGCAAATTCTCATTCTGGGAATGTACTCTCCTACCATGCCAATTACTGACCTCGCACAAGGTTTTGTGGCAGGTGTATAAACAAGTGGGATTTATAATGGAAGCATTGCTGGATTCCTCGCTGCAGGGGGCTGCTAATAGGCACCTCTCTAGTAGTAAGTTATTGTACTGTAGGCTATTGTAGTGGATGGAGAAAAGTGGGGGTGATGACCCTCTATTTTTTGGGTCAACTTCTAATCCCCATTTACTTATAAATTCAACATCCCCAGTACCCACTCGTGCCACTCTGGCTGGTGAAAGAAGGAAGCAGGGCCATGTGTGCCTCCTCTAGTGTTCATCATTACTATGTTATATTCTTTTTTAATCACAGCTGCCCTAAAATCTATTTTACACCCAATGACAGCAATCCATCCTTCCCAGGCTGAATTTTCTAAATAATAAGCTTTGCTAGCTCATTCTCTCATGTGACTACACCTCACAACATAGTGACTTAATCAGCTTGGTTGGCTGCACCCATCCATGCACAGGAGTTCCCAGTGACTCACTTTATTACAGAAATTTACACAGAGGAACTTGCCAGGTTATTGTCTCTTGTTTGCATGCTGGACATCACCTCCTCAGTCCTATGTCATTCACTCCTCTGCCTCCTTTCAGCAGAATTTCAGCTGGTGTAAATCAGCAAAGCTTTATTAACGTCAGTGAACTGTGCAGATTTACACCACCAGATTTACACCAAGGCTTGGCACCTTGTTTCATTACAAGAAAAAGAGATATTCACATAATAAATCAGACTATTGGGGAACATTAGAAAATCAATAGACAGCTGAGGCATTATTTTAAAAATGTACAAACATTTGAAAGACACTCTTTGCTCTTTCCACAAATAAGGGAGTTTTGACTGTAGGATTGCTTGTATGATTTAATCTGTAAATGAATGTGCTGTGGACCAAACCCTTGGACCTTGACTTGACAGCTTTTAGCTGGTCTGGAAGTGCAAAGAGGCTGTAAATCAGTCAGCTGACCTGCCTAGGGTCAGGAAACTCCCATGCAAAGCCCTCAGAAAAAAGTAGGGATGTGACAAGAGCTCCACTGAGTCCCAGCTGGCAGAACAGTCCATAAGGGTCATTACCTGAGGACATAAATTAGAGAAGCCTTGAGGCCAAACCTGTCCCCAGCAGGCCTGGGGAACAGAAGCCTGCAAAGATGGCCCTATAACCATTTTTGTACACACCAAGTGCAGCTCAACTGGGTCATCAGACAACATCTAATATATTTGAATGTAATATAGTCATGTTTATCTCCCATTGCAGGAACAAAGAATTAAAATACGGCATCCTTTTAAAGTGACCCTGAGAAACATTTTAAACAACTCATCTTGAATTAGTAGCAAGAAACTTAGTATTGGAGACATGTCAAACAGCACCACCTCCGTTTCCAGTCTGTCAATGCTGAGGAGGGTGGGCACCCATTAGCAGAAGGGAAATTCCTGTCCAAGCATTCTACGTGGGAGAAGGTCACACTGCGCAAGACTGATGAAAGACCCCATGATACCATGAACCCCTCTGGAAGAAGACACAATATGAAGACAGGACTTTGAGGTGTTCAGAGTTGGGGTCGATTTTCAGGAACAACTTGGATCAGCCAGGGCCGGCTCAAGGGCTTCTGGCACCCCAAGCCAGCTTTTCCTTTTGTGCCCTCCCCCCCAAAGGATGGTGGGATGGAGCACAGAACCCAGCCTCTGCACTCGGCCAGCTTGCCCCATCCCCGGACGGGGAACAGCCGGCTCAGGGACAGAGCAGGCAAGGCCAGAGGCCAGGCTCTGCTCACCCGCTCCTCCCCTGGGCCAGCTGTAAATCCCTAGGGGCGAGAGAGTTGAGCCTGGCTTCTGGCCTGGCCCACTCCACCCCCTGGGGACAGAGTGGCTGGCACGCGGGATGCAGCTTCTAGGCAGCCCGCCCTGCCCCTGGTACCCCTAAGCTTAAGGCACCGCAAGCCAGGGCCTCTTTGGTTTACAGCTAGAGCTGGCCCTGGGATCAACTGAAGGTACCCGAGTCCTAAACCATCTCGACTTAGAGTATTCCCTTTAGCCTGTTACATTCTTGATTTGTTCCTCCCCTAAGGAAAGAAAACCTCTTTGGGCCATGTTCTGATCCCATTTACACTGGCGTGAACTCTGCCTTCTTACACTGATGTCAGCAACTCCTCCAGATTTACAACTGTTTCTAACAGTGACCAGAATCTGTCCTTTGTCGTGAGACCTCTGGAAGAAGCCTTGTTATTCTATTGGGTAGAGCTTCAGACTCACGTGATATGGAGCAACTCAAATGGACTTTCACATGCACAGAAGAGCAGAAGTTTAAAACAACAGCTTATCTCTTGGCACAGGGCAGGTTAGCACTTTGGTTTGTTGGAACAGGTGGGCTACCTGACGAGCAGCAGGTAGCTGTGCTTTTGACTACCACTTTTTAAAACAGGTTGTTTGGCAATTCATTAGTGTCTGCTAACTGTTAAACACAAGAAAGTTCAAAACCATGCATATGTTTCCCTCCCTGCCTCCCAGGTGGTATCTGTTTCAAGCAGCAACCTTTTCACTTCGTGCATCAAGACTTGTAAACTTCCTGTGGCTACAGCAGCGTTTCCTAACCAGGTGCCTGAGACTGAGCTGCAGTCTCTGAAGAGTAGCAAACTCCATATGCTGATCTCGCTCTGTGGAGATGCCAAATTGCTTCTCCTTGAAAGTTTATTGTCAGAATTACTGAAATGGACACAAAATGCCTGTGTTTGAAGGTGAAATTTGGTAGAAAAATAAAGATATAATAGGACTTTTTCTTATACAATTTCCTGGTGTGATATCTGTCTAAAAAAATGAAGTGAAATTATATGATGTCAAAAAATCATGTTTCAAAATGATTGACAATATGTGAGTGTTTTGCATTGTGAAATGAGGTGGAAAATTTTAATTGCATGATGGAAGGACATAATATTTATTAGAACCTTGTAACCACACTGGATTTCAGTGAAGGGGACACAATTTTACATTTTGCATTAATACTTCAAGCTAAATCTTAAATGAACAGATAGAAGTAAAATTCTATATCAAAACCTTTTTTTATGGTATGTGATTAAGTTTTCACATCTCTAAGAGTAAAACAGCAGCAATGTGATTGACACATTGCCATAATGACAAAGAGATTTCCTAATACATATACTACTATTCTGATTCGAACAATGTACAAATGTGAAGTTTCCAGATCAATGAAAGAGAAAGCAGGTCTTTACACACAGTGACAGAATGAAAATGCACTGAAGGATTTGCTGAGCGGAAGTGCTATGAAAGTGATGACTGGCTGAAACAATGGTTCAATAGAAGTACTTTGTTTGTTTGTTTAAATTTTTAATTAGCTCTCCTTTGGACTAACCTGCCGCAACTCATCCAATGGTAACATACCAGCATGAGGAAAAAATCACTACTGAATCTCAGGACTAGAAACCATCCCCTCACCCCCATCCACAGCCTCTGCCAGTCTTCCCAACCCCGTATGAAGCCATCAAATGGATTCTGAGCACGACGGCAAGACCCACCAGTCAAACACCTGGAAAAAAATTATGTGCAGTAACTTGGAGCCCTCCTCATCTAGAGTCCCGTCTCTGGCCATTGGAGCTATTTGTTACTAGCAGTCATAAATGGGCCACTTGCCATTGTAGGCAGTCTCATCATACCATTTCTTCCATAAACTTATCAAGCTCAGTCTTGAGGCCAGTTAGGTTTTTGCGCCCCAACTGTTGCAGTACTTCACTTCTTTGATTTTAGAAATCTTTGTCTAATTTCAAGCCTAAACTTCTTGATGACCAGTTTATATCAATTTATTCTTGTGTAAACATTGGCCCTGAGCTTAAATAACTCTTCTACCTCCAGGATATTTACCCCTCTGAGGTAAGAGCAATCATAGCTCCCCTCCGCTTCATTTGATGAGACTAAACAAGCCAAGCTCCTTGAGTCTCCTCTATAAGACAGGTTTTCTATTCCTCTGATCATCCTACTTAACTTTCTCTTCACGTGTTCCAGTTTAAACTCTTTTCTCTAAAACAAAGGAAACCAGATCTGCACACAGGATCTCCAAATGAGGGCTCACCAGTGCGTTTTATAATAGTACTAACACTTCCCTCTCTCTACTGGAAATATCTCACCTGCTGCATCCTAGGATTGAAATCTTTTTCACAGTCACATCACATTGGTAGCTCACGCTCTTCCTGTTATCAACCAACACACCCAATTCTTTCTCCTTCTCTGTTGTTTCCAACTGAATCAACCTGAGTTTATAGCAAAAATGCTTCTGGTTAGTCTCTAAAGTCATGACTTTTCACTTTGCACTATTTAATTTCCTCCCATTTCAATATACTCCAGTTTTCAAGATTGTCCCATTTCTTGTATGATATTCCAATCCTGTTCCATTCTATTAACAGGAGGCCCAGATTCAGAATGGCTATTGACTGCAATGCCTTTTTGAAGAGGAGAATAAGAGAAAAGAGGGGATTCTGCTTCTGCCCTCTGCAGAGTTTAGCAGCCACAGTCACAGAAAGACACTCCTAGGCAGGAACTACCAGCAGGAGCCAGGGAGCGCAGCATCAGAATGTGGTCCAAATTCAAGGGATTGTATTTATGATTAGCATATGAATTTTGTGTGCTCATCCAAACCTAATCAAGATTCTGTTTTGACTTACTCATTGTCAATGAGGACCTTAAAATTCAATCAACTCTTGCATAGCAAGATGGCTTTTTTAGTACACCAAAAGGAAATGGCAAACAAAGGAAATTCTTTAAAGATGCGAAAGTAAGAATGAGGTCAGATTGATTGGTCTGGGATCTTAGTTTAAAAGACTCTGTAACAACTCCTACTAAAAAAAGAATAATGATCCAGAGTTTCAGAAGATATTTTCCAAGGAAAATACGCAGGTACGTAGATTCTGTTTTCTTACAATCAGCACCGGTGGCTGGAAGCAATATTATAAAAGTTTACAAGCAATCTTGGAGAGGAGAGGGAAGAATGATGAAAATTGCACACATTTAAATGAAGCACCAAGAGAGTTAACATAAAGACAACAGATAAATAATATTTTGCCATCCATTGGGGGGAAGCAAGAAAGCCAGTTTCTAATTCTATCAATGGTTCAGTACACTAGTAATTCACATGAATTTGGGATAGGACATAAATCATAGTGTTGGAAATCCTAAAGGGTCAGTGAATGGGTCTGTAGCTAGTCGAGCAGAAGAGGTCAGAAATTAAAATGCTTAGCAATAAGTAATAAGAAATCTTAGGGGTTTAACAATTGTTTGAAATATGTATTTTATGATCCTTTCCAGGGAAGGAAGTGGCTTTTCTCTATCCATCAGACTAGATCCTGCTGAATCGTACAAAAAATCTGCTTGTGAATATTGTCTCAAACTTGTTAATGAATTTGCTTTGTCTGTATGCACACATTCCACAGGAACTGGTACAGTCAAGTGTTACTGGCAGGGATATTAGAATAAAGCAAATTTCCAAGCTCTCTGCAAGAATATTGGCCGAGAAAGAATTTCAAGTTTTCCCATGTATTGATATTGGAAGTGCAATCTAAGGAGGAACATAATGTCATGTTATTGATCTATCTGATCACAACTAACTAATGCATCTCCAAAAAGAGAAATTTACTCCCATACAGATGACCCATGCACCACTTAGGTCAAATGTTAAGGTCTTCTTAAGGGTAACTACATGATGGACAGGTCTTTTGAACGTGTTCTGCCTAGTGGCAGTCTGTCTGTAGAAAATTCTTCCAAAAACTATTCATGATCCAGCCATATAGCACATAAAAATTGAAAAAAGGTATGGACTGATTTTCAATAACAAATAAATCTGAGGGACTCAGAATCTGCTTGAAGCTATTTCATGAGCTGGGCGGGGGGAGGCCAGATTAATTATTCATTTCAAATTATTCACTCAGTTCTCTCCATCAAACGCTTTGTAAGTCACAAACATTACAGGACATAAACAGTTCTAAAACAAACCTCTACAATACTTTCAAACAAGAGATTATTATTATAATGAAACATTTCTCTAGTACAATAAATTTCCATGGCTCTTTACAAAATATAGAAAAGATATACCATAGCAGCAAAGTTCTGAACCAGATTCACACTTCCAATTCTCCCCCACAAATTCAATTTTTTTTTATTGGGGGTTCCCATTACAGAAGTAGGATATAGATGCAAACTGTAGATCCGGCCATAGGTTCATACCATGAACATACCTTGTCTCTACCACAAAGTCTGGGGGTGTTTCAGCACTGTGAGTTAAGTCCATCACTTATATGAATTTATGCCTTCATAAGAGGATCCTTATGCAGGTTATAAGTCAGATCTGCCACTGAGGAGTTTTGAACTGAAGAACAGTGATCCTGGTGTTGTTCTGTGCTATTTTCATTAGCCACCAAACATCTCATTTCTGAATATTGATGAAAATATTTTAATAATGATACATATTCCGTAAAACATCTGCATGTTTGTGCACACAGGAGAAGGTTGTTTCAATAATGTGCCATAAAAATGTTGGGGTTCTTTAAATTGCAACCCACCAAAGACCGATCTACATCCTTCCACCTGTTTATATCATTCATTTTGCTCTGATCAGAAAGGAAATAAGCATCTCTGAATGAGGAACTACAGAATACACAAGAGCATCACAAAGTAATTATGAGTTTATGACATCATCTTAATATTACAAGGGAGAGAATGAAAGACTCAGGAGAAACTTCAGATTTTCCTTTGGGAAAATGTTAATGGATTCTTACAATCTGTTTCCCTTTGTTTGGATGTTACAACCAATAATACACTTTTATGTCTATAAATAAAGACTAAAGTTGAATAAATCCAACAAGCTCCTGAGCCTGCAGCTCTGAAACTGGATTCACATTTTATGGTAAAGATTTATGAGTCACTTCCAAAGAATAAGTTGAAACTGCAAGATTTGGGGTGAAATTATTCAAAATGGTCATTATTTTTGGAAGCGATTATGCATGCACACCTGATCAGGGTGTCACCTGTGCCTGCTAGACCTACATGATAAAACATGGCAATTTTCTGCTTTTCACTTTGTTTGCACAAAGGAAATTCATGTGAGCACAGTCAAACGATTTATTTTAGATGCATTGGATCAGCAGTGGGTAGATTTTTTTTTCTTTTTTCCTTAGACTATGGAATATGTTGCTTAAATTATTTATGTAAATATCCTAAAGACTGCAGGGTAAAGGGTGTGTGTGTGTTAATGTTAGAGAAAGAGAGAGCGCATACACAAAACACTATGTTTAAAAGAACATTAAGATTATGAAGTCAAGCACTCAAAGTTCAGGAAATGCCAGAACTAATTTGGCTCCCTCATGTGTATGAATCATGGTACCATCCTGAATTACATCATCACATACTGTTTTTTTTTCCCCCACAGAACCTCTCAGAAGCAACAGACAGCAGTGGTAGGTTGTCATCTTGTATGGAGACCGGGACTGGGGGGAGATGACATATACACTGCCAATGAGTTTCACAGGCATTTACTGACAGCAAGGGGATGGTGAGGCTTGGGCATTTTGGGTTCTAGTCCAGACTCCGGAGTACAGGTCTCTAGTGGGCACAGATTCTTGCCCTCTTCCATGCAAGGCTGGTCTCTTTTGCCCCTAGACCTTCCTTGCCTGACCCTGTCCCAGCCCTGTCTCACCCTTTTTAAAGAACTGGTGTAAAAGAAAGTCCTTCTCCACACAGACTCAATATGTATTTTCCAGCCATGTGGATCTGTGTATTGCGAAGCTTATGTTACCTGAGGCTAAATATTGTAAAAATACAGCTGTCAAAAATATATTTCAATAGATTTATATTCAAACCAAAAGTCATAAGCATACTTTTATATATTGTATTTTTGTTGTGTCTACATAGCACCCTTCTGGAGCAGTCTTGGTCTCCAAAGCTTGGTATAACCCAGCGTCTCCTCACTCTTAAGTGACTTTGTGATTTCTCTCAGATCAAGAGGCTTTGCCTTCTCCTGCTCCTAATTGTATCTCCCTTCCTTTACCCCTTGCTTCTCATCCCAGTTCTAGCCTCCTTGCCATTTGGTCTTAGTCGCTGCATCTAGGTCCCAGTCTTTCCTCACCTGGCTTCTTTCCCCATCCTTTAATTTAAGTCGGTCCTTTCCTTTGATAAGTGTTTGTTTCTTCTTAAAATTAGTAGATGTTTAACTCCCTGGAAGGATACACATCCCAGTGGTTATAGGGGCTGTAATTTTTTACCTCTCAACCAACAGATTCATCAGTCACTAAAAATCCAATTGAGGTCTCACAGCTGAAGAAAAGCCCTGTTAACAAAGTCCCTTAGGAAGGAGGAGTCACTAAGCTGGACCAAGCCGGGGGACCAAGGCTGCTCCAGACGTTTTTTTCCAGCAGCTCCTCAAGTGCTTTCTAGAATCATAGATATGTAGGCCTAGAAGTGACCTCAAGAGGACAGCTAAGGTATTCCTTTGTGATGAGGCAGGACCAGGCATATCTAGACCATCCCTCAAAGATGTTTGTCCAACCACTTCCTAAAAACTTCAGTGACAGATATTCTCAACCTCCCCAAGAAGCTTACACGAGTGCTTAACTATCTGCCCAGTCTAAGTCCATGGAGTCATCGCACCTCAATTCTCCACCTAGTAGCTCAAAGACAGCAGCTGAATCCCAACTGGGGTACTAGTTCCACCCCTACGATCTAACTAGGAGAGAACCAAGGCTCCAGACTAGGCCTCAATCCCTATTTAAGGCATGAAGTTGTCTGCACAACTATTGCCATTGACTGCTAGTTTGGTGTTCACCTATTTCTTCTTTCTTATCCTGACTCATGGTATCCTGACTCAGCATGACATTCTAATTGTTGCTTTCTTGTTCCCTCTCCCTCTGGTTCCATCACCAAAACTTGACCTACTAGTATTCTGACTATGAATCACCGAGTCTTGAAAACTGCCCACTGGCTTCTCTCTGGATTCTGATCTCCTGGTGTTCCAGCCAAGCCTAGTTTCTGGTAAGTGGGCTTCCAACCTGCTCCTGATGCTGACACCTGGCACAGGCTGCCTTTACCCTGACTCTAACACTATCCTTATAGCTAGAAAGTTTTTTTCTAACATTTCACCTAAATCTCCCTTGGTGCAGATTACCCCTGTTTCCACTCGTTCTACTTCCAGTGGGCATGGGGAACAGTCAATTACCTTTCTTTTCTTAACAGCCCCTAATATATTAGAAGACTGTTACTAGGTTCTGTCTCAGTCATCTTTTTTCACAACTAAACAAGCCTAGGGGGCTTTTTGGTTGTTTGTTTTTGTTTTAACTCCTCCCAGTTGGTCAGGCTTTCCAAACCTTTTATCAAGTGTTTTTGTTTTTTGCTCTCTTCTTGGCTGTCCACATCTGCTGTCCACATCTTTCTTAAAGTGTGGTGCCCAGAATTGGACACGCTAGTCCAGCTGAGGTCTCGCTGGTGCCAAGGAGAGCACGACAGGTACTTCAAGTGTTTTATATGCAACACACCTGTTAATATACCCCAGTATGACATTAGGGTTTCAGCAACTTCTTCACATTGTTGATTCATATGCTGTTTTTGACCCACTGTTGCCCCCAGCTCCTACGCAGAAGCCAGTTATGCCCCATTTTGTAATTGTGCTTTGATTTCTCCTTCCTAAGCAAAAGTACGAGTTTCATTTGAATTCTAATCCTGTCCTTCAAACTGTTTGCAATGTCCCCTACCTTGGTGTCATCTGCAAATTTTGAAAGCATACTCTTCACTCCATTAATGAAAATACTGACTAGCACTGAACACAGGCCTGTCCTTTCAGTATGACAGTGAGTCATTGCTAATTACTCATTGAGTACCATTTTACAACCAGTTGTACACCAAATTTACAACAATTTCATGCTAGAACACTTTTCATTAGTTTGCCTATGAGACTATCATGTGGGACTGTGTCAAAAGTCTTACTGAAATTAAGATGTATCATGGCTAAAGTTTCCCCTCCATCCATTAGGCCAGTAGTAATCTAGCCTTTTAAAAGACTTTTGGCCAATGCCTCAGCAAACCTCCATTAGCAGAGCATTTCATTGCCTAATTATTCTGACTGGCAAGATTTTTTTTCCTTCCAATATCTAACCTATTTTTCTTCCTTTTTCATCTCAAACCTTTGCTCCCTATTCAAGCTATTCCAAACTGCAGGGAACAATCCCTCCCTGCCCTCTTTGTAGCAGATAGTGAGCCTGATATAAAACCCCAGTATCAAAGACATCTGAATTTTGAGGAAGTTCATATCTGGTTCCAAATTTTGTAGCTGCTTCCTATCACTATAAATGGCTGAATCCAAACAGATTTGATCTTTGGGAAAGTTTGTCTCCTCTCTGTGCTTGGGCTCATCTTCAATTTGTTTGTGGCATACCAGACCCCATTTTTTGTCTTCTTTTCTTAGAACTATATGTACTGGAGAAAATTAGCAGGGTAAGCTTATATATTGCACTCGCAAAACCATGCTACTGCATGAGTAAAGAAGGCAACTCTTCACATGCAAACACTTATTTCTGCATGCAACTAGCCATTAAGAGTGTGTGCTCTTCTTCACAGATTTAGCCCATTGTGTTCCTTTAACATTTCCTTTTGTGTGTAACATCTCCCTAATACTTCCATCATTTTATCGACCTTCTTGTACATTATGACTAATTTTGTATGATGGCCTTTTTATAATAAGCCAAAACTACAGATAGGAAGACAAATGAAATTTGCCTGTTGAACAGCTTTTGACTGAGAAGTCGTTTGAAATCAAAGGCCAAATCCAGATCTAGATTTTGCAAATTATCCTTCTCTTTACTAATAGCTGAAATAAAAACTCTGGATCTGAATTCCTCCAAATCCTGAGGTTGTTAAATCTGGATCCAGATCCAAATCCAAACATCATGACTTGAGTCTGTCTGTATCCAAAAATGACTGCAATGCTCTACATCTGAGTTCACAGAAGAGGAGAAGTGCCTGGTCTATATCCCTAGAATGCCATTTGCCTTTTTTGCACCCTCACCATATCCTCTAGAATAGTGGTTTTCAACCTTTCTTCATTCCTGGACCACTGAAAAATTTCAAATGGAAGGGATCTATAGAAATCTTAGATATGATCTGCAGATTGCCAGGGATCCGTGGAGCACAGTTTGCCAACCACTTCTTTAGAAAGCAGTTTCATCAAATATTCTATGCCCAAGATTGGGAGCCAAGAGCTTTGAAACTCTCGTCCCAATTCTTACTCACCCTGTCTCCATGGCCTTGAAGTAGTTACACATCATTTCTCTGTATCTCATTTTTGCTGTGAATAAAATGGAAATGAAAATGCTTATGGGAGTGTTGTAAAGATTAATTAGTAGTTTCTAAGGTATTTTGAAGATGGAATATGCTCTATAAGTGCTAAGAGTTAAATGTTGTTATCCACTATCACCCCCAATCCTTACTGCATGCTCTCACTCTGTACTTCTGCTGGGCATTACATCCCTTACAAAGTCAACCTACCCAATAGGACTGAACCCAGGAAATGGTAGTTTATTAAACAGTGGGTTTATTTCCATGGTATGTTATGGCAGAGCTAGGCCTGGTGGTGCCACTATACCTGTGTAATTCTTTAACTGCTGGGAAGAACTCTGGTAGTCATCAGGCCTTGGCACATCTGTAAAACAGCATGATGCACACCTGCTGCCTTTGTCCAGAGTACTGAGGGAACTGAGCTGTGCTTCCCTCTGTCTGAACAAAGCTCTTTTGGGACCACTCACCACGTCAGCCAGATAAACTATGGCTAACTTCTGTGTTGGTGCACTACAGGTTGACCACAGAATGAGGTCCTTACCTCCTTTGGCCCATCTAGTGCATCTATGTAGATCCCTGCAAATCCGCGGATGTCCACAGATATCCGCCTTATATCCGCATCCGCAGATACAACATGGATATCTGCGGGCCATTTCTTGCGGATGCAGATCAGATACAGATCCACATATTTTCATCTGCGCAGAGCTAGAGCCCTGCAATATGCAGATATCTGCATTATATCCGCATCCACGGATACAACACAGATATCCACGGACCATGTCTTGCGGATGCAGGTCGAATACGGATCCACTTATTTGTATCTGCGCAGGGCCCTACACCTATGCATGGCCAGCTGTATTTCAGCCCTGAGGTGATATCAAGTAGTAAACCACATTGCCATAATTACTAGTTTCAGCAGTGTTATTTACTACAACAACAACATATTAGGGTTATTTCATGACATTATTATAGATTAATACTGTGTTCAGTGCACAGGCTTTTCTGGGAGTCAAGCCCCATGAAGGCCTGTACTATTCTAAAGATCCATGCAATAAAAATAAAGAAATCATTTCTAGTAAGTTCTGACTGATTAAAAAACAATCTTTATGAAATAGAAGCTAATAAAATTGGTTTCTTAATTACCATGAGCTAGTTCATTTCCCGGCAAATATAATAAAACAGAGTTTCTTGGCTCTGATTCACAAAATCCGAACCCAAGCTCATTATTAAGGCATTTAGCATTGGAAAAAGCATGTGTGCATATGATGCTGTCCCATCAAGCAGAATGCAAGAAATCTTTTGAAGTTAGACCTTTGAAGTCTAAAGTTATTGCAGCATTTTTAAAAAATGCACGTATTTCAGCTAGAGAAATATTCACTGTGTTATTTATCTGAATGAAACAGGGCACACATTCTAGTGTAATATTCAGTGGAGATTTTAGTTAACAGCGCCAAATCTTAATTTTAAAGAAATATTTAGTGTTTGTACATAGCCCTTCTTAATCTGTGGGCCTGTTCCAAGGCTGTATGACTTTTACAAAAGAGAAGAGACCAGTCAATGTTTCAAGGCTATAACTGCAATGACTTGCAGTGCTATGAAATCTCTTTCATCTCTGTAACCTAGGATCCTGATTATTGTAAATGTATGAATATGTTTTGACTTGGAGGTTTAAACTAAAGCTTTCTTTATTTTTTGCTTTTTTTAACATTGTATAATTTAAAGGTGAACAGATGTTCTACCAAATTCTGCAGATCTTACTCAACCAAAATTTCCGCTGATGTCAGTGGGCGTTTCAACCCCTGTAACAACTGCAGTGTTTAGCCCCACATCTTCAAGTCAAAAGCCATTGCCATTGATTACAATGATATGACAACAATTGCCCATTATGTAAAAAGCATATGGAAGGGGGAAAGTTAATACAAATCATCTAGTACCTAGAAACTGATACCAGAGGTTAGCAGTAATAGGGGTGGGCCAAGGGTGAATAGGTTCAAAATCATACAAAGCCTAAAATCCCCAAGCCTTCACAAATGCTCAAGCCAGCCCCTTCAAAATCTCATGCACTAGATCTGTGTAATCACAGCACACAGTTCATTCTGTGCACAAAGCCCACATCTCCCATTTGAGAAATATCAGTGAAGGGCTTTTGTTTATCATCAATATATTATTTAACAGCCTTTGTGTGCAAACTTCAGCATAAGGGTCACATAAACTATTCACTGTAACTATCACTTGTGTTCACTGGTTGCATAAACAGTGCTTTTTCTGTGATGGTACATAGGGTTACAGAGTATAGGCACTTTCTGCCAACCCTGCTGCCTGGCTAGGAAGGTGAAGTCAGCAGGAGAAAGGAGAGTACTGACACCCCCACCCTCCCAAAAGCATTGCACATAAGTTACATGGACTTGTCATTGCTTGCAGAATGGGTGACTGAAACTTTTAAAAAGAAAAGGGGTTAAGTCCCTTGTGGCAAGAATGGCCATGCAACCACATTTGTACCAGTCTGAGACACTTCTAGAGCCAGGATCTGTGCAAATACAGCCTTGTCACCTTCTTCTCTATTTGCAAGGCACTTTGCCCTCACTAATATAAACACATAGCAACATGTGTATTATATATATATATACACACACATGACCAAAACAAAACACTTCTCTCCCTGGGGAGATGAGGAGAGAACAAACAACACATGACAGATATTAGTCATATCACTAAACGCACTGCTGGAGAAGTTCAGATATCACTATGATAAGTATGGTATAAGAATCTGAATAGAAAAGAATTAAATCAATTTTTCTTTTCTGTTTTGCAATTTGTATCTGGGTACCTCAATTCACAACAGTGAAAAGACTGCTAGGATGAACGACAAGAGTCCTGTGGTACCTTAAAGACTAATAAAATTATTCGGGCATAAGCTTTTGTGGGTTGCAACCAACTCTGGCAGATGTACAACCGGACTCTCATTTTTGCTGCCTCCAGACTAACACAAGTACTCCTCTGGAACTTGTCATCATGCAAGACAACCAGGGTGGTGATTAAAACATGCAATACAGGGCAGGTCTACACTGCCCTCAGTTTTTGGCAGCAGTTGCATAGAGATATGCTAATTACTCAAAATAACTTGAATATTTCAGTTTGACAGCCCTACACCTGGCATGTCCACAGTGCCGAGTTGAAGGGAGGCACCTCCCTTTGACTCAACAGTATGCCTCTTGCCGGGAGGGGGGCGACTTAATAGATTGGCTTCCCGATTGACTGATTGGGTCTTCACAGACCCAATCAGTCAATCAGAAAGGTCAATTTGATGGCTGTGATTTTGCCGCTGCCAGTGAAGATGAGCCCTAAGAATCAAACGATTGAGTTCTGTTCCCTCTGATATCCTATATAAAATGCCCCTTCAGCTCTCTACAGCTGTCTCTTCATTTGTGAAATGGAAATAATATTTCTGCACTGCACCAGGATGCTGGGAAGTGATGAATGAACAGCAACGTTTATTATATGAATTATTATTAGATGAATCTGTAATGCACATACTGTAAATAGTATTTCTATAGCAATCAGCAATGGCAAGGGTGGGATTTCAAAAAGCAATTAGTGCCAACCATAACGATTGCCAAGGGAGCAGAGCTAGATCAACCCTGAATGCATCTGCAAATCCCATCTTTAGCAAGTAAGGGACAAATTTTGTCCTTTCATTGTGAACTGTCCTGGGAAGGAGAGGATGCAGGAAGCAGTGGCTCAGCTATCGAGTACAGTTCCAATCTTTGCACTGTCTGGAGCAGAGTGGCTGCGTGCTGTGTGAACTCGCTGAGATGTGGATCCTCACCCATGGGGCTACGACTGCAGCTCCACTCTCAGCGTGCATTGGCCCGCAAGGCCCTTGAAGAAGTGTAGCTGTGGACGTACCAGGGAACCCTACAGAGGCCTTGCCTGTATATTTGAGACCTTTTGTAATCAATACCGCAGCATGGAGCAAGAGGCACACGTACAATGAAAGCATGCACAGGGGGCGTCTCATTACACCAGCCCAGTGCCTATGACAATCATTTGATAAAGCAGACCAGTGCCCAGGAGAATAAATACACCCCATTGTTTTGGGAAATAGAATAATACATAATATTAGAAAATCAATGGGCTCTCTCAGTGGCTGTCATTTCCATATTTGATCCATTCGGTGCCGCTGTGTCAGAGTGCTAGAATGGCAGGGCCATTCTATTTGCATTCTGAGACTGACTTTGAAACCCAAAGGGCTGCAGTAGGACTAACTTCATTAGAGAAATACATCACATCAGTACTGTGGGTAGTTGAATATTCTCACACAATGCAGCAGGGCCCTCCCTTCCATCCCTGGAGTAACACTACGAAAGTCACCACTGCATCTTACTTGTCTGAGAAAAAGACTCGTCAGTCACGAGTGAAGGCCTCACCCCAACACAAAACCCAGGCCACTGGGTTGTGCACAGGGGAGTTCCACAAGGGACAGGAGAGAAGCACTTTCCCCAGCCATTAGCAGCCGCACGGTCTCTCTATAGCTATCGTTGTAGAGACTAGTACTGATACAGCACTACAGGTCCCATAGATCATCTGGTGCCTGGTCACCTAAAAACCCCTTCATGATGGGGCCCAGAACTCAGCTCTGTGATAAGCAGAGAGTCCACGCATGTAGTCTGGAGCCCTCAGATTCTGCCCCACAAATTCAGGGTTCAGGATTTGTCCCTGCTCTAAGGAAACAGCATTTACTTTGGCTTTAATCTCATAAACATGGCTAAAGCTGCTTTGCAAACAGTTTTTTTTTTATATTAGTAATTCCAAAGATATACAGGTGCTATTAAATGTCAGCTTCATAACATTTGGAGTTTTAAAAAGATTTTCATACTGTCCTAAAGAAATCTTCTGAAAATGACTTCTCATTATACAAACTATTATTGACAGCAAATCCTACTGTTAAGCAGACCTACTTCTCATTGAAATACGTGGAGGTGACTGCAGGATCAAGGCCCTGCTTAACAACTCAGTGATGCAAGATCCAAAAAAGACTGCACAAGTCTTCTCCCTTTGTATGTTCTGAGTCACAGCTATTTAATTCACTGACTATCTTAAGATTTTACTATCTGTTACTCCAGTTAGCTGCTGTGGAAGAAAGAATGGACAGAAGGAGGTTCCATTTTTACATAGTCCCTTTCCTAATCATACCCACAGTTCAGTGAGGTCACTGTGACTTGCATACACTTTGGATCCTTTTTGGTGAAATCTGAAAAACATCAGCCCAATAGGGTGCATTAAGGAGGAAATTTCTGTTTAAAACTTTAATTGCTTTGTTTTTGCAGTGGTAAGTTAGTTCCTTAACATTATCCTAATGCACTTTTTATGGTTTCATTTCCTTTTTCGTGTTGTTGTTTTCCACAAGAAGGCTTTCAATTGAAATCAGATTTCCTCTAAAGAAACCAGCCCGATTTTCTTCAAACCCACTACCATACAGTCATTCTGCTGAGACTAACAACTTTGTTATGGTTCTATTTGCTTTCTGCTTGCACAATGTTTGTTTTATAAATAAGCCTTCTCTTTTGAAGAGGGGCAAAAACCTATCTGAAATCATTAAAGACAACAGAAAATGTTGCTTTCATTACACAAACTCCTTAATTTTCTTTCTTTTGACCGGAGACAGAAATTTCTCTCCTCACCAGAAAGACCATGTATGACAAGTTTTAATCTTCTGTAGCACTCCCTTACATTCAAAATACATATCCCTGAAGGTGTGATTTTTATGATGAAAATACCATCCAATCCTGAATTGTACCATAATGAATAAAATAACACAACCTAAAAAGAGGGGGGAGATTGTGAATGGTGATTGGTGAATACTGCTAATCATCTTCAAATTACTTGTATAGTTTGACCCAAATTCAACGAAGTATCAAGACTTCCTTGGCTTTAAGTATGTGAATAGTCCCATTGACTCAAGTCCTCAACATTATGTACCTTGCTGAGTTACAGCCTCTCTTAAAACTGTCAAAACATGCTTGTAGTTATTTCTTCATGGATGGGCCAAAGTGTACTGTAACCAAGTGTTACTGCGTATTAACAACTTTAATCTTCCTCTGTACCATACCATTAGTCGCTTTGATGACAAGAAATATGCACACTAGCACAATAGCTCACCAGCCTTTTGATTCTGAGGACCACTGCTTGAGAGAAGAAATATACACATGAATTCCTTTTCCAACTTCTCAGGGCCTCCGTCCTTCAATCTCAAAATGTTTTTTTCTGTGGCCCACCAGGAAGGACTGTGTACCATCCACAGTTTAAATAGAAATAAGAGATGAGAAATGATGCAGAGGGTGAAACAGATTTTTTGGTTTATTTTTAAAACTTATGGTAAACTCTTTCTGCTACTGTGAATTTAAGAAGACTCTTTAATATTAGAATTCTATAATGTATTTTCAGTTGGTTTTATTTAGGAGCAAAGGCCTTCTTCAGTATCTCCGTGGCTGTCACAGACATTAGCAAGGGTCCCTGTCAGAATTTCTGTTTCCTGCACAACTCTATAGAGGCACATGACACATCCAACTCTATACCCCTCCAGGAGAGAAAATACAAAGAAAACCTGTCTGATACTCACATATACATGCACACTGATTAAATTTTACATTTTTTGTCATTGTCAACAACTAGTCTGAATTGCTTTGCTCTGGTTTACAATGTTGTAGCAGGTTTCATCTACTCACTATAACATCTCAGTGTATTAATTCATTTTCAAGACCCCTAAGCCATAAAAATGTACCCATTCAAGGTCACAGTTTGACTTATTTACAATTGATGTATAACGTGGCAAAATCTGCATTCAGCTACATTGTACCATAGAAAATATATTGTCATTCAGGTTAACAAAAGACTCTTTTCTTTGCCACCTCACTACAATGGCCCTGTAAATGAACATCGCCGGAATAAAATCCTAACCACATTTTCACACTCATTAACCACAGTAGGGTATCACACAATTTGCCTGGCTCCTACTTAGACCACTGTGCACCATTTTACTAGCAGCAGTTTGATGGGTTTTATGGCAGGTGATATATGGAGTGGGAGTTTCGGGAGTCGTAAACAGAAGCCACAGTGTATCACAATGTGGTTTAGGGATATAATGACTGTGTTGTAAAGCAAAGGATGACAATACTGCACTAGGCTTGAGGTAGTGAACCAACAGACCAAACAGCTCAACATAATTCAAGCTGCAAACAGAGAATCCTAGGTGTGTGCTGGTCTTCCTATATCTTTCATTAATTACCACTGACGAATTTGAATAAGAACTACTAAAACTGAAATAAATCTGCATCCTGGAAAAAAATGATAGAACTTCTCGTATTTCTTGGATGATATCCTTCCCCCCAATACCCACACTAGATTAGCCAACACAAAACCAGGCTTTTGTATTACCAGCTATATAGTTACATTGCTTGAGAGACTATTATCACTCATTGGTGAGCAAGAACAGAGTTTGATGTGGAAATTTCACCCACACTTGGGGCCAAATTATGCTCTCAGTTACATCTGTGGAAGTAAGTGTGCCACTGGGGACAGAATTTGCCTCAGCTCACAGTCTATTCATGGTTTAAGGTCAGATAGCACCTACTTTTCCAGTGAAACACTGTACTCCTAATCCCCACTGATAATTACAAATCCACTTTAATTAAGATTCCAAGTGTTTTCTGTGTGGTCTGGTTTTATTGGTTGATTTCACTCTGAGGTCCTGTGATTGCAATTACTGCAACAACCAATGCACCAAGATTTTTTTGGCTACCGATGTGGGCTATTTATGACACAGAATAAGCCTAAAACCAGTACAGAATAACATTTTCTGCATGGTCCCCTCAGCTGCGTCATAAACCACATTGTGATAGACTGGTGTCAGTGACAGCAGTTTCTCCAAGCATTCAGAAACTGTTCAGCAGCATTTAAACTAAATAATGCTTAGCACACATAAAGCTTTGCATACTCAAAACACTGTACAAACATTAATTAATTAATCCTCATAACATCCCTGTGAGGTGGTAAGTATTATCTCAGTTTTACAGATGGGAAAACATGCGCAGAGAGGTAAGTAAAATGAAAAATTAAGGTGGAGATGTGCTAGCTAATTTGAAATTACACTTTGTGCTATTTGGAAAATTAGAAGGTGCAGCACCAGATCTTCATTATCCTGGCAAACAAGGTGATATTTTGATGTACTTGCTCCCCTACTAAGATATATTGCTTTAATCAAGGGTCTTGAAGCTAAAACCTGGCATTTGTTGAGAAGATCACACTGGCAACTTACCTCTAGTCAAGGCATCCAGGTCAGTCAGGGCATGCACAGTTAGGATATGCACCCTTTCATGCATTGATGTTGATGGAGAGTTTGAAAGCATCATGTAATGGGGTATCCTGTCCATCCTGTTGACATAGCCAAAAAGCATACAACAATTATAATGAATGATTGCCAGAAGGGCAGATATTCAGATCATGAAGTTTTGGATGAAGTCAGACCACTTGATGCTCAGGGTTTGATGCTGATAGCCTTTAGCTCTTCCACATCCAGATGTGCACCCTATCGCGAGACAATTTCACAGCTAGCTCAGGTTTTAGACAGGTAGTTCTATTTACATGTAAGTTATCTTAGTAAGCTTATTAAGAGTAAACTAAGGACAAACCCATTTGAAATATTTAGCCATCTACTGAGATATCCCAAGCAACTCCTGCCAAAATATGATTACTGTTTCTTCTTTTATTATTTCTATTGTACTAGTGTGAAAAGGCCCCAGCCAGGATCTGAGTTCTCTGATACTCTGCACTTTATAACACCTGGGAAGAAGACAAAGCTCCTGCCACAAAAACGCCCAATATATTGCATAAATAATAAGATGCTATCTTCTTCTAAATGTGCCATAGCTAAGTGGAAGCAGCATACTAGTTTGAAGGAGTTTTCTTCCTGTAAGGATCCAGCATGTAACAATTGTCATTAGTAACACTAATAAATGCTATATCTCTGACTCTGAATTTTTGTGCCAAAATGAAATTGTGCACCACGGAAACACCTTGTTTTGCTGGGAGAGGGCATCGATATTAGGAATGGGTGAATGTGGCACATGGATTTGCATGTTCCCCAGATCACTTTGAGGTTGTGCTCCTTCTTTTCCTGTAAATTAAATGCTAATTTTTTCCAAGGGTGTTTCATTAAAAAAATAACAGAGCTCAACATCTTTCTAACCACAATAAACCCTGTATTGTGTGTTCAGATAGCAGTGACGCCCAAAATAGGAATAACACCATTTAGGGTATGTCCACACAGGCTTCTTATTTCGAAACAACAGAGGTTGTTTCGAAATAAGAAGCGGCATGTCCACATGACGCACCATTATTTCGGAACAACGGGACCCGTTGTTTCAAAATAACGGTCGTTAGTTCGAAACCGTTAAACCTCATATCTAATCGAAATAGCCGTTGTTTTGAAATGGTTGTTTTGAAACAACAGCATTCGGACACTTTCTTTCGAAACAACACCATTGTTTCGAAACAACATGTCCGAACGGCCTTGTTTTGAAATAAACATTTCGAAACAATGGCTATTTCGAAAGCAGGCTTTCCCTTAATTCGAATTAACAAACTGTTAATTCAAATGAACTTATTTTGAAATAAGGACTGTATTTCAAAATAACTCTTTTCAAAATGGGTTATTTCGAAATAATGATGTATGTGTGGACATAGCCTTAGCGTTTTGTAATGTACAATACAGGGTACAGTAAAAACAACAAGAGTCCTGTGGCACCTTAAAGACTAACAGATTTCTTCAGGCATAAGCTTTTGTGGGCGTCAACCTACTTCATCAGATGCATCTGAGGAAGTGGATTGGAACCCATGAAAGCTTATGCCTGAAGAAATGTTAGTCTTTAAGGTGCGACAGCCCTTCATTATTTTCACTGTACAACAGACTAACATGGTTACTCCTCTGGAAATCCAAGGTATGTGTACCGAGGTCCAGATCCTTGTCTTCTGAACTTTTTTTTTTTTTTTGAGCAACTATGGAGGAGCAGAACAGCCTTTCAGGCAGCTGAAATAATGCCCATTAGAAATGGAGAACTGTATTCTGAATCAAATATAAAGCTCCAGATGGAGTTTTCTTTGAAGGATCCCCGATAACATGAATGGGATACGTTTCTAGACTGTATATTATAATACAGATAAAGCATAGTAATACTTCTAATCAGTACCATGATATTTTATGACCGTAGTTTTAGTGAGCCTTGCTAGTTAGGGCATAGAGTATTTTTCTCTTGATGTTAAACACTACTTCTTTAGCACTAATAACAGTTACAATTTTGCTTCCAGTGGAGAACTGTTTCCTAGAGATTGTGTTATTTGTTATACTGGATAACAAATAGAACTTTTCCAAGTGAATAACCATTTTATCCAGTTTTTAAATTCCTGCTTCACTCCAAAGAAAGTGATTATACCTTTGCCGTTTTTTGACATGAACCTGAACTCAGAATTCTAAACAGACTATGCAGAATTGAATTACATTTCACCTTCTTCAGCAATCCGTCTTTCCCATTTCTGTTCATTTGCTGTAGCTGCAGAAGTATTGAGTGCTGTGAGATATACTTAGTTTTCTAAACCATGCAAGTCATTATGAATGGCCTTGTGTCCAGGTAAAGGTTAAGGAGGTCCTTTGTTGTTCTAGTTTAAGTTGTCCCTGACACTGCAGCCTAATCATTCCACATAATAACAGTCCTGATACACAGGCCAGAGTCAAAGTCACAAGTCAATAAATCCATTCCTTCCTTTCAGGCAAAGTGTTGAATAGCACTGAGTGTGCAGTGTCACAAAACCCCGCAGTCTATCACATCAAGGTCATCTGGTATACAGTGTGAAAACTTTCTTTCTTTAAGTGCCTCACACATTCATAAAAGCAGCTGTGTTGTACACATTAACAAGTATGCTCCAGATTGTTTGGAGGAGATTAAAAGGAAGGTTTGACATAGGAATAGTTTTAGTCACACTTGCTTAATCTTTTGGTCGTTGTTGCTTTGACTTTTGGGGAGGAATGGGAAGTGTCACCATTCAGAACCTGAAAAGGGCTGTAGACTTGCAAAGAACAATCTAACACAGTGCTATGTGCTCACTTGAAATTTCTTCTAGTCAAAGAGACAGGTCTGCTTGGAGGCTGGAGAATTTTACTTGCTGCGTTTTGCCACCCATTTGAAGTCTATTGTAATAGTCTAAATCAAGCAATGTGAATTGTTTGCCTCATTGAAACAAACTCTGGTATATTTTAAATCATCTTTTCACCTCCAGTTAAAATATATCCACCTCTACTGGTAGTACCTGGAAGTACGCAACGAAGAGTTACAGTATGTTTACTTTTGTTAAGGGACTTATAGCTCTTCCAGGTTCATAAATTCCTGTGGTGGACTGGAAGAGTAAGTGTAAATTAACTTGAATTGTAGAGATATGTTTGTGGATACTCCAACTGTTTAAAGTACTTCCCAGGAAAAAGCTAGTTGTACTTTTCAGCTATCACTTCCTCGCTCTTTTCTTAATTAGTGGGTACATTTGATGTGCTTGCCAGTTCAGCCTTGATTGAAATAACCAGAGGCAAGAACAGGGAAGTTTGTCCAGTCTACCTCTGTTCCATCCAGCTACAGACTTGCTGGTCCAGTCCCGGGCTTTCCTTTTCCAAACTCCATTGTAACTGTATGGTATTGACAAATGTCCACTAGGGATTTAGAATTACAAAACTGATTTTCACATTTGCACAAAGGAAGAGCCTGAACCCTAATCTCCTGCAGTGAAAGGCTAATGCATTAACTCACAGCCCAGTCTGGCCCCCTTTTCAGCTATCATTTCAGCCTTTTTTTGCAGGGAGAACAGGAGATCTCATATCCCAACCAATCCTTTGAGAGAGAAATCCTGCCAAATGATAATCACAAAAACTGGGAAATCTCAACATTCCAGCTCTTGAAAACTGAACACTACCGTTTTATTTCAGGAAACAGAGACAGGTGTCTTCAAGTTTGACTCTTAAGATGTAGGCCTGGGAGCCAGATGAATACAACATTCCCTGGATATTGCTACTGAGTTATACCTGGGCAGTCTTGAAAAAGTCACACACTCTAGATGCTTCGATTTGCCTGTCTGCAAAACGAAATATACGTTATTTATCTACCTCACTGGGATGTTGCAGAATTCAATTAAATAACAGTTACAAAGAGCGTTGAGATCCTAGGATGAATAGAGCTATTGTAAATGGAAAATATTGTGAAAATGTTTTATTGCTTGATCATGGAAAGCTACCTCAGAGTCCATGCCTCTCTGTTGAAGTCAACAGGAGTTTTACCATTGACATCCATGAACCAGGATTCAGCCTTAAAGTACTAACAATTTCCTTAAATGTCCCCATACTCATGATCGGCTCAGTCCTGTGTACCACTGACCTGCCTTTACATCTGAACCGAGAGCCATGGGAATTGGCAATAGTAGAAACGAAGTCCATGGTGTGCTTGCAAGGCTTTTTGTCATGCTATTGTACACAGTATTGTATCAACTTGTTATATATTGCGTTCTCTTGTATACAGCTTTTTTTTGCAGTCACAAAACTCTAAAAACCCAACCCTGCCATACTTAACTCACACAGGTCTTTCTTTGTTCTTATGGATTTCTCTAGTGCCGTTGGATGACTGGGCTTGCTGCTGGTTTATAACAGGGAGAACATTTGAAATGCATTTCCTTAAGATCTCTGAAGCTCTGTATTATCTGTAAATTGCAAATAAGGGCAGAGTTTTGTCTCCTCCAGGTTTTAGTGGAAGTGTGATGGGATGGAATGGCAAGCCAACAAATGGTGTCAGAGTGCACACCTCTTCCCATCCAGCCCCCAATGGATTTAGAAATGAAATAATGCATTTTTTTTTATTTTATTATTGATTTTAGAGAAAGGAATGGATGGGAGAAGAGAAAGTAATGGTGTGGCCACCTCTTTTCAAGAGTTTGGGGTGCACATCTGGGTAGAGGGATTTGGACTTTGTTGGCTAATGAATCCTGTTATTTTGTAAGTCTTTAGTCCAAACTTCTGCACTTTATGGCATCTTATTCATTCACAGAGAAGTACCTCCCAGCAGTTGAGTGCAGTGTGCCATACGACAGTCTTCTCATTCTAGTAACCCTGAAAGGGTCACTTTCACTGAAGTGTCACGGAAGTCCTTAAAAATGGAATGGTGTGTCAAAGTCCAGGGTGGATCAAATCTGCAATTTTTATCTTTTCAGATCATTGTTCCAATGTCCTTTTTGCCTGTTCTTAATGCTATTTCCATGTCCTAGTCACATTCTAACTCAGATAATTACCTTCTGCCTACCTCAACATTGTTCATGTAGTATCGTTTGGATATATTCTCCCCATTGCGGTTCAAAACCATCTTCTGTTACTGGTTTGTTGCTAGTGCAAAGTGGACACTGCATTCCACTGTAGGTACGTCTGCCTTGAGGGGGAGTAACACCTATATATGCTGCGCAGTCTGCAAAGTGCTTCAGTATCCTTTGGGACGGAATGTGCTATATAAATATAAGATACTACTATTGTTTGGTAAATGACTCTCATTCAGGATGCTAGGTCATACTGAGAGGGAATCATTCACCCAATGGACCTGCAGCCTCTGCATTCTGTTGTCCATTGCTAGGCTATGAGGAAGAAAATATTATGAGGATTTATTCTATGCTGGAAAAGGGATGGTTTATGATGTTAACTTTGTCAGGTAGCTGAAAATTGCTCGGATAGCTTCAGTATAGTTACCAGTAGTTGTTCTACTAGTGGATCATCAGTGGCGCTGAAGATTCAAGAAATTAAAAATTAGAATCAAAATAGAATGCAAATCAAGAGCATTTAACTTCTAGGTGCAGAGCTGGGAAATGCACAGTATGCAGCACTGCAGACTTGCTGATTAAAGGTTTGTTCCCTCTCAGTGGCTCCAAGCCCTGTAGTGCTTGTCCTGGATGGGAGCCACTCATAGCATCCTCTTCACTTCAACTTGGATAGTGATGCTTCCCTCAACAGCACAGACGCTGAGGGGAATCCAGGGCCTCCTTACTTGGAGCAAAACTTAAAAACCACTGAAGTCCGTGGAAAGGCTCACTCATATGTCATTTAGGTGTCTGGGACCCACTCTCCAACTTGTGGGCTTTAAGCAGTTACCTTTGTGTCAGAAGGTTTCAAGGTCACTGATATGCTATTCAGTCCTGAGCTTAGCGTTGAGCTCTGTGACGCTTCAGATTCTGGCATTTTGGGAAGATGGGAGGGTTGCCCAGGACAGACAGACCTATCCCTGTCTGTTTGCAGTCCCTAACTATATCATGGCCCTGCTTTGCAGTGACCATCCCTCACCGTGAACATCTAGAGTTTTCTCCTCAATGTCCATTTTCTCTGGGCTGTGCTCTATGCAGTTGAGACTAGGGCCATGGTTCTCAACCTTTTCTGAGTCGCAACACAACTGGCAGCATATTATGACCCTACAGAATGCACTGGCTGACTCCCTCTAGGCCAAATCCAGCCATTTTCCCATCTCTCTGTGACACATTTACTGCTGTGTGGTGACACAGTTATGTGCCCAACATAGTGGTTGAGAATTGCTGGACTAGAGGATTACAGTGGCCCCTTTCAGCCTCAGAATCCACAAATTAACATTTCCACTACTTCTAGCTCAAAAGTGTCACAGAAGAGTTGAATGACACACTCCTTTGCCCCAGGGACTAAATGCATGGTCATCCTCCCATTGACGACAACAGGAGTTAGGCCATTGATTTCATTGGGAGCAGGACAGAGGCACAGCCTGACCAGCACTCCTTGCCACCCTCAGCCCCATGATAACCAGGGCCCTTACCTGGCTGTGTAGCCTGCTAACCTCAGGCCATCAGGGAAACCTTTAGTTTAACTTTTAAAAACTAACAGTATTTCCTGCTGGAGAATATTTAATCATGAATGTACGTTTGTCAAATACTGTCTCTGACCTCCAAAGCTTCTATTGATTGCCTGTGAGTCCATTGTGTGGCATTACACTTTCCGATGCAGCAAGGCAGAAAAATCAGGAATCAGCTGAAAAAGTCAGATTTTTGAACAGCGATAAGAAACAGTACAATTCCTGATTTAATAAATGGTGAACAATTGGTTTTGCAACTGAGAGGCATGAAATATTGCATTATACAATACACAGCAGAAGAAATGCTTGCAAAAGAGCCCTGGAAATTATATAACTCCACAAAAAAAGAGGGCAGTGGCAGTTCCTTGTGAATGAATAAGTAACATCTGTGTAGATCCATGGTTTTCAACCTTCTTCCATTTCCAGACCCCTACAAAATTTTAAATCGAGATGCAGACCCTTTTAGAAATCTTAAATAGTCTAAGGACCTGCAAGGGTCCACAGACCACAGGCTAAAACTTCTGTATAGACTAACAGCAATTGTTCCAATTTTCTTGGCACCTTATTATTTCTAGGAATACAATATTCTAGACAATGAGGGACTCTGATAATGTATTGGTGTTCCACTGTTCCCCAGTCAGATGCAATCCATGCAAGCAAGAGAAACCAGAGCTCCAATATGCAGAGTTTGCACTGCATTCTTCCACCAGGAAACAGTTGGTTTGTTTTTGGCCTTGCTGTTTTTCCACAGTATGGAAGACAGAAGTTCTACCTCCTTAATCCACAGATCTGCTGGGGTCTGCACAGCTCTCCAAAGATTTTCAGCCTGCCTGGTGCACCAAGAAAAGCTTTCACCTCTCCGTTTCCATGCACAGTCCCTTTCCCATGCTTTGCCACACCATCTCCTGGAAGAGAGTCTTCTTCAAGGAGCTACATAGATACAATGGTGAAAACAGCAAGGTAAGATGAATGGAAAATGACTAGAGCTTCCAGGAGGGAAGAATGGATACCATATACACCAGCACAGAGAGATGAGCTAGGAAGAGATGAGAAGTTGGCAGGGACAGTTGGCAGAGCTGTACAGAACCCTGAAGGGTGAGAGTAAGACATTTGAACTGAATCTTCCTTCATCATCTCCCTCTGAAGGGAGGGCCTAACATTATCTATCTGGGCTGAAATCTCTGCTGACAGACCTCAAGCAGAACTGAATTAAACACTGGTACTCTGAGAGATATATCTTCAGTTGTGTTTCAGCACTCAGAGAACCGGAGACTTTGCTTTAAAAAAATTGCTTCCAGTAAAAGCAAGATGGCTTAGAAAACTTTTTTCTCCATGTACAGCATGGAGTAATTACATGTCTAAAAGACAGAAGTCCATCAATAACCACAACACATAGGAAGACTACAACACAGCCCGGCAGACCATAATACACACACACTGTTGTGCTACTTTGTGTGGCACAGTCAATAAAAGACAATCCCTTGCTCATATTTTTGTTAAAAACATACATCCAACTTTGAACTTGCTGAGGAGGGTTTCTATTACTGGTCTGCAAAAATGACAAGCAGATGGCAGTACACATAATTTAGCCCAAGAGAAGAACAGGAGTGATTTCTTTAAAATGCGGACAAGTTCCAAAGGGGTTATTATTTGCATTACAGGAGTGCCTAGAGGTCCCATTGCACTAGATCAGGGGTCCGCAACCCAAGAAATAAGAAGAGCCATTTTTAAAAATTCCTTCAGTAACCAAGAGTTTTGAGAGCCACAATGGGTGCAGCCTCCTGGTGGGGGGAGCTGGGAGCTCACCCAGGGAGCCTGCCACTAGGTCCTCTGGTGGCGGGGAGAGCCTGAAACCAGGAATGGGTTCCTCTGGGAGTGGGGGGAGCCTGGCATGGGCCACCTACAGAGTCCCCCAGTGACAGGTAGAGCCTGGAGCCACAAGAGGGCAGCCAAAGAGCTGCATGTGGCTCCAGAGCCACAGTTTGCAGACCCCTGCACTAGATCCTATACAGATCCATAGGAAATGATGGCTCCTACCCTGAAAAGCTTCTATTCTAGACAGACATGACAGAAAATGGAAGGATGACTCTCCCCCCACACTACTTTTTCAGACAGGGAACTGAAGCATCAAGAGATGAACTGACTTGCTGATGGTCACAATGGAGGTTTGTAGCAGAAAGGGGAATCTAACTCAAATTCCCTGAAATCCACTCAACTACAATACTACCAGCCATCCTCTCTGATCTTGGTGCATATTCTGACCTTGAGAGATTAAGATTCCATACCTAATTCCCAATGCACTCTATAGCGCACCTAGGGTATGTCTACACTGGAGCCTTAGGTCAACCTAAAGAAAGTTAAGTCAACCTACAGACTCCTGCAGCCACACCGGCCTTTTATTAAGTCAACTTAAGTGTTTCTTTAAGTTGACTTAATAACACCAACTCTTAAGATCAACTTAACACTTAAGGGTACTTTTTTGGTGCAATGTGGGACGGCTACCCACAATGTAACACTCCTCCATTCACCTAGCACCTGCTACTGTGGATGCAGGCAGTCGACAGTTTTCAGTGTGCACCCTCTAAATCGACTTAATAAGGTCTGCTTTAAGTCGACTTAAATTCAACCTTGTTAGGTCAACTGAACAGAGCCTCCATTGTAGCCATACCCCTAGTGATTAGCTCTTCAGTTCCTCAGACAGCTGGGATGGCTAGCAAGGGCTACACTGCAGCCAATGCAGCCAGAACAGGTTTCTTAAGAGAAGACCATGGCCTCTAGCACTTCCAGCCTCTTCTTTGTCAAACAAATAGCACTCTGCCTGTTTAAAACTGACATTCTGATTTAGCAGAGGCCTGATGATTCCCCCCCCCCTTTTATTTAAAAATATATATATTAAAAAAGTGAGGCTCTTGTTAAAGGAAATGGAAGCACTACAGCTGCGGCTGTGATTAACACAGTTCAGGGTTGAAGTTAATATTACTTCTTCCCTGCTGTATTTTTAATTATACTCCTGATTTTATATTTGGAGACCATCGTAGACCTGCTCTGGTAAATTGTCAAGCAACCACAAGTCAAATATGTGTTAAATATGTGAATATACTGCCATTTTTATCTGATTTGTGGTTCATTCACACTATGTTATCTACTTTTAATTAAATACCATAAAATACACATGGTCAGCAGTTTGACTTTTCATTTCCTTACAATGTCAGTAATTCAGCTTTGATTGTTGCCACCTACCACAGAATTGCATTTTAAAGATGTTACCCCTGCATGGTGCAGATTCAATATCAGAGCAATTTAAACTAGGGCTAAAAATAAGCACTGTCTAGTTAGTGGTGGCTTTATATAGAGAAACCCACACAGATTCAGTTACTTGCCTGAGTAAGGTGAACTTTTGGTAGTGTTCCAGCAGCTTTGATTTTTGTTTCTTATTAACTACTTGTATCATTTCCTTTGTTGATTGATAGTCAGCTATGTTTGTTTTAGATATAGCTAGGTTTCTGCTATATTACCCCAGGCACTGGACATAAGAACTTTCCTTGTAGGCATGTTATGCACGGACCTAGAGTTCATTACGTCATTAATGCTGTTCCTCAGCTGGACGCTGTACATACTGTTCTGATGTAGTGCTGTTTGGGTGGCAGTACTTGTACCCACTTCATTAAATACAGGTCATTTTCTTCAATGACATTTTATTCTTTCACTTCTAAAGTGAATAGCTGGAGATCTGAAATTGTCAAAACTTTGGCTTTGCAGACCAGATTAGCTGTTTTGCCCCAAGTAGAAATTCTTAGATTTATGGCCCACAGGGCCACAAGACATCTCTATGATCATCTAGCCTGACCTACTACATAACACAGGCCATACCACATCTCTGACTTAATTCCTATTTGAACTATTGATAATGGTCAGAACAGATGAATGTGTATGGAAGTGCCAGGGCTCAGTACTTTAAAAAATTTACAGCTTGGTACAGTATTAGTCCCCAAAATATATTTTGCAGCTACCTTGAGTTCTCTTCTCTCATATATTTAAATCTGGATTACAGCAGGTTATAGAACAGCTTCTCTGCTTTCTATCTATTCTCTGTACTCTGTTAGGGTAGCTTGGCATTGTACAATCAACCAGTGGAGGAGTCAGTCAGCAAGCTCCTATGCCACCTCTGTGGCAAACAGTGTAGAGGGCATGGCTGTGACATCCATACAATTTGACAACTTCTGGCTGCCATAACAGTTTCTAGGGGACTTTTTCATCTGGTGTAGTTTTGAGCAGCCTTGCAACTGCCCAAATTTGTGCTAGGACTGAGAATTAAGGGGTGAGCAAAAGTAGCCTAAAGCCACTGTTGCTCCCTCCCAGTTATTTAATGAATATACCTTGCCAAGATGTAAGAATCTGGTCCTATGATTCCTTATTCTTGAAAAACACGGGACTTCTAGTATGCTACAAAAGGATAAGAAAAACCATTGCAGAAAAAAACAACAAAATAATCACTGATTATTTTCTAAAAAATCTGAGAAGAACCAGATCTTATCTAGTGGAATTATATAAACGTCTAGATATAATGTGACTTAGTACTAGAATCAGGAGCAGTAGGGCCTGATCCAAAACCCAGTGAAGTCATTGGGGTTCTTTTCATTGATCTATATAGCCTTTAGATCAAGCTCTTGGAGAGTAATTACCACTTCATGTGAAGCGACATACAAAAACTATACGTAGGGACACGGAGGAAGAAAAGTCTAACTATCTGAGTGGAAAAGTGATAGAAGTACTGCTTAAAAATATGAACAGTCCATTCCTTAGTAGGGACAATGTAATTCTCCATTAATCTTGTGTGTTCTAGGGGTCTGTACATAACCCAGAGGCGGGATAACTATAATGAGAAAGTCAAGGTAGAACAACAACAATCTCTCCACTTGACTGTTTAAAATATTCCGTCTCCCATTCTGACAGAGGAATGATGCAAAAACCTTTTGTGCAATGCGAGGAAAACAAATGAGCAAAAGAAAATGGCAGATTAGTTACCATCACTTTCAAATCATAACTTTGAGAGGCCTCATCTGTGCTATCTTTATAAAAGATTTTTCAGGCTCTTCTTTCTGATTCAGAATAACTTCCTCTTAGGTTACAAATGTAGGCAGGTAAAAATCCAGATTTCTCCACAAAAGCTCACCCATGAAAGCTCACAAGATAAATAAATGTATTAGTTTTTAGAAATGCCACAGGACTCTTTGTTTTAAGAAATTCTAAAAGGTTGTGACAGGTAGATGCAGCGTGCCTGGCGTGTAGTTCTACCTAGTATCTTTTATCTAAATAATTGAAACCTCATGTTGTCTCTCTAAATAAGTTTTTAGTACAGAGGAGCAGAAAGGAAAGTTATTCAAGAGAGGAAAAGGAGCTTGCTCTTGGTGGCTATTGTCACAGGTCTCAGTGTGTGCACTGGATAGTGGTGAACAGATGTGGACAGGAGGACTACCTATCAGTGTTTATACTGCACTCTTATCATTATTGTAGCTGAGGGGCTACAGCCTCAAGACGAGAGATGGATCTAAGATGAGTTCATGCCTTTATGAAAGCCAGAGTCAACCAAGAAGATCTCTACATTTTCCTATGTGTATTGAGTGTGCCTGAGAGCACAGAGCATGGAACTTTGCACAATTATTGCCACCCTTTTCTAGATTTTCTACATTTGGACTTGACCAACATGAAGAATCTGTATTAATATAAAACAAATAATGATGAAGGCACCAGGACCCTTCCCCCAGTAACAGTCCTGCATTTCTGAAGATGTTTCAGAAGTGATTTTATGCAAAGCTTCCCACCTAAAGGATGGGCAGAGCTAGCAGAGGGGCACATCTTCTTTTGCAGAATGTCCATAGAGGACCTCTTCTTCTCCAATCAAATGCTGTTACTGCACCTTTGGTAGGAAGAGTGCAAGCCTCAGAAACTCTTCAGCCAGACACCAATGCCAATGATAATTACTTAGCTTACCAGCAAAGAGGAAGGTCTGCTCTGAGAGAAACAGTCCTCACTATACTTTTATCAGACCAAGGAAAGCTACAGTTCCCCATATTCCTGCTTACTTTAAGACCTGTTAGGGATTCAGCAAAGACACTAATCCAATTTTCATGTTACTCAGCACTAGGCCGGCTTTTATTTTGGAGCCTTCAAGATAATTATGGTGAGCTATACAAGGAGAAAGGAATGGGGAGTTTGCAGTGATGGACTGGGACAAGCAGTAATAACAACATGAACAGACCAGGCTGAGAGGGTGTTTCTTTGCATTACAGAGGATTGAAAGTCACCATGAGTTGGACACTTGGGTTTTATTTCTGGCTGTTCCAGAGATTTACTAACACACAATCTTGCTGAACCTCAATTTTCTGGTCTGTAAAATGGAGATAACATTTACTTACCTGATGAGGGTTGAAAAGCTTTCTGCATAAAGTGCTTTGAGATTACTGTTTGGAAAATGGGATAGAAGTCCTAAGTATAATTAGTAGTGAGAAAATCTGTATTTGAAAAGAGTCTTTGAATATCAACGTTCATATTTTCTGAAAATATCACTAATTAAGTTAAGTATCACTAATTAGTCATGAGCTGAAAAGAAAATATGTTTGTGAAAGGACAACCTGGCACATGAGGAGGCAATCCTAAAATGTTAATAGTAAGTTTGACATTTGGGACCAAATTCAGCCCTGATACAAATGGGCCTAGTTCTTGCTAAAGTTCATTAGAGTTGAGTGACTTGGACCAACATTGTATTAAGCCCTTAGCCTTTAAAAGCGAAGCTGGGCTGTAGATAAAAGGAATCTCTTGTTATTAGGGCATTCGTGCTCTGGGACATTTGATCAGACACGGTTTGTTTAAAAAGAATAAGCTTTAGGCCAGCTGTTCCCAACTTTTTCCATTATGTGGACCACTACATCATCATCAAAAAGCTTTTGGAGACCACATTCTAACCACCAAATATGCAAAAAACATCAGTTCACACTGATGTCACACAAAAGCGCCACTATTTAAATTCAGAGAATGCTATATTACACAAGGATGTTTGTGAAGCAAATTACACTGTGAATAATAATGTCACATCAAATATGATACACAAGAGGTACACAGGATTATATTATTATTACATTATCTTTCTCTCCCCCACACCCACGGACCACCTGCAGTACCCTAACAGACCACCAATGGTCCACAGACCACAGGTTGCGAACCACTGCTTTAGGTTATTGCAAGACAACGTGGACTATTCTGGCAGTCCAAGGGTTCCAGCATACATGTCAATATCCACAAACGAAATTTAGTGCCAGTTTAGAAGTGAATTCCATAGCAGTGTTTATTTTTGCTTATGGTATGCCGTTTTACTTCTGCCCATCAAATGTTATTTTGTTGAAGATGGATATAACTGAGTTTGCAGTTTAGGGTATATCCACACAAAATTTTGGAGTCCATGGGAACAAGCTTCCCACCCCAGGTCAACAGATATGGACTTGGGTGTTCATACTAGCGCTCTAAAAATAGTTATACAGGTAGCAGTTTGAAGTTGTGGCTCTGAGCTCTGAAGCCTAAATGAGGGAGACTGGGCTTCAGAAGCCTAGCTCCAGCCCACACAGCAGCTTGGGTGGTCCCCAGCCCAGTATGTCTACCTGGGGTTGGAAAGTCGCTCCTTTGGCCTTCAAAATTTTGCATGGATGCACTCTCAAGGTCTGCTCCAGAGCCTACCGAAATCAGCAGGAACCTCTCCATTGACTTTAAGGGCATTTGGACAAAGCCCTTAGTATAGGATGTTGCTGAAGGTGCATCTGGGGAGGATGAAAGTTCTCTGCCTTCTTAAGGCAGGTAGGGAATGGAGTTAATACTTATGTACATAGTCAGAGGCATGAAGACAACTGCCAGTTTCCTTCTTCCACAATGCTCCAGTACAACTCATCTTGGCTATCGCATGTGAGTACATGGAGACCTGAATGATCAAGGGAGAGTGGGGATGGTACTGAATGTTGGTACAAATATTTAAATATGTCTCACAGAAATTTGAATTTCTGCCTTACCAGCACATCTTACAAATTCCAGACAAGAAATGGGCTTTAAAGGACAGGTGGGGGGAGGGAATGTTCACTGTTTTAAAGGATGTTGGGGGGAGGTACAGGAGAGAGATTATCTGTTGCTACTGTGCAGAAAATATTAAAATAATGATTAAATCAAAACATGGAAATACTCAAGATGTTTTATGCTTCTAGGAAAGATCAGAACTAATATTAAAATGTTCCATGAACATTCTAATATGTTCAATGCAATGGGGAGAAGGCACAGAGGAAAACAGCAGACAAGCCATATGGTCATAGCCGGTGGTCAATTAAAGAGAGAGAGAGAAAAAAATTGGGAAAAAATATTTATGATGGTACCTCTTGTGTATTTGTACAAGAAGTTCTGGAATGATTTCTCACTGTGCTCAGATCTACTGTGTCCACCTGACAATCAAATTGGGAAACTCGCCAAGATTTTTCTGCTTTACTAGATTGTGATGAAAATGGTTTTATCTTAACTGGTATACAAATTATCATAGAAGAGAAGTGCTTCTCTTTTGTGATTCACTGACTTACACATGCTATATGCAGCTCAAAGTTTTAAGACCTCTGTTTAAAACTGCTGGTAGACCAGGTCCAAGCCATTTAAAGAAAACTGCTTGTTCAACTTCAATGACCTTAAAGGTCAGCTGCATTGCTATGGTGCCACAGAGTTGTCCAGTTCACAGGCAAGATTTGTGATTGCTGGGACAGACCTTTTTCAGCAACCTGCCCTTGGCTTACGGAACTCAAGAAATCAGAGCAGAGCAATCTCATATCTTTCCTCTTTAGGTTGATATGTAAGATTTCTCTCACACACATCTTATCTTTCTTACTGAAATAATAGAAAACTCCATCAAACATCTCTCCCTGCCAGTAGATGAGAGGAAAACCAATTCACATCAACTGCCTCTGCTCTCATGCAATGCATTTTGACCTCACAGTGATGAGTTTGGGACTGGACCTGATGTGGGTGCCCAGAGAGACAAGGAGTGTATAAAAAGCTTCTCCTACTCCATAAACTTCTTGTAAGGGATGGTCTGAATGGAAGACCCTGTGCTCAGAAAAGGGAGTACTCCCCATCTGCTCAGAGGAGGCACTTCACCCCAAAGGGGGCAGGGGGAAGGTGGGGCAATGGCCTGGCATCTTAACACTTGCCTGTGGAGTTACTAACAGCTGTGGCATGCTGGGCAGCATCCTTTCATGTGGGTATGCTTGGGAAAGCATAATATCTTCCAGAGTTCTCCATGATGTGGTGCAGCTTGACATGCTGGTGACTAAATGCCACAAATATGGCTAAAAACTGATGCTCTCATTAAGAGCCATCAAGGGTTTGAGTAGCATACTGTACAATGGAGGAGAGCAGATGGGTACCATGACAGGTATTATCTACCAACAGAATTATGAGCCATTTAAATGTGTTTTCAGGGGGGAAAAAAAACATATCCTGCATTATCGAGGCTGGTCCAGCCTACCATACTCAATACAGTTAGTCACCATGAGTTATATAGCTAGTTCAACCCTATGGAGGTGATAGAAGTGCTACCCTATGGACAGGTCTTTTATCAGCCTGCCTGTCTAATCTCCTATATCCCCAACCCTCAGACTCTGTTGTGATCTCATTTCCTAACACAGCAATAGCTGAAGGCTGTAGTTCCATGAAAGATGCCCCTGGCACAAGGAGGCGATTTAATCAGCTGTAGCACTGCTGTGATATCATCCTCAGCTGTTGTCACACTCAGAAATAGCATTTGTGTGACACTCCTTTCCCCTCCTTCACAGAGGCTCTCTATCACATGAATTCACCTAATCTTTTATCTACAGCTATGTCTCTCTTCCATGGCCCTGTCCTCTGCCAACACTGTGGGAAGTGCCTAATAGTTTGCCTCCTCTTGAAAAATTCTGCTTTATTCCCAGTTCTTGGCTCCTACCCCATGTAGGCAACAATAGAAACAATGGTCTGACCCCCTTTAACTACAGTCTGCAGAACTGCTAAAGCCACTGTATGCGGAACAGCACCGCTTCATACGGGGATGACTATAGAAGCTTCTAGGTACACAGATGAGCACAGGAGCATGGCCATAGCATGAGTGAGTTCACATATAGCTGGAGAAAGTGTTATAGACACAAGAAGCTGAGGATTAACTATCATGGATGGTGAAAACTCAGGACTCCTGCATGCTCTGCTTTGCATAAGGCCCCATTAAATCTAGGTCTGATGCTCTGTATATGGAAGTTAGATGGCAAGGTCCTCCAGTTTATACAGCATTCCAACCTTCTCTTGTATCACAGTGAAGTGCATCAGCCTGACCTAGGAGAAAACCAAAAATCTGGTGTGGGCATTATTAGCCCCAAATGTGATTGACAGACTATCAAAATCTTCTCCTAAAGGCTTTAATATACGTAAATATCTAGCAACACTAAAATGTCTTTCAGACATAACTGAATTGAAAATGATGGTTTTGTTCATCAAGGAATAAAAAGCAGATGTGGCCATATTTGTTGTAGCCCTGTGCCTGTAATCAGCAAGTTCTTAGGGTGAAACAAATCATTGCAGGGATTTGCATATGGTACAGCTATTCAAAACTACTGTCAAGGCCTCATGTCCTATGTAGCACATTAAACCTAGATTACATTAAACAGACATCGCTGCATTGGTTTACATTCAGCTCAAGTTTTGAAGATTGTCTTCACCACCATAAGGTCAAAAGCCTTTTATTTTCATGAAAACTAAGATTCTGCAACAAAATTATGCAACAATTTATGTGGCTCCACAGTTGCATTACACACATGCTCACGCTTTAGGCACCTTGTGTCCTGATTTCCAGCCCTTCAGCTTTAATCCTAAGCTGACTTTACCTTGTCACCCTTATGCATTTGAATTCTTATCCTCTGTATTATATTTTGTCTCAGTTACATACCGAGTTTTTGAGAGGAGGGACCTTGTTATTGGTCTGTCTGTAAAGTGACACATCCGTCTATGGAAATCTAATGATATTTTTAATAGAATGTCTGATATTGGCTTGGGAGATAGCTTATTCCCAACAAGATGGCTCACTGGCTTAGTACAACTAGCAACAATGATTCTCTTAATATTGGTGGACAAGACCAAGTAATTGAGTTTGTTGCTGAAAGGACTTTTGTAAGATTATGATATGCTTCGGGGGGAGGGTGTTATATTGTAGTTTATTATATTAATAAAAAGAGATAGATAGATAGATAGGATACCCTCCAAACTATATGTAGATATCCTACACATTCCTAGTGAGACATATCAGATATTTGAAGCTTCTTTCTCCTGTGCAGTTGTACCAATAAAACCAATTGTGAAAGAAGTAGTTGCAAAAATGACATCAATGCATGAATCAATCAATGCACTTGCATGCAACATCATCCCTCCAGGACAAGCTAGATTCAAAGACGGTAATTTCTCAGATGAGAAAACAGAATCACTATTCAGAGGGCAGACCTATTATCAAAGAGCCTCTCAACTAGCTGATATGGAACTACCGAAAAATCCTTAAGAAGAATGTGAATTTATACTATTTATACTATTATTGTATTAGAACAGTCATCTTCCCTGCTTTTTTTTAATTCTATTCTTCTTAGTATTACAAATAGAATGGATAAATTGGATCTGTAAATTAAGACTAAGGCTGAACCTCAGTTTCAACTTGGAAATGAACTGAACCCAAACTGCTTTCTGCTATGTCCACATGTACATGCTTATTTCGATTTAAGTTAAATCGAAATAAGTTAATGCGAAATAAAATCCTTAATTTGAATTAACTTAAATCGAAATAAGCAAAAACCTCAAATCGAAAATGCAAGTCCAGACACAGGATTTGTTATTTCGAATCAGGAGAGGGGCACCATGGGAGATGTGGCAACATGGACCCCTCAATGGGCCATGCCCCCACCCAATATATACAAAAAGGAAGGCACCCTGGTAAGGAGAAGGGCAAAAGTGTTATTTCAAGATAATGGTTATTTTGAAATAACACGTCCGAACGGCATTATTTCAAAATAACCATTTCGAAATAACAGACGATTCGAATTAAAGTAGGTTTAAGCTATTTTCAAATAACATCTCTTGTTTCAAAATGATGGGGCTCATAATTTTGAAACAAGAAAATGTCGTATGGACCTAATCTTTCTTAAATCGAAATAACCAGTGTTATTTTGATTTAAAAGATATGTGTGAACATACCCTTCAGGTTTAAGAAAGCTCAGGTCACTCCCCATTCTAACCTCCACAAGGGATTATGTTTGCAGTGGAATACGCCTCAGCGCCCCTGGCAGTCTATCCTCTTTCAAGCACAGGAATTCCATGGTTCTCTTAAGGCCAGAGAAAGGCAAAGAAATTTGGCTTGCCTATGACCCACCATAAAGAGAGAGCAAGCACTGAATGGACTAACCCACAAAGTAAAAGCTGGAATGGCAACAAATCCTCGATCCTTCTTCTACCTGAAAGCCAACTAAGGTTAGGGGTTGGGGTATCATGGGGCCAGCTGAGGAGCAGAGAGAAGCAAACTGAATGTGTCAGAGGGGTATCACTGAAAAGGACCCTGAAGACCAGAGAAGGGAAGGAAGGGAAGATGGGCCAAGGATCTGATTGTGTTGAAGAGAAGAGTAAGAGATGGAGACAAAGAAAAGGGAGCCCATCCTCAAAAAGCTGAGTAAATCATGCATCTGAATATGTGGGTGCTAATCTGAACCCAACTTCCTCTGCAGTTCACTCTTCACCAAGGACTGGATCATGTAGACTGCACACACAGGCCACCATGTGGAGAAGTGTGAAGCCACCTCAAGCAGCGGGGCACAATTGGACACATTCTTTGTCTCAGAGAATGGTGTGCTCCCCAGAGATTGTGTACCCACCGTTACAATTTTTATAAGGTACAGCTTCTCCTTGCTCTTCCACTCTCTGTTTACAGGGCTGCATCCTGCCTTTGCCTTCTCCCTTTATGGAACTGAGCACTTCACAGCAAGGAAGGAAGCAATAGTCCCTATGCACATAAGAGTGCAGGGACTGCAAACTTGCCTGTCTCGTATATGGGCCACAGAAAGACAGGACGGCTTCCTTTTCCCTCCATCATATGTACTTTGGCATAAGAGCTAGGCAGAATCTGGCTGCAAGTGCCAAGAGACCTGGTCAAGTCACATAACTGATATGCACTGAATTTATTAAATGAAATAACTAGATAACTGGCACGAGCCATGTTTCTGAGCCTGTACTTCCAAGCAAACCGGAGCAGCTATGTCTCACAGCAATCAATTATGTCGAATCCACAGCACTGGTGCATTCAGTCCTGTGACATAGACTGGCTGGGCTGAAATACCATTACAAGTTTCTCAAAGTAGGGTCTTGCCACGACTGGTTGCTGCACACCTAGGAGCATTTGGAGACCTAGCTGATCTAAATTCATTCCACTGAAACTCCTCCAACCTCAACGCACGCACACCAAGCAACTATATTACCTCTGAGGAGCAAACCTTTTGCCTGTCATGTATCTTTTAGAGCAAGTTAGTGAGGTTGTATGTTTGCAATTCCCACCTTGACTTGCATTTCCTCTTTGGCATTCTCAGACCTTGTAGCTCTGGGCTCCTGCACTGCCACTAACTCAGGGAAACCTGGAGAGGCAGCTGCTGCTGCTGCATGTCTGTTTAGCTCTGTAAAATCAGTGCTGTAGCTCCACCTAACTTGTACAGTTTTGTTTTATAAATTACAGAATGGCATAAGAGTAGCTGTTTGGTGGGTGGGTATCAGCAGCATATTTTGAATCTAGCAGGTATAGCTTAAATTAAAGTACATCAAATGGATAATGTTTCTTCAATTTTGTGTTGTCATTCTCCTCAGCCAGTGCAAAGGGGGTTGGCCTTATCATGATTCTTGTAACTAAAAAGCCAGTCTCATGACCAACTACATAATTGATTAAACACAACTGTGGACTCCCATTATCAGGAAGTGCAATTTTCGTGGTGTCGCTTGGAGTCTAAAATACCTCAAGGGTAATTACAGACCGAGATGCAACACAGAAGGCTTTGAAGTGGGGAAAGAAAAGATTAGGACAGTTGAGACTATCTCTGTCTGTTCATTCGTCCTTCACGGCAAAGTCTTTAAGCTTTGTGAAAAGTTGCCCCTGCCTGAGTTGGCTAGTTCAAGTCCTGTCTGCAGATGTGTGGAGGAGGTGCCCCTCTGGCCATGGGCAGCTTCAGGGGTCACTTAGAATTCATGTCAGACTGGCTGGCTTTTCCTCTTCAGCTCTAATGAAAGTTTCATGCAGCTTTGATTCCTTTTTGCCTTGGATTTGGTATGCCTCACTGGCTGTGACTGGGCTGTCCACTCAAGACTGAGCAAATTGCACTTTCTCTGACCAGCTAAATTATTTACCCTGGTAACAATTATATAACACTGCACTAAAAAGAGACCTTCTTTGCAGGTCAAGGAAAGAGGCACTAAAACTAATTAAAAACAGAGATATAGTTTTATTCTGAATTAATAAAAAGAAGTAAAAATCATTAGTAGCAATGGTACATAAAGGGGAAAACAAACTGGTAGTAAAAGGACTTTTTAAAGAAACGTTAATTAATTGAATCTGAAATTCTTTTTCATCAGGCAAGAACAAAACCTAATGGTTTTCAAAGAGGCAAAGTGAATCATTATTAAATGTATATATTTATTATGTTAGTGACCAGTTTGCCAGAGGCTTTGATGGGAGAAAGCAAGTTCAAATCCTTTCTACTACACTTACAGCAATACCAAAGTACAAGTAAGTATAACAGTTCACACACACACAAGCATGCTAATTTTATTTGGGTTAATAGCATATGGAAGAGAAACAAACACTCACAATTTAAACTAACAAATTTCAATAAAAGCATAGAATTAGAATTTAACCATTAACGGCACTTGGATTTTATGAGGCCAGTAATGCTTTACAGTATGTCTTTAAAGCACTTTAAAAACATTAACTAATTAATCCTAACAACATCCCTGTGAAGTAGACAAGTAGTAATATCCCCATTTTGCAGATGAGTGAACACAGTGAAGTTAAATGACTTGCCCAGGGCCACAGAGAAACTCAGTGACCCAGGAGGAGGAAGAGGCATTCTTGGCCCTTGATTCACAACACTGCTTCTTCAAGCATATTTTTGGGATTTCTCTTCATTGCCTGGTACTAATTACTGAAGTCTCAGAGTTACCCAGTTTCTCCTGTCTCCCCATGCTTTCTCCGACCATTTCATGTTCTGACATGCAGGGGTACCGCTCCCCTTTGAAGTACAGTACAGTCAGAGCTCTTAACATGGCCACACTCGTCCATTGAAGCACTATCAACAGTGGGACCACAGAATGGTGATGTGCAGTATGACAATCAATTGAGCAGAGACCTAGAGATCACATTCAAGGATTTGCCTGCTTAGCAGTTTACAATATGATATACCTAATTAAGAGGAAAATATTTTCACACTCCGTATTTTTTAACGATTGGGCACCCTGTAAAGAAGTTACCAATAATGGGCTAGATTTATAGCAGACAATTAAGGACAGACTGAGGCTGGGCTATATGACCATAAAAGGGATTTAGGAGCAAAAGGCACTCAGTGCAGATCCCAAGCTTGCTAGAGGAATGATTGCCGCTGCTCACAGTGGGGAAGAAATGGTATAAAGACAACTCCAAGGGCTGCTGTGTTCAGTCAGGACTAGTTTAGGTTGCACCAATTGCCTATAGACTGCAGAAGCCATGCTGACCTCACGGGCCATTCCAACAGTTGAGCATTCCTGGGCAAAGGGACATCCCTGTCCCCCTGCTAAATCCCACAGCCCCAAACCAAAGGTGAAGATGCAGTCCGGTGAGCTGGACTGGAATTCAGAGGTCCTAGTCCTCACTTTGCCAGTTGCCTGGTGGGTAACCTTAGGTGAGTCACTCCCCTCACTGTGCCTCAGTTTTCCCATCTGTGAAACAGGGATGATATTGGCCTCCTGTATTAAGAACGTTCAGAACCACTGGTGAAAAGGAACAGGTATAATTAACACTCCTTCCTGGGGAGATCCTTCCGTGGTCAGCCGAGCTTGCTTTAGAGAAATTTTGCGGTGGAGACCTGATTGGCACAAGCTTCCCTAAAGCAAGCGAGGGCCTGAACTGGCCAGCAAAGCAAGAAGCAGAGTTGTTGAATTGTGGTGGTACTTAGAGACCCAAAACACCAACATGTCTCTGGTGGCCCCAAAAGGTTTGTTCTGAATTTAATCTTTCATTTAAAAGAAATATTTGCCAGCCTTTATAGTTGTGAAGAGGTAGCATTGTCTGAATGAGTCTACAGTTACATGACAAGCTGAATTCCAGGCCCACAAAACAGCCTTTCTGACAGCCCTGTCTTGAGGGGAATAATGAGGAGTGGATGGTGGAAAGGAACATGGCCAAGCATTGCTGCATTGCTGCACTGCCCAGCTGCAGAAGTGCCACCTGGTGATCACTGCTGCAGACTGCAATTTGCAGCCATCATTCGGGTGCTTCCTGTCACACCAGCTATTGAAGCAGCCCAGGACTGGAAGACTCCAAAGATGACTTAAAGTCACCTTTCCCCTTCACACCTCTTCTCAGCTGCACCAGCTGGAGTTGAGGATCTCAGCTGACAGCTGTGACAGAGATGCAAGTCCCAATTTTTCCTAGCTTTGTCGTCTAATGATGAGCATTCAAATGGTGACAGTACATTTGACACTCGATCATTTGACAGTTACAAATGCAAAAACTATGCCAGTTCTAGGATTGTGGGTATAAACACAGTAGCAGTGTGGGTCTTTGCCCCCACTTCATTGGCTGGTCTGTATGACAGGTTAAAATCTAGAGTTACCAGGTAAGAGGTACTTCTTTAGCACAAGCAACAGCGGTTCATGCCTTCAGCATTAAATGTCTCAAGTTCAAACTCCACCGTTGGCCCAAGAGGCTGTGGATTTGGGGTGAGGCTTGAGTAAAGTATTATGCTCATCTTTCCACACTGACACCTTTTTCATTCAAATAAAGAAAAATTAGCTAATAAAAATGTGATAAATTAGTCTTTAAGGCTATGTCTACACTAGCAAATTAGTTTGAATTAAGGAAAGCCTTAATTTGAACTAATTCAAACCCTGTCTACACTAGGTTTTACCTAAAGCTTAGCTCAAACTAGTTAGTTCGTCTGGTTAGTTCAAACTAACTGCTTATTTCTAACTTATTTGCATATTTAGTTCAAACTTCCCCAAAATAGACATGCTAGTTCAAACTAAATAAGTTCAAACTAGCGGTTAGTTCAAACTAACCACATTTTTTAAATTCAAACTAAGTTTTAGACACTCTTTTTTAGTTCAAACTAAAAAAAAGTGCAGCTAGTTCAAACTAAGAAGTTAGTTCAAGCTAAAAACAATGCAGTTAGTTCAAACTAACTTCAAACTACTTGGTTCAAACTAAGCAAGTCTGAACTAAGCTTTTAGCTGCAGACCATCTAGTCTGACTTCCTGCATATGTAGACCATGATTTTTCACCCAGATACCCAGTATTAAGCACCAAGGCTTTAGTTAAGCTCAAACCAGGGACTAAGATGGTCACCACAGGGAGACAGAGAAAATGGGAGAGATCATGGGGCCACTGATGCTCAAGGCCCCTTGCAGTGGCAGGGAAGTGATTTGGTGAGCTATGCCCAGACAATCTGATAAGCGAACCGCACCCCATGTTGCAGATGCCAGTGAGAAAATGAACCAACAAACAAAAATAACTCAAGATCCCTGCCAATCTGACCAGGAGGAATTCCCATCCCAATGCCCAGTCTAGTGATCAGCACGATTCTGAACATGTGAACATGACACAACCCAGACATCTAGGATTCTCTGTGCCACCCTCAGAGGTGGCCCATCTCACAGCCTGTGCCCCACCTCTGATACTTCTAAAGAAAAACAAAAACTCAAACTCATATAGTTAATTGTTGGGGGGATTACTTCCTGACCCTTGACTAGCTGAAGCCCTGAAGCATGAGATTTGATTATAATCATTATCTTAATGCTGCTCTGCAAACATTATGAGCATACTGAGAACCAAGCAGGCAAGCCTGCTTTTCCAAAGGAGGGGATAAAACTAGAGGAGAGTAATAAGATTCACAGATTCTCATTGATAGCCTCACTGCCTTTTTCTTGAATTTTGAAAGTGAAGTCCATGCTTTGGTTTTTCCTGAAACACGAAAAAGAATTTCTACCACATTTTGCATCCACTGTTCTCCTCACAATTCAGTCAAACAGCGGCATCTTGATCTGGGCACGGCAGCAAATAAGGAAAGACACAGGATATTAAATTTAACAATTATTAAATGCAACACCAAGGATGGGCACTATTTGCCCTATTTGTCTATTTGTCACACAGACTCACATCTACCAAGTATTTTATATGATGGCAGTACAGTTCCAGGGTTCCTACCACATAATCTGTTGCTCAGGGTAGACTCTCCTCAGCTTTCCCTGAGGACTCAGCTCACTTTTCTGAATCCTCTGCCCCCCCCGAAGGATAAAATATAGTAAAAGTGGTTCATGAAGGCTACAAGATCTCCCAGTATTCCATCAGCCCAAGGCCTATCAGTAAAATCCCAGATTTTTTTTCTAGGACCTGTTCCTTTCAACTTATGAACTAACTCCCCTACCAAGTAACACCACTAATTACTAACACGTGTTCCCACTTAATTGTGCCTCTGGATTCTACGAGAGGAAGGAACCCACAAGGCCTCTGCCAATTTGGCCCCTAGAGGAAGAAAATATTTCTTCCTGACCCTCAAATAGGCAATCAGTCAGACCCAGAGCACCTGGAACACATAGCTCTCAAGTTATCTGTATTGGGGGAAAGAAGTTGTCAAAACCGAGCACAATGAGGCTCTCTGTAGGCCAGGGTTTAAATTAATGAAAAGAGAGGGTAAGGGACCAAGTTCCCTTCATCTTCCAGCAAAGGAGTAGCCTGGGACTCTGGAGATGCAGGGGCCACTCCTTTGTTCCTCTGGTTACAGTTTCTCTGCCAGAGTTGTCCCAATCACCAGCAGTCCTGTCAAGTTTTCTACCCTCTGAGGCAGGTGAGCAGTAAACTTTACACAGTTTACAGAATGACAAGGAGAATAGGTCTGAAAATGTCAAAAGGATTATTTTTTATTTTATTTTTAAATATCAGACATCTTCTCTAATATTGCTTCTCACAGCTAACATCCAAGCAAAAAAACTGGTGGATAATTCATGAATTAGATATCCATGAAATGTGAATCGTTTTAAAATATTCACCATTCATGCAACAGCAGATGTTTTAATGACAGCACATTTCTAGTCTCCACTTGACTCTTCAGTATGACCACTTGCTGTATCCGTGGTATTTTTCAAATATTAAAAAAGCATCTAATCCAGCACATCATAGCTTCTGTTAATATGATTCTGGAGTTCAGAAAAAACCTACAAATAAACATTTGTTCTATTTTATTTACTTCCACAAGATTTTATATTAATTAGCAGAATGCACATCCAGTGCAGTTTAACATCCACAAATTAAAATTATCTCTATGCCTAAACTATTACACATGTAGTTCCCCTGGAAAAAAAAATACTGAAAACTCTGCAGCTATACATCATTTTCCTTGCAGGCAAGTAACAAATATCTAATATTAAGTAAGGATACTATGCCCACAGCAACCCATTTTTTTGGATTTCAGCTAATTCTAGTGTATGTTTAATCATGCATGTCTCAAATATTTTAAAGATAAAGATTTAGATACATTTTGTGTAGACAACACTATAGAAAGAAAGCAATCTTTTGTAAAGGACACAAATGCCTTAACTTAATATCAGATGTACATGATTGCTTGGCATATAGTCTAATTAAAGTGTTAACTTTCTATAGAGACTCCAATGTTTGCTCGGAAGAGAAGTAAAGCTGTGTTGTTTGCAGATATCATTTCAGTTGTATTGCTTCCAAGGAGTATTTTATTTGTACAAACCTAGAATCCTTTTCTACTCCATGTAAAAAATAGATTAGTCCCTTGATAGCCTTGGGAGTCATATCACTCACAAGAAAATTAATAATGCATAATATAGTATATACATTTTTAAAAAATTAGAGAAAATAGGCCATACTGGTCTGAAGACCACTGTCCATCCTAGTTCACATCCAGATTTCCTGGGGAGTTTTAACACCTTCCTGCGCCTCTGACAGCACAAAAGGTATAAGTGAAATTATTTCTGATGACTTTACACAAGTCCAAAGCATCCCCAAGCATCCCAATGATAAAACGGAACATCGCTTTTAGTATGACACGAAAGTTCTGACCTGGAGAGACAGAATCTAGAGAGCAAAAGATAGGAAAACACACTACTACATCAACAGCAATGACTCCCTTGAGGCTGTAGCTTAGAATGCTAGCTTGCATAACTGACTGTTACAGGAAAAGAACCTAAACGGTGATATGCTACAGCATATTTTGAATGTATAAGAGATCACCGCTTTAAGATGTTGTACAGTTTCAGATGTGACTATCGAAAGTGAGTGAACATTATGCAAATTTTCCCTTAAAGGCCCACAAGAAGAAGCAGCCACAAGTAGAAGTAGCTGCTATCATAGTAAATTCCCAAGTGCTTATTTTATTTTTATATACAGTCCTAATATAACTCCATTGACTTCAGAAGAGGTTGCATTTACTAACATCAGGAAAAAGTATTTCTCTCATGTTGCTTTTCTGTTCAGTTTAGTAATTTGTAGGCTCAGGTGCAAAATGGCAGGAAAATCAGCCTTGAATAGGCTTGGAGTACAATTCTGCATCCATTTGTTTTTTGGACTGGTTTGGGCTCATTAAACTTATACATGGGTAGATTTCTTTTAGGACAAAAATTTTCGAGCTTGAATATCTACAATTAAGGCATCTAAACCCATACTTAGGCACCTGCCTGATTCTGAGAGGTGCTAAGTATGAAAAGCAAGCCACTTTTCTATAAGCCCCTAACTTTAGACAACCAAGTTTGAAAATGTTGGCCTTAGCTACAGACCATTTGCTAAAACATTTCCGTTGCCCCAGAGAGAACAGAATGAGAGAACGTGTCAGCTTTCTTCTCCTTACTTCTTTGGGGGGAACTATGTATTTCTCTGCTCCTTCAGTGTGAGACCTCTTTCCTTTGTGCGATAAGGGAAATTCAGAAGGTAGATCAGCTCTACCCCTCTGATCCTATGCATCACATTTGTCAAGGCTTTTTCCCCACTCTGGCACTCTGAGTGCAGAAAGTGGGGGCCTGCAACAGGCCAGAAAAGCCACTGGCCTTAAAGCCTGCTCTTAAAAGTCTCCAAGGCCTCCAATTCCTGGCCTTGGAGTGGTATCGCTGCCACCACCCAAATGCAAAAAAACCTCTTGAGACCCAGGAAGGCGCACTTGGGAATTCCTCCCTGTGAGGTACTTGCAATCCTCTTTATTCCTCCTTCAGGAAAGTGACTGAACTCCAGCTGCAATATGAGCTGGAACTGGAACAGGTTTCCCTCTAGTAGCTGCCTGTGCAGTCTAAGGCACGGGCACACAAACCTCTTGCCTCTCAGGACACAGAACCAGAACTTACTTAAAAGGTAAACTCTTTAATCAAAAAGAACAGATAATAAACACAGAGAGTTGCTTCTCTGGGAACTAACTTAGGTAGTTACAGGGTAGTGGGGTGGGGGTTTGGGGTTACATGTGCTTAGCACAGAGAAATCCAAAAAACAAGCCAAAAAACAAAGAAAATACCCTGACCGCGTCTAAATAAACATTCCCTGTTCTACCCACGCCTGGTCAGTAACAAATTTAACTTATCTCTGGTAAGGATGTTGCTAGATTCTTCCTCAGGCCCCTCTGGCCTCCTCCTGATCCTTCCAGGAGCTCTGCTGCATCCAAACAGGCCCAGGCCAGGCTGCTGTTACCATTCAAAAAGCTGTGCTTCGTTCCTATTGGCTGTCCTGGGACTCACTGACCAGAGTGTTAACCCCTTCCTCCCCAAGGGTTATTACAACATTTTTCAAAAGAGTTTTCACTTGGAGGGGGTGCACAGCTGTTGGCTTTCTTCTACCCTGATGGCCTGTTAAATATAGGCATTAATGGTCTTAGTGCTCATTATCACCTGCAGCCCTACTGAATTATCAAAAAACTGAAAGAACATATATGGCTATGTTCACACACAGGGGGTTATTTCGATACAAGTTGTATCGAAATAACGCCTTATTTCGAAATAAGTTAATTCAAATTAACAGTTTGTTAATTCGAATTAAGGAAAAAGCAGGAATCGAAATAACATGTTCAGGCAACAGTTATTTCTAAACAAGTCACTGTTGTTTCGAAACAACATGTTCAGACAGCATTGTTTCAAAACAATCGTTTCGAAACAACGTTGTTTCGTCGCCACATTGGGTTTAAGTTGTTTTGAAACAACGGTGTGTCATGTGAACATGGCCCTTCTTATTTCGAAACAACCTCTGTTGTTTCAAAATAAGATTTCTGTGTGAACACACCCATAAGGTCTCTCTTTTCTTAACTTCGTCTTTAACAGAAGATAATTTGCCCCATAATGTCAGATAAATTCCAGCCAGGGACAGTGAGTTTATTACATTGGCTCGAATGGTGCACTCTATGCAAAACAGGGTATCACGACAACTCATTTAAGGTCCAGCCTGGCAAACATTCACTGCTCAACTTACAACAGCTTCATTAAACTGTCTCTGAGGTGAAGTCAGAGACTAATGGTGTTCCACACTCCTCCTTAGACTCTCTTTCAGAGATTCAGGAGTTTCCCAAATGCATGGCCATTTCCATTACTGGTTCTACTGGTACAAAACTATACCGTATCTCACCCACATTTCCAAACTGTGGAGCAGCACAGAGCTGACCCCTGCAGCAACCACAGTATCTTGAGAGATATCAGATGTTCTTGCTTTCGTGACTGTCACAAGAAAGGGGATGTAACGTAATCACTCCATCTGAAAACAGTCAAAATGGCATAGGCTGAGGCTTCTGAACACTCCAGATAGCCCAGCAAATTAGGGAATGGAATAAGCACAACCCTAATATAAAGCCAGCCCAACTCAGTAACTGAAAATTCACCGCACAATGCTAACTTGAGCTTTTGTTGGACATGCAGGTAGCCCAGAAAATATGCTCTCAAGTTTTGACAAAAATGTCACCACCTGGGAAAAATTAAAAAAGGGGCATCAAATACTGGTTGATTGTGCAAATTGAATTTGCTCTGTGTTTTGCATCAAATGTCTTGTTTTGCACAGCTCTGCTGGGCAGCAAAAGTTACAGAAGGGATTGTAGCAGAGAAAACAGTCACTTAACATTTATACTGCAGTAGCACTTACAAACCAATCAGATCAGGACCTGGTTGTGTCAAACACTGCACATAAAGTGAAAAAACAACCCCTGTTGCAATCTAAAATCACAATAGCCTATTCCACACAGTCAGGGCTATGCATATGTTTGGATGCTGAAGAATATACTAGCAACAGGATAGATTATGCCACTAAGTACTATCTCCTATGAGTAGCTCCAGCAATTTCAAAGGCTGGAAGACGTAAAACCAATATTAAGTAGCATATGCTTTGAAAACATACTGTGCTGTGCTGGCACTATTTTACATGTAGTATGAAGGGAAACAGCTTTCTCAGTTTACCTTACTTGTGTCTGGATTATAGCCATACAACCCAGCCCAAGGAAGGGGCAGCATAGCGGCCTACTATCCCAGCAGCTGGGCAGGAACCAAGCTTTGACACTACAAGCACCTGCTTCCCCCTTGCTCCAGGGAGGAAATACGTTGCACCAGCCCCTTTGGTGGCACAACTGATTTCCCCCTCTGTTATGGCTCACTTGTGTTGACTGCTTGTTCTGACGATCTAAAGCTCTGCCAAGCTCCCAGCTCTGTTCACTGCTCTCAGCCTCTGCATTGAGTCTGACATAGTAGTCCATGCAGGAGAGTATGCCCTACATTAGCAAAGAAATTGGGCTCACAACCAAGCCCTTGGAATGTTAGCTGCAAACCAAATAGACACCTCATCAAGAAGAAATAAATAAAATTAATCATGGGGAATCAGTCTATTGTTTTACAGTTGTTTACATTTTTATATTGTATAATATGAATGACCAGGATAATTATGATGTTAATATATACTGTAACTGAATATTCCTATTTCTTCATTTCCAGAAAGGCGCTGTGCTTTTTTTTTTTTTTTCCCCCCCATCCTTGCATCCCTTTTAATTCTGTGCTCTTTGGCTGAGCTGTATTCCATTCAGAATTGTCAAGCCTTCTGGAGCCGTAAGTATTTTTCAGGCCATTCATTAACAAACAGACAACCAATCTCAATATGCATTATCAAAATTAGATCTCTTCTCAACAGCTGACAATTATGTATTATACAGTTACATGCTTACAAATCGGTGACACTATATTGTTAGACTTTGGAACTGACTTTTAACAATATGCTACCTAATTACATTTTGTATTGTATTATGACTGTATGGGAGCATTTTATTCTGTGGCCCCACTTTACTCTGCAATTTGTTTCTCAGTAAACGTAAAATAATAAAAACCCAAATCTTAGTGTATCAAGTATTTTTATTGACACAACTGTTCAGCTAGTAAAGAGAACTTTGATGGTTTCACAAATGAAACTGTATTAGGCTGTGTTCATGTTAAAATACAATTGTCATGAGATTGATGTGGAAATGGTTTCTTATAAGACATCCCTTATTACTGGACACTTTTCCAGGGCAAGCACCAAACAGAAAGCAATATGGCTGTCTTGAACCACAACGCTCCTGCATTCAGTTTTGGTATGGCAAGTATTTAAAATTAAACACTCCCCGGCCACATATGCAGAGGAGGAAGCAGATGAGACAGAATTTAAATATCAGCTATTTGCTGGAACTCACTGGGTAATTCCCCAAATACTCATAGGTATGTCTAATTGCCTATCATAGCAATTTCCAATGCGCCGATCATTGTGCTATCTAGGCAATGACATTCTTAATGGCTTTATTCTCCTCTCACTGACACTGGTATTAAATTCATGTTTATCCGTTGACCTCAGTGGAGCTAGTCCTAATTTACACAACAGTTGGGCCCTCAGGGCCCTGAATCATTCCTGTTTTCAACTGTATAAAACTCTTTACTAGAAACTATTCAGTTCTTCCTTATGGCCTCCTAATTGTGGTAACTAGCTACTCAGGTGTGTCCTGGATATATTCTTCAGAAATTTGCTTCATTCTCACACACCACCAGATGACTTACTGTCAGAAAATGGTCAAACTCTTCTCAAAATAAATGAGTACAACGTGCAGAGTTTTCCTCTTTTCCCTATCTTTCTCCCCATAAGCAATCTTAATGCAAATATAACATCCAGAACTCCACTTCATCACTCTACATCAACACTTAGATATGCTTATAATGAAAACAAGTATAAATTTAGTTAATGAAATATAGATATTTAAGTGATACCAAGGAAAATTACTGGAAACATACTTAGATATAAATACTTAAATACATATTTACTTAGCGATACATACAAAACAAAATCATACTAACTTTCCACAGCCAGGCTTGGCTTTGATCTTGCATTCATCAGACAAGTCACGCAGTCAGCTCGCCTCCTCAAGTGAAAGATCCAGGATGTCTGTGTGCACTCCCAGACACATGAGAACAATCCATTGTCCTTACTCATAAGCAGAATGCCTCCCGCTGGTTTATTTTTCCTGTGTACTCCTTTCTCATAGATTTTACCATCTTTTAATCAGAATATTGGTCAGTGTGCAAACATATATTATGAGATGCAAAATGACCAGACATAGAGAAAAACTTCTGTTATCCCCTGCCTGAAAGCAACCTGTCCAAGACATGTCACCTCCTGGTTACCTGCCTTACAAACATAATTATCAGGACAGACAGAAATCTATATATACATTTCACAGTGATTATGGTGACCAGTGACCTATTGGCTTTCAGCAGAGGCCTCGTATGCCACTCTTTATTGAATTATTATGTATATGTTCAACCCAGAGGATCTCTGTAAAAATCTTATAACCCTCCTGTGTCCTCCTCCAGCTGGCATCAAGAAGTCCCTGGGACACAGCTGGAAGACCCAAAACTAGATGGGTGAATATTAGACAAAAGAAACTATGGAGTTCCCAAGGGACTGTTTCAAATTTAGACTGGAATGGAGAAGTTCTCAAAGAGCTATTCTATATAGATTGGATTAAGGCTAGAAGAAGAAAAAAAAGAAGGCATCTTTGTCATGCACTAAAAAGAAAATTTAAGTCAGATACAGTAGATACCATTCTACCAGTATATAGGTGCAATTTTAAGAAAGCACACTAGGACTGATCTTCTGTTGCTTTGCACTTTGTGTAGTGATTTACACCAGTTCAAAGTGCTGTAAAATTCTGATTTGGTCATTTTTTACAGCAATTTTCTCTTGCTTTGGAGTAGTGTAAGTGACCATCCAAGGTGTAGCGTAATGGAGCATTGGGCCCAGGGGAGCCTCCCAACACCTAAATTGATTATAAACTGAGGGTCACTAAATACATGCAGTAAAAAGTTCCCAAATGTCCCTAATATCAACAAAATAAGTTCAGAAGAATGTTAGATGAATGTTCATTAACTTTGCGTTGAATACAGAACAACAGCATCGGCAACCAGAGCTGGAAGCAACAGCGATGCTGTACTGCTGCCCACACACCATATTGTCTTCCTCCAGCAACAACTATTCCAGAGGCTTTTTGTGATGCCAAACAACACGAGTGAGAGAAAAAAATAGCCTCTTGAAATGTTCTATCTGTTCATTTTCACAAACGTTCTTTAAAATTGCACAGATATAAAGAGATCTAGAGGCTTCTGGTTAGTTTGTCATATTTTTATAGGCTTTTCTGAATGGTTTTAGATTTGACATAGTAACTGACTGTTACTAGAAATAAACTGTAAGTCAATTCCATGCTTCCATAATTCACTGCTCAGGCTTGTTGAAAAAGATTTAGTGATACTTGTGATAGACAGCGAGCCTCTTGATGTTTTCATTTTCACTTAGTGCCTGTAATCCCTCAAACTTGCTGACCTCTACAGAACTGGACAGGAAAGGGCTCCAGAACTTCTTTAAAGACATTCGTTTACTAAAACATTTAAAGCATTCTTGCTTGGATTTCTCTGTTTTTGAGACACAACCTCTGACACTGGAATAAAGCTGTTTGTTTGTCATAAAAAGAAGGTGACTGATGTTGTTATCTCTATTGCCAATCATTGGTTTTCAATCATTCTGAAAGGAAAAATTAATCCAAAAGGGTTTTTTTAAGTCTCAGAATTTGACAGTTGCAAAATTATATTTCTTTGACCAAACACCTTCAGTTAGAACCTTAGCCTATTTTTGGTCATTTCCTTTTTCTCTTTGGATGTAAAGGGACAAATTTTAAGGGCTCAAGATCCGCATACAAAAATGTGTGACCAATTGTGTGTCTATGTAATGCATGTGCATTTACCACAAATGCACGTACTAATGACAACTTATGCCTACAAAGGACTTGGCTACACCGTATGGCTCCATTGATACAAGGCAGCCAATTTACATCATGCAAGGAACGTAACTGAAGTTGACGTACCTTGTTTCGAGTAGCGGCACTGCCTTCACTATGCTTCTTATTCCAATAGACGACAGAGTTTACAGGAGAAGCATTTGGCAGTCAAGCTTTTCTTCCCCAGACCTGCTCAATCAGTGCTGGTACATCAATGGCTATGGTGCCAAGTTGCTCAGTGTAGACAAGCCCAGGTAATTACACACGGAAATGCAAGCACAGAATTATATACATATTTCTACATATGAAAGTGGGCCTGAAGTCACTGGAAATTTGATCTTAGAGATAGATATGCTTATCAAGTGACACTTCTACACCAATTTCTCTGAATGCTGAGTCACTGGGAAAGAACACCGCAGTAGTAACAGCACTACCCCACCATTATAATTAATTGCCAAAAACAAGCCACTGACATTTGAAAATACCCATTCAAACTCTGCTCCACGGGTCTTCCCAAAACTGAACTTTCAAAATAAACACCTCTGCTTCTGCAAAGCAACCCTCTTCTCCTTTGTGTGAGTCACCATGCCATGACAGCCAAATTTACACCATGCTGCAGAGCTCTTTTGAAAATGCAGACACTTGTTTTTGGTTTGGACCTGGGCTCTTTTGAAAATCTGGTTCTAACAGTGGAGGATGAGCCCTTCTGAAAACACTGGCCTTTCTCACTACCACAACAGCTGTCAAAATTACACAAGACTCACTTTAAGTAGCAAATTGAAAAACACAGAAAAATGACTAGAACTTTAGATATATTTTTCCCTCAGAAATGAGATAAAAGCCATACATTTTAGGGTCTCCTTCTTCACATCTTTTAAGAAAGATGGGATATAACATAGCAAAGACTTTAATTGCTGGTTGAACTGTAAACTGGCACTGCATGGACAAGCATTAGTCCTGAAAGGTATTCTGAAGTTAATTATATTATAGCAAATGGGATATAACACGGTTATATTGTGTACAGTATCCTTCCTAAGTTGTATCCCAAAATCATTGACAGAGGTTAAAAAAAACCTCCACAAGACAGCAGAAAAATAATTTATGAATGAGAGAAAGCAGACCTAGATCAGTATCCTACAAGGAATCCATCTATGCGTTCCGTCATAAGGCTACCAGAATAGGAGAAATTTACAAGTAAAGCAAGAGAGTTAAAAAGAATATTATTTCAATTTTGACTTTTTTTACATGTGCCACTCTCACCTACTCTTTTCTGAACAAACTATTTAAAGTTCCTTTTTATGCTCTTCTTCTATACTACCCCCCCATCAAATAAAAAAAAATTTAAAAATTAAATAAAAATTAAAACAAAAAAAACCCAACTCCAACAGACTTTGCATTCTCAACACACCAGGCTTGGATCTTTTAAAATCTGCCTAGCAAGTCAGTAGCTTGCTAAAAATCAATCAGATAATGGCGGCTAGTGCTGCTTATACAAAGCCACTATTTTTTCTTTAGATATTTGCATACTATAACAACTCTCTGTTTTTATCTAAACTTTATCTTTTGTCTAAGGATTTGCCCGCAACACACACACAAATGGGTGTGCCAAAAAGGGGAGGTCTTCTGTGACTCAGGAAAAGGAGGAAATGTGTAAATTACAAAAAGATATCCTGGAAAAATAAGGCACTTCTTGCACCATTAACTGAAGTGCAGGAAATCGCCTACCAACAGAGAAACGTAAGTGATGTGTACATTTTCTATGAATCAGGCCCTTATTTTTAGTTGCTTCTTATAGCATCGGCCAGTTAAGGATGTGTTGGCAAGAAGAGGATCTTTCCCAGCTCCTTGAAAGTTAAGGGAGTTTGCTTTGCCTAAAGCTCCCATGCACACCTTTGTCCCGCCCTCATCCTGCCCTGCACCCCCAAAATGTGAACACCATTAAATATCTCTGCTACTAACGTTTACTTCATGGGAGTTAAAAGCAAAAATCAAAACCAAAAGTTTCCTTTTGGCCCCATCTCTTGCTTCCAAATAAAATCAGTTAAAAATTTCTCTAGTTGGCTGAGCCTTGGAAAGCTGAATGCCAACACTTACAGATCTACAATGGCACCAAGAGGCGCTGATTGGCACGAAAGTCCTCCAAGAGCTCTCCTTTTTAGTCTATAATTGATCCTCTTTACCTTCATGCCATACCGAGCTTAAAGATTATGTTAGTTGCTTTTAAAATATTATATACGTTTTCAAGCACAGTGTTTGGTTGATTTCAACACTGCAAACTCTATTAATCACCAAAGTAGTAAAATATAAGGTGGCAATCCATCAAATGTGCTCTTAAAAAAAGCACATGGGTAGGAGACTAAAGTGCCTTTTTAGGGAAGTGGATTACTTTGTTGTTTGTAAAATTACATTCAAATATTTCAATTCTTATGTAACTAGCACCAGAGCCTGGAACAGGTGTCTTGAAGGCACAGGCCTGTGGCAGGGGTGGTGAAACTCTGCATATCCCTCAGAGAATACTACAGGCATTACGCTTGAGTGAGCAAGACTGCCTCCTAGCCCCCACCCTACCCCACCCCAGCACCCCGCCAGTGCATCAAGGAACTCACAGACTGTAAAATCTCTGTTAGGGTCACAGGCATGTTCCTCCCCATGCAGTCAACCAGTTCTACTGACCAGAAAGGAAAGGACAGAGCTATGGTCCCACCTACGCCCCACCCCTTTGAGGCAGCATGGTGAATATCCTGGTAACAGCCCTGTGCACCTGCAAGGACAGCAATTATAGTCAGCCTTCCATGGGCTGCACCAGGAAAGGGAGGCAGAGAAACAGAAGAAGAGACTCTCTATTCCCCCCTCAACCGTTGCCTACCTGCATAAGGGCCAGTTGGAATCTACCCCGAATTTGTGCATCTTCATACATCTGCAATGCAACACTTTGTTTTCACATTCCAGATGTGAGAGACCAGGATGACAACTAGAAAGCCATAATGGGAAATGGAGCCTTTTACTTCAAGATAAGTAGTTTAAACCCACTCCAGGGGAGCAGAAGCAAGCACAAGCCATCATCACTGTTTTGGTGGACCAGGCCCAGCAACCTTGTGATAAAAATTACAGCCTACTTCAGACAAAGAGGTGGCTTTTAGTCCAGTTCCTAATGGACAAGAGAACAGATCATGGCATCATTTGTTGGCCATCTAAGTAAAGACATAAACGATTAGACAGGCATGAAGATGGAATGATTAGACGACCCCCCCCCCGCTTCCCTGTATGGGCCAAAATAGACTTACAGTGTACCAGTTCAATTAATAAAGGAGTCATTAATAAATGAGACAGGTTAGATGGCAGCAATCACTGATCAAGAGAGATTCTTTGGTCTGTGCTACATGGGGGTGAGGCACGAGCACGGTCAGACTAGATGATCATAATGGACCCTTGTTCCAAAGGAGCAGCCATGTTAGTCTAGTAAAGCAGAAAAAGCAAGGAGGCTTGTGGCACTTAAAGACTAACAGATTTATTTATCACATGAGCTTTTGTGGGAGAAAATCCCACTTCGTCAGACACTTTGAAGAGGGGAATTTACAGAATTGGATGAGAATAAATTCAGGGGAGTATAAGACATGGAATCAGGTCATACTGCAACAACAAATCAGAGCATTTGTAAGGATTCAAAATGTACCCTTCTGTCCTTAAAATTGATACATCTATGAATCCACAGTACCATGCCTTTGGGGGTACTTGGCATCCACAGATCTTATTGCAGTTAGTGGGAATGGTGGGTACCGAACCTTTACCACTGTTAATCCAGCACCCTTCACTAACCCAGAATTCGTTAAGGAAGTCTGAAAAGAAATGAAAGCTTGGCAGAAGTGACTTGACTGCATGATGCTAAAAATTTTTTAAAAGCCTCCCTGGTCATGGTAAACATTATAGTGCAGCTTCTAATTTTCCTAATGAAAGGATTAACCATCAAGATAAAAATAAAGTGATTTATTAGATTTTCAGACATCATAGAAATAAAATAGTAAATCACTCTAGGCAGTAACTACTTCATCTCATCTTACAGTCATTAACTCTTTGCCAGCTGTAAAAGACATTCTAACATCTCTGTTTAATTCCATAAGCCTGTCTGTAATCCAGGACTAAACAATAATTACTATTGACTTTTGAAGCAGGGGTTGAAGTCTTCACTTCAAAATATGCCTGAAGTCATGAAGAGCGGATCACCAAGAACCTGTCTGAGAGAGCTAAAGTGCTGCTCAAAGAACCCTGAGGATTTCAAACTTTCAAAACTTAAAAGGCAAGAATATGGCTGCTGTCAGCTTTCAAAGGATTTACGTACTCTTTGCAACCCTCCACCAATCCATTTTGCCACAGCCCATAAGAACCCACTTCCTGATGACCATACTGATTTTAAAACTCTTGCTCCACTAGTAGTTTCCCTCGCTCTATTATTATTATTATTATTAATAATGGTCTACAGTATAGAAAAACTAAATTCTCCAATTCTCCAAAGTCTTTTCTCTCTCTCACGCTAACAGTTCTTTACATGACCTGCAGCAAGGATCATTTAATCTGTGAAGAATGAAAATCTTAGTATCGATATGGTGTCAGTTCTCTTTCATTTTCCAATTGTATATTTGGAAAAAGAGGAAAGGTTTAGTGCATTTGTCTGACAGGGACTGAATGTTCAAGGATACTGCAAAAATCTGTTTTTTCTGAATGTATTTTTAGACACTGAAACCATCATTTGTTTCCAATTTTTCTGTTGTTTATCCTCATCTTTATAATACAGGGCCCTTATTATATGTGTGTGTATTAGCCCAGAAGCATATAGTACGATACCACAGGGTCCACTGATACTTCCATTGAATTCCAAATCTCGTATTTCGGGGAGGGAGGGTGGCACATCAGCCTTTTTCTTCAATTTACATCAATCTATCATTAGCCAACTGAGAAATAGACAACTTAAGAGGTAGTTTTTCAAAGACATATGGGTGAGGGGACTTTTTCTTGTGAGCTGGACACCAGAATTGCTTTTTATGCCACCAAAAAGCAACTAAGCTTTTGGTCAAGGTCACACAATTTAGTGGTGTAACAGTCGAGAATAAAATTCCTGACCTCATTTGTAATCCTTTGCTCTAACCACTAAACAAATCTGCCACTATATACTACTTCTCAACAACATAAAGCTAAAAACAGTGTACCCCTGTGCTCCCACTAAATCAAACATTCACATGAAGTACAGATAGAAAAGGCACAAAAAATATATGTGCATCAATATTTTTAAAAAGGCATACATTCAGAAAAGATCGTGAAGTTTTCAACTTATCTGTGAAGTTCAGGCATGGCAAATTAAGCAATCACAATGTTTTATTCTGTTGAATTTTAAGGCAGTGTGGGGGGAATGGAATACCAAATACTTATATTAAAATAACACGAGTTATGGCCATATTTTCAAAAATGAGCACAGCATCTTTGAACACCCTAATACCTGTTTTGCCGGCATAGCCCCATATGTGTATGAGCAAACTGGTTAGTGGGGATAAAAAAGAACTCTATTTGCTTACCCCACGGTTGAATTCATCCTGGAATATTCAAAGATCTCTGCTTTACGGAAGCACAATAGGGTTAAGGAAGGATGGCGTAGCTGCTCCTCCTGGATATCCATATTTTGGTTGTCATAATTAGACCTAGGACTGTGATTTTAACATCAAACTTTTTAAAAAATATTTAATTTTTCTGTTTCCTGCTTAGTTCTGAATCTGCACTGCACCACTGACACTGGGAACATTTTAAAGAATCATTTCCCAAGACACATTTAATACATTTCCAGTAAATTGTACATAAACTTGTCCAGCTGGCTGGGTCATTGAGTAAGTGACACACCCACTGAGTGCAGCATGCCACCTGAGATTTACCTCAGTGCTTTCAAAAACAAAAAAGCTGTGTATGATGATGGGATAAAGCTTTGCTAATGTGTGAGTGCTATGGGGAATACAATGATAACTGCCCACTAGGGAGTGTAAGGATCTTTTTAAGTTTCGTTATGGGAAAGCTTACACACAGGATTAGACAAAAGGGTTTTGAAGATCAGCACTGAAATTACATCGGCTTTAAGGAAAAGCAGCATTAAAAAGCTGGCTGATTATTTAAAACCATTTAAAAACAGACGGGAAAGTTTATCAAGTATTTTAGTCAGATTTTGTGCTGCTTTCAGGGGCTGAAAAGCATACTTGCAAACGTAAACAAAGTTTGAAGTGGATGAGAGACAGTAAGGCATCTCAACAGAACACGCTAAGTCAGAAGGAAAATAGAATGAATCACTTGCTCATAGCTAGCTAAACTGAAATTATACAAATGAGGAAATCTTAATAGTGGCTTTTTTGAATGCCTTCTCATTTGTATGTTTGCACTTTTTGAAGCTAAGCCTGTGAAATAGATAGGAATTTTCATTTTTCATAATCTAGTTTTTGACCTTTCTTTTTCTGCTAATGACTACAGAGGAGGGACATGGTTGCAGAGACACATTCCTCAGAAGTCTAGCAAGTATGGCAAAAGGCTGGAGTGAATACAAGGAAGAGTGGTGGTATGAGCAGATAGACAGTGCATAAATGGCTCAAGCTGTCTTCTTCAAGGCTCCTTTTTTTTTTTAAGACATAAAATAGCTCCTCCAAGGCAACTCACAAAGCCTGTTTCCTCAAAATAACAAATAGGGAGTCTGGTGGCACTTTTAAAAACTAACAAATTAATTTATGGCATGAGCTTTTATGGGAGAGAATCCTACTTCATCAGATACTTGAAGAGGGATCCCATTCTGTAAGTTCTCCACCTTCAAGCATCTGATGAAGTGGGATTCTCTCCCATGAAAGCTCATGTGATATATAAATGTCAGTTTTTAAAAGTGCCACCAGACTCCCTATTTGTTATTTTGAGGAAACAGGCTTTGTGAGTTGCCTTGGAGGAGCTATTTTATGTCTTAAAAAAAAAAGGAGCCTTGAAAAAGACAGCTTGAGCCATTTATGCACTGTCTATCTGCTCATACCACCACTCTTTCTTTGAAAGTGCCACCAAACTCCTTCTTTATTTTGCTGAATTAGACTAACACAGTTACCCCTTTAGAACTTGGCATCTCTTTTCTCAGTAACTAAATGACGTCTGTACAACTTTGCACAAGTCACATTTACATCTCTTCTTCTCCACAGGACGCAGTGAAGTTCTAAATGTCCCCTTGGAAGTGCTGAGCCCCTCTTTAAAAAGCAGTAGGATTGATGGTCCTTCCTTCCACACAAATTGCAATGGAGTTTTCAACCAATATAAGTGAAAGGAGACTCAGACCTAGCTACAGGAGTCTGGCACCTCGCAGGACTGGGCCTTCCACTTGCCTGTAAATGCAGAATGGTGTTTATTGTACAGATGATTGGTAAAAACCATTTCCTGCAAGCAAGTTTATCATCTTGTAGACTAAGTCATCAACTGTGCGCTAAGTGGGGCTTTGAAGTCCCAGAAGAAGATAGGGAACAAGAATGTGGCCCATGTCAAAGAATAGCCCAAAATATTAGTAAATAGGGCCAGAGCCTGAAAGGCACAGCATACACACAAGTCCCACTGAATTACAGATATGGCAGTTAAAGCGTTTAGCATGTCATGCAATTGAGCCCTTTAAAGATAAGAAGGCTGACAAGTTCTAATTCAATCAAGTCTGGTCCTTCCACCCTCATAACACCGGCAGCTCCCTCCTCACCTCATTTTGTTCTCAGAAGTTTGAAACCCTGGCATTCTTTTCTCTCTTCATCACCATCGTTTAAGTGAATTTAATACAATTATTTTTCTAAAATGTTTTAGATGCCATATCTATAATCCATAAAATTTATAGTACCTTTATGTAGAATTATACTGGAGTTGAACATATAAATCAATTTATAAGGTCTAATGACATACAAATGCTTAAAAACTAAAGGCGATGTAGTAAATTCAAATTACCATTACAAATGTAAGCTTTGTAGTCAGTGTGTGACCCACTAAGGATTATATTTAACTCCCCTGAGAGTGGTTTATCATAAAACTTTATACTTTTATTACAGTGAATTATTAACTCCTCCATGATGTGAGTCATTCCATGCTCTGACTATAGCTTTTTTAATGACACTATAATAGACATCTTGCTAATAGCTATAGGATTGCTACCTCCAAGGTGTGAAAGAAAAGAAAAGAAAAGAAAAGAAAAGAAAAGAAAAGAAAAGAAAAGAAAAGAAAAGAAA